>CM054140.1:14794246-14871746 GCA_028751875.1 Rapana venosa | reverse complement strand
CAGGAACCTACCTCAGCCAAAACAGCATTGTAGAATAGCACCTGGGTAGCACATGTAAAATCAGCCCGACCTACACATGCAAAGAATAATAAACAAAAACTTGAATGCTGGATCACATATACGCACTTACATCCTGTGCAACCACAGGAAAGATTTCTTTGGGCTGCACACACAGATTGCTTTTGCTCATAGTGCAAGCTTTGTTTATGTTGCAAACTTATTCAAGTCATGCTTTGGTTAGGCATAAGTCATAATTATGTGGTTTAAGTATAGTCCATTGAAAAGCTATCACATACAAGCAACATGAAACAACTTCAAAAATTAGGTCTAGATCTATATTTCGTTTATGAAACAGTCACTAGAGAGGGAGAAATAAAGGGGGGGGGGGGGGAGGGGTTATATACGACTTCAAGTTCAGCAGATTACAATGAGGCAATGTCTTAATGTCTGAATCGATACAAAAACACTTAGGTGTTACACAGTGATGTTAGAAGTGATATTAGATTTATCCTTTACATCTTTCTCAAAGACCATAGTTGTATTGATATCATTCGCAATCCTTAAGCAACTGCGGGCAAATATTAAACAAAACTAAACATTTTAAATCTCAGTGAGATTTAAGGGTTAAATTCGATATAACTTCTAATTTCACTGTGCAACACTTAAGTATTTTTGTACAGCACCTTGCCAGCAATGCAGCTATGTTTCAATCTTAAATGGAGTTTTCAGGAGGAGGAAAACTACTTCAGTGGGTAAAGTGTGTGTGTGTGTGTGTGTGTGTGTGTGTGTGTGTGTGTTGAAAACATTGAAACACGTCCACCAACGTTTTCACAGTCTTGATTTTTTCCCCCTTTTAAAAGAGTAGCATACTTCACCACCCTCGTCCGGTTTCAATTCTCACCCGCAGCCAGGAAAATGGAAGACGTTAGATGAAGAAAAAAATGTTTTGAAGGGGAGGTGATCCAGACATTGAGGGTGCCGCCCCAACCCCTATCCGCCAGTCAATTACGCACCCGCTGAGACACCTGGAACACCTCCTTTTTCCGTCACTGCTGTCAGCCAGCTTTCAGTTTCCCCCCAGCCTAGAGGACCCAGCCACTAATGGAACTGTGGGCTGATTTAAAGGGAACATAAGGTCTGAATGCCAACTTTCCCCTAATGATAGATATTTATTTATTTTATTCTTTTATTTCGAGGATAATGGAATAAGCACTCATGTGTTTTTTCATCCTGTCCCTGGGTGTATGCAGTTGTGTAAATTTTGTCATCCGTTCCCACCGGCACACAATGGCCTACTCTTCCGAAAAGCGGAACGGGTTTTAACGTGCGCGCAAGATGTCTGCGTGCGTTCACACACGGGACCTTGGTTTATAGACTCATCAGAAGGACTTTCCGGGAGAGTGGAGTTAGCGCTGATGCTTACTCCAGAAGGAAATCCTCTTGAACGGATATCGAACTCGGGTCAGCAGATCACGAGCGCATCACGCTATCCACTAGGCTATCTCGTCCCCCCCCTCCCTCCCCCCCCCACCCCCCATAAAATATGTCCTTAAAAACTAAAGTCCACAACCAATGCGATCTAACAGTGCTTACACATGGCTTAAAAAAGTGACTCCTCACTGAGAGCAAAACAGAAAATAATCATTACAAGTATGACACCGGGCAATGGTGAGAAAAGTGTTTAAAGTAAAACTACAAAATATATTATTATATTAAGAGATAAGAAGAAAAAAAAACTACCAGGGCTAAAAGATGTCCTCTTACTTTACACAGAAATGGAAGAATGCAGTTCACAATGCAAGATGAGAGGACAATAGATGGACAGAAAGGTGCAGCACAGAATGGCAGCCATGAGAACACTGCAGAATCCCAGGCAGGCCGGCAATCAGATAGTTTGATGAGATCAAGAGACACATGCGCGTGACATGGCACAGAGAGAGGAACAAGAGGGAGGGCTGCTACGGAAGGCTACATTCTGCAGGGGATAGAAAACGCCTACATGTTAATCGTTATTATCATTATCAGCAGTCCCTTGACCAAGAAGGTCATCGGAGGGATACGTAGGATGCGCGTTAGTCGACACTTTACTCCAGGTTGATCTGTCTTCTGCCTTTTGCAGCAACAACGCTATGTCAAGGCCGGTCCAGTCTTTGACGTTCTGCATTCAGTTTTTCATCTGTCTGCCCTTGCGCCTTGCTCCCTCAAGTGTCCCCTTATGATAGTCTTGGCAAGGGAATCATGACGCGTGACGTGACTAAACCACGCTAGCCAGCTTCCTCATCTGTACAACAGCTAGAGGGGTTTCTTGCTGCCCAGTTTTCACGATCACCTTTAGCTCTTGCTACACTGGCTTGTTGGCTCTATGGTCCTGTCAGGAAATGTCTATAGAAGCCTACTGAATTATTTCGTTTTGAAGATTTGGATTTTCTTTTTCAGTTCTGTTGTCAAGGTCCATGTTTCACACCAGTCCAGCAGTATGGAATGATGAACACTCTAAACAACATCAATTTTGTAGGGAAACTGATCTTGCTTTTCCAAATCTTGGTCAGCTTTGCCATGGCCTAGGTTGCAAGGGTTAGTCTGATGTTTACTTCAGCTGCAGGGTGGCCATCTTTGGTCACTGTGAAGCCAAGATATTTGAAGGAATATACTTCTTCAAGTTGCTGACCATTTATGGCGATGGTAACTTTGACATCACTGGTGCTGTTTACCATGACCTTGCTCTTCTCTTCAATGATCTCCATACTAAGTGCTAGCTCAATGTTTTAACGTGCTTGTAAACTCTTGGAGTTCGTTACTGCGTCCTAAACAATCAGTACTGTCAGAAAGCTACATATTGCAAATGGATCCACCACGAAGAGATACAGTAGTGTGGTATTCAGGGAGCTTTTCTTGCAAGATCTTGTCCAGAAAGAGATGAAATAAAGAAGGCGAGAGTATGCAGGCTTGTCTGACTTCTACTGTTGTTCAAAAGAAACCTTTGATCTGTCTGTTTATAAAGACTGGACTGCTGGCATTGTTACAGAGCGCCTGAATATGTACTATAAATTATTCAATGTTGAAAATTCTGAAGGTTTGCCACAGATCCATCAAACCCTTTCTTGAAGTTGATCAAATTGTGAAACATCATTTTGGTGTTGGAGATGTTTCTCGGGGATATGCCTGCAGTTAAAGATATGTTCAACTGTACTCCTTCCATGCCTGAAACTAGTCTGTTCTTCTGCTAGCCCTTTTTGAGCTTTTTATTTTATTTTATAGTCTATTCAGAATGACTCTGAGCATCATCTTGCTTGGCCGGCTTATAAGGCTGATCAGTTGATAGTTCTGGCACTGTCTTAGATTAAATATTTTAGGAAGTGGGATTATTAGAGACTGTCTCCAGTCTTGAGACCAAATCTTGATGTCCTAGATATTTTGACAAAGTGTGTCAACATTTTTACTGTCTCTTCTCCGTTGTATTCAGCAGGGATGTTGTCCACTCTGTTGACCAATGTTTGAATTGTACGTCTCCTTTAACTCCTTGACTGTCCATTTGACATTAGTTCTTTCAGGCAGGTACTGCTTCCTCCACGTCCTCTCTCAGCACTTGAAGTAGGTCTGGTTTTCTTGCTGATGCTACTTCCAGCACGGTGATGTCTGGCTGTAGATTCTAATAGACATGAACAAAACAGTCAGTCCGTGATTAAAAACCAGAGTAAATGCAGAATTTGTTGAAATTTGATTTTTAGAAGACGCAAGGGGGACCACTTCATTTAGGACGTAGGATTTTCACATGGGCAGATCACTCGTGGATTCTTTTGCATTTGGACGTGAGGCAAAACGATGCAACTTCAAACCTAAACTACACACAGAGGAGCTGCAGTAAAGGGCTGATTGCGCACATGTCGAAGTCTTTTGAGAGTATCAAAAACCAGTTATAGACTAGCTCTTAATTCTTTTTTCGGTAGCTGTTCATTTTACAAACATTTTAACCACATTAAGCAAGTTTCTTGTAACAATGAATGCCTTCAACCTTTTTTTTTCGTGCCACAATTAGAGCTCCAAGGTTCACCAATGGTGAGATTTTGCGTATGCAACCGTTTTTGTCCACCATAAAGATAGCCGCATTCCGACTTCGGGGCTGTGTTCAACTATAAAATCAAGTAGGTTTGATTTAGAGAAGATAAGAATTTTGAAGACCAACTTTTTAATTTTACGTCTCCTTTAACTCCTGGACTGTCCATTTGAGTTTATGATTTTTTTAAAAATTCACCCCCTCTTCTCTTCCCTATTCAACAAAAAACAAGCTGGAACTGCAGATTTAACAGCAGTAATAATACGCATTTGTTGCCTTTAATCTTACAACTGCTTATGCGTTATAATACGTCATACGTCAACAGACATACACCAGCCTCACAACACCCACCCCGCCTCCATGCACACACAGAGAAGTGCAGCATACAATCACATATTTATCTTGTTATGTTATCCTTTTAAGTATTTGTGTTTTTTGAGTTTATACCAGGATTTAATTGCTGACAGAAGTGATTAACATTATACCAACAACAACAAAACATGATACTAACAAAAATGACATTTCTAAGATCTGCTTCTAACTGAAGACCCTTTAAAGAACAAACCTAAAGTACAACTGCAATAAAAATATATTTCTCTGAATGTTATTTTAGGGGAGCTCCTTATGAATTAAGCTTCAAGTAGTGTTCGCTAGAAACAAGCAAATAAATATTGTTTCACACATGGACATTGTTTCCTTTTCAAGCATGACTACACCTTCCCCTCTGCATATTTGAACATGATACTGATAATGCTGTCTTCTGACTCAAACTGATGGCCAGTGGGGAGAATGCAAGTGAGGCACTTTTTTTTTTAAGAAGCTCCTCCTCTTCCGTTGACTCACTGGGGCGTTGCACTAAAGAGCTTTACATCAGATTCCTCCATTCATTCCTGTTGATTGCTTGCCTGGGTCTCTGTAAATGGTTCCTGTGTCCACTCTATAATGTTGACGTCCACCATTATCTCCCCCGCTGCTCCGCCATCTTCTTTCAAGGGTTGCCAGATGGGTTATTTTTAGCCAGGAATTAGACATTAGTAGGTTTGCATGACCATAACAACGTAGCTTTTAAAAAAACCAAAAACTGTTTATTGGTCTGGTGCACTTGTACATAGCCGATTTGCTAAAAAGAAAAATCCGATGTTTTACGTTTTCGATAATTCCTGTTGGTTTGGATGAGTTTTGTTTATTTTTGCTTGGGGGAGGAGGCGGGGTTGCTTGGGTTTTTTTTTGTTTTGTGTATTAGTTCTGTTACCTGGGCCACTGTCTAACGTGCACAGGCTAGGATAAAGTATACCAGGGAACACAAGAAAATTGTTTGTGTGTTTTATCCTCGAGGTCGCAATGAGGCTGGCTACCTTCATGGCGGGCAAGAACGGTCGCATTATGCAAAATGTCACCACTGGCGAACCTCGGAGGAGGAGCTCTAGCTGAGGAACAGGAAAAAAATCTGTGTAGCAAGTTACTGTATGTGAATTTCAATCTTCAGTGCAGAGATTTGTCAACACAGGAAAAAATATCAGGCTTTTTTCCCCGTTCCACGAGCTCGAGGTTCACCAATGGTCAGATTTTCGCGTATGCGACCGTTTTTTTCCTCCCTCACCATTTAGGCAGCGGCAATTCGACTTCGGGGATAACGTCTAAACACGACAACTGTGGGTATGCGGGTGTTGTTTTTGTTTACAATATGTAAAACATGGACACAGACAGTGGACCTAGAGAAAAGTAGTCCAAGCCACGGGAGATGAGCTATTATGGCAGGATACCAATCCTTAGATGTACTGAACATACACACCAATGAACCAAAAATTAATGCGCCTGACTATCAGACAGTATGCCTACATCCGAATATCTGCTGCGTTGTCATGTTGCAAAATTCAATGCCTTTGTAAAACTATTCTGCAGAGAACTGACGAAAGAGGTAGGCGAAAGGGTCGACGGACAGAAAAACCGGTGAATAAACAATATGGCAGAATGCACAGGAAAACAATCTGCAGCAACTCTAACTCTGGCGCGCGCGCGCGCACACACACACACACACTTCACACACACATACACACACACACACCTGGCCAGCATAAATACACGAATTTGGTGAACAGCTCCTCAGTGCGGTCCCCCACTGTCTTTCCGTTTAAAATGTGAATCCCCCCTACCCCCCACCCCCGTGGGGATGCCGGGGTCTGTCTGTATAAATAGCTTCCCCACCTTCTGAAAATTCTGTGACAGGAGGGAAATCCCCTCTTTTCTGTGTCTTTGTTTCTGCTTTGTTCCTTTTCTACCTGTCCCTTCCTTCCTGTCTATTTTCTGCCTTCTTGGTCCATTCTCCTGCGGTTTCCCCCCCCCCCCCCCCCCCCAGAAAGACTGAAACAGATAACAATTCTCTCCCACGCCAAAGTCGGATGCGCTAGGCCTGACTTGTCAGGCGCGTAACGGCAGTGCAACACAGTTTCGCTCATATGAGAGGCAACAATAGTTGCTGTCTGAGCGTTCGACGACGAAGAAGAAAGTTTAGAAATGAAATGATTTAATTGTAAAAGAAAATAAACGAACGAATGTTTTGATAACAGTGTGTCTTCTTCTGCTCTAACAGCTATTATTATTATTATTTTATTATTATTATTATTATTATTATCATCATCATCATCATCATCATGAAAACAGATGATTGTTTTCATGTCAGTCTCTTCTGCTCTTACGGTTGTTGTTGTTATTATTATTATTATCATCATCATCATCACCATTATTATTATTGTTATCATCATCATCATCATCATCATCATCATCATCATCATCATCATCATCATCCGTAAACCACCCTCGACGACTGAAAAGCGCGACTGCTCTCTAAATGGACTGTTTCCGGTTCTTATCGCTATTAATGGCCTTTTTATTTTTCAGAGATATTAATTTTTGTGTTTTGCCTGGGTTTGTTATTGTTTGTTCCGTTTTGCGATGTCTATTCACGCAGTCTGCCTGAAAGCAGGATAATGGAAAGACTAGACGGAACACACTCCACAGGGAGCCGACTGCTATGCAGCACTGTGCCCAACAGGAGTCACGTTTGTCTGCAGCCTTTCTGTGCCACTTCATGACCGGTTTTGAGAGCTGTGAAAAGAGATGTGGAGTGACATGATGGGGAGCAGTGGTGGTGGAGGTGGGGGGTGGGGGTGGGGGAGATGGCGTGGGTCGGGGTGGGGCAGGGCGTAGGAAGGAGAGAGAGAGAGAGAGAGAGAGAGAGAGAGAGAGAGAGAGAGAGAGAGAGAGAGAGAGAGAGAGAGACAATGACAATGACAAATTCTTTTATTTCGAGGATAATGAATAAGCACACATGTGCTTTTTTACATCCAGTCCCCGCCCGTTAGGGATACATCTTAATAATAATAACCCAATACTTATACAGTCTCACAATAAAAACAAGGGGAAATAACCCTTTTCAAAACAGCTCCCCCCCAACAACCCCCCCCCCCCCCCAAAGCAAGCAAATAAAAGAAAACCCTAAAAATACCCCCCCCCCCACCTCCCCCAAACAAAACCCTAACCAAAACAAACAAACAAACAAACAAAAGAGAAAGAAAAACCAAACCAACAGAAGAAGATAAAAAAGAGAAAAAACAGACAAACAACAACAGAAGAACAACAACAGAGCCAAGAAAAATAGCACAGCCAAACTTAATAAATCATAAAGATAAACATCTACACATTGTCAAATGGTACACATACTTGTTACACATAACTATAAGATATTGAAATAGGGCACTCATAAAAACTTAAGTACAGGGGCAAGTCCAATAAAGTGTTGAAAATATAAAATATGAATCCTCCATCACCCCCCACCCCCCACCTCCACCACCACTGCTCCCCATCATGTCACTCCACATCTCTTTTCACAGCAAGATCTTCAGTGTTCATTTTGTCATAGTGCTATAGAAACAGAAATACACTTTCTTTTTCACTGCAGTTTTCTCAGTGACTTACGACTGAAATTTATCCCGACAAAATATAGTATGTATCCTTCGCTAACTTCATTTCAAAGATTAATGCAAGATGATACGTGTGTCCATGATCTTGGCAGATATGTTTATCATGCCAACAAACGCCGCTAATGTCATTAGGAAACCCAGTGTTGATTCCTTTGATTTACTGATCTTTCCTTTACAATGTGTTTTTTCTAGTGTAATGCCATATTCAACACATCCAGTCATTCCTGATTGCCCACATATTTGTAACGGGTTGTATGGCGTATACAATTAAATTCTTGAGTTCTTGAGTTCTTTTCACAGCTCTCAAAACCGGTCATGAAGTGGCACAGAAAGGCTGCAGACAAACGTGACTCCTGTTGGGCACAGTGCTGCACAGCAGTCGGCTCCCTGTGGAGTGTGTTCCGTCTAGTCTTTCCATTATCCTGCTTTCAGGCAGACTGCGAGAATAGACATCGCACCGTAAACCACCCTCGACGACTGAAAAGCGCGACTGCTCTCTAAATGGAGAGAGAGAGAGAGAGAGAGAGAGAGAGAGAGAACGATCAAAAGAATGAAGGAATTTTAAGACAGAGAGAAGGTGGGATGGAAAGAGAACGAGCCAATGAGCAAGCAGAGAGAGAGAGAAAGAGAGAGAGGAGAGAGAGAGAGAGAGAGAGAGAGAGAGAGAACGATCAAAAGAATGAAGGAATTTTAAGACAGAGAGAAGTGGATGGAAAGAGAACGAGCAATGAGCAAGCAGAGAGAGAGAGAAAGAGAGAGAGGAGAGAGAGAGAGAGAGAGAGAAGAGAGAGAGAGAGAGAGAGAGTAGAGAGAGAGAGACAGAGAGAGAGAGAGAGAGAGAGAGAGGAGAGAGACAGAGAGAGAGAGAGAGAGAGAGAGAGAGAAGAGAGAGAGAGAGACAGAGAGAGAGAGAGAACGAGAGAAGAGAGAAAGAAGAGAGAGAGAGAGAGAGGAGGAGAGAGACGACAGAGAGAAGAGAGAGAGAGAAGAAGAAGAAGAGAAGAGAGAAGAGAGAGAGAGAGAGAGAAGAGAGAGAGAGAAGAACGAACAACGAGCAAGAAGAAGAGAGGAAGAAGACAGAGAGAGAGGAGGAGAGAGAGAAGAAGAGAGAAGAAGAGAGAGAGAGAAGAGAGAGAAGAGAGGCAGAGAGAGAGAGAGACAGAGAGACAGAGGACGAAGACGTGCAGAAAGAGCAGGAGAGGGCAGCAGCAGCAGCAGTTAGACAGTAAGTAGTTTGGAAAAGCCACGCTGGAGTCTTATTCGCTGGGCCAGACTTGCAAGGCGCTTAACGCATTTTCAGTATATACAACAGCAATAGTTGCTGTCTGAGCGTTCGACGACGAAGAAGTTTGGAAAAGCAAAAGCCTATCATGGACTTTTCAAGAAAAGGCCCTATTCTTCACTGTTTATTCAATTTATTAACAATTCTAGAATCAATAAAGGAATAAGAAAATATGAAGACCATGTAAAAGTGCAACCCTTTAAAAAAAAAGATAGAGCAATATACGTGCAACATTGGAAGATAATGGAATAGTATATACAAATTATTATAGCCTAAGAAGACAAAACACACAGTTGTCCTGTGAAACAAGAGGACATAGTTACTTTTTAAAAAAATCTCAAGGGATTAATAAAAACAGTATATCATTCACAATCCTCGTTCTGATCAGCTTGAGTAAAATAAAGCCAAGCAAAGCCAAGCCAACCCACACAAAAATATAAATAGATGTGGCTCTAACGAGTTTTTTGTTTTTGTTTGGTTGTGTTGTTGTTTTTTTTTTGGGGGGAGGAGGGTGTTTTTTGGTGTGTGTGTGTGTGTGTGTGTGTGTGTTTGTGTGTGTACGTGCGTGTGTGCATGGTGTGTGTGTGTGTGTGTTGTGTGTGTGTGTGTGTTTGTTTGTTTGTGCGTGCGTCCGTTCGTTTGTGGGCGCGCGAGAGTGTGTTTTATTCATTTAATTTTAATTTAATTTTATTTAATTCTTCTATATCGAGGATAATGGAATAAGCACTTATGTGCTATTTTACATCCAGTCCCCGTCTGTATGCGGTTTTGGAAATTTGTCATCTGTTCCCACCGGCTTACAATGGCTTACTCTTACGAACAGCGGAACAGGATTTAACGTGTGCGCAAGATGTTCTGCGTGCGTTCGCACACGGGACCTCGGTTTATAGTCTCATCCGAAAGACTTTTGGGGAGAGTGGAGTCTGCACTGATGTTAACTCCAGGGGAAAATATCCCCTTGAACGGGAATCGAACGTTAGATTGTGAGCGCAATGTTCTAACCACTAGGCTGTCCCGTGTGTTCGGTTTCGTGTGTGTGTGTGTGTGTGTGTGTTGAGTGTGTGTGTGTGTGTGTGGTGTTGTGCGCGCGCGCGCGCCGCGCGTTTCATGCAATCGTGACGCAAGCCTGCCCGCACGGGACAGCATAAGGTGGTTCTTACAGCTCAGACTAACTGTGAAATTTCAATCCCTGTCTACCGCCAGGCGATGGGTTTGAGGGGAACAGCGGGGGCTGAAGGAAGCGCGGTCCATCAAGGGTGACAACGCCTTGTCCACGGTACACGGTACATCGTGGAGGCTGCCTTTGCCTCTGAGTCAGGGAGGGGGTCGGTCCTCTGTACTGTACCACCTCTCGGCACCGCGCTCCTCCATATGTTCCGCTTGTGGGAGCCTTTCTTGTGTGGTGTGTGAGTGTGTGTGTGTGTGTGTGTGTGTGTGTGTGAGTGCGCGCGTGTGTGTGCGTGTGTGTGTGTGTGTGTGTGTGTGTGTGTGTGTGTGTGTGTGTGTGTGAGGGGGGGAGGGGAGGTGAGGTGTGGTGTGGTGGTGAGTGTGTGTGTGAGGGGGGAGGGGAGGTGAGGTGTGTGTGTGGTAGTGTGGTGTGGTGTAGTGTGGTGTGGTGTAGTTACATCACCTGCTATATCACCCATTCTTTCACGTTCATACTTAAGAATGAAAAAAATGGTACAGGCAAAAAAAAGTTAGAAAATACTAGGCATTCACTGTCGTTAGTACTCTGTGTGTGTGTGTGTGTGTGTGTGTGTGTGTGAGTGTTGTGTGTGTGTGTGTGTGTGTGTGTGTGTGTGTGTGTGTGTGTGTGTTTTGTGTGTGTGTGAAGTCAAGTCAAGGCACATTTTAATTTCCAGATGGTACTTTGAATAGAGCAATGATTTTGCTTTTTTCCCCCCATCAAGTCATCTATCTAGGAAAAAAAATTACTTAATAATAATATTTAACTACAACATTATTACAACCATTAACAATAAAATGCAGTGTGTGTGTGCGCGTGCGCGTGTATGTGCGTGTGTGTTGTTGTTGTTGTTGTTGTCTTTGGTGTTATGTCTGTTTACTGTCAGTGATATCAGACGGAAAAATAACAACCAGGGCGTGGGATGTAAGATGGGCGGTGGATGTCCTATTGAAAGAAAGTGCGGGGAAAAATGTTTACACATGAAAAAGATCATTTGCGTTAATGAAATTATTATGTCCTACATGAATGTGTGTGTGTGTGTGTGTGTGTGTGGTGCGTGCGTGCGTGCGTGTGTGGTGTGTGGTGGTGTGTGGTGTGTGTGTGTGGTGTGGTGTGGTGTGGTGTGTGTGTGTGGTGTGGTGTGGTGTGGTGTAGTGTGGTGTAGTGTGGTGTGGTGTGGTGTGTGTGTCTGTCTGTGTATGTGTCTGTGTGACTGTGTGTGTGTGTGGGGGGGGGGGGGTTCGTTTCTCTTTTCTTTAATCAGAGATTTGGCACAGTACTCTATTTTCTGCAAAGAAATTAAACTTGTGCCTTGAAAATAGCTGGCGACCTCAGCTCAGCCTGATAAAAAACACACCACTTTTTCGCATAGAATTCAACAGTGGAAATGGCAACTCCTGTTGTTTTATAGGTTGACAAAGTTGGGAACTGCAGCCTGAATAATAAGCCACTGGATTTGTTTTGAAGAGAAATGGTCTACTTGGTTTTGATGCATTTTGAGATGAAAGCTCTGCATTGCCATTGGGGTTCCATGCAATGCCCAGCACCTTGTATTCATAAAACAAACACCGTATGGTATGGGAATAACTGTGTGCCTCCTTTGACAATACGTTTGTCCATTGAGCCTTCATTTAGCATCCACAAGCATCAACGAAGGCAGTAGAAATAGGCCTACGTGTGTGCAATATTTGTTGTGTTTTAAGTTTTGACTTTCCTACCTTGAACAAGCCTTATTTGGGGAAAAAACACATCACACGAAACACTGAAAACTCAGTTTTTTGCGGTAGATAAATTCAAGATTGAGTGATTAAAGCAAGCATGCTACAATGAACATGGATAAGGATAGACTTTAAGAAAACCAACATTTTTCTCTATTTGTCTCGAAACCCTGTATCTCTATCTGTCTGTCTGTTTGTCTGTCTACCTCTCTCTGTGTGTGTAGAGTGAGCACGAAAACCACACACACACACACACACACACACACACACACACACAAAATCACACATCAAAAAAACATAATTATATATTATATATATATATATCTAATATCGATCATGATGATCATCTCTCTCTCTCTCTCTCTCTCTCTCTAATCTATACTCTTTATATATATATATATATATAAGTGCATCATTAAAATAATGCGAAGCATTTTTAACCTGCATTGTTTGTACAAGCACATATTCTTTTGCCCATTCATTTTGTCTCAGTGCTGTAGGATACTGTAAGTGTAAATTCACAGAAGGTCTTGTTCAGTATACGCAAGCGAGCGATCAAACCAGTGTTTATCATCCATCTCAGTTAGAGGCATCAGTTTATTGTTCACTTGATGTTTTACCTCTCCAAGTCAGGTTTGCTGAGACCAAAGGGGTGCTGATGCAAAGAAAATAATGCCTTAGGCTACTGTATATCCTTAACATTCACTTCTAAACCACGCAGTTCTGAACCATTCTTACTCTCACTTGCGCCATCTAAGTGGAAGGTTTAGTCACGCACGGCCAAGTAGGAGAAAAAGAGAATCAAAGATACCCCAAAGTCGAAACTATTGCACTATGGAATGCGAACAGTTCATTTTTCTTCTGCGTTATCTTCGATGCAAAGAGAACGAGAAGAAAGGCTGCAGACCAGGCAGACAGACCAGCGTCAGACTTCATCTGTGCCCTCTGCCATAGGGACTGTCTGTCATTCCCGTGTCGGACTAGCCAGCCACACCCGATGCTGTACCAGAATGAACACGTAGAGCGCAACTCCATAGTCTAACGAGACTGAGGGATGCCTACCTATCTTCTGTAACGTTCCTGTCCTACTGTTCCCACACCGCTCATTTTGATCTATCCGTCCTTGCTATACCCAAATTCGTCATGTCTCATCCTCACGATCAGAACTCCACAGGAAGCCTATCAATGTCACGCCACTGAAGGGCCACCAGCCAGAGGGGCCCTGTACTTCTGCTGGGTCATTTTGGTGGTGTTCAGTGGTGCAGGACACCACCCACTAAGTCCCCCACTGACGTGTTTAGTTTAGGAGCAAGACCGAGTTAGACGCCCACCAGGGGTGGTGACCAGTACAACGTCCCTCCAACGACCTTCTCCCGTATGCCTCCAACCCCGGAGACTTGATACCTCATAGCGCCACAGCCTTTAAGGACCCCGTTATTGTACACTGCAAACATGAAAACAATTTATACCAATACTTTATACCTAAACACACAGTCTTTTGTACTAACAAAAAAAAAAATGAAACGGACCCTGTCCAATTACACAACCGTTACCGATTCCTTGACAGTAGGCTCTGACCCGACTTTTATAGTGGAATCTGCTTAGCTTTTCTTTGCAGTTATTTGATCGCAATATCACTAACTTTTTAAAAAAACCTTTTCACTCCTTCTCTCTGTCTCTCTGTGTCTGTCTGTCTCTCACATACACACGCACGCACACACACACACACAGTGTGTGTGTGTGTGAGTGTGTGTGTGTGTGTGTGTGCGTGTGCGTACGTGTGTGTATTTTTTAAACCCCTGAACTGCTTACAGCGTGGACATCCAACACAACTTCTGAATGTATAGCCTATGGTGGAATGGCAAAGCTTCATAAAAGATGTGACACCTAAACAGGGTTTTTAAACAAAGAATTTGACTTGTTGTCATGTCTAATACATGTTTCTGTGGTGTCGTGGTCTGTATGAATAACTTTTTAAAAACTACCAAGGACAACATTAATTCGTTTGTAAACTGACTGCGTTTGGCTTGCACTTGAGTGCGCGTGCGTCCGGGCGCGCGCGCGCGCGGCGCTATGTGTGTGTGTGTGTGTGCTTGCGTGTGTGTGTGCGCGCGGGTGAGTGCGGGGTCGCTCTCTCTTTCTCTCTCCATACGTTTATGCTTGCGTGATCTTGTGTGTATATACATGCTTACGCACGCGCGCGCGAGCGCATGCATACGTGTATGATATAGGTATGTGCAAATATGAGCACACGTTTGTATTCCAAACATTCTGATGTGAACACACACACACACACAAACACACACGCTCTCTCACACACACACTACACACATTCACACACACTGGCACGTGTGTTTGCGCGTGGACAATCAAGCACCCACAAGCTCTCGATCTGTCTGCGACATTCAGCGAACATGTGGCGACACACGGACAAAAAGATCAGAGGGCTGTGAAAACGGCTTTTTAACTGCCAAATGACCAGGGACAAGGGATCAGTGTTTTGACTGGACACCCCTCCCCCACCCCCATAGTTTGGGCTTGATAACGTGGCGCAAAATGGCCGCAGGGCCCCTCCCCCTGACCCTAACGGTCAATTTGAATGTCGTTCCGATTGTCTTCAAACCAAGGGATGGAGACGGATGAGAGCCAACATAATGAAACTGGATCTGTCTGAGAGAGCATCCGCTTCTCTGTACTCTCTCTCTCTCTCTCTCTCTCCTTCCTCTCTCTCTCTCTCTCCTCTCTCTCTCTCTCTCTCTCTCTCTGTGTGTGTGTGTGTGGTGTGTGTGTGTGTGTGTGTGTGTGTGTGTGTGTGTGTGTGTGTGTGTGTGTGCGTGCGTGCGTACGTCTCTCTGTCTGTCTGTCTGTCTCTCTGAGATTGGATGTAAAAAAAACCCCAGTACATGAGTGTTTATTCATTATCCTATAAATCAAAGCATTTTGATTTGATTGATTAGATTTGATTGGATTCTCTGTGTGTGTGTGTGTGTGTGTGTGTGTGTGTGTGTGTGTAATTTAGACTTGGATATGATTTCTTTGCGTTATATGTAGTGTTGTGTGTGGGTTTTCATTTTCTCCAATGTTTGATAATTGTCATATTTTTTTAATTGTTTGATTTGATGTATGTTTACAAGGACAGATTGTATAAGTAGGCTTAGCCTAAAATCTTCATCCTTGTATATTAGAGATCCTTCCTTCGTTCATTCAATCATTCATTCATTCTCTCATTGAATTAGGAATAGACTATATATTTATAGGAACCTATAGAAAGACCAGACTTGGCCTAAAATATTTATTCTTGTGCATTACGTCTCTCTCTCCTCTCTCTCTCTCTCTCTCTCTCTCTCTCTCTCTCTCTCTCTCTCTCTCTCTTTCACAACACACACCCTCTCTCTCTCTCTCCCCCCCCCCCCCACCTCTCCCTCACACTCGCACAAGCACATGTCGATAAGGTACATTTTGTCTTGTGTTGTCCAGTATTAGTGAAAGTTAGGTTAAAAAAAATCCCAGTAAAAGATAGTAGATAGCCTAATTTATTTAGGCTGTTTACTGTGGGGACGGGATAGCTCAGTGATCAGAGCACTCGCTTTCCCCCAGGCAATTTAAGCAGCGTCGAGCGTGGTTACCACTTGGATGGGTGACCTCTTGGCTACAGTACAGTTCCCCCAGCTGTAAATGGGTACCTGCCCTCTTTAGAGTCAGGGAAGGTAAAGCAGCGAGGGAGAGGAGATGGGCGCCGCCCTCCATATGCTGGCCTCTAGAGAAGTGAGGTTTCTGACGCTCACTCCCCTACCACCTTATAGGTTATGGGACAGTTTTACCTTTTTACCTTTATGTTTACTGTCGGTAACTACTTATCTTGAGGATGTGCACAGTCTTGCTCTATGTCTGAGTAAAGCTTTTGAAATAAGAAAGATTTTTTTTAAAAGAAAGATCTTGTTATCTTAATTCATAGTCTTGGTAACTCACTATTCTTTTTATAAGTTACCGTTGCTTTTCTGTGTTGCGCTTTGTTGTTGTAAGTGGTGGGTTTATTTTTTAATTCACAAAAACACTAAATAGACGGCTACCCCCGGTCATGTATGGGCCACTGGCTTTTCTGTAAGCAAATTATTCGAATTTTCTCTCTCTCTCTCTCTCTCTCTCTCTCTCTCTCTCTTCTCTCTCTCTCTCTCTCTCTCTCTCTCTCTCTCTCTCTCTCTCTCTCTCAAGGGCCGGATAGAAATATAAGTATGTGAATGCTTATTTGTAACACTTGAAAAATAAATATTAAAAAAGTATTCTCTCTCTCTCTCTCTCTCTCTCTCTCTCTCTCTCTCTCTCTCTCTCTCTCTCTCTCTCTCTCTCTTATGGGCGGGATAAAGAAAAGTATGTGAATGCTTATCTGTAACCCTGAAAAAATACAGATTAAAGAAAGATTATTCTCTCTCTCTCTCTCTCTCTCTCTCTCTCTCTCTCTCTCTCTCTCTTTGATCAAAGTTAAAAAGCTGGAGAGTAACAGCGAGGGTCTGTGGCAGAGGTCCGAAACATTAATTCGTTAATGAGCGGACAGAAAATCCGCTGCTGTCCGTCATGATTAATGACAGACTCCCCCTCTTGCCGCCCCCCCCTCCACCCCACCCCCCAAAATCCCCTTTCCCTCACTTTTCAGAACTGAACAAAATGAAAAGATCACGAACGAATATCAAAGAGCGTGTTTGTAGGCGCAAGTATGTTGAGGAATATGTGGATACTTGCGCGTTTTAAGGGTCTTCAAGAAACACACACACACACACACACACACACAGAAATAAGGCACCTACAAATGTTATCTTTCAATGGCGGCATTTTAAGCTTTTTGTTGTTGTTTTGGGGTTGTTTTTTTCTTTTAAAAGATCATGCCTCTGGCCTAACCTGGCTGAGTTTGGCTCCTGGATGGGCCCTCGTCAGGGGTCCCCGCGGTGATTGAAGCTTCACCCTTGCATTCACAAGAACGTCTGACACTCGTGTGGATTATTAAAGCTGCCAACGGAAGATGATAGTAAAGAGAGAAAGAAAATATGTTAAAAATATACGTTGCACAAAAAACATATCGATCTATATAATGGAGAATTCTTCTCTCTGTTCTGCCTTTCTCAGGGTTTTGTTGAGTAGAAGAGAGAAGAATGGAGAATGGAGGGAACTGGTTGCTGAGTCTTTGAGGGTGCCCCCACGGTCGTCAGACTACGGGACAGATAGATAGATAGAGATAATGGAGAATAATAATCACCTAGCGAACCTTTGTGCCTTATGTTTGGGGATCCTATTAAAAGAATGCGAGGGAGATAATAAAGGTTTGTGTCCAGCCAAAGGATTTTTTTTTTAAATAGCGAGGATAATGGAATAAACACTCATGTGCTTTTTTACATCCAGTCCCCGTGTGTATGCGGTTTTGTAAATTCTGTCATCTTTTCCCACCGGCACACAATGGCCTACTCTTACGAAAAGCGCAACAGGATTTAACGTGTGTGCAAGATGTTCTGCGGGCGTTCGCACACGGGACCTCGGTTTATAGTCTCATCCGAAGGATGACCAAAGGTCAAGCTTAGTTAGCTAGATAATAACTCAAACATTGCTATACACCTATAGTGCAAGTACAGGCAAGAGAAAGAAATGAATAAAATGGCTCACAATTGGATTTACGAGAGATGCAATTCCCCACTTGACCAAATAATAATAATACCCCTATATTGTTCAGAAAATAGTAGTCGACGGAAACAAGTGCAGACAACCAGTTACAACTACTCCATCATTTTGAAAATTGTTTCTCAAAGGTTTAATAATCATATAAAAAAAATCACACACACAAATATTCTGAATGAACAATCAAATGATTTGATAGTCGGTTGCTCGTTTGATTTGAATGGTTGCCTTTCATTCACATTTGGGACATATACATCGCTTGTTAACTGTACGAATTATTTAAGAATACTGTGTGAATTGTAGTCGACTGTTGTTGAATACTGTGAAGTTATCCATCACAATGCTGTAGGTAAGTCATGACAGGACTGTTACAAGTTAAGTTCTTGTCCTGTCAAGATTATCCCTGTCTTTGTGACATTTTCTTACTTTAATCAAATTTTGCAGAAACCAGTTTTAAAAACAAGACAACCAAAAATACATGTTCCAAAATACTGGAAAAGTAATTCTTATACAAAAAATAGTGAAAAGGTGTTCACGTCTTAAGAAGTTAAAAAATACTTGTTTACGGGTTAAGATACAAAGAGAATAAGTGTGATGTCTTTTCAGCACAGTTAAGCTTAATTAAAACTGTTTATTTATTCATGTTCATTTTATTCTTTTATTCTATCTTTATTTCGAGGATAATGGAATAAGTACTCATGTGCTTTTTTGGACCCAGTCCCCGTGTGTATGCAGTTTTGTCGATTTTGTCATCCGTTCCCACCGACACACAACGGCCTACTCTTCCGAAAAGAGGGACAGGTTTGAACGTGTGCGCAAGATGTTCCTACACGGGACTTCCGTTTACAGTCTCATCCGAAGGACTTCCAGGGTAAGTGGAGTCTGCACTGATGTTAACTCCAGGGGAAAATATTCCCTTGAACAGGATTCGAACCCGGCTCAGCAGATCACGAGCGCAGTGCGCAACGCTCCAACCAACCAGGCTACCTCGTCTCCTGAGAGAGAGATCAAGTGAAATGAAATTGTTTTATTTCGAGGATAATGATTAAGCCCCCATGTGCGGGGTTTTTTACATCCAGTCCCCGCCCTTAGGGATACATCATGATACTAAAATAAGCCCAGTACACATACACTGACACAGTATAAAAGAAAAAACACACACACAAAATCCCCCCCCCCCTTCCCTGATTAAAAAAACCCCTGCATAATAAAAGGAGAACAAACCATGTAAACAGTATCAATTGGTAAACGGGAAAATTAAATTCAACCAATTCATGATACTTTTTATATAGGAAAAACAGTGGTAATAATAAACTACACAAAAATAAATGTCACATACGTAGTAAACAAAAGGAAACTACGCAAAACAAATTACACCCGCATGCATGCTCGATGGCGCACACACGTACACACGTACACACACACACACACACACACACACACATCAGGTAGCTGGCTACAGTAAAAATATGCTATAAATTCATTGAGAGACAGACACAGACAGAGAGGGGGGGGGGGGGGTGTCACTAACTGATATGTATTTACAACTAAAACAGGTATAATTAAAGAAAGAAAACTTAAGATTGTAAAATGATATATTTAAATGTATAGAAATAACAAAACAAAAAAAATCAGAACATTGTTTGGTAAGAGAGAGAGAGAGAGAGAGAGAGAGGGGGGGGGGGGGAGGGAGGAGAGAGAGATCAAACGCTTTTTCAGATTAATTTGGGTGATAATCTTTTGTCTATGTTGTTTATTGTATATTGCGTGATGTTCCAAACTACTGACAAAACAATTCTTGAAAAAGCAGAATAGGAAAAAAGATGTTCACACAGGCCTTCTAAAGCTAGAATACCTGTCTGTGGGTTAAAGTGGAATATGAAATAGGAAGAGAACAAGTGTGATGTGTTTTGAGCATGGTATAAGCTTCAAACTTACATATCATACTGAAGTAGTATTATATAATGGAGTTGTACCTTCAGTATATTATAATCTTGTTTTGCTGCTTTTGATATTGTTAGCCTGCCAGCTGTGTGTGTGTGTGTGTTGTGTGTGTGTGTGTGTGTGTGTGTGTGTGTGTGTGTGTGACGTCAAATACATTTTCAGTTTAATTTGGGTGATTTTTTTTGCCTACGTTTTTGTTGTTGGGTTTGTGTGTGTGCAAGATTTTGATTTTAATACACCACTCAACATTTCTCATTCAGAGATAATGAATTATTCTTGAGTCTTGATTTTACTCCAATGGCATACCTAACGATTTGTCCCCTGTCCATAACTTAGTTCCTATGAGAAACAGAAAGCATCATCAGTGTGTGATACGCAAAACCTCGCCATCCATGAACGTCGGAGGTGTAGCCGAGGAAAAAAACAAAATTCAATTTACCACATTGTTTGAAAGAGTTCTGCCATCAGTTAAAACTAAAAACAAAAAGAAAGAAAGGTAATGAAGGGAGTCCAACGTACCCTTTCATAAACATTCTTATCCGATTAAAAACAAATGAAAGTGAAATAAACGTACGTCGAGGAGGACAAAAAAGATGGTTTTACATTTTATACCTACTTGATTATTTTTCTTGTTAATATTTCTGTTATGGCCTGATAGGCCATGTGCGCCATAGTACCCCCATGACATCCCGTCGCAAAGCGCAAACGCAGGCAACTAGAGCGGCAGTGGCGAAAATCAAAAACGGAAATTAATAAGCAGCTCTTTCGAAAACAAGTAAACAAAGTCAAATCTTTAATTCTTCAGAAAAAACACAAAGTATTACTCTTCTCAAGTTCTTGATGCCACGTCAATGACATCTCTCTTTTCCCTCACATCTACTCTTATGGATCTGTGAAGGCATGCCCTCTGCCTTCTATCCACAACCACTCTGAACTTCCTTCTATATTTTCTGCATTCTTTACTGAAAAAGTCCATGATATTCGTTCCAAACTAGATCAGACTCCTTTCCAGCCTGTACTTCCTGATCCCCAATTCATGACAATCATGACAATTCTGAAAGAAATGACTATAAAATCATGTGATCTTGATCCCATACCTGCTTCTCTTTTCACACAGTGCCTACCACAACTTGTACCCACTATCACGAAAAAAGTAAACTCATCTCTTGTTTTAGGAAATGTTCCATCAGCTCTCAAAACTGCTATAGTCACACCTCTACCCAAAAAGCATTACATTGACTAACATTCTCAAGAACAATAGACCTGTTTCCAATCTACCTTTTATTTCTAAAGTCCTTGAAAAAGTAGTTCTCAGCTCAACAGCCACATTCTCTCCAACAATCTTCTTCCTGAGTTTCAGTCTGCTTATCGCGTCAACCACAGCACTGAAACCACCCTAGTACACACCTTAAACACGCTTCTACTCGCTTGTGACTCAGGGAAAATCTCCCTTCTTACTCTACTCGACTTATCGGCAGCCTTCAACACTATAGACTACTCAATTCTTCTCTCCGGTCTTCAAAAAACGTCCAGTGTTCCTGGCACAGCCCTCACCTGGTTTAATTCATACCTTACTGACTGATTCCAGACAGCTGCAGTAAACAAGATTCAATCAATATCTGCCAAACTGGAATGGGGAGTCCCACAGGGGTCAGTTCTAAGCCCTGTTCTCCTTTTTCTTTACACTGTCCCACTGTCACATATAATAAACCGTTATCAAATCAACCATAATTTTTACGCAGATGACTCGGATTCAAAGCAGTGTTACTCCTGAAAATCTGCCTTCTCTCCTGACAAATATGTCCCACTACTTTGAAGATATTAAAAATTGGATGACACAGAACAAATTACAGCTAAATGCAGATAAAACCGAAGCCATGCTCGTAGGGACCAAACACAAACTCTCTTCCATTAAAACAGCTTCAATAGAACTCGGCAATACATCAGTCCCTCTATCCACTGCTGTGAAGTATCTAGGTGTTGTTATCGACAACACACTCTCTATGCAAAAATTCATCACCCAGACCTGTCAGTCATGCTACTATCAATTACGGCGTATTAGTGCAATTCGAAAGTACCTGTCCACTGATGCAACATCCAAACTTGTCACTTCTCTCATTCTTTCACGTCTGGACTATTGCAATTCTCTTTTGGCTGGTCTGCCAGCATCATCTATCCACTCCCTTCAACGTATACAAAACTCCGCAGCTCGACTAGTTCTCAGAAAGAAAAAATCTGAGCACATTACCCCTCTCTTGCGATCTCTCCACTGGCTGCCTGTGCCACAGAGATTAAATTATAAGATCAGTACCCTCTGTTACAAATGTCTCCACAAAGCAGCACCTTCCTACCTCTGTGAATGTCTTCACCTGTACACTCCTTCACGTTCCCTCCGCTCTGTTGCAGATACC
Organism: Rapana venosa; assembly: GCA_028751875.1. Taxonomy (NCBI): domain Eukaryota; kingdom Metazoa; phylum Mollusca; class Gastropoda; order Neogastropoda; family Muricidae; genus Rapana; species Rapana venosa. Next base: position 14,849,510 of record CM054140.1, on the reverse strand, counting down.
TTGTGCCTACGAATACCTAGATTCAACCAATCCACCGTTGGCCGCTGCTCTTTCTCTATTTCGGGTCCATCGACCTGCAATGAGCTCCCTCTCTCTCTTCGCCAGAAGCCTAGTTATGACACTTTTAAATCCAGCCTAAAGGCATATGTATTTCAAACCTAAGATTTTCCCCCTCCTATTTCATGTCAAGAACTATACAATTACCCAATCCAACCTGACAAGAGCATAATAGAAGAGGAAGCAGCAACATCAAGAGTACCCTCGCCATTACCTATTCTGAGGGAAAAAGTGGAAGAAGCCATCCGCAGCTTACCAGTAGAAAAGTCCCCAGGAGCAAACAACATACCAGCAGAGCTTCTCAAGCATGGTGGCGAAACAGTCATCACACATGTTACAGCTATCTGTCAGAAGATTTGGGAGACAAAACAGTGGCCAACAGAATGGACACAATCACTCATCATACCCCTGCCCAAGAAGGGGAATTTACGCCAATGCCAAAACTATAGAACAATCAGCCTCATCAGCCACGCCAGCAAGATCATGCTCAAAGTTATTTTGAATCGACTCAAGAAGGAGGCAGAAGAACACCTTGCAGAGGAACAAGCTGGGTTCAGGGCAGGCAGGAGCACAATCGAACAGATTTTTAATTGCCACATCCTGATGGAAAAACATCTTCAACATCAGAGAGACCTGTTCCACAACTTCATCGACTTCAAGAAGGCTTTCGACAGAGTATGGCACGAAGGCCTGTGGCAGGTCCTCAGAATGTTTGGCATTGAAAAAGGACTAGTGCAAACCATCCAAGCACTATACAACACCGCAAGCAGTGCAGTCCTTCTGAACAATCAGGTCGGAGACTACTTCAAAACCACAGTTGGGGTCCGACAAGGATGCCTGTTATCTCCAGTCCTGTTTAATCTGTTCTTGGAAAACATTATAAGAGAGACCCTCCATGACTTCCACTCTACCATCTCCATTGGCGGCAGACCCCTCAACAACTTGCGGTTTGCCGATGACATTGACCTCATGGGCGGAAGGAATACAGAACTGCAAGATCTTACGACCAGACTTGAGAACAGAGCTGGAGCATATGGGATGGAGGTGAGCTCTGAGAAAAGTAAAGTACTTGTGAACAGCACGAGCAACGCCACTGCTAAAATTTACATGAACGGCCAGCAACTGGAGGAGGTAGACGCTTTTAAATACCTTGGCGCTACACTCACAAAGGACGGGCGATCGACGACAGAAATCAAAGTCACACTAGCCATGGCAACATCTTCCATGACAAAACTCACCACCATATGGAAAAGTAAAGAGATCAGTTTCCCAATCAAACTAAAGCTCTACAAAGCCCTAATTCAGACTATCCTGCTGTACGGAAGTGAAACCTGGACACTGACTGCTGAAACAGCAAAGTGAATCCAGTCATTTGAAACAAAATGCCATAGAAAACTGCTGGGCATATCCTGGAGAGAACGAAAGACCAATGAATTTGTCAAGAGTCAAATAACACGGCTGGCAGGTCCACAGGAACTCCTTCTCACCATCGTCAAGAAGAAAAAGCTGACATGGTTCGGCCACGTCACCCGCCACAACACTCTGCCAAAAACAGTACTGCAGGGAACACTCGAAGGTGGCAGAAAGAGGGGAAGACAGAACAAGTCATGGATGGACAACATCAGAGAATGGACCAGGAAGAATGACTCGGCACTACTGCGCAGAGCCGAGGACCGAGATGGATTACCACGGCATCGTCTTTCGTGTCTCCTCCACGACCGCCAAGGTCACGGGACTGATGATGATGATGATGATGATGATGATGATTTCATATCAGAACTATCCCACATTCAATAACCCATGTCCTATCACCCTGCTAAAGTATATGACCTCTGTGTGCGTATGTGTGCTTTTGAAAAACATTTGACTATTGAAATTTTATTTCATAGAGTTTGATCTGCAGCGTACCGTGTTTGTAATCTCTGTTTTTCAAAACTATTGATTGTTTGTCATTGGTTGCATGACTGTGTAAGATAAGGTTGAATGCATGGGCTTTGATTTTTTTTTGCAAGATATAGCGCTATATATGTTCCATCTATTATGATTATAATAATAAAAAAACCTTTGAAAAACTGAGATTTGAGTGTGCTCAATGGTGTATCAATGCAAAAATGAAGAGACCCCTCCCCCCGTCTCCTCTGTCTCTCTTCTGTCTCTCTCTCTCTTTGGCTGCCATTGGCAACAATGGATTGACCACATACAATCCGGTTATATAGAACTTTTCGACAATTAATAAGTTTACATGGCGTCAAAACTGATTTAAAGCTTGAAATGGATATGCATTTAATAATGACTACATTCGGACTAGGTGTGTAAGATTTAAATGTTCATAACCTTAGATACAGATTGCAATGAGAATCTGATACAACATGCTCTTTATGTCATGAAGCAACAGACGATGAAGTACATTTTGTTTTTCCTTGTCCTGCCTTTAATGACATTAGGCAAAAATATATCCCAGCAAACTATACCATCCAGCCCAATGCATTCAGACTCCCTTTGCTACTAGATGTAGTAATCCTAGTATCATTAGCAATTTAGTGTTATATTTGTGTAATGTCTGTAGAATAAGAGATATTATGATGTTATGAGAGGTATTTTTCCCCATTTTGGATTTGTTTGCATTTGTCACTGTTGTAGGCCTACTTACCTAATTCTCGTATCATTAACAGGGGTGATTTTCAAATGTGTTTTTTTTCAAAACTGAACTTTTAAAAATCATAGCCAGCACATACACCCTAGTCTTTATCAAATAATCATAGCAATCAAAGATGTTTTAGGCTATAAGTGAATACCTGAAAAAAACCCGCACTCCATGAATAACAAACCTTTTACTGTTTTTACAGTCAAAATCAGGAATATTACAGTGTATGAGCTTAAGAGAGAGGTGTGACCCTTTTCCTCGATCAAGGGAGCAGCCCCATGGATCTGCACTTTTTTTTAATGTTACTTTCTCATGAAATGAAAACCTATCATGTGTAGAAATGGCTAAAACTCCTTTCATGTCTAAAATCCACCACAGTCAAGAAAAAGGTGTTGGCAGCATTGTGGTGTGAACCTGAAGAAGAAGTCTTTCAAAATGTGTGGGATTGTGAGCATAGGCTTGGAGACTGTTTCCCCATTAGATATGTATAGGTTCATACAGGCCTCTTAGTATAAAACTCAAAAACTTTTCTTTACTTTGCTTACTTTACTTTTTCCTTCGCTTGTACTCTGTGGCGTCGCGGGAGATATAACTGTCTGCGGCAAGGCGGGTAGTTTGGAGGAGGGACAATCCATGGACTTTCAGTGTTTCTGCCACGGAATCACTCCAGCGTCGCCTGGGTCTACTTCTGACCCTCCTACCAGAGTACCTCAAGTTGTAAGCACGCAGGGCTGGCTGGTTCGGCGGCATCCGTGTGAGGTGCCCGAACCACTTGGTTTGTTGTTGTTCAATATGGTGTAGGACGGGTGTGGCTCCTACCATGTCTCTGATCACCTCGTTTCTTATCTTGTCTCTCCTGGTCTTGTTGACGGCTTTCCTCAAGCACTTCATCTCACACGTTACCAGTTTCTGCTCCAGGGCTTTTGTCAGGGGTCATGTTCGGCACTGGTAAGTAAGAGTTGGCAGGAAGATGGCGTTGATCAGCTTTGCCTTGGTGCTCATAGGGATGTTAGGATGTTACAGAAGTGGGGCAGATTGATAGCTGACTGCGTTTGCTTTTTGACAGCGTGTTTCTATTTCTCTGTCCAGTTTCCATCTTCTGTGAATATACTGCCTAAGTACTTGAATTCAGTCGTCCACTTTAGTTGGGCTCCGTTGATGTTGATTTTGAGCTTTTCTGGAGTTCTACTGACTGTCATGGCTTCGGTCTTGCTTATGCTGATTTTCATGCCATAAGGTTTCACAGCATGTATTGAGCTGGTCTGTGTGCTCTTGCAGCTTGTCTTTGTTGTCATTGATCATGACTTGATCATCAGCAAACAGAAGCTTGTTGAGTGCCTCCAGGTCTGAGATGGCTTCCTTTGTGATCTGGTCCATATATATGATGAAGAGTAGAGGGGAAAGGACACAGCCCTGTCTCACCCCAGACGTCACAGGGAACCAGTTGGAAAGTCCACTTGGAATGCGAACTGCGCTCTTGCTGTTGCTTTATATAGCTCTGATGTTATTTAAGAGCTGCCCCTTGATGTTATACTGCTCCAGGACCCTCCAGAGCTTATCTCTGTTCACTCTGTCAAATGCCTTTTCTTGGTCGACAAATACTAGGTGGAGTGCTTGATTGTACTCAAGAGCTCTCTCACTCATTTGTCTCAGTGCAAAGATCGCGTCAGTACAGCCTCTCCCTGTCCTGAAGCCAAACTGAGCGTCACACAGTAGGTGGTCTGCTTTTGCTCTGGAGCGCTGCTCTAGGATTTTTACGTACATCTTTCCTACATGGCTGAGGAGTGAAATGCCCCTGTAGTTACTACAGTCCTTTTTAGTGCCCTTCTTTTTCCATATTGGCACTACAATAGCGTTCTGCCAGTCTTCTGGAACTCTTCTTTCCTCCCATGCCTTTTGGAAGATGGTTGTGATCCATTTGACTCCAGTCTCTCCACAGGCCAGGATGGCCTCAGTTGTTATGCCATCTGCACCTCCTGCCTTTCCTTTTGGGCTAATCTTGATGGCCCTTCTTACTTCACACTCCAAGATGGTGGGTTTGGAGTGGTCTGGGTGGTTGGGATTGAATTGTGATTGTGTGTCAGTCACCCCTTATGGGTTTAGAAGGTCTTTAAAGTAATCTTCCCATCTCTGTATGATCTCATCCTCTTCCTGCAGTGGCTGTCCGTTTGCATCGTTGATCGAAGTGGTGGGGTCAAAGGATTCCTCCCATGGCTTTTACACTTTTGTAGAACTCTCTTGGGGAGTGTTTACACATTTCGCTAAGTTCTTCACAATACTTTTTCCATGAAGCCTCCTTTGCTGCTCTCACCACCTGCTTGATGTTTCTTCTTGCGAGTCTGTAGTTCACGTAGTCGTCATCTTCTTGATTTGACTTACACCAGATCTTGAAGAGTCTCTTCTTTTCTTTGATGGCCTACTTGACTTCATTCCACCACGCTGTTGCCTTTCTGGTTCCATTTCTGTCCTTCCTGTTGCCGCATGCCTCTTGCAAGGTGTCCAGGAAGCTGTTTTAAAGGTACTCCAGGCCTTCTCAATATTCATATCTGTAGGGTCCACCCCGTTCAGCTTATGAGCTACAGTGTTGAGGATGTGGTCCGCACTTCAGCATTTTTTAGCTTTTTCATGTTGATCCTCTCTGCCTGTTTCCTTCTGCCTGGCGTCCTCTTCTCCCGTGTGGTGTGTTTCAGGATGACTGGTCTGTGGTCTGGGTCTAGGACCGCATTTGGAATAGTCCTCGCATCGGTAATGTTGTTTTTCATACCAGTTCTAGTGAGAATGAAGTGAATCTGTGATCTTACATTTGTGTTGTTCCACTTGTACCAGGTGTAGATTTGGCTGGGTCGATGTTGGAAGAAGGTGTTGGTGATCAGTAGTTCATGCTCTGCGCACAGTTCCAGCATATGGTTGCCGTTGTAATTGCAGGGTGTTCGATGGTCACTGTGCGGGCCAAGATGCGGTGTCCATGGCGTTCTCTTCTCACCTACTCTGCCGTTGAAGTCTCCCATGACATAAAGATCTTCACTGTCATGCTCCCCGTTGATAAGGTCTGAGAGGTTTCCAAAGAAGTCATCCTTTTCCTCATCCGAGCATGTGTCATTACAAGGTGCATAGATCTGTATGTAGTTTGTCATCTTCTCTCCTTCTCTCATTCTGATCTTGATGAGTCTCTCCGAGATGTACTGGTGTTCAAAATGTCTTTTGCTTTATTTGGACGCAGGATAAACCCACACCCTGTACTGCTCTCTGATCTTTGCTCATTCCGCTCCAGATAAGAATAAAGTCAGTCAATTATCTTTGTCCCTGTACCTTTCCTTCTAGTGTCTGCTAAACCCATGATTGAGATTTTGGGTTGGGTCATAAATTCCACTATTTCTGGGTCTTTGTCACATATTCTGCAGATGTTCCATGTGCCAACCCATTGGCTATTTGAATGTCGTTGTCCTTGTCCATAGCCTGTCCTTTTTCCGTTTTGATCAGTCCATTCATATCCCCTTTGTTTTTCTTGAGCAATTTTTTTTATCCACTAGTAGGCCCGTCGTAGTTTCACCAGAGCCCCGTTAGTCAGCATTACCTGTTTCCACCTCCTACAACGGGGACGAGGGTTGGGCTTTAGGGGGCAAAGAAAAAAAAAGACTTTTCAAAGGGGTTTGATGATTAATCATCGATTTGATCGACATCCCTCTTCATGTATGGGCCATTCGCCTATTATAGATAAATCCTTTCAGAGTTCCGAGTTCTCTCTCTCTCTGTCTCTCTCTCTCTCTCTCTCTCTCTCTCTCTCTCTCACATCCACACACACAACACACACACACACACACACACACACACACACACACACACACACACTTATGCACACATTTATACACCACAGCTTATAGGAGGCCTTACTTATCCAACTGACTGACACACACACACACTACTGCGTGGCAAATATCATCCTTACCGTCACAACCGCGTCCTTACCATAGCAGTGCTGCTGCTGCCGCGATAACTGTCGCTTCCAGCGTTGTAAGCAATGGCCCGTCCTAAATCGATACTGATGTAAATACATGGCGCGTGCGCGTCCAGCTGTGAAAGCGCGTGCTGCCCGTGACAACGAACCACGTGGTGGCTAAAAAAAAGAGAAAAAGTGCAGGGTCACGAGCAAACCCCTACAGACCGCCATGTGCTAAAAGATATAGCGGCCAGGTAATAAGCAAACACGCAAGATCTGTTTAGAAGAAGATGTGTCTCTGAGCTCTCTCTCTCTCGCTCTCTTCTCTCATTCGCATTCTCTCTCTCTCTCTCTCTCTCTCTCTCTCTCTCTCTCTCTCTCTCTCTCTCTCTCTCTCTCTCTCTCTCTCTCTCTCTCTCTCTCAGTATACACCCAAGCTAAGGTGATTTGTGCAAGCTGCCTTTTCTTGGTCATATATAAATATTCAAGGTCTTGGCCAGTTCTCACTCAGTTCTCCACATTTGGTTGTACTCATTTCTTCAGAATCATGCAAAGGTAAGTTCATGAGGATATTTGTGCTCTCTGTAGACGAAGCAGCAGCAGTGGTAGAAGTTATAGGAACAGTAGGGATGGTGGGGGTGTTAGAAGTAATAGTGATGGTCAAAGTCAAGGCAGCCCCGAAGTAGGAGTGCGGCTACCTTACTGGTGGGCAAAAACGGTCGCATACGCAGACATCTCACCAATAGCAGCCTCTGAGCTCTAGCCCAGGAATGAAAAAAAAAAAAAGGTCAAGTCAAAGTCAGTTTTTGTTATTTTTAGATGGTATGCTATGGTGGTAGTATTAAAAGCAATAGTAGGAAACAGCAGCAGTTGTTACTTTTTATGTTGTTGTTTAAAAGTTGTCTTTTTAACTCAAACAACATTTAGGCCTCGTCATCAGTAATGATACATACTCAATGCAGCAGCAAACTGAAGCTCAGATCACGCTATGTCAATTTTTTTTAAAAATTCACAGTAAGCATGCACAATAATGGAAAACGAAAATCTGAAAGGATTTTGTAGTAACTATATCGTATACGATATGAATGGTTTCAATAATAACAAAAATTCTAACAGGAAAGAGAGAGACAGAGACAGAGACAGACAGACAGAAAGAGACGGACAGAGATTTTCTTTAGATAAAGGCCACAGCCTCGCATTAAAGAGGACACAAACCTAAACAGCAAGGCCATATGAAACAAATTTAAGTATTTACATCATAACCACATGAAACAAACAATCTAGCTACTCTTTATAAGCCAAATACTTGCTGAAAAAAACAACAACCAAACTTACTAAGCTACAGTAGGAAGCCTCTGCATCCCTTAGTGATTTCCTCTTGCTAGATTTACCACAGTAGACTAGAGGTTAATGTTGTGTTTCAGTGGAATAGGACTCTCCTGAAGTTCAGGAAAAACAGGATGTATTTCCTCTCCTTAGCCCTATTATACACTAATATCTGAATTTTAGGCTCTTTCATTGTACCTAAGTCGATGGCAAGTAATTTCTGTGTAATCAATAAATGGCAATATGAAACACGTGTACCACGTTTTGAAATCCATACCTATCCCTAACAATTTTAAAACTATAATAATTCAGACGAATGTGATCATTAGTAGCCCATGCTTTTTACCATTAAATTCCAAGTGAAACAAAGGCAATCTGTAGTCAAGGCAATCTGTAGTCATTCATTTTAGTCAGTTTTAACCAGTACTTTGTACATCTTACACATGGGTTTGGGTAGAATGAATACTTACCTTGCTCACCATATACCAAGTCATTTGGGGGGTTCAAGTCTAAATGTTACAAAAAACCCAACATTTCATAGCGAACAACTGTCATATTCCTAGTTTTCAGTGCTTTATTGTTGTGATATAAGCTGAATCGTTTACTTAAGTTGCTAAAATACTGCCATCTTTTATTTGCGAAATTAAAGAATAACTATAACCATCTTTCTTTTCTTTCTTTTTTTATAGCTAAATCATGAAACTCAGCTTTGCTAAAAAATAAAAAAAGGAAGACACTCATATGCATTTAATCTTGTAACTTTTTCATAAATTACCACACTATGTAAATCTCTTGACAATTTCTGGCGACAGTCATCAGAGTGTATTGGGCTGTCCACTATATCTTTTCTTTGATGTATCTATGCCTGGTTATAATCAAATACTAAACAACACAAAACAAAATATACTCTATCCTCCAGTGAAGAATTACATAGAAGATTGTGCACATTTACGCTGTGCTTTGTGTATCTAAATTTATTAACATATATACTTGAAATATCGAGTCTAAATTTAGTCATCGTCTTATGTCCATATCAAGCTTCAAATAAGGTTTACTATGCAAACTTATAAATTGTCTATGCATTTAAATATCTCATTCCTTTGCATATGACCATTCTGTTGCTGACATCCTCTCTCTCTCTCTCTCTCTCTCTCTCTCTCTCCATGCTGATGTAAGTAGGCACGCGGGCAGGCATGTGTGTGTTTACTGTACAGCTGGTTGTAGTCTGCGTTCTTTCTTTAATCTAACGTTTCTTCACTCAGAGTGATATTAGACGACTGTCCTGTGTATCATTTGATATTTAGTTGTATAAAAATATTATCTGACATTATAGCTCTCTCTCTCTGTATTGATTTTATCTTTATTTTAGCTTGCTCCTTTAAGTTATCATATGTGTAGTTTCAACTTTTTTGCCTCGGTTTGCTTCTATTGCGTTCTGTCGTATGAATGCGTTTGTGGTTTGGATCTTTGTATCCAAATTTGTGGGTATGAAGGGTTTTCTCCCTTGTTGTTTTGATGTGCTTTGCAGTCTTGATATGGGCTGTGTGCACGTTCACTTTCTTACTTGACTGCTGTTTGGTTGAAATAGATGTTATTAAACTTGAAGTGCACAGTTGACATCTTTCTGGATGCGTGGAAAAATAAATTATCCGGAACACTTGATCATATATTGTGTAAATACTTCTTTCTGGATGAGTGGAAAAATAAATATATTGTGTAAATAAAAATTGATTACTGAAAATGTTCTTGTATAAAAATACCATAAGTATTTGGATCCCTTAATTCCCCGAAGTAGTCAGGGACCAAGGATATTCATAAACTGGATGGTAAAATAACTAAGTTGTCTGGATCAGTAACAAGAGAATTACTTACTAATGTAATAATCTTTACACAGTGACCTCTTTGACCCTACGAATAATATACCAATATCTTTATCGTCACTTCTTTCAAAGGCCATCAATAAACACCTTTCTTAAATTAATTAAACAAGTATGGCATGAATTTTTTTAAATCTTCAGATAAAACTCTTTTGTCACACTGTGCTCATCTAATGACATAACATTAATGGCTTTTGAACAACAATTATACAGAAGTAACTGGAGTAATTCTTGCTGACTCTGTCAAAGCTTTCGATGACAACCACAACCATCCTATAAAGAAGTTTATCTGAAAATGTCAGTTTCGGTTCCTTATTGCTGTCAAATCGCCAATAGCAAGTTTGCAACAAATCTCTAAATCTGCCCCAAAGATTATAAAACATGGTATACCCCTGGGATCTATCCTTGGTCGACATCGCTGTCTTTATAGTGATAACGTTTTATGCCTTTATGTCAAATCAGGTTGCGAATTATTCGCTGATGAAACTTCAGTTCACAGAAACTTTCTTATATTTGCATGTTGTCTGATTTACAAAGAAATATTAAGATACTGGCGTCCTTTCTTGTTTAGAAAATCAAATAAAATATCCACAATAGCTAGACAAAAGCGTTTAACATTGGCAGGTTATAAACTTTTCTTTTTTCTTTACATTTAAGACACACATGGAAGAAGTTACTCCCACAAGGTATTAGGAATTATCATTTACAAAAACTCATCATGGCCCAAAGGTGTAGTACTTTCCGACTTGTCTTGTGGCAATATTTTTTTAATTTTGAAAACTTTGTGTGTAAATAATTGTGACCTGTTGTTTCTTTTCTCTCTACTTTGATTTGTTGCTGTTTATTCATTATGTGTGATTGTGTTTCTTATTTTCATATTGCTGCAGTGATAGTGTTGTTCGTGTGGCGAATTAGATAGCGTTTGTGGCTTTGATTTGGATATTTTGTGGATACGTAAAAGAATGTTTATTCGGTATTGTTGAGTTTTGTTACTTTTGTTACTATTTCAATATTTCTAGGCTCTCTCTCTAATCCCCCCTCTCTATCACACACACACACACACACACACACACACACACACACACACACACACAACACACACACACACACACGCACACACACACACACACACACATACTTTTTATTAATAATTTTTTTTTTACAGATGAACTAACCTGTTTTCTTTTGTTATCTTTGGTTTGAATTTGTTGTTGCTATTTGTTTTACCAGTACGCAAGGTGCCGTTTTGTTTTGTTTTTCACGCGCTGACATTGTCATGAAGATGGTGTTTCTTTTGTTGTCATGACTGTGATTATGGTTTTGCACTCTGTTGTGTAATTGTACTGAATGGGCTGAATGTTTCTTTAATGCTCGGACTGATTATGTTTCTATCGTCGGATAGGAATATTTACTTTTTTCTTTTCAAAATGTGTATGCCTTTGTATGCCACAAAACGCTTAAATTTTTTAAATAAAAATTATTATATATTTTTTTTATATCGAAGATAATGGAATAAGCACTTATGTGCTTTTTACATCCAGTCCCCGTGTGTATGCGGTTTTGTAAATTTTGTCATCTGTTCCCACCGGCACGCAATGGCCTACTCTTTCGAAAAGCGGAACAGGATTTAACGTGTGCGCAAGATGTTCTGCATGCGTTCGCACACGGGGCCTCGGTTTATAGTCTCATCCGAAGGATGTGTGTGTGTGTGTGTTTTGGTAAAGATGAGATTTCACTTACTGTTTAAGTTGTGTATTGTAGCACTGACTCCTATTATGAATGGGTAAGAATGTACGAACCTTCAATTTGTGTGTGTGTGTGTGTGTGTGTGTGTGTGTGTAAAGTCATGAGTATATTTTTGTCCATTGGATATCTGGCATTATGTAGTTTGATTTACCTTCGTTTGTTTAATGGCGATGCCTTTTAGTGCAGCAAAGCATTCCAGTTACCATTTCTTATATTCCCGAGTAGAAATTTTTTTAGATGGTATTTCGTAACTGAGTGAGTTACTTTTTTTTTGGTGCTAAACCGTCAGCTACACTTCAGATTTTCATGAAAAAGTAAATAAGCGAATATTTGAAACAGCAATTTGTTGTTGTTGTCGTCTTCGATTTTACGTCTGATCACTCAGTGATATTAGACAAGAAAAAATATATAAATAAGGGGTGTGTGAGAATTTGAGGTGGTGGTGGAGGTCCTACTGAAAAATGTGCGGGGGGAAAAGTAGTCTAATCATGAAAAAAACATCAACTGAAAAGCAAAAGGAACAATTTTTTAAAAACCACCAAAAAACAACTTTTTAAAAAAGTCATTAACGTTAATGAAACTATACGGCAAATTGTCTTTTCTGGAGCGTGGGGGGGGGGGGGGGGGTTGTTGATGATTTGTTTCTGGTCGTGTCTATGATTTTTGTTGGGGGGGGTGGGGTGGGGGTGGGGAAGGCTGCTTTGTTTTCCTTGATTTTGGCTTCCTCATCTGTCGTATATCACGGGTGTTTTTTTGTTTGTGTGTTGTTGTTGTTGTTGTTGTTGTTGTTTTGGGGTGGCTTTTTAAATTTCATCTTTGCTTTCATTTCATCATTTTATTTCGTCGTAATGATCTGCTCGTGTGGTGTAGGCAGGCTGCAAATACATTACAGCATATGATAAAAGAAACATTTTTTGTCAGCCTGATGTACTTTCCCCCAGTAGATATATATATATATATATTATATATATATATATATATATATATATATATATATATAATATCTTTTTTTTTTTTTTTTTTTAATCCAACGATTTGCTCCGATTTTGTTATATTTATGATAATTGTTGCATTTTTAAAAAGAACATAAGCAAACACAAACTTAAGACTATGATCAAAACTATTCTTTTAAAAGTTTATTGTCCAATATCGATTCTGTGTTGAGGGTGGGAGTTTCCACCTTTGGTTTGTGTATCTGAATCTGTGCCTTTTGTTGGTTAAAGGAAAATTCTCTTCTTAGGTCTGGTGTTTAGCCTAGTGCTAAGCCAAATTGTGTAATTTTGTTGTTGTTGTTGTTAATCATTCTTTTCCGGTCTGCTTGTGTTTGTTTCTTACTGAGAGTGGCTTTTTTTCTTTTCTTTTTTTAAACATATTTTTGCCAGGGACAGCTTTCTTGTTGAAGATGATTCTTTTACGTGCGCTAAATGAAACTTTTATGCAGACCTCAGTTTATTGTCGCATTCAAAAGACTTGCACTCAGACCACCACTGATGCTCCAGTAGAAGCTGGGGGGGGGGGGGGGGGGGGTGTTCGGAGTTAAGATGTGTGTATAGTTAGTGCTTTCATATAGGACACTTTTCGTGGTACAAGTTAGGATTGTATGCTTTTATTCAGGACAAAAAATACATTTCAAGGGTGAAGGGTTACAGGTGAATAATGCGTTTTGTTTAGAAGACCAAAATAAGCTTTCTCTCTTTATCGGTTGATGTTGTGCGCCTTTGCTTGGAACATAAGTTAGTTTCTGTGGTATTGGTTATTATTGTGTGCTTGTGTTTGGGACAACTACTTTTATGTGGTTTTGAGTTTAAAATGTGTGCTTTTGTTTGGAGCGTGCAGGCACACGCGCGGGCACACCACACACACACACACACAACACACACACACACACACACACACACACACACACACACACAAAGTGGGGAAGGGAAGTTGTTATCATTATTCTTTTTTAATGTTGCCTGTGTGGTTTTTTAAGACAAAAGCTACTTCCTGTGATATTGGTTAATTCCCTGTGGTTTTGCTAAGGACAACTTAATTACTTTTCTCTAGTTTATTTTTACTCTCTTTTATTTCGAGGATAATGGAATAAGCACTCATGTGCTTTTTTTTTTTTATCCAGTCCCCGTGTGTATGCAGTTTTGTAAATGTTGTCATCCGTTCCCACCGGCACACAATGGCCTACTCTTCCGAAAAGCGGAACAGGATTTAACGTGTGCGCAAGATGTTCTGCGTGCGTTCGCACAGGGGACCTCGGTTTATAGTCTCATCCGAAAGACTTTTGGGGGGTAGTGGAGTCGGCACTGAAGTTAACTCCAGAGGAAAAATCCTCTTGAACGAGAATCGAACCGGGGTCAGCAGATCATACATATATATATACATATATATATATATATATATATATATATATATATATATATATATATATATATAGATAGATAGATAGATAGATAGATAGATGAGGAGATATATGAGCTGTCCTTTGGGGCAAAAGGTATCCATCCTTCCAGTGATTATTTAGGTTTTTGTTTTGTTTTTCTTTATTTCCTCTGCAAGGGGTCGAGGTTCACTGGTGGTGATATTTTTGCTTTTTTTTGTTTTTGCCCACCATAAAGGTAGCCGCATTCCGACTTCGGGGATGATGTCTAAACACGACACCAGCGTTCATGCATTTATATAGTATATGATATTCATTTGTTTGCTTGTTTTGTTTTGTTTGCCATCCGTTCTTACCGACAAAATGGCTTATATGAAAGGACAGAAACGCCTGTTTTAAAGGTAAAACGGCTTGTAACGTGCGCACATGTTCTGCATGCATTTAAACAGGGGGCCTCAATTCATAGTCTTATCCCAACGACTTTTTCGGGAGTGGAATCAGTACTGAAGTTAACTCCAGGGGAAAAGAATCTCTATCCAGTGCCTTGGTGGTGGTTGAAGTGGGGAGGGGGGGGGGGGGGGGGGGCAATGCTGTAACAGCTATGCTATCCCCCCCCCCCCCCCCCCCCAATTAGTATTAGGGTGTTTTTGTTTTGGACAAAAGGTACTGCTCTGTAGATCTAGTTTCTGGTTGATAATTATTGTGTGTTTTTCTTTAACGAAACTTATGTAAACAACATTTGTGATTAATACATTTGTGGTTTGTTGAGAATGCTATCATTGTCTAAGACAAAAAACCCCACTTTCTAGTATTGGTAGAATGTGTATTTCTTTGGTCAAAGTACTAAAAAATCCTCCATGTTTCCTAGCATTCGTTAGGGTAAATTTGTGTTTTCCTTTGTACAAAGGTACCTTATGCTGTCTATGGGTAATTCCTCCATGTTTTCGTTGAAGACAAAGGGTATCATACCGCCTTTAGGGGTAAATATTGCGTGTTTTCCTTTAAGACAAAGGATATCTTATGCTGTCTATGGGTTAATATTGCGTGTTTTCCTTTAAGACAAAGGATATCTTATGCTGTCTATGGGTTAATATTGCGTGTTTTCAATTAAGACAAAGGATATCTTATGCTGTCTATGGGTTAATATTGTGTGTTTTCGCTTAAGACAACGGATATTTGACTGTGTCTACCGGTAAATATTGCGTGTTTTCGTTTAAGATAAAAGGTAGCTTTTCTCAATTATTGGTGAATATTGTGTGCTTTTGTTCAGACAAAATGTTATTTTCCGTCATTATTGTTTAATACAGTATATTTTGAAATCAGATTTTTAAAACAGGTACGTTTTCGTAGTTATTGGTTAATATTGCGTGTTTTCATTTAAGATAAAAGATACCTTTCCCTAATTATTGGTTGATACTGTGTGCCTTTTGTTTAGGTGGAAATGGATTTTTGTCTGTTAGCATAGGGTGCTTTTCTTTGTAACAAAAGATACATTTCTGTGGTTATTGATTAATACTGAGTATTTTTGTTTAGGGTGAAAATTACGTTTTTGTTGTTATTAGCTAATGTTGCTGTTTTTGTTTAGCGTAGAAATAACCTCTCTTATGCTGTTGGTTAATATTGAATGTTATTTGTTAGTATTGCATTTTTAAAAACTCTTTTAAAATTCCATTTTGCATGATATAATTAAAGGCAATGAAATTACGTGGCATCTGAAATGAAACTGAGCATGTTGATGGAGAATCACTATACAATAGAAAACTATCTCACAAAAGAATCTTCAATAGCAAGCAATGAAATATTCAAAATAAAATAAGGACATAGACAGAAGGGGGAAAAAAACAACAAAAACCACCCAAACCAAAAAACTGAACATGCAAATAGTATTATTCAGACCAGGTAAACTTGTGGAGTGTCTTCCTAGGCAAATGACATTTTCCCCCACTTTTTCTTAGTATTGCGGTTTTTTTGTTTACGGTAAAAACTACCTTTCTCACGTTATTTGTTAATATTGTGTGTTTTTGATTAGGGTGAAAATTACCTTTCTGTGGTTATTCGTTAATATTGCGGTTTTTGTTTAGGGTGAAAATTTCCTCTGTGATGTTATTTGTTAATATTGCGTGTTTTTGTTTAGGGTGAAAAATGACCTTTCTCATGTTATTTGTTAATTTGCGTGTTTTTGTTGAGGGTTAAAACTATATTTCTGTTTTTATTCCTTAATATTGAATATTGCGGTTTTTTTGTTTGGGGTGAAAATTAACTTTGTGATGTTACTTGTTAATATTGCGGGGTTTTTGTTGTTGTTGAGGGTTAAAACTATATATCTCTTTTTATTGGTAAATATTGCAGGGGGTGGGTTTTTTAAATTTGTTTTGGGTGAAAATTACTTTTCTGTTAACATTGTGTATTTTTCTTTGGAGTTAACACTACATTTTTTTTGTATTTTGGTTAATGTTGTGGGCTTTTGTTAAAAAACACCTTTCTCGTGTTATTTTTTTAATATTGTGTGCTTTTGTTAAGGATGAAAATTACCCTTCTGGTTATTGGTTATTATTGCATTTTTTTGTTTAAGTTTTTGCTTTTTGTTCAGGATGCCATTACCTTTCTGTGGATATTGGTTAATGTTGTATGTTTTTCTTTGGAGTGAATATTATATTTCTTATGCTATTGGTTAATATTGTGTGCTTTTGTATAGGGTGAAACCACTTTCTGTGGTTGCTGGTTAATGTTTTGTTTCTGTTTAGGTGAAACTTATTTTTGTGCTGTTATTGGTTAATACTATGTGGTTTTGTTTAGGATGAAAAAATATTTTGTGATTATTGATTGATATTGCATACTTTTCTTTAGGGGGAAAAGTATCTTTTTGTGGTTATTGGTTAATGCTATGTTTTTGTTTTGGATGAAAATTATTTTTCTGTGGTTACTGGTTATCATTTTGTGTTTTTGTTTAGGGTGCGAATGATCTTTTTGTGGTTATTGGTTAATACTATGTTTTTGTTTAGGTAAAAATTATTTTTCTGTGGTTATTGGTTATTATTCTGTGTTTTTGTTTAGGATTAAAATGATCTTTTTGTTGTTCTTGGTTACTGCTATGTTTTTTGTTTAGGGTGAAAATTGTTTCTCTTCTTACTGGTTATTATTGCATGCTTTTGTTTAGGGTGGAAATGATCTGTTTTGTCGTTTCTTGTGAATGCTGTCTTTTTGTTTAGGGTGAGAAGTATGTTTCTGGGGTTATTGGTTAATATAACATGCTTTTGTTTAAGGTGAAAACGGTTTTTTGTGGTTGTTGGTTAATATTGTGATTTTGTTTCGGCCAAAATCATTCTTCTGTAGTTAATGGTTGATAGTCTGCGTTTTTGTTTATGGTGAAAATGGTCTTTTTGTGGTTACAGGTTAATTGTTAGCCTGTATTTACAACAAAAGCTACATTTCTGTTGTAATGAGATTGATAGGTTGATGATAAGTTGATATTATGTGCTTTTGGTTGATATTGTGTGGTTTAGTTTGATATTGTGTTGATTGTTGATTGATATTGTGTGCTGTGGGTTGATATTGTGCATATATTAGGTTGAAGGTAGGTTAATATTCTGCACTTTTGTTTAGAATGAAAGTTGTATATATGCGCTTCTGTAGTTTCTGTGTACTTTTGTGTGGAACATAGTGATATTTCTGTATTTATTGGCTAATTTTATGTGCTTAAAAAATTAGTTCAGCATAAATTCCAACACTCACAATAAGGCAATCAGTTCATGTATTCCTTCTTTGCCCTCAGCTTCTTGGGTGTGCTTTATTTATGACAAAGTGGTATTTTTGTATGTAAGTCAAGTCAAGTCAAGTGAAGTGAAGTCAAAAACACTTTAATTATACCATGAAGGGCAATTACAATACTGACAGGCATAATTATACGAATCATAATCTCGAGAGACACAAGACAGCTACATTTCCTATTGGTTTAAACATTCCAAAACAACTTCAAATAAAAATATCAAACACAATCACGCACGCATACACGCATGCACACACGCCGGCACAGGCACAAGCACACAGAACATTTCTTCACTTTAACAATACAATGTTAAATATATATATATATAAGAGCCAAAAATAAGACACACCTATTTTCATGAGTAGGCGAATGTGTGCACATAGCACCCCCCCCCCCCCCTTTCACACAAACACACACATTCACCTGATTACAGAAAGACTTGAGACCTCCTTGTTCTTCCCCCTTTTTTTTAATTTTAGCAGATTATCACAATTCTCAGAATACCATTTTTGTTTTTAACACTAATGTTGTTATACCAACAAATGAAAGCAAAACTTAGAACACTCTCTATGTAAGACTTGTAAAATAAAGAAAGAATCTTTTCGTCAACAAAAAATGAGCTAAGCTTTCTTAGAAAATACACACACATACACGCGCGTGCGCGTCCCTTTTTGACAACAAAGTTGTGGTCAAAAACAGTTCCCAGATACTTATAGCTTGAAAGATTTCTCAACTTCTTGATTATGGATAATAATATTGTCAGAAGTGTGCCTGATCCTCTGAACACGACAGGAAGATGTTTAGTTTTAGAAACAGCTCCAGATAAGCCTTATCACACCAATGTACCAAATCAGTGAGGGCTGGACCATGGTCTAGGACTGATCCAGATAAGAGAGACAAAAGAGCACTGTCGTCCACAAATTTCACCAGAAAGGAATTTTCATAGCCGCTTCTGCAATCATCTGTGTATAGAATGTACAGAAATGGTGGAGAACCAGTGCGAGTAAATCTAACCCATGAAGATATTTTGTTGGCAAATACACCCTGTGGTCTGTTGGTTAAAAATCCAATCAGCCGACCAACAAGTTTATTGGACAAGTTTATTGTCTACGTCAACATTTAAAAGTATTTTGCTAACAAGAACATGAGGCTGCATTGTACTGAAAGCTGAACTAATGTCAGCAAACAATATTCTGGCATGAGAGTCAGGTGTTTCTAAATGACTGCACAACTTGTTCAAAATGAATAGTTTGGCATCTTGGACACCTCTTCCAGACCTGTTCACAAGTTGTAGTGGGTCAAGGTCTTTCTTTGTTGGCCAATATTGTCTGCTTTGCTTAGGATGAGAGTAATCTGTCTGTGCTGACTGGTTAGTAAAGTGTGTTTTTCTTTAGGAAAAGTTGTCCTTTGTTTTTTATTCATTATGTGACATTAACTGATATGTTTTTAAAGAAAAAAATCGTCAGGCAAAAGTATGGAAAAAATAAAGACAAATATAAATGCAATCAGCCTTCTTCTTCGTCCATCGGGATCGATGATGACCATCTATTCATCCTGGGATTGGGAGGGTCCATTTCTGTGGGTGCGAAGATGATTTATTTGGCCAATCCGCGCTTGAAAAGTTCTTGAGCAGTATGGACAGGGTACAGTGGCTGCTTTTGGAGATTTGGAGGCTCTATCTTTCCTGTCTTGCCTGCGTTGCTCAGCTGTCGCAATTCTGTTTGCTTCGTGGGCCTTGGCGCCACTGCGTACAGGTGCTCGCCACTGTGGCCTCTCCATTGCTGCCTGCTCCCATGAGTTTATCTCAATGTTGAAGGTTTTCAGTGAGGCTTTCAGAGTGTCCTTGAAGCGTTTCTTCTGGCCCCCCTGGGAGCGCTTTCCATGCTGAAGTTCGCCAAACAGAAGTTTCTTGGGGAGCCGATGGTCTGGCATGCGAACTACATGGCCTGCCCAGCGAAGCTGGGTCTGCATGAGGATGGTGTGGATGCTGGGAAGGTTTGCTCTAGTGAGCACCTCAGTGTCTGGGATCTTGTCCTGCCACTTGATGCCAAACAGTTTTCTCAAACAGGTGGTGTGGAAGTGGTTCAGCTTTTTAGCATGGCGTTGGTAGACTGTCCATGACTCTGAGCCATAGAGCAGGGTGGGGAGCACTACCGCTTTGTAGACCTTGATCTTGGTTTCTGTTGAGATGCCTCTCCTGCCCGACACATTCTTTCGAAGTCTGCCAAAGGCAGCGCTTGCTTTGGCGAGTCTGGTGTTGACCTCATCATCAATGGCTACTGTGCGGGGGAGGGTACTGCCAAGATAAGTAAATTTGTCCACGCTTTGAGTCTATGTCCATTTACGGAGATGTTTGGTTCAACGTAGGGCTTCCCTGGGGCTGGTTGGTGCATTACCTCAGTCTTCTTGGTACTGATTGTCAACCCAAAGTTGTCCCAAGCATCAGAGAACTTGTCAACACTGTCTTGCATGTCGGCTTCAGAAGCAGCATTGAGGGCGCAATCATCAGCAAACAGGAAGTCGTTGATGATATCTGTTGAGACCTTGGGTTTTGCTTGAAGCCTCCTGAGATTGAAGAGTGATCCATCATACCTGTACCTGACGCTGACACCAACATCCGAATCTCTGAACGCATCTGACAGCATTGCCGAAAACATGAGGCTGAACAGGGTGGGAGCAAGAACACAGCCCCGCTTCACTCCGTTGGTGACTGGGAAGGGTTCAGATGCCTCTCCGTTGTCTTGTACTCTGGCCAGCATACCATCATGAAATTGACGTACGATGGCGATGAATTTTCTTGGGCAGCCGTACTTCAACATGATTCTCCATAGATCCTCTCTGCTAACAGTATCAAAGGCCTTGGTCAGACCGACAAAGGTGGAGTAGAGGTCAGTGGTTTGTTCCTGACACTTCTCTTGGAGCTGCCTGTTCCGAAAGCCACATTGACTCTCTGGAAGAAGGTCTATAATAATACTTGGGTTTTTACTACTATTACAATAGTAACATTGTCACTGGCAGCAGCTGAAAGTGTGTATAAACTAACAGGAACATAAATAAAACCACGATAGTGATTTCACTGAAAGGAAAAAAAGTTAAGAACTAGTCTTCTTCTGAATGATGATGATGATATCGATGATGATAATGGTGAAAATCAATATTATTATTATCTGATGACATTTTCAATTTGTATTATGTTTAGTTTGCTCACCTGCTTGTTTGGGAGGAAGATTTCAAGCTTCTCCATACAGTGTGTATGCTGTTTGCATGCCTTTGATGAATTCACTGGTACATTTCTTCACACTGAGGTAAATCCTGATGAGATAAAACAAACAAAAAATGCAGACAAACATTCAGATAAAAGTGCGAGCAATGCCCTTTAAAATAATTTTCTTTCGGGGCACATTTCCTTAAACAAACAAAAATTACCTTTGTTATTGCATTAGCATTTAAGATATTTGTTGTGTGGTTGCCACAGAATGATGATGTATGAATATTCATAGAGAATTCATATTGTCTTACAGGTTTTCGTAAGCTTACATACAGCTCTAAAGGGTAAAGAAAAGTTGTTTAAGTAATTTTTTAAAGCTGAAAATACTCTCTCTACCTCTTGTCTGCCTTTCTGTCTGTCTCTCTCTCCTTACCACATGTATTTAGACTCTGCTTCTAGGATGTAGCATTCCTGCCACCTTTAATAAATTTAGCTTTATATTTATGTACAGCCTTTGGAATAAGAGATATCATTCATGCAAATGTGTGTAATTCGGAGTATACTTAGTCTCACAGTGATTCCCAGATGTAATGAGACGGAACGCATATTCTAGGTGACCTCCAGGATGTTAAGATTGGGAACGCCCAGCATTGAACACCTTATCGCTTTCTAGACGAATAGGTTACTGCTTTAGACCTCACAGATCAATTTACATGTGTGTCTGCTTGTACCCCATTCTCCTTTGTATGAATGTATACATATGCATGCAGAAGATCAACTATGCTGATTGTTGTTACCCAGTTTTACTATGTATGTGGGTTTTGTTTGTTTGTTTTACTGACTGAACATCTTGTTAAAAGTAAACGTAGGCCTACACCTTAAAGATATCATACATTATGAAAGATACGGATAAATTCCGGAAACATGAGTATATCCAGTTCCCCCGAGGGAATGCCGGGGGTCTGTCAGTGTGAATAGCATCCCCACCTTTTGGAAGTTCTGCGCTTAGAAGTCCCCTTTTCTATCACTCTCTTTGTTTCTGCCTTGTTCATTTTTATGTCACATACTTCTTGTCTGTTTTCTGCCTTCTTGGTCCATTCTCCTGCCTTTTTGTGTGTAGAAAGACTACAAAGATAACAATTCTCTCTCATGCTGAAGTTGGATGCCCTGGGCCTGACTTGTCAGGCTCTTAAAGGCAGCACAACGCGTTTTCGCTCATATTACATACAATAGTTGCTGTCTGAGCATTTGACGAAGAAATATATCTAGTATGCACTGAAAGGGACACATTCTTTTTCAATTTGTTTAACAGAACAACAACAACAACAACAAACCGTAACGATGATATTGGCGTTAAAGATGATCCTGAAGCCATTTTCTTCATCTGTAGTGATTCTGGAATCAGGCTATATAGTAAATCGTTTCAATGAAACGATGTTGTTGCCAGGGTTAGCTTGTTTGCTTGGTTGGATTTTCTTTTTTTTTTTTTTGGGGGGGGGGGGGGGGGGGTGTAGTTTGGGTGATGGTGATGGCTTTCTCGTTTTTTCATCAACGTTTTGAAGGCTTTTTTTAAAAATGACTGTTGAGTTTCTGATTTCATTTGGCTCCGTTTTCGTGTCTGAGTGCTTACGTGTACATTGTGTAAGAAAACGCGTGGCTGTCGGCTTTGGAAGATCTCAACATGTAAGTGTAATTGATCTATGTGTGTTGTGTTTGTTGCATGTTCAATCGCACACATGCGCCTGTGCGTATGTACACGCATAAAGATGCATTTTGAAGTAGAGGAAGCTCGAAGGTGAAAAGGGAGCCTGAGAACGGGATGGAATGGGGTGGATCACGGTTACCGGTTCACAAAGCAGTGAAACCCCCTGTTGTGTACCCGGATACACAGGAAAGGATGGCAAAATCATCAGGGTGCCAGTGCCGCGTGGTTACCCCTATCAGCTATTTTGTGACCGCCTACTGTAACGGTTTCCTTAAAAGGCCAAGAATCAGCTCTCAGCCAATGGAGGAAAAAAAGTTCTTGCGACGATAAACGGAAAGCCAACCGTTTGATATCTCGACCTTTGAACACTGAAGTTTTTTCAGCTTGAATGGCAAGCCAGGAAAAAAGGGGCGGCGCTTCGCCTTTTTGAAAAAGGAGACAGGAATTAAACGGCTGGCGAGGATTGGCGGAGGCGGGGTTATTTTAATATACCCGCACGCGCTTTTAAGAGGGTGCTCGACACGCGCGCCTCTTGTCACATGGCTACGGGCGCCTCGTGCAACAGGCTCGGCTGAAATCAATACATTTGTTTCGTTTTAATGTGTGGTCTGTGTTAAAAGACATTTGGCTTCACTGAGTCGAGAAGATTTCGAGTCTTATGCCGCTTGATGAGTACCACCAGAGTCTGGAGTACACGAGCGAGATCATAGTACTAGGTTAGTAGACTTCATGTACAGAATTCTGTATGTAAAATGTTGCATTTAGAGTTTATGCTAATGTTGACCTGATTAGTAATATGAGTGAATACATGTTGACTTTAAACCAGTGTATTAATGAGAGAGGAAATCTGTATCCTCAGGCTGGCAGCACCTTATGGAGTCAAGATGTTGTTTTCTTCTTCTTTTTTTCCTACCCCGACCCCCCAAATCCCAGCCTATATTGATCACGGTGTCTGAAGCCCTTACAGTGTGTTAAATTAGTCTGTAGTACTCAAAACAGCGCGTTTTCATTTTTAAAATTTTTTTAATTTTATATCGAGGATAGTGGAATAAGCACGTATGTGCTTTTTATTTTACATCCAGTCCCCGTGTGTATACGGTTTTGTAATTTTTGTCATCCATTCCCACCGGCATACAATGGTCTAAACTTACAAAAAGCGAAACAGGATTTAACGTGTGCGCAAGATGTTCTGCGTGCGTTCGCACACGGGCCTCGGTTTATAGTCTCATCGGAAGGACTTCAAAGATGAAAGATATCCTGGCTCGTCAGAATAAAAAACATCTAGCACCTACCAGCTCCTAGAAAAAGAAAATAGTCACCTACAAGATGGTGTAAAGCACTGGAGCTTGAAAAAAGTAATCTTGGAGATGTATACTAAAAAAAAAAAACCCAGAAAAAAGAGAAAAACCCAAACAAACAAAAAGGCAAAAAACCACCTGACACAGTTTCCTGGTCTAGCCATTCTCATCAGCTGACCAACTCCACCTGGGCGTCTTTATAGCTGATATGCGTTCAGTCCTCCTGAAGTCGGGTTAGGTATGACATCACCGACAAGATCAACATTTTTTAACTGGAAAAATGTAAACGTCTTTTTCTCTACCCCTAAGGAGGAACCCCCCCCCCCCCCCCCCAACAAAACCATCGTATATATGAACATTACATTATGACTGACCAATTTCAGCTTTTTGCGTGGACATAGACAAAAAATCGATATTGCCTGTGACGTCAGGCTAACTGGACTACAGGAGAATGGAACATAATGCCATCCAGATGATCGGAAAATCAAGAGTTAACTCAGCACAATTTTTTTTTAATTTGCTGTGTCTGGAGAAAAAAAGGAGAAAAAACTTTCTATTTTTATCATTCTGACAATCTGGTCTGTCCAGGTTCATGGAGGATTTTTCCAGAATAGACTTAGTATATGGCCATCTGCATGTTGGCAGTAGTTATTGGAATATTGGGGTTCGTCAGTGTGGATGTGTCTTTTGTGTGAACAGCCTTATATACGAACCAGAAAGATGTCTATGACTGAAACAAAATAGTAAGTTCTGCAGTGAGAGGCTCGTGGAAAAAATCATTTAGCGAGAACCACGTATAAAGAAAAAAACAATTGCTTCTGTAAACATATGACAATTCTTTTTAAGAATACGAAGAATGTATTTAAAAAAACAAACAAACCCAAGTAACATTAAACCCATTTGAATAAAATTATGCAAAGGAATAACAACAAAAAAGTGGTGGTGGTGGGTGGTGTGTGTGTGTGTGTGTGGGGGGGGGGGGTGTTATGATTCTCATGTAATTTCTTCCTTTGTTGACCAAATTCACGTTAATTGATACCAAAATTGAGTGAACTGTTCTATGGACAAAAGCACTTGTTCATTATCTTGTCAGTAAATCTCATCGAATAAATGACGCAGAAAAAGTCATTCCAACTAGGATGTTATATGCTGCTTGAGAATAAACTATAGTCAAATGATTTTGATAGGTAATCAGAAGCAGTTGACCTGCGTTATTGAGATTCAAGGTCACTTTATGTGCCTATCTACCAAATCCCTGTGTCTCCTTAGGATAAATGACAACTCATTGAGATCTGCCACTTGTCACCCTAAGGAAAACCGTAAGTGAAGTTTCAATCCAATGTTGATGTTTATAGTCCCGCCGGCCGCAGAGGCCATATTGGTGAAAATAGAATCTTATCAATATTGTTCTGCTTTTTCTTCCTTCAACGCTCAAACAGCAACCATTGTTGTCTGTCATATGAGCGAAAACGCGTTGTGCTGCCTTAAAGCGCCTGACAAGTCAGGTCCAGCTCATCTCACTTCGGCGTGTGAGAGAACTATCGTATCTTTCTGGGGGAAAATGCAGAAGAATAATCAAAGAAGGCAGAAAATAGACAAGGAGGAGGTGACATGAACAAAAGGAATAAGGCAGAAACAAAAAATAGACTACAAAAGAAGGAATTCCTAGTGGAGATGTTATTCATCATACTGACAGACCCCCGGCATCCCCACGGGGGAATCAATATTTTCAAGCCATCAAGTTTAGTCAGGAAAATGGACCAAGAAGGTAGAAAGGAACAGGGGAGAAACAAAGAGAAAGACACAAAAGAGGGAATTAAGACACAAAAGAGGGAATTTCTAGCACGGAATTTCCAGGTGTTGATGCTATTTTATACTGACAGCCTCCTCCTCCCCCATCCCCACGGGAAATCAAGATTATCAAACGATCAAGTTTAGTCAGGAAAAACAAAAACCCAAACAATACCAAGCTTTGACCCAGCTAAGAAAACTTAAGCCCGCTTCACTCCCTTGGCTGAAAGGACTGACAAGTGGAACAAGATTTTTGGGAGAAGGAAAACAGCAAGCCTAACAGTAGCAGTGTTTACTCCATGTCCAGTTTTCGCGTCACAGTTGGGTTTGTACATGATGTAATTTGTAAAAAAAACCCACTTTTTTTTAAAAAGATGAAATTTTCAAAAAGCAAACAAAAACCAAAAAACCCCAAAGAAACATGCATATCAATGACTCCAGTGGCGCGCTGCTGAATGGCCTGTAAAGCTTAAACAGCATTAAATTTCTCCTTCTGCTAGATAAAAAGTAGAGTTATCACAGCTTATCTGTGTTTGTTGCTGCTGTTAAGCCGTGATGTGGAATCCATGCCATGATGATTATTTGGCTGTTGTTTTGTTGTTGTTTTTCAGTCAAAAATGTGTTTTGTTCCCAGCCCCCTTTCCAGTGTCACCCTGTGACTTGGCTTGAAAATCACAACCACAACTCGTCATTTTCTCTCTCTCTCTCTCTCTCACACACACACACACACACACACAACACACACACACACACACACACAGAGTTCTGCATAACGTGGTTGTTGCCTCAGTGATCAAAACTGAAACAGCTCTTGATTTTAAATGTCTGCTTTGCAGTGCTTTTTGGTTTTGTTCGTGGATGAATTATCAGCTTTGTGGCCATTTTTCACCGTGAATTTTTGTTATTTAAAACTTCCTTCGAAAACTGCGGAAATGCTCAGCAGGTTGTTTTTTTTTAAACTGACCTTGTACACATACGCGCGCACTTTCTCACCAAACACCATCTGAAGAAAGCAGACGTCAATCCGGCAAAAAACAATAAACACACCTGTCTGGGAAATAGGATTATATTTAAGCTAGGCCTACCACAAAAATGAAAATGGCAGTTCTTGCGTCACTTCTTGTTCGGCAGGGGTACACTGACGATCGCCTCACAAAGTCGCCTCAGATAATCATATTTTGCGCTATATTTTGTTGGGTTTTTTTTTAAAGGTAAAAATTAAGTTTTATAGCTTTTTTCAGTCAGAATACTTCGTTAATCTACTTCACAAAGCTAGGTTTGAGATCAAAAGCTATTGTATTCCACGCCGTAAAATAAAATAAAAAAGGTTCTGGTTTGCCGAGCAAAGATGGCAGCGTACTTTGTGGTAATATTCAGATGTCTCATTGATTTAGTATGGCAAAGAATGGCATTGAGAAAATCCTTGCTTTTTTCAAACGCGAAATATTAACCCTTTCCCATTTTTACCCGCCGTAGCCCGCCGCTGCCCGCTCGCCCACATCTATTTATACCCGCCGCAGCCCGCCGGACGTAATTTCAGCCTAGTGGGGATTTTCCATCACGCACTAAGCTCTACCTAGTACACGCACACCATGAATGAACATTCCACTGAGGTCAGCATAAACTAAGGAAGGAATGGGCACCAAATTCAGTACTACACAGCCTCCCGTTCACAAGAAATTGGCCAGTGACTGGCTTTGTCTTTCCCACGCTTTCTTGTAGCTAAAAATGGCAGCAAAAATTGAGCATACAATTTGGGAGGAATATACTGATGTGGAAATTGAAGCTATTTGGGCTCAAGTAGAACAGTTCGAAAGAGAATAAATGTTGAATCCGATGTTGAAGTAGATGTAGAAGAAAGAGATGAAATAGGAGAAGGTAGTGAGTCGGAAAGTGATGCTGAGGATAACATTTCGTTGGCTTCATAGCAGACGACATGGCGCAGCACACAAGTGCCTTGCACAGTGCAAGACTTCACGCTGCTGACTGGGCCGGCACAAACTCTCCCACTGAATGCCAAGCTCTTAGATTACTTTGTTTTGTTTGTGCCCCAACATTTTTTTCAAATTGTAGCAGATGAAACTAACAATTATGCCAGGCAAAAGATCGCTGTGAAAGGCGTAGTCATAGATCCATTACGGACAGAAACAACACCTGATGAAATTTGGGCTTACCTGTCAGTTTTGATCATGATGGGGATCAAGCGTTTGCCAAGGCTTCATCTCTACTGGTCTACTGATTTGACATTTTCTGAGTCACGGATCAGTAATATTATGACGAAAACCAGATTTCTCAAATTAATCAGTATTTTCACCTGAGAAACACGCCAACACACCTGGACGCGACACTGGGCTGTGACACCTGCATTGTGACAGCCATGTAACTGGCTATTGGTGAAGGACACACTAGTGTCTGTGTAAATAGTAGGCGTCAGCATATATTTGTAAATAATGTATATACGCGCACTAGTCAACGTCGTTTTCAATATGTTTGAATACTTTCCACTGAGAAAGTGTAGACTTGGTGACAGTAATTTTGTGACGTGTGAATGTTGATTGGATTACCATGACGGTGGATGCGATGGAGGACACATTCAGGCAGGACCACACTTATTATTTTTTTAAATCACATACCTATATTGCGCATGTTAGAGGGTAGTTGTAGACTAACAGCATGATGTCACTGCAATGTTACCTGTATTTGGTGACAAAGAGGGGACAGCAGCACGACACATGTAGGTAGGACACACATCTTGGGGTGCAGAACAAAGTATGACATCATATGAATACTTTGGCCAAATATGACTGCTCTGCGAACAATAGTAACTGTACAGGACTATGTGTACTTGAGGTACCTTATTCTCTGAAAAAACAGCGTAAATTTCCGAATACTACAGAGAGTTTCTCTGTAAGAAATGCGAATGGTAAAGGGTTAAGGGGAAATTAAAAAGCATGGTGTGCTTGTTTCGGAGACAGTGTATAGATCTAGATCTAATTTTGTTTCAAAATCGGAAATGTTCACGATCTGTGGACTGCTTGTGTTTCTTACTACTCTGGTGACCTGCATTTGTGGCTAACACTGGTAGGCCTTCTAGGCTACAGTGTTCCGCAATACCGTCTGGAGTAAATTCTGCCTCTCGCTTTCTCGCCACAAACGCAGCCAGCCTGCGCGCGAATCGGAAACTCGTCACTGCACTTCGTTGTCCTTTTCTTTTGGTGTCCTCTCGTTTCAGTACCTCTGTCTCGACAGAATCCGGTTTTTTCCCCCTGTGTGTTTTGCAACTTCCTTTCTGTATGATCAGTTTCGTAGTAGTTTGTGGTCGGTGACTTCTTCGCTCGAGTCTACTACATTGAAGAGATAGATTAGTCGTAGTCACCTATCGTATCTGTCTACAAGCACAAATTACTTAGGAGTAAGTGACATCATAAACATGGCAGCTCCATCACTAAATACAACAGGTTTTTTTAAAAGTTTGTTTCAACAAATAAAGTTGTGGGTGGAAGGGATGGGAGTGGTGGAATAGGGAGGTCCAGTTTTTTGTTTCATTTTTCTGTTTGCGGTCAGTGATATTATCATCCGTTTTCTGTTTTTAGGGACCAGCATATCTGTCTTTTGAACGTTCTTTTTAATATACTTGGAAAGCAACATTTAAAAAAAAAAAAGCTTGGTGCATACAATTAAGCCTAGATTTGAACAGAGAGAGAGAGAGAGGGGGGGGGGGGGGGGGGCAAGCAGGCAGGCTTGCTGGCAGTCAGTCAGGCAGACAGACAGACGGACAGAGAAGCGTTAAAAGACGGACAGACAGACAAGAGACAAATAGAAAGATAGAGAGAAAGAACACGCTAGGATCTAGAAGTTTGGTTTTGAGAAGGGTGACACGCAATGTCAGAAGAAGGAGGCAGTTGTTGTGAGATAACGTTTGCGACAAGTCTAGTCACTCGAAATACCGTCTCTGAGACAGTCTAGCAGTCACTCACACACTGCAGGTCTCTGCCCGTATCTGGAACCACTTCTTTTCAACTGGCAGACAGGAAATGCTTCTTTCAGTTCAGTTTAGTCGTTTTCTGCTGTTGCACGTGCAGTGCCTAAAGCTCACGGAGGGAAACAATGGTCGCCACCAATCTCTCGCGAAAAATACCATCATGTGTACAAAAAGCGCGCGCGTGCATGTGTGTGTGTGTGTGTGTGTGTGTGTGTGTGTGTGTGTACAAGGAGTTCGCGCGCATGTCTGTGTGTATGTGTGTGTGTGTGTGTGTGTGTGTGTAGGAGAGAGAGAGAGAGAGAGAGAGAGAGAGAGAGAGAGAGAGAGAGAGAGGAGAGAAGAGAGAGAGAGAGAGAAGAGAGAATTTTTTGTTTCAAGATGGTACATTGAAATAGCAATGCATTTGTTTTTTGTTTAATCAAGCCATCTATCAAAGAACAAAAGCAACCTTATCAATAACAACTTCAATGCCTTCACATGCCAATGTGTGTGTGTGTGTGTGTGTGTGTGTGTGTGTGTGTGTGTTGTGTTGTGTGTGTGTGTGTGTGTGGTGTGTGTGTGTGTGTGTGTGTGTGTGTGTGTGTGTGTGTGCGCGCGCGCGCGCGCGTGTGTGTGTGTGTGTGTGTGTGTGTGTGTGTGTGTGTGCGCGCGCGCCCCGCGCGTGTGTGTGTGTAGCAGAGAGAAAGAGAGAGAGCTCTAGTAAAAAAAAAAATTCATAAAAAGGCTGTTGGACCATATATGAAGGAGTTTGCTGATCAAATCAATGACTGATTATAAGAATACATGGTAAAGTACACCTGCGACAGATAAATGCAACACAAATCCACAGTGGAAAACTTAACAACTCCCGGGGTTAAAAAAAATCCTTAAAAAACAAAGGAAAACTAAAAACAAAACTTACGACACCATAATATCTCGTGATCTTAAGGCTTTATTTGAATGTTAAGCTAAATTGCTAACACTATTACGATTGGACATCCAAGGAGTAAACAGAGTCCAAATACATCAGACTGGCTATTATATTTTGCTAGGATATGTTTTTGCCTACTGTCTGTCATTAAAGGCAGAACAACATAAAACACGTTTTTAAAACAACATAAAACCTAGTATTCTTAAACAACATAAAACCTAGTATTCTTCATGTATATGTTGCTTCATTGCATAAAGGGCATGCTGTATCGGATTCACTATGCATTGAATTAGAGAGAGAAAGGGGGGGGGGGGGGGCAGGGGAGGGGGAAGGAGCGATTGGGGAGGGAGAGAGAGTTTTCAATTCTGTCCTACCTATACTTCTTAATGTTCAGTCGTGGCGATCATAACAAGTATAGGTTAACATAACATATCCCACCCCCACCCTGTTCCTTTCCAGTGTGCGAGGAATACCGAGGGCAAGGAGGACCGACAGGGATTGTGTGGGGATGCTGGTGGACACCCAAACGGTGTCCGTTATTGGCTCCAGCCCAACGGACTTCCCACCCACCTACCCTGCTGCCTCCATGGCTGCAGCGTCCCAGGCAGCAGCAGCAGCAGCAGCCTCCCACGGGTTCCCTAACCATCCCTGGGATATCAACGACAGTGCACTGCCCTTGGTAAGCTCTCGAATGTTGTTTTCATGCTAAACTGATATGATATATAGGCGGGCGCGCACGCGCGTGTGCGTGTGTGTGTGTGTGTGTGTGTGTGTGTGTATTCATGTTAAATCTATATGATATATAGGCAGGGATGTGTGTGTGTGTGTGTGTGTGTGCGCGCGCGCGCTTGCGTTCGTTCACTTTGAGGGGTGGGAGAGAGAGTATGTGTGTGTGCGTGTGTGTGTGTGAAGGGGGGTGGATGTTGATGTATGCGGGGCTTTGCTTGTTTTGGGGCAGTACTTTTAAGTCCTTCGAGGGATCCTTAGTGCAGGATCAGGAGCACCCCCCCCCCCCCAACTCCACCCACACACGCCACCAGCATCACTACCATTACCGCCGCCATCTACCGTCACCCTCATTCCCCTTTCCTCCATACCCTCACACTTCTATAAACGGAGTGGGGAAGGGGAATTCAAATCACACATCGTCATAATCACTTCTCTATATAAAAAGAGGGACACAGACAGGCACAGAGACACATATACAGACAGACACAGCTACAGACTGGCATAAAGACACAAACAGACTGGCACAGAGACACATACAGACTGACATAGAGACACATACAGACTGGCATAGAGACACATATAGACACACACAGCTACAGACTGACATAGAGACACATACAGACTGGCACAGAGACATAAATACAGACAGACACATACAGACTGACATAGAGACACATACAGACTGACATAGAGACACAAACAGACTGGCATAAAGACACATACAGACTGGCATAGAGACACAAACAGACTGGCATAGAGACACAAACAGACTGGCATAGAGACACATACAGACTGGCATAGAGACACAAACAGACTGGCATAGAGACACAAACAGACTGGCATAGAGACACATACAGACTGGCATAGAGACACAAACAGACTGGCATAGAGACACAAACAGACTGGCATAGAGACACATACAGACTGGCATAGAGACACATACAGACTGGCATAGAGACATACAATCACAACTGGCACCAATAGATGGCACACAGACACAGACTGGCACACAGACAGACTCACAAACACAGACTGGTAAGAGCCCACTTACGAGACAACACAAAACAGACTGGCACAGAGACACAGATACAGACTGGCAAGAGGTACAGATACACAAGACAGCTACAGACTGACACAGAGACACAGACTGGCACAGGGACACAGCTACAGACTGACACAGAGACACAGATACAGACTGGCACAGAGACACAGATACAGACTGGCACAGAGACACAGATACAGACTGGCACAGAGACACAGATACAGACTGGCACAAAGACAGAGATACAGACTGACACAGAGACACATACAGAGTGTCACAGAGACACAGACTGGCACAAAGACACAGAGATACAGACTGACACAGAGACAGACTGTCACAGAGACACAGATACAGACTGGCACAGAGACACAGCTACAGACTGGCGCAGAGACACAGACTGGCACAGAGACAGACTGGCACAGAGACACAGATACAGACTGGCACAGAGACACAGCTACAGACTGGCACAGACCCACAGCTACACACTGACACAGAGACACAGAGACAGACTGTCACAGAGACACAGATACAGATTGGCACAGAGACACAGCTACAGACTGGCGCAGAGACACAGACTGACACAGAGACACAGCTACAGACTGGCGTAGAGACACAGACTGGCACAGAGACAGACTGGCACAGAGACACAGATACAGACTGGCACAGAGACACAGCTACAGACTGGCACAGACCCACAGCTACACACTGACACAGAGACACAGATACAGACTGGCACAGAGACACAGATACAGACTGGCACAAAGACACAGAGATACAGACTGGCACAGAGACACAGATACAGACTGGCACAGAGACACAGCTACAGACTGACACAGAGACACAGACTGACACAGACACAGACTGGCGCAGAGACACAGACTGGCACAAAGACACAGCTACAGACTGGCGCAGAGACACAGACTGACACACGGACACAGCTACAGACTGGCGCAGAGACACAGAGACACAGCTACAGACTGGCACAGAGACACATGACACAGACTGGCACAGAGACACAGATACAGACTGGCACAGAGACACAGCTACAGACTGGCACAGAGACACATGACACAGACTGGCACGGAGACACAGATACAGACTGGCACAGAGACACAGATACAGACTGGCACAGAGACACAGACTGTCACAGAGACACAGATACAGACTGGCACAAAGACACAACACAAACTGGCACATAGACACAGACTGGCATACAGACACAGACTGGCACACAGATACAAACGGTCACAGATACAGACTGGCACAGAGACAGACAGTCACAGAGACACAGATACAGACTGGCACAGAGACACATGACATAGACTGGCACAAAGACACAGACTGTCACAGAGACACAGATACAGACTGGCACAGAGACACAGACTGGCACAGAGACAGACTGGCACAGAGACACAGACTGGCACAGAGACACAGATACAGACTGTCACAGAGACACAGATACAGACTGGCACAGAGACACAGATACAGACTGTCACAGAGACACAGATACAGACTGGCACAGAGACACAGATACAGACTGGCACAAAGACACAGAGATACAGACTGGCGCAGAGACACAGATACAGACTGGCACAGAGGCACAGCTACAGACTGACACAGAGACACAGACTGACACAGACACAGACTGGCGCAGAGACACAGACTGGCACAAAGACAGCTACAGACTGGCGCAGAGACACAGACTGACACACGGACACAGCTACAGACTGGCGCAGAGACACAACTACAGACTGGCACAGAGACACATGACACAGACTGGCACAGAGACACAGATACAGACTGGCACAGAGACACAGATACAGACTGGCACAGAGACACAGACTGTCACAGAGACACAGATACAGACTGGCACAAAGACACATGACACAAACTGGCACATAGACACAGACTGGCATACAGACACAGACTGGCACACAGATACAAACTGGTTCACAGATACAGACTGGCACAGAGACAGACAGTCACAGAGACACAGATACAGACTGGCACAGAGACACATGACATAGACTGGCACAGAGACACAGACTGTCACAGAGACACAGATACAGACTGGCACAGAGACAGACTGGCACAGAGACAGACTGGCACAGAGACACAGACACAGACTGGCACAGAGACACAGATACAGACTGGCATACAGACACAGATACAGACTGGCATACAGACACAGATACAGACTGTCACAGAGACACAGATACAGACTGGCACAGAGACACAGATACAGACTGGCATACAGACACAGATATAGACTGGCACAGAGACACAGGCTGGCACAGAGACACAGATTGCAGACTGGCATAGAGACACAGATATAGACAGGCATATAGATACAGACTGGCATACGGACACAGATATAGACTTTCACATAGACACAAGTACAGACTGGTACAGAGATGCAGATATAGACAAGTCATAGACACGGAAGCAGACGGCACATAGACACAGGTACAGACAGACTGGCACAGACCAACAAAGGTAGATAGAATGACAAGGACATGATAAGGTAGCGTTGCTTTGGCCAGTAGATTACAATGGAAACACAAGATAAATATCAAGAACAAAATGAATCGAACTAAATCAGATCTCTCTAATACAGAAGCTGTCTCTCTCTGCGTGTGTGTGTATATGTGTGTGTGTGTGTGTGTGTGTGTGTGTGTGTGTGTGTGTGTGTGTGTGTGTGAAAAAGAATAAAAGTATCATGAAAGA
Organism: Rapana venosa; assembly: GCA_028751875.1. NCBI lineage: Eukaryota > Metazoa > Mollusca > Gastropoda > Neogastropoda > Muricidae > Rapana > Rapana venosa. The sequence goes on along the minus strand of CM054140.1, from coordinate 14,814,391 downwards.
AGACAAAAGCAAACGGCAAAACATACTACGTATTTGTGAAACTACTGCAGTCTAATTTGACCTGAATACGCGCCATCTCTATCCCACCTAAAGAGAACCCAGACATCTTTGTAGTAAACTCGTATATTCAAACGCGCGTGTGCATACTCACGCTCGCGTGCACGTACGCACGTACACACACACAAAAGTTTTTTTTTTTAAAACACACACAGACAGGAGGACAGATAGAAAAAGACAAATCGGACAAAAAAAACGGTAACATTTTTCTTTAAGAAATTATTGACTGTTGTACCTGAATTCAAATTGACCAATGATAAACACCTTCGTTCTTCCCTAGTGTGTGTGTGTGTGTGTGTGTGTGTGTGTGTGTGTGTGTGTGTGTGTGTGTGTGTGCGCGCGCGCGCGCGCCTGATGCCACTGAGAACACACGACTTTCATCAACCAGTAAACATTCAAGAAACGGGATGATCTGTTTGAAATCTTTCTCTGATTCAGACTGGGAGAAAAATCTAATCAGTATTTCATTTCTCACGTAATTAGTAGGGGTATTTGCATATTTGTTTCATTTTTACTATTTTTTGTGTATGGACAACATAAGGCTTCTTTTCGGTGAGCAGCCTAGACTTTGATCAACTTTTCCTTGCATTTACACGTATCTTAGCTGATGACTAAGTCTTACGGTATTTATTTATTTATTTGGTGGTGATCGATCTGAAGTGGAGTCAAAGGCTATTGTTCTGTCTTGTTTTAAGTGGAGTCAAAGGCTATTGCTCTGTCTTGTTTTTTTAAAATGCCTTCTCTTGCCTCGTGTGTGTTCATACCTCTTCAGTCTACTTTACAAAAACAAAAGCAACAATTACAACCCAAACAACAAAAAACCCGGAAAATCCGCGTTTCAACACTGAACCTTTGTACAGTTTGCTGCCCAACATTCTCCAGCGGCCACGCGATAAAACTCGGCCATCTTAAAAATGGAACGTAGGTACACCACAGTCAGTCAGTCAGTCAGTCCGAGTTTTACCGCGTGTCAACCGGCTTACGAGGGACACACCACTTCCTTGCCGTCCACCGCCTCGCAGGCAGGACATTTTATGCTGTATCACACGTCCTTTGATAGTCATGGTGCCGCGGAAGACTTGGGGTGGATCCATGACTTCTTTTTGAGGTTTTTATTCGACATCTCAGTTCATTTAGCCTGGTCAGACAGTTTGAAGAGCTTCACGTCGTTATAGTGGCTTTGTTATGGATCAGACACGCGCGTCATTATAGCGGCATCAGTGGAGAGATTGGACCCGCAGACCACACACCATAAGATGACGATACACCAGCGTCCGCTCCTGGCTATAAAGCTGCCTTAACACGTTCGTCCCCTTCTTTCATTCGAGTTTAACGTCAGCACCCTGAGCACACAGCTGTGACGGTATATATAAACACCGGTATTCAGAGTAGGCTTCCCCCAATGGGCAAGGGACGACCGGGGGAACACTTTCACACTCCCGTTAGAACAGGCAGGTGAGGTAGCTGTCCGGGAAGTCATTAAATCTCATCATCGGCAGACGTTCCCGCTTAATACGTTGTGCGGACCTCTACCATCAGCCAGCATCAAACAGCTCTAAAACAAAGCCATGTCCATTCCCAAAATTGCCCAAGACTTTAAAAAAAAAAAATTGAACTCGACTTCCACCTCCACTCAACACCCCCCTCCCCCCTTCTGTCTCTATGTCTGTATCAGCACGTGCGAGTCACGAGGCAGTTCTTTATTTTGTCACTCCGTTGGCCCTTATCTGCCAAACAGAGATGCAAAGGATGGCCGCACATTCAAACGAGTTGTTAATAGACCAAATTTGATGGAACACATCCTAAAAATTTAAAATGGTAATTTTTATCATCTCTAGGTCTGTTGCAACATGGTGACCTTGGGTCCAGACTTTCCTTCGTTCTCCACAACAGACTTTCCTTGTTCTCCACAATTTAATTATTAGTTTTCTCCCCTTGGAAACTCAGTGTCTCCCACAATCTTGGTTCTACACTGTAAGACACACGAAGAAATAGTTTCGTTTTTGAAATTCAGTTCTTACTAATGCGAGCAGTTTGAAGACTGAGCATCGTGTCCAAGAGACTTTTTTGTTGTATGGAAATAAACGTATCATCACAATTAATGTGCTATAAACAAAAAGTCTTGTTCTTTCCGAGAATGTTTGCTACCCATGGATACTTTTAAAATGTAGTAGTCATTCTTTGGTTTATTTACGAACAGACATCTGATCTTGGCCGTGTGGTTAAGGCAACGAATGATCACCTGGGAGGGTGGGATCCGATTCCCCAATCAGAGGTTTGTCATCTTCGAGGCAGGGTGCCTTGAGCTTCTGTCTGCTCCTACCCAGGAACAAGTCCTCTCTGGCCCTACAGGAAAACATGGGAGCCATGCAGCCTAGTGGCGTTTTGCTGACTGACGCTGCTTCTCTCTCTCATCCGACAATACTATATCAAGATCCACAGTGAAAATAGCTTTTATCATCGAACGGGCAATCTTGACGAGTGTGAGGCGCTCAATCAATCGGACTTAACTGCAAAGCAAGACAATGTACCGGTTTTTCAGATGGGGCAAGATTTATTCCGATGGAGACGGCTGTTTGGTTCCTCTGAAAACGGTTCTCATGTTTCTGCAGACATAGCAAGACTTCAACACGAGATTTTTTGAAGCGTGAGGAAGGATCAAAGGCCACATTGCCATAATAATTATATATATAATAATAATAATAATAAATGGAACTTATATAGCGGTGCATCTTGCACATAATATGGCATGAGAGGATTCAGACTGAGCGGGATTTTTTTTTCCAGTTAGAACCATATTGGGGACGGGACAGCTCAGCTTTCCTCCAGCCAAGGTTAAGCAGCATCGTGTGTGGTTACCAGTTGGATGGGTGACCGTTTGCGCGCCCTGGCTTCAGTACAGTCCCCCAGTTCACCTAGCTGTAAATGGGTACCTGCCTCTTTAAGGCTAGGGAAAGTAAAGCAGCGAGGAAGAGGAGATGGGCGCCACCCTCAATATGCTGGTTCCTAGAGAAGTTGAGGCTTACTCCCCTACGACCTTATAGGTTATGGGACACCTTTACCTTTCTTTTAAAATACTTTTTTTTTTACCATATTGTACAACTGTATAGTCGGTCTACATTACTTTTGTGTAGTGTGTTGTGATGCATATTACACTGCACTAATTTTTACAATTTCAGCCAGAGAGCATTCTTTATATTCTTCCCGTTTCCATGTCCATGAACATGCTACTTTATTTCACTACATTTTGTTTCACAGTTAGTTGAAATAAGTTTGTTACACTTTTGTGTCTTAATCTGTGTTTCTCTCCCAGTAAATGTCCTCCATTTTGTACTTTCGCAGCCCGACAAATACGACAAGTTCCAGCCCTGGCCGCACGGCCATTGCCGCTACGTGTACAGTCCCCAGGAGGAAGATGGCCGGCGTCACGTGAGTGGCTGGGCCATGCGCAACACCAACAACCATAACGCCCTTATCCTGAAGAAATCCTGCCTGGGAGTCCTCGTCTGCTCCCAGGACTGCCAGCCTGACAGTGGCGAGAAAGTTCATCTCAGACCTGCCATTTGTGACAAGGCGCGACGGAAACAGATCGGTTAGTGTACATTACCAGAAAGAGTATAATTATCTTCTTTGGCTGTATATATTTGAAATGAATAAATTAGTGTATTTTGCACTCTTTTTCATACTGTTTAGTCGGTCTTACGTTGTTTGAAATGGTTTTTAGTTAAAACTTGTTCTTTGCAGGAAAACCGTGTCCCAACTCCAAGTGCTCGGGCTGTTTAGAGCTCCTTGCCTGTCGTGGCCACTGTGGATACCCCGTTACCCATTTCTGGAGACATGCGCACGGCGCTATTTACTTCCAGGCCAAAGGTTACCATGATCATCCACGACCCGAGCTCAAGTCTGTTGCTGAAAGCAGACGTGGCATGTCGGGAACTCGCCACTACAAATCATTCATGGTGAGTATGTTCCTTTTTCCCCTTTCTTTCTTCCTTTTTCGCCTGTCTTGACTGTGCTATGTTATCACTTACAATTTCCGATTTTGAAATGTAAAAAAAAAGTATTTTGGAGTCTTCGGATGTTTTCGTGGTTCTTTATTCAACGAAAAGAAGCAAACCTAGCAAGCAAGAAAAAAAGATTAACAGCTATTTTTTCCGTAATAATGGCTCTTCTTTCATTATTGAAAAGCTGAAAATGTATGCTCACATAGTACTTTGTCAATGATTTTAGATCATACTTTTTATGAAATTATAATTTGTTCAACCAGTTTGAATCTCAGGAAAATGTGCATAAAGTTTTCTGCGTTGGTTTGTTTTGGGGAAGGGGGGAGGGCGTTTTGCCTTTTTTTTTTTTTAAGGGGGAAGGCATTTTGCTTTCTTTTTTTCTTCTAAAATCTCGTATTCGTTGCTTGAGTCTCATATTAAAAATCACTCGTGTGTGTGTGTGTGTGTGTGTGTGTGTGTGTGTGTGTGTGTGTGTGTGAATACAGGTATCGGGTATGATCGGTTGTGATACGGACAGAAAACGGGTTATGACCAGTGAACCAGAAACTGTCCCAGGCAGAAAGTCACTGGCCACTTTGCCGGGTAAGTTTGAACAAAAGAAAAGAATTACACTCATGGGCTTTTTTGTTTATTCCTTCCTACACACATTTGTGATGAGAATATCATGAAACTTACTTTAATATATTTTCCAATTCTCAATAAAACCATGTGCAGGTCGATGCCAATATTGAAACAGATCAAACTACTTTATTTTTTTAACATTTAAAGAAACTGAATATCATGAAATCGTTAGGCTATGACCCTACACGGATTGCTTTGATTGGATATCATGGAGTCGTTAGGTTATGTCCTTACACGGATTACTATTGTTCTGTCGCATATCTGAGTACACTTATTCATAGTCATCTCCTATTTCTTTTCTACAGGTGATGACATTCTCTGCTCCTGTCCACCGTTTGAATGCACGTGCATCAAGTCTCGGTCAGCGTACAAACCCTTCCATCCACCTCATGATTCCATCAAGGACTCGTTCCCACCTCCACTACCCATCACACAGATCAATATTACCAACGCCTGTCCCCCACAAACCAGAAGACCTTGCTTAGATCTTTTCTTGAGAGGCTCTGCTCCAAGCCTCCCTTCCCGGCCAGCTTACAGCGTGATGGACGGTTCCCGTTTTGTCAACTCCTCCTTGCCTGCAGGGCACGGTCTGGTTAACATTAGGGGGTCCACTGGCAATGTAGTCAGCGCCTTCGAGGTTCCTTCGTGCAAACAGAGAGCTTCAGCGTTCACAAACAGTTCAACGTATGTTCCCACTTCTGGTTCCGGTATAGGAGCCCATATTGGAGCTGAAGAGGGGGCTGCTCTGTCTGACGACAAACAAAGGATTTCGTCCAGATTTCTAAATGAAGAGCGAAGTTCTACTAGCCAACCACTCCTGTTCGGGAGTCGTTTGTCAGAAACATCTTCGTCCACATTCTTGCACTCCAGCACAGAGGCGTTGTTTGAAGGACCTTCCCGTATGGAAGAGCTGTGTTCAGTGCCAGAGGTAAAAGAAGAACGTCAGGATACCGGCAGTGCCTTCTGCCCCATAAACAAATCAGTGGGTTCCGACAGACGAGCTTCCTCGTGTTCTGGAAACACGGGCTCCAATCTTGACACCTGTAGACAGCTGACATCTGTGGTGAACTCTGCCAATGACACTCTGTACCCCTTAGAGGACAGCAGTTCGTTGACCCATCTCCTGTCATCACAGTCTCCCCAGTCTGTACTTCATCTCCCAGACGCTGGCACGAGTTGCAATATCCTGACGTCCCCTTCCGACAGTCAGGCCTCTTCTACAACATCGTCAGATAAATATTTTGAAGAACTTCGCCCTGTTCAGCAGAAAGAGTTTCCAGGCCAGCAGGCTCCCAGAACAGCGTACGACGTCCTTCACAACCCTTTCCCCAGGGACGATCTGCTGGCTTCAAGCCTGACTCCAGCAAGACCCGGGGACACAACGACTGGGGTCACTTTCTCTGGACAACAGGACATTACCGGTACTCCTTACAACATGGTGCCCGCGCGCAGTGATCCAGCCGTGATGCAGTATCCTGGCATGGGTGACATGGGGTCTCCATGGTTGGGCAGATACCCTGGCGACTGTTATCAGCTGTCTCCGTCCTCGCAGCCTTACTCCAGTTTATACAAACAGGCATGCAACCACAGTATCAACATCACTCTTACGTATAACTAAAACTATTGTGCGTGAAGCCTTGCTTCTGGCTAATAACTGAATTGTAGTGCCATGGAAACAACCGGCTACAGCCTAGCTATATAGTGTTCACTAAGTGTTCAAAAGCATTGGGTCAAAAGGGAGCAAAAAGTTATTGCTGTTGAATTGTGCCATAGTAATTAATTTTATGCGTATAAGCGCCATAGTTTGTATGTATTGTCTATCATGATCATCATCTGCGGATCTGTGGACAGTGTTCAGTTGTGCCTTGTTTTATCTTGTACGACTTGAACTAAGGGAGATATCTGGTGTCAAAACAAGTTGCAACTTTCTTCGTGAAAATTGGTAATCTTAGTATTACAAGGGAAATAAACATACTTAAAGCGTTGCAGCTATAAATAAATTGATGAACTTAATCTTAATTGCACTTCTATTTTTGTTGTTGCACCATTGTTATCAAAAGGTTAATTACACACGACACTTATTTTTCTTGCTTTGAAGTCTTATTGAAATTCTGCCCAGGTCACCGACAGAACGCAATTATTATAGAAAGTTCAGATGGTAGATCAAAATCAGTCAAGTTTTGGCCGATATATTTTTTTATCATGAGAAGGATTAAAATAAAGACATCTTTGAAATGATGTATCTGACTCTTAGATCGGCTTAATATGGGAGTGTTTATAATTTTTACTTGACGAAAATGATACTGATATTTAACTATGTCCGTCCTAGCAGACTATCCAGGGAAACTGTCTCTATGGACGAAACTTTTTGAGAACAGCTAGCTAGACCTTTATTAATATTAAAATAAATATAAGTACATAATACCAACTGTCGGGTGGTCAGTCATGTGAGCATCACATACCACACAAAAAGCTTTTTGCCAGTATTTTATTTTGATAGATAGTGGCAACGTTAAGATCTGGTGAACCTGTGATCCTAACAAGACCATGTATCCAGGTTGTGTGTGTATTTTAACAGCACACAAAAAGGTTTCTGTTCATTGTATTCCATTTTATTTAATTTCATTTCATGTTGTTGATTGGCTCACCGACCACGAAGGTCATATCAGGGCTGTCACATCAATTTAGTGTCAGTAACTCGCAGAAACATTCACTTCAAGCTCAAATTTAACCCTCATATTTCCCTTAAATATCCAACTCTGTCAACCGGGAAACGGTCATATTGAGTGATACAGTACCTCGATTATTTCAGTCCTTAAGGCAAAGAAAACCAGGCCGTGCTGAGGAGCCAGGTATTCCGTTTGACTTACCATCCCCAGGGTACAAAAACCGCATAAAAATGATAAATATTGCAAATTAACAAAAGGTGTAAAGCTTCAACATGACAAAAATATAGATAGAAAGACACGTAGGCAAATAACATTCCAGAATAAACATCATGTGGCAATCCCAGTATTTACAATTTCACTACCGGAACAAAACACTACAAACAAAATGTCCTAAAATGTTTTACTTTCTTGGAAAAAGGCAGGAGAAAGGACTAAAAGGGCATTACAAGAGAGAGAGAGAGAGAGAGAGAGAGAGAGAGAGAGAGAGAGAGAGAGAGAGAGAGAACTCTGAACTCTGGACAATTTAATGATTAGGCCTATGGCCCATATCACTGGGGTGTACATAAACAGCAAATTACAAACTACACATCAATTAGTACTAAACAAATACACGAACAAGTTTATTTTTCTAAACTTGCTCAGCCATTAATACATTATGCTTTTCAAAAGCTTTCATAACAAAGATGGCAAAATGATTAATGGTCAGCTTATTTTCAGATGCAAATAACATGGTTAACTTAAACAATGATGGACTATTGTAATACTTTTTTGCAATAAACTGTTCCCTGATGTCAGTGTATGCTGGACACACTAATACAAAGTGGATTTCTGTTTCTGTTCCGCACTGACATATCGGACACATTACGTCTGCTTCTGATAGATTATTTCTGAAATGCAGTAGATGAGAGACCCTAGGCGTAATCGTATCAGTGCATTCCTTGCTTTTATGTGCTTGATATGCTGAAGAAAAAGTGGCACAGACAGGTTAGATTTAAATGTTGAGTACATGGTGTACCTTTCGTGACTGTGGATAGTTTCTGTCCATTGTTGAACATAAACAGTAGTTAACGCTCCTTTAGCATTTTAATAAACATTTTCTCATCACACACTCCTTGATTTTCCCAAGCATCACTTAAACCATACTGGTACAGGAAGAAACATATAGATGAAGCCTATGATCTCTTATTCCTTTCATGCAAAAGAAGGACATCTTATAAGCTTTATGGGGGAGCCACTCATCTCTCATCTGTATAATCTTTAACCAGAATTTAACTGTCTTAGTGTATATGTTAACAAAGAGTGGATATCTGCCAGACTCACCATAATATAAGCCATTGGGAGTTCTAATGCTCACATTTAGAAAATGTTTAATAGCAAAGAGGTGCACTCGTTCAACAATTTTCAGGTCGGTATTTAATCCCCAGACCTCTGCACCATAAGTCAACATAGGCTGTATTTGTGTGTCGAATAATTTGAAAAATGTTTTATGAGATTTTTCCCCAAGTGAGTTGAGTAGTCTCAGAATGCTTATGATGCCTTTTCTAGCACGGTTTGCGGTATCGGTTAAAGCATGGGAAAATGACAATCTAGTGGGCAGAATAATACCAAGATATTGGTATGCATTTACAACCTTCATGCAATCAGTACCATATGACCATTTCTCATTGAGTGCTAAATGACCACCATTTCTAAACACAGCTACATTCTATTTTGTTAAATTGACCTTTAGACCAAGTTTTTGTGCAGTCTCACGAAAAACATTCAATAGCATTTGTAAACCACATAGAAAGAAGGATAACATCATCAGCAAACATAAATATAAAAATTTACATAAAGTCAGGATATAACTGGATGCCATGTATCCCACGTTGTGAAATTTATTTTGCTAGTTCATCAATAAGCATAAAAAATATACGGGGCGACATATTTCGATCTCAATGGAGATGTAAAAGATTGTTAACTCCCCCTTAACCCTGACCTTTGCCTTTGCAATGTTATACATACTAACTATGGCTTTATACATTCTACTATTGCCCTTAAGTCCTTTCTTTTCCAGAACATTCCACAGTTTAACCCTATCTATAGAATCAAAGGCTTTTCTAAAATCAACCAAGGCTACGTATAACTTTTTATGATAAATCAGTTGTTTTTGTATTATTGAAAATATAGTAAATATATGGTCGGTTGTACTATACTTTTTACGGAAGCCTGCTTGATACTCACCAATCAACTTATTTGCTTAAATCCACTCATTAAACGGTTGTTAAGTATGTGGCTGTATAACTTGCTTCAAATATTTAAAAGCGATATGCCCCGGTAGTTATGTGGGCTGTTTGTATCAACCTTTTAATGCAATGGCTGGATTACAGATTCTGTCCAAGACAAAGGATACGTTCCTGTAGAAAATAATTTATTTAAAATTTTTGTTAGATAGGGCACAAGAGATGAAGCATAGTTTTTAAAGAATTCCCCTATGACACCATCTGGCCCTGCAAATTTGCCATTCTGTAATGCTCTTATAGCTGCATAAACTTCATTTTCAGATATATCCTGTTCTAATCTTTCAGTGTTAGAAGTTACATTATCATTTACTTCAGGTCTTTCAGTGCTCCTAACCTCTGTCGGTTCTTGATCGTTAAACAGTTTATCAAAATGTTCGAACCGTTGCTCCTTGCTTACAGTGTTGGGTGTTGAGCTCTTTGCACTAAAGTACTTCTTAATTCTTGACCAAAACTCAGTAGGGTTGTTTGTATTTTCTTGTAGCCAGTTAAGAAGTTTACTGCGGTGCTCTGCCTTTTTCTACCTTAGTAATTCTTTGTACTGCATACGGTTTTCCTGATACAATGAATTGTCATCAGGGTTGTTAGTATTATTGAATTTTCTTAATCTTTGTCGAACAAATTTTCTACTTTCTCTGCATTCTTTATCAAACCTTTTTTGAGATTTCTTCTGTCCTATGTAAATAATTGTCTTCATAAATGATCCTGCTTTAAGAAGACTTTCATTAAATTTGATAATTGACTCATTAATATTTGTATCTATCAACTGGTCTGCTTCATCAAAAATCTCCATCACTTCATGGGAACTTTTTTTTTTTCTAAGAACTCCTCTGCTTTCTCTTTTTTCCATAGAAATTTGTCTAATTTGAAACTATCAAATTTTGCTTCAGAATATTCATTTTGGTCATTATAATTGAAATAGAGCTCAACTGGCATGTGTTTTGACTCAACTTTTTGGCCAATATTCATTTTCAGTGGAAGCTGTAGTAACATCTTTGACACAATGAAATCGTTAACTACACTACATCCAGTAGGAGAAATGTAAGTGAAACCCGCAGATTCTACATCACCAAAAAACCCATTCATAATACATAAATCAAATTCATCACAAACATTCAAAAGATATCGACCAAAATCATTCAACGTATGGTCTCTAGATGCCCGAATTGTCTGTTCACTAGAACCCCCACAATGGCAAAAACTATCAATTATGTTTCCAAGGCATCACACTCACCAGCATTTTCGTAGCCAGTTCGAGCATTGAAATCACCAAATAATATAAACAGGACATCACCCAATCTCTCAATCACCACAAGAATACAATGCTCTAGCATAGCAACACCATTATATATGTTTGCTTCCTGATAATAATCAGATGAGCTGGGGGGCAAATAAGCACCTACTAAGATTAGGGGTCAATTCAGTTTCGAAAAGTTCTTTGGAAAGTTGCAAAATAATTGAATTATCATACTCTAAAGTTAACCTTTCAACATAGGTAGTAAATTCTTTTAACCAACAGTGTTAGACCACCAGACAGTAGTGCAGTGGCAGCACCTGATAAACTAACTGCAGGTGATATAAACATATCATGATCAGGAAACAATTGTTGTGCTTGTGGAAATTTTGTTACAAAAGTTTCAACCAAAAGATAAAAATCAAAGCTTGCTAAATAAGTCTGGACGTCTGGATCATACAGGCTTGCTACACCTTCAATGGTGTAAGAAACAAAACGTAAATGGCTTTTATATTTACTACAGTCACTGCCAGATGTTGACATGGACTAGGCCTTTTATCCTATCTATTGTTGCTTTGTTTGTTGGTGTTTTTGTTGCTTTTGTTTGACATGCTTTCAGATAAAGTTAACTGTCTTCTTTCATCAGCTGTTGTTGCCATTGACTTGCTTCTTAGGCGTCTTTCCGTGTCCGACAAACGTTTGTGTTTGAGAGTACCATCAGTGCTGGATGGACATGTGGTTCTGTGCTGCCTTTCTTGGACCCCGGGCAGCTTTCGTCTTCTGCTTCCTGCTGCTGCTGTTGGATGGCCCTGGTTTGTCTGGCACAGTGTCGCTAGGCGTGGTATGGAAAACAACTTCTGGATCAACAGTCCCAAAATCGGTATCTGCCACACCAACAGCACCCTCCTCATTCTGCCCATCTGTTTGAAAAAGTCCTGGTGAAGCGAGCAGACGGCTGACATCAGCATGAGAGAGAGAGAGAGAGAGAGAGAGAGAGAGAGAGAGAGAGAGAGAGAGAAATGTTTATTACAGCATTTCCAGATGTAGATGGTGGAGATCTTGTTCATACTAAAAGAGCCCCAGGCTTCCCCACGGGAAAGTTTTCTGCTTACAGTAATCAAAGACTGTGTGACATTGGTTTCGGTTTTAAAGATTTCTCTCAATGCAGGATGGAGGAAAACTACTCACACCTAGGATGTGAACAATTCAGTTCAATGTTTTATTGTCTTCTATTAAAAGAAAATTGTTTTGCAGAGATAATAACATTCTTCAACAGTTATTAAGATTTGCGCATATATAACGCACATGAAAAATACACACATGACAAAAGATAAATTTGATAGCCACTTAAAATTCTTAACTCCAAATTACAAAATTATGCCAAAATACACCTGAAAAATCTCAGCGGTAAGAAAATGAGTTGTAAGTCGACCAAAATCTTAAATATCACAAGCTGCCAAGCAAAACAAAGAATTGTGCGCACACGCACGTGCGCATGTGTAAGCGCGCGCGCGCGTGTGTGTGTAAATTATGGTTGAAAAACAAAGTGTACACGATCATTTTCTCAATATTACTGCATTTCTTTTTCTGTAACTGAAGCCAAACTTTTCTTATCTGCGAAGAATTGCTAAATATGTGCCTTAACGAAAGGGACAACAGATCTAGTCTTCAATATTACAGAAAGGGGCAATAGTCAGGATAATCTCTCTTGTTGTTTTCTTTTGGGGTATTTCTTTTAAAGATGATATTCTGTTAGGCTTGATTTTCCTAACAGATGACAATTGTTTGCATTTCTTTTATTTCTTATCGTGTTTTGTTTAGGCTGTTTGTTGCCTTATCTTAAAAGAATTTATTTAGAGTCCTTGTGGCCTTTTAACTGTATATTTACAAAATGGACTTGCTCTGATTTTTGTTATTGTTATTTCAATCAAATTGTATGTTTTTGTGCAGTATTTGAATCATACTTTACGTTTGTTCAAGGGATATGTGCAACCTACAGGAAATGCTGAAGGATGGAACGAAAACATGACATATACCGAAACATATTAAAATGACATATACCGAAGGTCTCAAAATTTATATTTTTTTGAAGATATACCAAATATCAGGTCTGCAGTTTTTTCTTGTTTTATCTTCCATCCCACCCACCCCAATACTCTTGTTATACTTGCTCAATATTGTCAATGTGCCTGTGGAATAGTACATATGATTAAAATCGTTGCAGGGTTATTTATGGGGAGAAAAGAAGATATGATACTATTATACAGCGGTAGTTGCTCACCTCGTGTTTCTTGTGTTGATTTAATGTGTCTTTGCTCTGTCTGTCTGTCTGTCTATCTGCTGTCTGTCTGTCTGTCTGTCTGTCTTCTCTCTCTCTCTTCTTTCCGCGCGCGCGCGCGCGCGCGTGTGTGTGTGTGTGTTTGTGTGTGTGTGTGTGTGTGCGCGTGCGTGCGTGCGTGCGTGTGTGTGTCAAAGTCAAAGTCAAACTTTTATTTTCAGATGGTACATTGAATAAGCAGTGCATTTGCTTTTTTTCATCAAGCCCTCTATCTAAAGAAAAAAAAAGCGAGATAAAAAGATAATGTATATGCAGACATAGAATAAAAAACCTAATCTATGGTAATCTATACAAATCAAACAAGAAAAGACAATAACATATGCATATATGGAATTAAAAACAAAACAAAAAACACAGAAAAATATTAAACCATACAATTCAAATAATTAAAAAATCTTGAAAAAATATCCATCATAATACAAACAAATAAGCAACAAAGAAAAACTAAACCAAAACAAACAAAGCAGACAAAACAAAAAAAGACCTGCTTCCCCCCCCCCCCCCCCCCCCCCCCCCCCACCCATCACACATACACACACAAATCTTCAACCATACAAACAACTGAATGAAACAAAACAAAAAAGATGAATCAACAAGAACAAACACAACAAGCAAATAAACAATCAAACAAACACAAGCATACGTACACAACAACAACAGCGACAATAACTAACATAGGACAAGAATAACAGCCAAGACAATGAAGAACAATATAGAACTAACAAAAGACGAGAAAAAGAGTCCAAAATACCCCCTCCCCCTCCCCGTGTGTGTGTGTGTGTGTGTGTGTGTGTGTAGAACAATACGAAGAACATTTGTCTACATAATAGAAAACCCCCACATACTTGCAATTGAACAAATCTGCAATCCCACTGAACTAGTTTTGAAACGCACCCAAATGTTTTCTTTAAAAAAAAATAAGCTAACAACTTGGACAGGCCAGTGTTAAATTTTTAAAATTTTGTTTTAAGTCAGCCTTTTGCACAAGCCATCCAAATAAAAGTTATCAAATGATTCATTACTCTGACCATGATTTCGATCTTTCGTATCAAATGATCCTTTAGTTTTATATCACGTATATACAGTGTCATATCTTAGTAGCCGGTATTCTTTTTTTTCAACAGGTATTCTTTTATTTCGAGGATAATAGAATAAGCACCCATGTACTTTTTTACATCCTGTCCCCGTGTGTATGCAGGTTTGCAAATTTTGTTATCCGTTCCCACAGGCACACAATGGCCTTCTCTTCCAAAAAGCGGAACGGATTTTAACGTGTGCGCAAGGTGTTCTGCGTGCGTTCGCACACGGGGCCTCGGTTTATAGTCTCATCCGAAGGACTTTCGGGAAAGTGGAATTGGCACTGACGTTAATTCCAGAGGAACAATCCTCTTGAACGAGATTCGAACCCGGGTCAGCAGATCACGAGTGCAATGTGCATCACTCTAACCACCAGGCTATCCCACACACCTTAAAATCTGACCAGCTCTGGAGATCGCGAGTCACCTTCTAACCGAGAAACAAGGAAGATTATAACAAAAAGAAAAACAACAACAAAACCAACAACAAAACCTGTCTGTGGAAAATATACTTTGCTGCTATTCTGCTTCATAACTAATAGATTAAAACATTGAGTGAAGAAAAGATATGTCTAGAAGCTGACATGGGTAATGAACAGGAGAGGTAACTTCTCCAGATGACACAAAGGTAAGTAACTTCAAACCAGCCAACGATTCTTGCAAGTGCTACCAGCCAGCATACTGGATAGCTAGTGGGTTGGATGGTTATGATTGTGTTCTGCTTTTTTTTCTTCTCCTTTTTTATCATCATTTTTTTCTTCCAGTTGTATATCCTATCCGTTTGTTGTTGTTGTTGGGTGTGTTTGTTAGCTGTGGGCTTTTTTTTTTTGGGGGGGGGGGGGGGGGGGGGAGTGTTTATGGGTTTGTTGATGTAAGCCAGGTGATCATGAACTTCAGGAGGGGGGAAGTGGTCCCTACTCATAACCAGTTTGATTATACGCCCCTGACAACACTTGTTTCTCCAATCAGTTACACAAAAGGAATAAACTCTTATGGCTTCTAATAATACGAGGACCCCCAAACCCTGAGGTTGGGGGATTCAAATCCCAGTCTTGGCAGGAGAACAACCCCCCCCCCCCAAAAAAAAAACCCAAAACCACAACAAAAAACAAAAAAAACAACAACACACACCAAAAAACAACAACCAAAAAAACCCCACCAAACAAAAAACAACAACCCAAAACAAAAAAAAACACCAAAACAAAAAAACACCAAACCAACCAACCAACAAACAAAAAACCACACACACACACACACACACACAAACGGTAGCAGCATAAGGGCATCAAGAGTCACAAGCTGGATGCACCCCCGCCCCCCCTTCCCCATGCGTACATGAAATGTAGGCCTAACGGCCTAAACACTTGCTTTGTGGGCTGCTTCTCTGAAGACCTGCTGTCCGGCTGTCTTCTTTCTTCTCAAGTCTTAAATCTTCATAAAGATTTTTGCATGTAAATCTGATATTTTCTTTGTGGTAACTATATCACAACTTTATCCCCGGAGTCGGAATGTGACTACCTTCATGGTGGGTAAAAACGGTCGCATACGCAAAATCTAAGGTCTAGCAGAGGAACAAAACACATCAACAAAACCTCACAACTTTTAAACAAGTCAATGTACCATACCTGAACGGCCAAAACTGACGTTGCCTCTGCTTTCACCCAAGTTATAATATTTCCATCACCGCTGTCACTGATTATGGATATTGAAATTCCTTTACCACACACTTTCAACGTTGCTTTTTTTCCCTTTCTGTTTTAATGTCGTCTGCTCTATCGAAAAGACAGTTCTGGTAATCACAGCACTGAAGTTGTCGTCTGCGTCATTAGAACGCCTGCCTGCACTGGATGTTGTCAGAAAACGGTGGGAACTCGTTCGGATTCATGTGCATTATTCAAGACAAATCTGTCTAAAATCCAGGTCCATTATTTTTGGACGTGCACATCCATCTGCTTTAAATTCAGAGATTATGACACACAACATGTATAAAGACATTTATTTTAGAGACTTGATCCTCACTCACTTTACGACAGTAGGTCAAGGTTTCAGTCCCAATAAGCTGTTGTGGTTGGCTGGGCAGATTTGTTTTCTTTCTAAATTTAATAAAATGTCGGAGTGCAAGAGGGCCTCAAATGATATTTAGTCGTACCCAGTAAGCCCATTGCAAGGCAAATAAATTAAACGAAACAAATAGATCTATTTGAACAAAGGCAGACCGGCAAAGCAACAACCAAAGAATAATCATTTTATTCTTTAAAAAAAAAACACCCACAAAAATCAGCAACAAACAAACAAAAACCATGAAAGGCCGATTTTAACGTGTGTCATTCAAATTGTAAGGCAAGAAGGACGGAACGCTGTAGAATAACCTAACACTGAAGACGATTTTCCCCCGTCTTCAGTCTCTGCCTACTTAATGTAAGCTTATATATCAATTCGATATTTTTGTGTAGGGGGAATCAGTTTAACATATAAGATTCGAAAATTCACGGAGAAGAAATAGACATTAGCAGAAGCAATCTGCACTGTGTGTGTGTGTGTGTGTGTTGTGTAAGGGAGAGAGAGAGATTAATTTGCACGTGTCCTCACTCATTAGTCTCTGGAGGAAAGTATGGAATGAAGCCCATGTTATCTAAAAATAAACCAACGAAAGCAGCTTGTTAGTCTTTAAAGAATTATATGAACAAAATATCTTTGAATTACAGTAGAATTTGCTTGATAATTATGTTTTCTTTTTCTGTTTTTAAAAAGTGGTGGAGGTGGTTTTGTTGTTGTTTTTGCCTGATAATTACTATATTTCGTTTTCTTTTTTCTTTTTGTTTGGGGGTGGGGTGGTGGGGGTGGTGGTGGTGGTTGGTCTTGGGCACACGTTAAATCCTGTTCCGCTTTTCGTAAGAGTATGCCATTGTGTGCTTGTGGGAACAGATGATAGAATTCACAAATCCGCATACACGCGGGGACTAGATGTAAAAAAAGGCACATTAAGTGCTTATTCCATTATCCTCGATATAAAAGATTTTTTTTTAATATTTAAAAATCTCTCCTTCCACCCCCCCTCAGTATTTCGTTTTAGTACATTCCATTTAATAGGCTTCCATTCGTACTCCGTACATTGTCAAAACACAGATGAAATCCCAGTGTTATTTAAAAACAATTTTTTAAAGATATAACTTTTTCAGCAAATCACTTAGTCATGTCCCCTATCCCCCCTACCAAGTCGTAAATAACCTGTTAAAAAGACACGTGGAATCTTCCTGGTCACTGACGTCCCAACGGTTTTAACCTGGCGAGCATGGTGCCCGAACAAGTGGTCAGTCCATAACTAGCTGCCCATAATAATGTCACCACCACTACAACCAGCCTCGCCTATAAACACAGCTGGCGAAAGACCGACATACTGACTGGACTCTGCTCACTACTAGTGCAGTCAAAACAAGTTTATGTGGGTGTGGAGGTGAGGGAAGTGGGGGATGGGGTGGGGGGGGGGGGTGGTTCTTCAGCCATTGGGTGCAAGAGCATAGTGGATAGAGTAACCTGTTTCTATTCCCATGAGTCAGGCAGCCTTCGAGTTAGGTTCGAATCTCGGTTGCAAGGAACTGGTGGGTCAAGGAAGGGGGGGGGGGGGGGGGGGGGGGGGGGGGGGGGGGGGACTTAGGCCTAACTGCTCTTCCAGGTCAGCCGAGATGCCTCAGGCACGCTGGTGCCTTGTATGTGGTCAGCTATCTGTGGAATTGATTCAGTAAAACAGAAAAAAGACCGTTTTGTTGTTGTTGTTGTCGTTGTTGTTGTTGTTGTTGTTCTTCTTCTTCTTCTTCTTCTTCTTCTATCTACACTGAAGAAACAGTTTTTTCTGCTTCCTAAGGTCGAAGCTGTGCAAATGAACTGTGAAGATTTGCGACCTTCTTTTTTTTTTTTTTTTTTTTTTGGGGGGGGGGGGGGGGTATGTAGCGAATAAACAATTCAAGGTGTTTGGGTTTTTTTTTAAAGCCATATAAGATTTAATATGAAAATCATAACAAGTATCACGAGCGCACTTTCTCATACTCTTCCAATTTTCGTCGACAAAAATCAACAAAACGGTCACGGTGTTTTAACCGGAATTTGAAGATTTGGTAACAATTCCACTAGTTCAAGTTTGTTTGAATTTTTTTTTTTAAAGATGTCGGAATCGGTGAACCACTCCTCGAAGATGGAATAAGGCGACCTTTGCGGCAGATTAAAAACGGCCATACGTTGTGTGGTGTGTGTGTGTGTGTGTGTGTGTGTGTGTGTGTGTGTGGTAGATAGATAGATATATAATATATATATATATATATATATATATATATATATATATATATATCTGATTTATTTTCCTATATTTTATATATATATATATCTACTTATATTTTTCTATAATATATTTTGTCATATATATATATATATAAAAGAACTCAAAGCCAGAAAGGCAAGGCAAGACAAGGAAAGCATATATTAGACTAGAACGCCAATTTGTTGTGGAAAAAAATTATGAAATTGCGTGGGGGAGGCTTGAAGAAGACGAAGATGGTGATGATGGTAATTATTGCTAACGTCGGCGACGATAAAGAGAACGATCACGATGATGAACATGAAGAATAAAGAGACAGACCAAGTCCACGAAGTGTTTGGCTTCAACCAAATCTGTTTGTTCGGAACAACGTAGCACCGATACATGAGATGAGTACACGAGCAACCCCTATAAGGAGTAGGCTTACTCAAGACATTAATCCAGCAAAAATGGGCTGCAGCTGAACAAGATCGTGTCACGTAGTATTTGGTATATTGTGCTGTATTTAATACTCTGCTCACGTAATGTTAACGAAACGGACTTTCCCCCAGATAGTTTTCATGTGAAGCTCAAGTCTCTCTTTTTTTCTTTGTTTGTATTGATTTGTGACGCCTGTAAATATTCCACACTGACCGGTGTCCACTCGGCACAGCCCCCCCTCCCCCCCTCTCATAATGACCCTGCAGTCCTGTCCTTCCTTCAGCACTCAGGGACACCAGACGTGGCCCAGCCCAGCACAGCTCCAGGTCAAGTGTGGGCACCGGCGGGTCACTACAACCGACTGCAGACGTTACCATCCAGACCGGACGAAAACTTCTGCATGGCCAGGGAACGACGACGACGACGACGACGACGACGACAAAGAAGAAGAAGAAGAAGAAGAAGATTTATTTGTGTACGTAACGTGTAAAACGTTGTGGCTTCAGAGAACTCGGGCATTTCGTGTATGGTCGTCAGGCTTGTAACTGGCAGCCCTTCATATAGATAATTATCATTTGTAAGATTCATATCTTCTTTCTAAGAAAAACTAGTTGTTGGAGAGAGAGGGATGAAATGAATGAATGAATGAATGACTTGTGTGCTGATACAGGTGTGTGTGTATGTTTGTGTTTGTGTGTGCGCGTGCATAGACATGTGTGCGTGCGCGCGTATGCAGGTATTTAAGGTAAAGATTGTTGTGACTTTCGCAACATTTCTTTAAAAAATGTTCTCTTTCTCTTTTTTCTCTCATCCCTAGCAACAACAGCATCAATAATTACCATACTACTACTACCTGCTGCTGCTGCTGCTGCTGCTGCTGCTGCTGCTGCTGCTGCTATTACTACTACTGCTCCTGCTACTACTATTACTACTACTGGTGCTGCTGCTGTTGCTGCTGTTGCTGCTGCTGCTACTACTACTATTACTACTACTGATGCTGCTGCTCCTGTTGCTACTACTACTATTACTACTACTGCTGTTGCTGCTGCTACTACTGCTATTGCTACTGCTACTACTTCTGCTGCTGCTGCTGTTGTTGCTGCTACTATTTCTGCTCCTAATATCACCACCACCACTA
>CM054140.1:14721746-14791746 GCA_028751875.1 Rapana venosa | reverse complement strand
CATTCACATCTCTCTCTCCCCCTCTCTCTCAATAGATAACTAGAGCGAGCAAGAAAGACAGAGAGGGGAGAGGAGAGGAGAGGAGGAGGAGGAGAGAGAGAGAGAGAGAGAGAGAGAGAGAAAGAGAGAGAGAGAGCTGTGTATTCACTTGCAATCAAAACTGACGCCACCATCGAAAAAATACTGTCTACAGGGGAAGATTTCATTATCTGCAAAATGTGTCTGGGAATGAAAGCTCATTTGTGACCAGACTGTTTACAACTTAGATCAGTGATTGTTTGGTAACAACACATCACGATTTTACTGTACGACCTGCATCTTTTTTGTTATAAAAAAAGATACTAAAAGAAGACGAAGAAAAAATCCCCAAACGCGCTTGAGACAATATAGAACCATTTGCAGCTTAGCCAGCGACGTAGATCAGTTACTACGTTGAAGTGTAGAATGGCGTTGTAGAAAACTGATAGCTCAATAGATCAGCCAGCATTGTAAGTCACTGTTGTTTAAAGGCTTCACGTGAGTCTTCCTGGCTGGCAGCTAGCTATTCCATTCGCTCAGGACTAACGTCAACAAGGCAGGTTAAGTTACGTGGCCGACAGGTGTGGTGATCCCTGCAGATTAATCAGGGAAGAGTGAGTGGTTGTTGTTGTTTTGCTGTTGCTGTTTTCCATAAAATTACATCTGTTCAATCTCAGAGATGTTAGACCAATACTGAAAACCCCCCCACCCCCAAAACCAAACAATCAACCAAACAAACACAACAAAAAACCCAAAAAAACCCACCACCACACACACACACACACACAAGAAAACGAGGGCGGGTGGTGTGTTGAGGTATCGGTGGAGGTCCTGAAAAGTGTGAAAACAGCAACAACAAAATAGTTAACGCATAACAACAAAACATGGCAAAGCAAGAGGAACAAGAATAACATATTACACACCGCAAGTCATCAACATTAATGAAACGATAACAAATGTCCTATAAAACATGGCCCATATGAATTGGCAATATCACATGCCAGATTCACAAATGATTGAATATGCTTGTGAGGCAGTTTTCAGAAAAGTGGGATTACAAGCTTTTGTACTCGTGCATTGAAATATTATATGAGAATTAAAAATGTTCACACCGTACAGACATTCTTTTTTTTAACTGTTTCTGCTGAATTTGGATACGAATGCATTAAGTTTTATTCTGTAATACAATGTATTCTTCTTCTTGCTGTAAAATATTTGTTGTGCAAGTCTTAGAATGGTTCCTGACTCTTGCACTGTGGGTATTTAAAATGAAACAGTTTACAGATGTTTAAAAATCTCTCTTTTAAATGATAAGTTACTGCGACTTTTCTCCATGATGTTCGTTCTTGTAAGTGGTAGCCTTCTTGTAACGATAACGGCACATGTAGTTCTACTGATTCCCGTCCACGTCTTAATAATAATAATAATGATGATGATGATGATGAGATGATGATGATGATAAATAATAATAATAATAATGTATATAATTTATATAGCGCTGAATCTTGCAAAGGAACAAATCAAAGCGCTTACATTCAAATCATTTACACTTATGCAATCATTCATGAATAAAATAAAAAGATATCAATATCACAAACACACATGCACACACATGCACGCACGCACAGCATGCGTATACACGGTGATGGAGATGGGGGTGGCCGCTAAAGAGTACGGATAGATGATGAGAGGGAAGATTTTAATAAGGAAATAAATGTGTTTTAAGGCTGGATTTGAAAGTGTCGAATGTAGGCTTTTGGCGAAGGGACAGAAGGAGGTAATTCCAGGTGGATGGACCACAGACACAGAAAGAGCGACGACAAACAGTGGTTTGCTTGAATCTCAATGTTCGGGATCACAGAGTATCCGCAGCTGAATGAAGGGAACGGGATGGAGAGTATAGGTGAAGACAGTTGCAGAGATAAGAGGGTGCAGATTTGTGGACACATTTGAAACAGAGGGTACAAATCTTGTACTTCACTCTTTGTGAGACAGGGAGCCAATGAAGAGAATGCAAGAGAGGAGTGATGTGTTCAGATTTTTGCTTTCTTAGGACTAGTCGAGCTGCAGAGTTTTGTATGCGTTGAAGCGAGAGGATGGACGATGCTGGTAGACCAGCCAAATGAGAATTACAATAGTCGAAACGTGAGAAATGAGATGTGACAAGCTTGGATGTTGCATCTGTAGACAGATACTTTCGAATTGCACTCTTGCACCTCTTGTAGCAGCTACATCAGCCCACTCATTATTTTGGGAAGAATTCACCGTGTGAGAGTTATGGGGAAACGGCTATTACACTATGAAAGGGTTCTCTTGCTTGGCCTGTTACATTTGTTTGCTTCTTGTTGTTTGCTTTGTTCAGCCACGGTCACACAGTGGTTATGTGTTCGATTCCTGGCTGGTTGTGAGTTTGAATCATATAACAGGAGAGGGTTTTGTTTGTTTGTTTGATTGTTTATTTTTGCCCTTACAAAAAAAAAAGGAGGGGGGGGGGGGGGGGGGGGGCAGATAGTGTGGAGTATGGACAGTGAAAAGAAAGCTTTGAAACCCACAATGGAAAAAAAGCCCTGAAATGTTGTACAGACACATCAACGTAAACAGACACTTGTAAACAAATGAAAATGTATACACAAGTACTGCCTTTTTTAATTTTTTAAAAGTGTTTCAAGTCATATTACACATAATTATATGATTCAAAATACTTTAATTTTTTTAAAAAAAATAAAAGGCAGGACTATGTATATATTCTAATTTGTTTACATGTACCTATTTGATACATCTTTTCAAATTTCATTCTTCTTTTATTAAGGTAAGGTAAAGGAGTCCCATAACCTATAAGGTCGTAGGGGAGCAAGGCGTCAGAGACCTCACTTCTCTAGGGCCAGCATATTGAGGGCGGCGCCCATCTCCTCTCCCTCGCTGCTTTACCTTCCCTGACCCTAAAGAGGGCAGGTACCCATTTACAGCTGGGTGAACTGGGGGAACTGTACTGAAGCCAAGGCGCGCAAATGGTCACCCATCCAACTGGTAACCACGCTCGACGCTGCTTAACTTGGCTGGGGGAAAGCGAGTGCTCCGACCACTGAGCTATCCCGTCCCCGTCACTTCTTTTATTATATATAGTAAAATGAAGTTTCATGAATAATTTATTCTTCTTCTTCATTGAATGCTCAGACAGCAACAATTGTTGTCTGTTATGTGAGTGAAAATGCATTGCAATGCAGTTAGTGCCTCGCCTGACAAGTCAGTTCCATTGTATCGAACTTTGGCACGAGAGAGAATTGTTATCTTTAAGTCTTTCTGGGTAAAAAGGCAGCAGAATGGACCAAGAAGGCAGAAAATAGGCAAGAAGGAGGTCACAGGAAGAAAAGGAACAAGGCAGAAACAAAGAGAGTGATAGAAAAGGGGGAATTTCTAGCACAGAATTTCCAGAAGGTGGGGATGCTATTTACACTGACATGCCCCTGGCAACCTCATGGGGGAGTTTCATGAATATTAAAACAAAAGAATGAAAACAAAAACCAACCAACCAAACAAAGCGGATGTAAATAAAACATAAGGGGGAAAAGACAGATAAAGGAACAGTAACAACAACAACAAAAGCTCATATTAGGGGGAAAAGACAGATAAAGGAACAGTAACAACAACAAAAGCCCATATTACCGTAAACCAAAAACAATTTCTCAACCACATCAAACTCTGCAGCACTTCAATAAAACTCAAATACAATTTTTCCCCCAAAAAAGCTGTTTATTGATTTCTTTCTTTTATATCCAGCGTTTCGCTTGTCAAACAAATGTATTTAATAAAACAAATAATGCTACCTTGATAACATTGTTATTTCAAAGAACAAGAAAATGGCAGTGCAACTATTCACAGTATTTGAAAGAACAAGTAAACTGCAATACAACTATTCAAACTCTTGTCTCAAAACTTACACACACTAATACAAGCAAATAAACACACTCCACCCCCCCCCCCCCCAACAAAAATAACAAATAAAAAACTAAACCAAACCAAAACAACCCCTTAAACAACCCCCCCCCCCCCCCCCCCACCCCCCCCTTGAAAAAAACACCAACTACCCTCCCCCTAAAATACATAAAGAAAACCCTACCAAAATAACCCCCCACAAACTTTCTCCCCCCCCCCCCCCCCCCCCAACAAAAAACTCAACCCACCCCACCAAACAAGAATAGACAAACAAAACCAACTCCCCAAACAAAGAAACAGCAAGAAACCAACCAAAAAGCGAATAAAAATTTACAGCAAACTTTTTTTTAAAAAGAAAAGAAAAAAAAAAGATTCTTTCTAAAGCATTCTTTCATACATCAAAAGCCTGTTTATGCTAATCATAGTTTTCCACATACACCTGTGTTTCATGTACAGACACATTGATTTTGGGGTTTTTCTGGTGGTGTTTTTTAAACTGAACAGTCTAGGGGAGGCAATCATACTCACAGTGGAAGTCTTCGATTATCCCCCTTCTCTTATGCCTTGGCAATTTCTCCCACCTTTTCTTTATTTTCCTCCAATTTCAATGTGAGGTAGAGGAGACTGCCACAGGCAGAGCGACAAAATTACAGTTTTACACACATAAGTTAGGCATGACAGGTTGATTTTGTGATTTTAAAAGCTGGTGAAATATGCTCCATCTACTGGCCTCAGTCAGAGAGCAGAAGACTACAAACTTGCCCACATGCACACACACACACACACAATCACTGATATACACATCATTATCATTATCCATTTGTTGTCAGATTACCTTTAATTTGTACTGACATCAATTTATAAAAGAACAATTGTTAAAAAAACCACCAAGTAACTTGTAAACAAGAAGCAAAATTATTTAGGAGAACAGATTTGAAAAAAAAAAAGAAAGAAGAAAGATCCAATTCAACAATAGAAGCTATTATATGGAAATAAAAGGAATATCCAAGAAAATATTAAACATTAAGAGAGAGAGAGAGAGAGAGAGAGAGAGAGAAGAGGAGAGAGAGAGAGGAGAGAGACAGACAGACAGACAGACAGAGAGCGCAAGGTCAGTAGAATGCTTTCAGAAAGAACACTCCCTGCCAAACACCAAACATTTCCACACCAAATCCCATGGCAAAAACAAAACCCTTCAAAGGCACTGTGTTTTCAACACAATCACAGGCAAAGAAAACCACCACAAACCGAATGGATGGAAAATGTTTAGATCAACAAAAACACAAGCTCTCCATTCTCCTAATTCACAATCACATCAATCCCACAGGACAGACTCTGATAAAAATAATAAACATTTCGCAGGTAACAACAATAATACATCAGAAACTGTGGAGCTTTCAAGAGTTGCTGAAGGCACAGGAAAAGCAGAGGGTTTCTACAGATTAAGCAAATACAGTCTCAAGTCTCAGGAACTATGCACCACTCTTGCATGTCAAACAAAACAACATTGAAAACCACATTGTTTCTACACATTGACTGCACTGATTTTTGTCATACACGCATTAATGGCACGTGGGGCACAACCATATATGGCATTGTCATGTCATGGCACATTACTAAGGTATATATATATATATATATATATATATATATATTATATATATATACGGCATTTACTTGGAATTGTCATACACAAGAGAGAGAGAGAGAGAGAGAACAAGTGAGAGACAGAATTACACACACACACACACCACACATACATAGAGACAGAGGACATTGGGAGAGACAAAAGACACACACACACACACACACACACACACACAGAGCAACACTGATCTTGAGAATTTAGAATCTGTTTTTTAATTAAATTGTTTTAAATTCTTTTATATCGAGGATAATGGAATAAACACTTATGCGCTCTTTTACATCCAGTCCCCGTGAGGATGCGGTTTTGTAAATTGTCATCTGTTCCCACCGGCACAAAATGGTCTACTCTTACAAAAAGCGGAACAGGATTTAACAGGTGCGCAAGATGTGTTGTGTGTGTGCGTCTGTGTGTGTGTGTGAATCAGAATGAGAAATATTCTTTTTGCAATAAAAATCACATGGACTTATTTGACACAATGAAATAAACTTTTCATAATTCAATACAACATATTATTCACTGGTCAGTGTGTCTGAAATAATGTGCAAGAACATATGTTGCATTCTATCTTATTCAAATATTTTTCTCTTTTTTCAAAACAGGTACAAACATAATTAATTATTTCGGCTTGATGATTATCGGTTACAATAATCTTACTTAATTTGTCTATAACGTTCATATTTGCTTTGACCTTAGCATTAAGAGTTATCAGTAAGTTTTCTCTTTGCTCCATATATAAAATGCTCATACAGTAAATGAATCTCATCTTCTTGCGAGTGCATATGTGTATGTATGCATGCGTGTGTGTGAGTGTGTGAGTGCATGTGTGTGTGTGTGTGCGCGCGTGTGTGCGTGTGTGCATGCATGTGTGTTTTTATTGATCCTTCAGACTCTAATAGATTGTGCTCAATCAGTATGTTTTATAAGTTTAATTCAGATCAGCAATGTCTTCCACGTGGAACACTCTATATAAGTCTCACCACATCCACAGGAGTTAATTCAGCTGATGTACATTTGACAATTGCACTATCCTATGCACTGCTGACATTTTGGGTGTATGCTGGCCATTTCTATAACATTGCAACTGGAATTCCACTGTTCTATTCTATGCAAATAAACTCAATGTTCTGCATCTCCATTAAAAAAAAAAAGGTAGAATAATGGCACTGGCAGGACTGGATGTAATTCCACCTTGGAACTGGTAAAAATGGCCACCTTTATCTGCTAGTCGCCTCACACACTGGAGTGCATGGAGTCAATATTTGTGAGACAGCCATTTGATTTGAAAAGTCATAGCATCTTTAGAATGCAGAAGTGGATGAGAGCAGAAAGCAGAATTCTATGAGCATTTAACATGAAACTTAACTGAAACAAAGCAAAACCTTCAAGAAGTACGGTCTTCAGTTCAATTCAATGCAACCTAGATGACTATGGAAGCTGTATTTCGACTGAAGACAAACTCAGATATTTTTTCAAGAAAACAGTGACAAGCCATTTCTGATGCACAAGTGGGCAATACAAATAACTTGCTGTAATTAAAACAAACAAATAAATAAACAAGAATTTTCGGTACAAGGAAAATGTTTTGTGCAGGTTTTCAGCACAGTAGAACTTTGGCTTATGTCAGGAATATCATTGAAGCACAAGTCATCGAGGCTCAACAGATTTCTGAATAGAATTATCTCATAAATAATCACAGAAAGGACATGGAGTTGCTTATGTGTTGTTGTAGTTTATTGTATAGTTCTTCACATGGAATGTCAGCCTCTTAAGTCCCTCAAAATTAAACAAACTCACAATTACTATCCAGTCTTCAATGTCTCACATACACGCAGATGAAATCAACAGATATGTCCAACTGGTCAAATTCTTTTTCTCTTTTAACTGAATTATACATCAGAGGTACAGGTACATGCCTAAAACATTGATGTCTGGATTACTTGATGGTCAATAAGAAAAATCAACTTTCCCAAATTCTGATAACTATGATGTGGATTACTAATAATAATTTTAATATGATGTTGCTTTTTTTAAGCTGAGATATATAATAATAATAATATGTGGAATTTATATAGCGCTGAATCTTGCAAAGGAACAAACTGAAGTGCAGGCGAATCAGAAAAGAAAAGGGTTTTCGTTAATACAGGGGTGATTTGACACACCAGTTCCTTTGACATGTGTCATGATAACAATAACATCAGTATTAAACACAAGAGAAGCAGGAGGTAAAGAAAAGATAACTTGTGAATTTTGCCCCAAAGTTTCATTATACGCAACATGACCACTACACTGTCATCAAAAACTAGAAAAACGCAGCTTGTGTTTGGATAAATGTATGTCTTTCATTCCTTGTCACAAGTACCTATACAGAAAAAGATGCTCTACATATACCCATCAGACAAGTATAAGAGAAAAAACAAACCAACCCCAAACACACATCCAGAAGAATCCCTCAGTTATGCCTACTGGCCATCAGCTTAACTATACACTAAATACAGCATAAGTTAGTGACAATGACTACATAGCTCTATTAGCAAGCATCAATTCTTTATCTTTCCTTTTTGAAATGGTCAGTGAGACAGTCAGGCAACCTGCCAGCTGAAGTGACACTGTGCACAACCCAACCCAACCAGCGATTCACCCTGACATGTCATCACAGAAGAACACCATGTCCACCCTTGATCAGTGTGTGTCACTTTTTGCAGAAAACTGAACCATCAGCGATGCCGCTTTCAATCCATCTCAAAATGTCTGTCTATTGCAATGAATTATAATCTGCATAGTATGTCAATAATTGTGCCCATAGTCAGAATATGGCAACCTAAATGGTGGATAAAAAATGGTTGCATAAACAAAAATCTCACCACTAGTGAACCGCAAAGCTCTAGCTGAGGAATGGAAACACACACACAAAAAAAGAAAATTAAACGTAAATTACCATACACAATAAAGATAAGGGATACTGATAAACTGCCCTTGCTTTTGAAAAACAAACAAACAAAGAAACCCCACCCACCTCTCTAAACTACATTCAGTAAAGCTGGTTAGTAAAAAGAATCCTTTTTCCTGAAGATGTCCAACTAATAGATTTGTCTTACAGATACAGCTACAACAATGTTTTGATGACACAAACCAATCCAATCCATCCCCCCATCCCAAAAGAAAACAAAACTCCAAACCAAAAAAACCCCACATTTAAAGATCTACAAAAATAGATCCAATTCCAGGTAAATCCCAGATGATAAGTCTCAATGGAAAAAAACCAACAAAACCACATGACAATAGTTCATAATCACAACAAAAAGTGCCCCCAAAATCTGTAAAATGGTATAACACATGTTTTTGGTACATTGCTTTCTCAAAGATCTGGAAACATTTTCAAGTTAACACACACATACATACGAAACAAAAAACCCTAAAACAATATCTTATATCACCCCCTTAAAAACACCACACCACCAAACAAACATGGCAATGACAACAAAAACCAAAAACAGCTCCAGTTTCTTTCTCTTGCAAGCATCAAAGCATGTGTTAACATTCTCAGACCTGCCTGTGCATAATGATGAACAAGAGTAAAAGCCCTCTGTCTGCCCGCATTTACAACCTCTTTGCTTGAAGCCCCATCACCTTGCAACTGTTCTTAGTCGAACGTTACCTCTGATTTGAAATAAATCATGATAGTCGAGAAAAGCAGTCATATTCAGATATCTGTACCATTTTTAGTTGTGAGCACAATGAGCATGCTAGAACCCCAAGGACAATAACATGAATATGAAAGACCAAGTATGAAATAAGGAAAGCAAAGCACTAAGACAGATCAATAAACAAACAAAACAAAACAAAACTACTGTACTTCGGTCTCAGCAGCAAAAACCTCTACTGAGCAAGAGAGAGAATGTTACAAATGTGATCTTTCGGCTACATCAGTGTGGACAAAGTGATGTGATCAAGTCTAAATGACAACAACATACAGTCTTCTTCTCGACTAAAATGCTGACTTCCGATTAAAAACACAAAGAATACACAAAATGCAGATTTTAAAAAAGCACAGTAACATTTCTAAAGCATACACAGACATCAATGTGTAAAAGCTTATATATATATAAAGAAATATACTTTTTGAATTCTTTGGAATGGAATCAGTCTAAACGGTAGAAAATATAGTCTGTTTACTATTATTTTGAGTAAATATAGAAAAACAGCATGAGTAATACAGCCTCCTTGAAATTTACTATCCACCAAATGTCCATTGTACAAATTTAAACAAATTCATCTTTGATTATGAAAAATAGCTTTTCAGGCAAAACTCATCTTTACATAGATTTGCGAGGATGGAAAATTGAAAAAGATGAGGCAAAACCCAAATAACTGGCAGGAACGAGGTGGGAGGTGGACGCTTTTCTTTTACAATTTTACTTTTTCTCTTTTTATGCAGCTAAAAATATAACCCCCAAAATCTGCAGCTAAAATAAACCTTTCTCATTATAAACATCCATATGAATGTATATCATATTCTTTTTTCTGATTATGATATTCCATAACAGATGATCAGAAATAGCAGCATCATGTGTAAATTTATCTCTTCCAGCTGCTGTAATAAAAGGTGAGGAATCATCAATTCATTCATAGCATACAGTTAAGCAGAGAGATGGTAAATCAGTACACAGGAGAGGATGAAGACAGGAGCAGAGAGATGAAAATCAGTACACAAGAGAGGATGAAGAGAGGAGCAGAGAGATGAAAATCAGTACACAGGAGAGTATGAAGTGAGGAGCAGAGATAGAAATCAGTGCACAGGGAAGGATGAAGAGAGGAGCAGAGAGATAGAAATCAGTGTATGAAGAGAGGAGCAGAGATAGAAATCAGTGCACAGGAGAGGATGAAGAGGAGCAGCAGAAGAGAGATGAAAAAATCAGTTGTATGAAAGAAGAGGAAGGCTAGGAAGAGAAGAATAGAAATCAGTGTATAGGAGTATGAAGAGAGGAGCAGAGAGATAGAAATCAGTGACAGGAGTATGAAGAGAGGAGCAGAGAGATAGAAATCAGTGTATAGGAGTATGAAGAGAGGAGCAGAGATAGAAATCAGTGTACAGGAGTATGAAGAGAGGAGCAGAGAGATAGAAATCAGTGTATAGGAGTATGAAGAGAGGAGCAGAGAGATAGAAATCAGTGTATAGGAGTATGAAGAGAGGAGCAGAGAGATAGAAATCAGTGCACAGGAGTATGAAGAGAGGAGCAGAGAGATAGAAATCAGTGTATAGGAGTATGAAGAGAGGAGCAGAGAGATAGAAATCAGTGCACAGGAGTATGAAGAGAGGAGCAGAGATGACATCAGTGTACAGGAGTATGAAGAGAGGAGCAGAGAGATAGAAATCAGTGCACAGGAGTATGAAGAGAGGAGCAGAGATGACATCAGTGTACAGGAGTATGAAGAGAGGAGCAGAGAGATAGAAATCAGTGTACAGGAGTATGAAGAGAGGAGCAGAGATGACATCAGTGTACAGGAGTATGAAGAGAGGAGCAGAGAGATAGAAATCAGTGTATAGGAGTATGAAGAGAGGAGCAGAGATTGACATCAGTGTACAGGAGTATGAAGAGAGGAGCAGAGAGATAGAAATCAGTGTATAGGAGTATGAAGAGAGGAGCAGAGATGACATCAGTGTACAGGAGTATGAAGAGAGGAGCAGAGAGATAGAAATCAGTGTACAGGAGTATGAAGAGAGGAGCAGAGAGATAGAAATCAGTGTATAGGAGTATGAAGAGAGGAGCAGAGATGACATCAGTGTACAGGAGTATGAAGAGAGGAGCAGAGAGATAGAAATCAGTGTACAGGAGTATGAAGAGAGGAGCAGAGATAGAAATCAGTGTATAGGAGTATGAAGAGAGGAGCAGAGAGATGAAAATCAGTGCACAGGAGAAGAAGGATGAAGAGGGGGGGCAGAAGAAGGGTCATATCAGGGAGCTAGGTTTTCTATCAGGGAAACTTCACAATATCTTTTCAGTTCTAAAAGACTAAACAAGACTACAGTTCTCATGGTAACCGTTTTTCAATGAAAAAAGACCAAGAAAAAAAGAAAGAAAAGCAGATCTCCAGCCTCCATTGTGACATATGGGGAACCTAACCAGCATTAACCTCTTAACTGCCGAGTGCAAGTGCGCCCTATATGCCTGGGGATAAAATTCTCATGTACCACTGGCTATGTTCATATACCTCTTACTCAGAAATTACTAAATGAATAATCCGGATAGTCTGCCCAATGACAGTATATATATCGTAGATTGCTTTGAGGCAAGCTCAAATTAGTTAGCATGCTATTTCACTACGAAAATATATTTAAAATGTAAAAATTCAACAAAAAATACGCTTTCTTCATCACTGCGGTCAATCTGACTACCCGCCATCTCAATATTGTCAAACATAAGTCCAGGCAAAATCTGTCTTTTTTTTTTTTAAATGCACTATCTCCTGAATCATACACAATCATTTTCCTCACTGTCAGGATTATCTTAAGTTTTATTTGCCACGTTTTCAGCTGTGTAAAGTTATTGATACCTTCAACGAGAAGTGTCAGCCATTTTGAACAAGAACTGCCCAAGCAGTCATGCATAATAATAAATACAAGCTATAAAAAAAACGATCGTTTTTGCCACAGTTTTGCAGCTGGACGTTGCCAAGCAGCAGGAGAGTGATCTATAATTTTGGAGTTCTTTCCCTTTAACTGTAGTCAAGGAAGCTGGCTTGTTTACTTTGGTTCGAAACCCTGGAAATTTTCCAGGTTATAGGCGTATAGAGCGCACATTTAGCCCCAGAAAGTTTCCGGGGTGGGGCAGTCTAGTGGTTAAGAATATAGTTCTCACGGTAGCCATCTTTCAATGAAAAACAAAACTGTCAGCAACAATGACAAACAAAAAATACCCAACAAAAAGACAGACAGAAAGGCAGATCTCCAGTCTCCAGCATCATACACAGGGAGCCTAACCTGCATCAGCAGTCTGACCATTCATGTAGATGTTCATAAACATGAAGACAGAGCCGTTTGAAAGTGAACAGGTGTGTCACAGGTGCAGTGGCCACTGCTGAACCCAGCAACGCCAACAAGTAAGAAGCTCCACAGCGTTACATTGAAGAGGTTAAGAGGTCATGATGAATGTTTTACTTTTCATCTCACAGCTGTCCCTGCCTTCAACAGCCGAAATCCCATCACCCTCCCAAAGTGTATAACCTTTGTGCGTGTGTGTGTGTGTGTGTGAAGTCAAGTCAAGTCACATTTTTATTTCCAGATGGTACATTGAATAAGCAATGCATTTGCTTTTTTCATCAAGCCATCTATCTAAGAACAAAAACAACTTGATCAATATTATCTAATTACATTATTACCCTAACCATGTGTACATTTGGACTTGTTAGAACTATTAATTGTTATTGGTTGCATGACTGTGTAAGAATGAGTTGAGTACAAGCACTTTGATTTGTCAGTGCAAGATATAGCACTAAATAAATTCCATTTATTATTTTTTAAATTATTATTATTATTACTACTTTTGGGAGTAAAAATGCTAGTATTAGACTTTCAGATATTCTTGATTTGAAACCTGCTGTCATTTACAGGCCTGATTTTGTTCAACCGGAAAAACGTTTTTATCTAATGAACAAGAAATCAACACTTTCATCATCAACATGTTGGCCCTTTCATTACCCATAAACATTATTTTTTGTTTAGGTTTTTGGAACTGCTTTTTATTACATATAAAAAAAATGAGAACTGACCGTATTAAATAAAAAATGATTAAAAAGCCATTTATCAAACTGTGGAATGCATATTATTATTGATATATCATGCAGACACTGTTTCTGATTAAAAAATACAAAACTTGTCTTCTTCCAACAAAGCAGCGCAGCTGACAGCAGTAACAAGAACATCACCACCATAGATATAGATATATATCATAGATGTACAAATACAAATAAAATAAATCTGTTCACATATGAATTGACTACAAAGATTCTTTTTTTCCTTTGGGGCAAAAAAATCACACCATCCAGCACCAGATAAAGCTTCTGTTGGCGGTAAATAAAATCACAGATTAAACATTTCACAAAAATATTATGTCAGAAGATCAAAGGACACTTTGCAGAACTTTCACTTGAAATTCTGTTCTCAGCTTCTGTCAAAAGGCACACACAGATCTACAAATCAAAATGAACACCCCAGTCTGTGGGTGACAAGAAGAGCATTGCACATGGAGCACTAAACTAAGAACAGAGCGGGCTGTTTCACATTTCATTACCAGCCACTTTTGTAGCTGTATGTGAAAAAGTAACAACAAAAAATAACTTGTAGTGGAGAATCAGATAAATAATCTATGGACTTTGTCACTGTAATCAAGCAGGGTGAAAAAAGACCATAGAAGGGAGGAATATAATAGTCTAGTGGTTAGAACATTATACTTAACATCTGATGGTAACTGAAACCGCATGATTGAGTTTGCTTGATGGGAATTCTTCCTCTGGGGTTAACACTGGCTCTGATTCTACTTCCCCAAAACTTCTTCAGAACAGGGCTTAAAAGAGGCCTCATGTGTGAGCACTGGCAGAACATCTTGTGCACATAGGCCAGGTATGGATGGTGGGATTAAACACATGAACGTACCCAGCATGCACCAAGCTATTTGGACAGGAATAGGCTCTGCCAGGTTCAACTGACCAATGACACCTTGCCTGACAAATTCAGCACAGTGCCCCAGCCACTCTTCAAAGAGTTGAGGGAGATCCCAGTTAGACCACTGAGCAGTCAGAGACAATATTTCTTGTTAGCTGGTTAGTTAGCAAGTTAGATTTACTATACCTTTCCTGTATTGTAAATGTTCTTTCATTTTTCATGTCCATAATTTGTGTTCTTCATTTTTGCAATGAATTTGTGTTTTGAGTATTTTTCACATGCCCACATCTGCCACTTGTGGTTTTGTTAAATTTCATGTACCCCTTGGGGGTTTTCTTGAAAAAAATCTTGAATCTTGAAATATACTGGTCTATTTCTCATGATTTCTCTCTTTTCAATGTAAAAGAATATGAGCAAATCTGGAGCTGAACACATTTGATGTATGAAAGAATTTCTCTGACTTGCCATACATAAACTGGGGCAATCATCATGGATCAGTTTTGAACACAAACTTCAGTATAGAAGTCCCTGCATGTTTAAAAAGAGTACACATGACTTTGTCCCATCCATTTAGAGTTCAAACAAATCAGCAGATCAAACAGCAGAATGTAAGTGTCATTTTACTGTATGCTACTACCAGCCTGAGTTGTGTGGTTGCTTCCCTTGGAGACATTTTATCAGGGGGGGTTTTCTTCTTTTTCTACAATTTTTTCTTTTATTCTTAGAGTCAAGAAATTTTGTGTTGGTCTTTATTTCTGGGAAAAAATAAATTTCATGACGACATTGGAAAGAAACTTTTGAAAACAAAGAAGGCCCTTAAACCTTTGTATTCATGTTCCAAAAATAGTTTTGGATATATAGACTGGGACATTTAGTTACTGTCACACACATTTTTTTTCAAAAGAAGACTGTAGTAATGTGTTTTCCTTAACTGTCTTCATGGTCAGATATCTTGCTAAAAAATAAGAACACACACGAAGCCTCTATGGCCTTACAGCTATTTCTATAGCTATGACCTCAAAATACACATCAAACAAAAGTGCACAAGTAAACATTAAATAAAGTATTCTGCATGGCATCAGAGTCATTCTGTTTCAAAAAGTGTGAACAGAAAATCATCAACATAAACTTCAGTTTCTTCAAAAAGCTGTCACGCCTTTCTCATGTATATCAGTACATTCAGCAAAATGAACACTTTCTGTAAGCTTACAAATACACAAATAAATCATAATATAATGTAGAAACCAACCAAGCATACATGTAAACACTATGCGAATGCGTCGCATGTAAACACCATGTCCCAAAACAATTTAACACCTTCCTTTCTTCCTATTTTTTTCCAAAACACATGGTCACCAGTCATTCCTTCTTCATCTCCATGGCTATTTTGCTTCTGACGATTCGCATGAAGACGGCCACCAAACCCAGATTGATAAGAAGACCCGTGACGGCGGCTCCATAGGTTCCCCACAGTGTGGGGGGCTGGCTGGCGTACAAATTCTCCCTGTCTGCAACGATGTCCTTGTAGATGGCATCCAGCTGCTTGAGCGTGGTCATCATGATGCACACGTGGAAGATCTGGTGGCTGTGACCTACAAAGTCGAAGCAGCCGGGGAAAAAGCGCTGAGGAACGTCAGAGCCGAAGAAGAACCCTCCGCAGAGAAACCACAGCACCTGCTGCATGTGATCGGCCAGGCTGGGCTCCCAGTAGGAGTAGCGAAGGTGCAGGTAGACTTGGTACCTGCAATGGAAAAAGATGGAAATCAGTTTGTATAATAGATGTGTGTGTGTTGTGTGTGTGTGAGAGAGAGAGTGCAAGTGTGTGTGTGGTGTGTGTGTGAGTGAGAGTGTGTGCTTGTGTGTGTGTGTTAGTGTGTCTGTGTGTGTGCATGTATGTGAGTGTGTGCACATGCATAGTGCGCAAGTGTGTGTATTCACATAAACTATAGTCAAACAACATCACCAGATACAACATTCAAACAACAGATCAGTGTACATGATACATATTATACTTCAGCCATACTGTACATGAAATATGGCATCAAACGCAGCACAGAATCAGTGAAACAATCAGTCACCAAACACATGTAATCTATGACAACCCACACACACACATAAAGTAGCCTACACCAGACCACCAGCAGGAGGCAACCTGCCCTGGTTAATCAAGCCAACACCATGGCACCTAACACCACACAACCAATCAATCCATCTGTCACAGACACACGTCACTCACATGACAGGCAGGATGAGCCAGGAATAGGTGGCCAGACAGGACCCGATCTGCCACAGGCGACGGGTGAAGGGGTAGGGGCGCACATAGTACACTTTGGCTGTGGAGCAGCACAGGCACACCATGGAGCTGAGCACAACGGCCACTGGAGCAGCAAAGCGGTGGGGGAATGTGTCGAAGATGTCCTCGTGCATGCAGTACCAGTAGTGGGCTACGGTGCTTCCCAGGCCCTGAAGACCAATGCCTGCGTAGTCCATCATAAAGCAGGTGTAGTGCGCAAACTCTGAGCGGCTGCAGAAACAGTGAGCTCCGCTACTGAAGATGTACAGGAGGAATATGGACATGAAGTAGGTCCCCAGCGGCCACATGTAGGGGTCGTTCCACATGTCAAACTCACCGGACAAATTGTAGAATCGAAAAATCACGGCCACCAGGGCGATCAAATGTGTCCAGACATTCAAACACTCATTATGAACCTGGAATATGCTGACCATGTAGTAGGTCCAGGGCTGGTGAACCTGCCGGAATCCAGTCTCCACATAGGGTTCATGAAACACTGGAGGTAAATGGGCCTTGGTCACTGTAGGCACCAGATACGGCCACTGCTGACTGGCCCTCTTGCTGCTGCTGCTGCTGCTGTGGCCACTCTGGTGGCTTCCTGCAGCGTCCTCCCAGCTGGGTGAAGCCCCGTTTGCCATGACAACTGCACCATTGCTGGCCATGGCTGTGTTTCATTCTCCTATCCCCGATGACTGGAACACTGCGCCATGACTCCACATCCACTCAGCCCCTTTTACTTTCTGTCAGGTCTGCAACACATTGTTGAATACATAATGAATTAAATATTTTCTTCTTTTTTTTCAAATCATTGCAAATTCATAGCTCCAAAATGAGCTACAGTACAGGTGCAGTAAAGCAAATGGAAAAAAAGACATCAGCACACATTACATTATCATTTACACTACACTGCTTGCCATCAGCGCCTGGGGTTTATCACAGTTCTTGATGAAACCATTGACGCTGGGGGCAACAGCAAAGTTTACAGCTGAGTCTTTAGTGATCGACTATGACTCTCTGACTAGGAGGCTTGACTCGCACAGTCCTTATGTGCTGCAGCCCTGGGGGCTAGCTGGCCTTTGGAGAACATCTCCAACGCTGACTGTCCTTATGCCCACCTGGCCGAGAGAGTGGGGATGTACTGTGGGCAAGGCATCTCCACTATAATCAAATTTCTGCCCAGTTTCCAAAACAGCAGCTGCCTCCTCTGCTGTTTTGGAGGTCATCGTCGAACACGACGGACTAACATATACTGCTTGCTAAAAGAGCAATGGCAAGCTCAAAATCTTACGGGAAGCAACCAAAATGTTGACTCGTGTAGGTGAGAATGCTCTATTGATTTGACATTTAACCTCCTTCGTTCATTTAACCTCTTCACTCCCACCTCCGCGTTATGCTGACTCACAGCTATTTTGATTTTTTTGTCAAGAGGATTTTGGTGCACAGCTGGGAGGTAGAATAATATTCAAGTAGCCAAGACTACAAGCTACATCAGTTACTGAGGTGCCAAGGCCTACATTAAAATGTTCTTAAAAATGTTATGTTGAGATTGTCTGCAGCCATGACAAGCTCTTACAATAACAACCAGCACTCTCCTTTCAAGGAAAAAAAACAACCCTCTGAAGTGCTGCGTCGAACGCTCAGACAGCAACTATTGTTGTCTGTTATATGAGCGAAAATGTGTCACGCTGCCGTTAAGCGCCTGACAAGTCAGGCCCAGCACATCCGACTTCGGCACAAGAGAGAATAGTTACCTTTTAAGTTCTTTCTGGAAAAAAGGCAGGAGAATGGACCAAGAAGGCAGAAAATAGACAAGAAGGAGGTGACAGGAAGCAAAGGAACAAGGCAGAAACAAAGAGTGATAGAAAAGAGGAATTTTCTAGCACATAATTTCCAGAATGTGGGGATGCTATTTATACTGATAGGCCCCCGGCATCCCCACGGGAGAATGCCTCTGAAGTCAGAGTATGGCTTCCAATGTGGCAAAATACTTGAAAAGAGTCATACACCATACTTCTCATCCGGTGTTTACTTTCAATGCCACAGTAATTCCCAGTCAGAATGCATATTCTGGGCGACTGCCAGGGTGTTAACCTGGGGAACACACAACAACATAATCAACAAAACATTGACAACTGGATTGTAATGGAGTCTTGCTGCATGTGAGGACTTTGTGCAGACATACCACAGGATCCTACTGGAAAATCCTGATCTATAGTATAGACAAAGAATTGCCATGATGATGAAGCTCTTCCCGCCAAGTGCCATGTCTAAGTACTCATTGGAATGATGGGAAAAGCCATCATGGGTCACTGGAGAGGTCAACTGCAATGTCAGGATACAGTCTGTTTGGATTTATGTAGATCTACTTTCTTCCAAAACAACAAGAATACTGCAAAACATTAAGATGCAATCATTTATAGCTTTCAAGTATGTCCATTTTAAATTCACTTCCAAACTGACTTACAAAATGCAAAATGCACTGTTCTTTTTGTTTTTGTCATTCCTTGGCTAGAGCTCCAAGGTTTACCAATGGTGAGATTTTGCGTATGCGACTGTTTTTACCCACCACTAAGGTAGCCGCATTCTGACGGTGTGACTTCAGAGAGTACTGTTTTAACTTCAAGCTAAGATTTCTTTCTCCCATTTCTTTTTGTGTAAATCTTAAAACAACTTTCAAGCTGACCTGTTTTTCTTTGTTCCTTGGCTTGAGCTCTGAGGTTCCCCAACGGTAAAAGTTTTGCATATGCGACTCTTTTTTCCTCCCCATTAAGGTAGCCACATTCCAGCTACAGGGACACAACTGGGAATTCCACCTACCAATTTTGCTAGGACAGAGCAACTCTCTGCTCTTTTCAATTTTTAATAATAGTCAAGGGTATTTTTGATGTGCACAAGTCTGCAAGCACACGGGTCCAACTGGTTTAAAGTCTCCTCTGAAAGACTGGCCATTCAGTGATTTTCCCTGTCAAACTGGGAAGATAGGGCAAGGCTGGGAATCGAACCCAGAACCTCATGGTTTACTTGTTACGCAGGTGAATGTCTAAACCGTCCTGCCACCTTCCTTCTTAAGCTGACTTATGAAACATACTGCTTTAATTTTATAACTGATAGCTTGGTCCTCCTTCTTTTTGTTAGATTTTTGTATGAGCACAATATGGTGCTATGAGCACTTTACAACCAAATGCTTAAAACACTGATTTCCAGAGCAAACAAAACCACTGATGACTAAGTCAAATAATACATATGCAAGTAGCTCTTGTCTAAAGCTACTTTTTCTGCTCTGTAAGACGGCTGTGTGTGTATGTGCATCTATTCAATCACATAAATAATGTATGCATACTGTATATATAACATATACATTGTGCTTGTAAGTATGTGGATTTGAGTTAATTAAGTGTGCATGCGTGCTTAAGTGTAAACAAGAGTGCAAGAACCTGAATGCATACATGTATGATGTATATAAACATTATGCTGTGTACACATTGTATGTATATATGAATGTGCATCTTTTTATACAACCGTATGCATACAAATTGCAAAAATGTCTGGTCTCCTACACACACAGCTACACGAAAGGTTAGTCAATGCTGTGTACTTGTATCACACCCAGAAGACGACAACAGACTGAGACACAGACGTGAAGACAAGGTCCTACAAAGGAGCAGGATATCAAAGCAGGAAACCTGCACTTGACAGTATCGTCAGCATCAGGACACACGTACGAGGCACACAAACAGCTATTTCAATGATGCTCGCTTCTGAAAAATGCCGTCAACTATCGAGCCTTGTGCCCAGTTTTGAGTCATGTGTTAATAGATAAACAGCAAGATGACATTATGAATGGTTATACTTTTAATAGCTGTACTGTGTACTCTTTGGTACTGTTAACACTCTTGCATGATTAGATGTTGGACACCTAAGTTTTGTGGTCTTTCGTATTTTCAAAAGAGGGTAAACTGTATTAAACGTGAATAGTTTCAGAGTAGCTTGCAGTTCTCTACTCTTTCAAACTCTTTCTCTTGTTAATGTTTTTTTAAAATCAGCACACACATTTCCAATCCCCCCTCCCCTTGCATATCAATTCATTAAGAGCTTATCTTTAATGAAAGTATAAACAAAAAAACTGACTTACATGGCCTTTTGAGATTTAGAACTAATCAATAATGATCAATAACTGCCACAAGTGTATGGGAAAGAGAGCAGATCTTCAATGTGATGGGTAAGCCTTGGAAATCTTTCCTAATTTTTTGCTTTTGACTGTCAGTAAACTCTTTTCAATTTCGCCCCTGAATTCTGTGCTGCTCTTTCAAAGAAAAGACATTAATCTTTATTAATGTTTTTTTTTTAACACTATGCAATATATTGTTTGTGAGTACTCCAGCACTTTTATGAACTTTTTCTTCTTTAAAATTTTTAAAAATATTTGATTGTTATTTGCAAAGCTGTAATATTCAATGTGTGGAATTTGAACTGTGTAAAAATGCTATTGAATTCAAACTGTATGCGGGTATTTTCCGATGAACTTTTAGTTTCAGTTTCGGACATTATACCTCTGGAAATACAAGTCAACTCTAAAACCTTACAATTTCCATAACGAAAAACATGACACTTAAGATTAAAGAACAATACATACAATAAAGATATATCATCATAAGGATGCTGCACATAACCAACTTCCCTGACTATAGCTGTGAGCAAGATTTTTGACACTCACTCAAAAAAGGATAAGATAAATCAAACAAAACAATCATCACCCTGAGTGTGAGAAAGACCACTTGGCGAGCTGGAGACAGGGGCATGGCTTACACTGTTACAGCGCTGCTAACAAGGAAGCGAGTTCTGCTCAGGACAGGAGCGTCAAACGGACCAGGCACAAGTGGCAGTTGTTCACAATGGCCAAAGCGAGCAAAGATGGAGCTAGCAAAGAAGAAAACCACTTTCCTGAAGGATTTAGCTTTTCTGATCTCAAATCAATCATTTGTGAGATGGAGGATTCACAGAATGACATCCATGTAAGTACTACATGTTATATGATACACTCAATATGCCTTTTCATGAAGAGAGAGAGAGAGAGAGAGAGAGAGAGAGAGAGAGAGAGAGAGAGAGAGAGAGAGAGAGAGTGTGTATGTGTGTATAACTGTGAAATTAAGTTCTCCTGTATTGTGTTACAGGTGCCTGTGTATGTGAATACATCTTACAGGTGCCTGTGTATGTGAATACATCTGTCTTTCCTTTGGATTAATTTGATTTATCAATGAATACACATTACCAGTTATAATTCTTTCCGAGGTAAAAAAAAAAAAATCTTTTCCTTTGCAATGTAAAGGAGCTCACTGATCCCATTAAGGAAGTTTAGGACATACTCACAAAAACTGTGATACAAAACCATATTTTAGATAGCATCATCAATGGTAGATCTTGCTTTGAGGTACCATTCTTGTGTTTATCAACCATTTTGGGTTTTTTCCCAAATATACATATTGCTGTTATACCTGCAGTACTATACATATAGTCCTATAGGCATACAACATAGAGAGAGAGATGTTGGTTTGAGTGCGGGTGTGTCCTTATCACCAAGTAGTGAATGGACATTAAACAAAAACAAAACAAACAAAAAAGCATACAACATATGCTTGATTACAATATAAAAATATACACTATGCACCTTGGATCTTTGGTTTAGAACCAATGCCACAAAAGAGGAAAATAATATCATACAACTGAATTAAAACAATTTTTTAAAAACATTTCTCAGCCAGAGCTCTGTGAGGTTCACCAATGGTGTGATTCTATATATTTTATGTGACCATTTTTGCCCACCGTTAAGCCAATTTAAGGTAGTCACATCCTGACTGCGGGGATATCTACAACTAAAATAGCAGTGGAAAAAAAAAAGACCTTGAAGAAGGTAGGCCTGCCTAAGTACAGAGCCTTGCATTTCTACAACACTCTAACTGTAGGTTAGTTCAAACTTGGTAAATGGATTTTCCTGACAAAAAAAAATCCCGTTTCTCCCATCTCATATGACACAAAAACAACACAGAACTTTGTCTCTGTCTCAAACATAAACACTCTGTCTCAAACATAAACACACACATATATTCTTTTAAACCAAAACAAAATCAAGCCAATAAAAAAACCCAACCAATTTTAGTTAACTTTCCTCAGGATTTATCTGTTTTGTTCCTCAGTCACAGCCCCAAGAATCACCAATGGTGAGCTGGTTACATATGCGACTTGTTTTTGCCAACCATTA
Organism: Rapana venosa; assembly: GCA_028751875.1. Lineage (NCBI taxonomy): Eukaryota > Metazoa > Mollusca > Gastropoda > Neogastropoda > Muricidae > Rapana > Rapana venosa. Next base: position 14,768,939 of record CM054140.1, on the reverse strand, counting down.
AGGTAGCCACATTTTTGGCCGATTCTACATAGTTTCAATAGACAAGAATCAATCATCACTTACCAAACTGGAATGTGGAGTCCCACAGTAATCAGTTCTCGGCCCTGTTCTTTTCACTCTATACACTGCTCCACTTTCACATATAATAAACCATCATCAGATCAACAATCATTTCTATGCCGATGACTCTCAGATTCTTAGCAGTGATACACCTGAAAATCTGCCTTCTCTCTTGACAAATATGGAACACTGCCTTCAAGATATCTAAAACTGGAGGATACAGAACAAGTTACAGCTAAATCCAGACAAAAGCAAAGCCATGCTTGTAGGGACCAAACACAAACTCTCTCCCATCATAACAGCTTCAATAGAATTCGGCAATACGTCAATTCCTCTGTCCACTGCTGTGAAGTATCTTGGGGTTGTTATCGACAACACACTCTCCATGCAAAAATTCATCACCCAGACCTGCCAATCATGCTACTATCAATTACGGCGTATTACTGCAATTCGAAAGTACCTGTCCACTGATGCAACATCCAAACTAGTCGTGTCTCTCATTCTTTCACGTCTGGACTATTGCAATTCTCTTCTGGCTGGTCTGCCAGCATCATCAATCCACTCCCTTCAACGTATACAAAACTCTGCAGCTTGACTTGTCCTCAGAAAGAGAAAATCTGAGCACATAACTCCTCTCTTGCAATCTCTCCACTGGCTGCCTGTGCCATAGAGAGAGTTAACTATAAGATCAGTACCTCTGTTACAAATGTCTCCACAAAACGGCTCCCTCCTACCTCTGCGACTGTCTTCACCTATACATTCCTTCTCATTCCCTCCAGAGCGGATTCAACCGAGATTCAACCAATCCACTGTTGGCCGTCGCTCTCTCTGTGTTTCTGGTCCAGTGATCTGGAATGACCTCCCTCTCTCCCTTCACCTAAAGCCTACTTATAATAATAATACATGGAATTTATATAGCGTCGTATCATGCAACAAAACAAATCAAAGCGCTTTCATTCATCCTACTCATTCACGTGCAGCCAATTACAATTAATAGTTGTTGTTTTTTTTACAAGTTCAAATGTATACACACACGCTCGCACGCAAGCACTTATGACACTTTTAAATCCAGCCTCAAGACATATCTCAAATCTAACCCTGCCTTAAGCAGCTCAAATCCATCACCCTGCCAAAGTGTAAATCTTTGTGTGTGTGTGTGTGTATGTGTGTGTGTGTGTGCGTGTATGTACATTTGAATTTGTTAACTCTGTTAATTGTTATTGGTTGTATGTATGGGTGTGTTGAATGCAAGCACTTTGATTTCTTTTTGCAAGATATAGTGCTATATAAATTCTATTTATTATTTATTATTTTGACTTCATGGATGATGTCTAAACATGACACCAGAGTGCATGTGATTTTTTTTTTTTTGGGGGGGGGGGGGGGGGGGGGGGGGTCATCCATTTTTACCAGCATGAATGGCCTACTCTCTTGAAAGGCAGAACAGGTTTTAATGTGAGCATAAGATGTTCTGTGTGCATTCATACACAGGGCTCAGTTTGCAGTCTCATACGAAGGAGTGAGAGTAGAGTCAAGTCAGTACTGATGTTTAAAAAAACAACTCCAGGGGGAAAAATCTTATTGAACAGGTGTCTCAGTATTGGCTGGAACCAAGGCCATCCAACTGCAAGCACAATGCTCTAACCCATAGGCTATCCCAACCCCACGCTCAAGGATAATTATGTCATTAGTCCATCAAAATAGGAAAAAAAAAGAGTAGGGAGCAATGATGGTAGTCTCTTCAGTTGTACTTGATGCTTGACCATCACATAATTATGACATAACCAAACTGAGTGCACTGCTCAAGTCTTCAGTTCCTATCGGACACACTTTTGTAATCACTATTTCATTTTCTATAGACATCATTGGCATTTTCGATTATGTTTGACTCTGTAGGAGTACTATGTGTAGATTTGCATTTTCCCACATGCATGCATGCTTGCCTGTTTGCATGTACCTATTTAAATATATCTGTGTGTGCATATTGTTTTGAATATGGAAGCATTTATGTGTGTAAACTAGTGTAAAGATTAGTATTTAACTGATCTTTATTTAAAAAGCTTTATTCTTGTTAACCATCTGCTTTTATCTAAAAGATTTTGATCATTTGAAAAGAGATTCTGAAAAAAACTTTAACTGTTACACTGCCAGTAAACTGTGGGGTGGTTCAGGACCGAGAACAGGTGGTGTATGGTGAGAGGAGAGGGAGGAAATATGGGAGAAACATAAGATCTGCCTGCATTTTGGAAACGTCACAACAAACTATGTTACATTTACAGTCACTGAGGGAAGAGCATGTCATTCAGCAATAGAAAAAGAAGAAATGACCATTGTCAATACTCGTTATAGCTTACAGACTGAGCTCAGCATGCCTCAGTTTGCATAGACTAGGTAGTCCTAAAAGGAAGCCAGGACACCTACTTCTTGGTGAATTCAACAGTCACTCCTAGACACCCAAAACTTGAAGACTGAGAGTAACTTTTCTTCTTCACAGGAACAGAAGGGGGCCCAGGTGGCTGTTCAAGCAGGTCTCCCATGCCAGAAGCCTGTTGGTGGTGGCTGAGACTCAACCCCCACTCTACACTGAGCAGCATGATCTGACTCTAGTTGTCTAGAGCTGATGTTCTTGGTGGCATAGGCGTTTCAACCATTCATAGCTGGGATACTTGATAGATAAACATAAAGCTAAAAGAGGCTTCAAGTCTCATCGTTTTCAAGTCCTATCAAAATTTCATCCTAAAGGCCAGAATACAGATATCCTGTCTCTTCTAGGGAAAGCCTAAGACCTAGATAAACGTACAAAGTTAAGATGATTTTTTCCCCCCTTTTGAATACAATTTGATTACTGACTTTTCGTTGCCATTTTTACATGTACACAAAACACCCTGTAATGGGGGTAAGAAGAATCTCAGCACACAGAAATCTTCTTCTGTATCTGCACCCAAATACACTTGCTAGCAACTTAGTTACTTACATACAGGTACAATATTTTATTTACAATAAAAACTTGTGGTTTGATTAGCCCATTGGGTTATGCACCAGTCAGGCATCTATTATCAATATCAATTTCACTCAGCCTACTCCTAAGCCTTAAACAAAAAAAAGGAGGGCTGGCTAATTACATGCCATCTCCGCCAAACTCACGAGGATTGGCTTATTGAGACACTAAAAGTACCTGAAAGTGAAAGTAAAATTCCCTTACTATTTCAGTATTTGGGTAGAACTCTCAAGGTAGTAATAAATATTAAAATATTAATGGGATTGATTTCCCTGTCAGCTATCCACACAATGCAGTGTGACATGCTGCAGCTAAGTCATCTTCTTCGTCACGATTTTGCTACCATTTACAGCAATCCACCATAAATGCTTATAAGGCCTAAAATATTAAACTGATTTGTAAATTGAATCACTGGTTGATCAGTCCTCAGAAAACGATTTTTCTATCACAGTATCATATGTGTGTGGTTGACCAAAAAAATGCTAATATTGATGCATCTACATTGGAGAGCAGACAAAAATCTATGCTGATCTGTTTCTATTACTATGATCAGAATTTTGGTTGAACATACCCTTGTTCAAATCATATTTCACCGCTAGTGACATTGTGTCACCGCTAGTGCTGGTGACACAATGTCACCGCTAGTGCTAGTGACATTGTGTCACCGCTAGTGACATTGTGACATTATAGTGGCATTGACCATGTTTGTCCTGTCGCCGCCGGAAGTGTGTTGTTTCAAAAAGACGACTTACGTGTAGGCCTAACCTACTTTCTGAATTTGACTTAATTAAGTGATACAGTTTTCACAGAGTAGTTAATAGATCTAGCTTTAGTTCAGCTTATAAAATTTGGTCAATACTCACAATATGAACCCCATATAAAAGTTAAATCAGCAATCGGATGGCTGGCTTTTCTTCTGATTGCTGAAGTTGATGAGGGGGGTAAAGTAACAAACCCCGCAAGGCGGCGCTGCTTGCTGTATCCCGTGTACACAGTTCAATGAAAGTAAAAGTTTGGAGCAGCCGACACTTTAGGAAGTAGGCCCCTATTGTTTCACGTGCTGAATGTCCAGTGTTTACCCCCAGACTATCTTATTTAGCACTGTGAAAGTGTTGATGATTTCCAATTGGTGATCTGTTTCCAGATCTAGGTCTTAAGAAAGTGTTTGTGGAGGATTCGACTGAATAATCAAAAGTTCCAGGAAGCAGAGAGAAGGTATGTCTTATCAGCTTTTTCCTTTCTCCTTAGTTGACATTTTTCTTGACTTGATCCAATGTGAAAACTTAACTGTGGACAACAGAAATATATAAACAATGTGGTAAATTACAAGCCATACTTTTGGAAAATGTGCAAAATATGTGATCATCACTTCATCACAGTAGTGGCTAGTTCTATTTACACATGGACACATTACGATTTAGGCCCCGCCCCCATTACTCTCATCAACACTCAACAATAATATACCTAGACTCGAGGTCGTGAACTGTATAATGTTATAACTTAGGATAACATCCAGAAGGTGGTGAACTGTTATCATGGTTTTTAAAAAGCTGTCGCTAGTTTAGTAGATCAGTAGTTCAACATTGTAAACTTCTTAATGTGTGCCAAAACTTGTATACATGTAGGCCTAATGAAACAGAATTTGAACTAGAGTTTGGTTGACCACATAGTGGCATTTAAATTTAGTACTGAATCATTTGGCACATTTTACATAGTATGAGTATGTGTACACATAAAAAAAAAGCTATGGTTGTGTTTAATGAGGAAAGAGTACACAGATGTTGCCTATAGTATAGTTTAGTGTAGCAAGGTTTATTTTCTTCTGTGTCAGTAATAGTATAGTATCAGCAGTGGTGCTTAGTAGCATAGTAGCAGAAGTAGAAGGGGCTGAAGTGGTGTAGTAACAGAAGTTGTAGTGTACATCTTAAATACTTGTGGACTGGACTGACTTTTTATATTTTTTAAATATAAAAAAAGTTGAAGTGCTGTAGTGTATGTCATATGTTTATGATATTTATATTCATTTTTGTAGGGGTCTGGTCATATACTTTTATCCAACACTGAATCACTATTATTATTTCAGTTCACTTCTTAAAAAACCCCAAAAGTCTGTAAATTATAATATAAACAATATTTTTCATATAACATTAACAGGAAGCTTTTCTAGTTTCCGAGTGCAAAGTTGACAGTGACAGGTTAAATGTTTATCTATTTGTTATTCTTTTATTTCAAGGATAATGGAATGGGCATTTGTGTTCTTTCTTTTTTTTTACATCCATTCCCTGTGTGCATGTGGTTTTGTAAATTTCATTATCCACTCCCACTAGCACAAATGGCCTACTCTTCCAGAAGGGGGAACATGTTTAAAAATGTGCCTCATCCAAAAATTTTGTTCCATGGGTAAGCACCTCTGTAAGTAAAACTAAAAAGGTATTGGGGTTGAAAAGGCACTGCCCATTACAGTTTCTAGTACCTTAATTAAAAGTGAACAACAAAAGAAAACTTAGTAATATATGTCATTAGCACCATTTGACTGAAATTGAAACCATGTTGTATGACTTAAACTTGAATTAGATTGCATTGATGACTTGAACTTGAATTAGATTACTCAATTTACTGTGATGACTTAAAGTTAAACTTGAATTAGATTACTGTGATTACTTAAAGTTAAACTTGAATTAGATTGCTGTGATGACTTAAAGTTAAACTAGTTAAAGTTAAACTTGAATTAGATTGCCATGAAGTGTAACTTGAATTACATTGCTGTGATGACTTAAAGTTAAACTTGAATTAGATTGCAGTGATGACTTAAACAAAGTTAAACCTGAATTAGATTGTCGTGAGGACTGAGCGCTTTGATTTGTTGCTTTACAAGATTCAGCGCTATATAAATTCCATACATTATTATTATTATTATTTATTGAACTTGAATTAGATTGCTGTGATGACTTAAGTTTAAGTTATACATGAATTAGATTGCCATGATGACTTAAAGTTAAACATGAATTAGATTGCTATGATGACTTAAATTTGAATTAGATTCAAGGTTGCAAGTGTGCTCATTCTTCCTTTAAGAAGTATTGCCTACCTTCTTTGGCACTCTGCCATTATGGTGCCAATGTATTGTAACCCTTAGAAAAGGCACTTCCCAGCAGTGTCTGCTGGTCATTCTGTTAAGAGTTTGTAAACTAATCATCGCATTCCTCCCCCATGAAGGAACAGAAATGAAGATCTTGATCAGTGGGAATGGCTTCGGTTTAAAAAAAAAGTATTTTCACTCACTCAAACACATGACAAGTATGCATAACATGTACACACACACACACACACACACACACACACACACACACACACACACACACAACACACAAAACACACACACAGTAACACAGTGACAATATTTACATATGTCAAGATACATATGTGTGTGCGTACATATATGCTTTTGCCATGGAACAGTGTTCCCTGTAACTCTCTCTACATGCATGCACACACACACATCACACACACTGTCTCTTTCAGTCTTTGTCTGTCTCAGTGTCTGTCTGTCTGTCTCAGTGTCTGTTTCTGTCACTTGTCCCCCTTAAACACACACTCGGTGACACACATGCACAGACACACACACAGTAGGCACACACAATAGAGACACAGACACACATACACACACAACACACACAAGGGTAGTTTGTACACACACACTCTCTCTCACACACACACACATGCATGCGCTCACACTTGCATATCAACTTAAGTCAGAATATTTCATGTTTCGCATAATATGCAACAAGTAACCATAAATAGGACAAGACTATATAATCATACTGAAAGTGAAATATGTATGTGTTCTGAAGAAGCAACTGGTTAACATTCACTTGCTATTCAACACATTCTTTTATTTTTGTTTTCATATTGGTTCAGATATAAACGAACAGAAATGTTTGTAATATTTTAAGCATATAATGATATATATACACGTGCATTGTTGTGTTTGTGGTGGACTGAGTACACACTACACGGTAACATCATATGCACTTCATTTATTTAATTAACCAGAACAGTAGCACTTTACTTTCATGTGGCTCTGTGATCTAGAGGTATGTAATTAATTACCATTGTACCTTGCAGTTGTAGTGCTTAGACTGGCAGCAAGCTGTTGCACTTAATTATAACATGAGCTGACATCTGGGTGTGGTATACATGGCCAGCAAGAGAAGAAGCACTGAAGCAGCAAACTTAGCTATGGGAGTATGTGGGACTGTCTTCTGATAGTAAGCAAGATCTGGGGGGAAAAGTGGTCTAAATATTGTAGGCTAGAGAAAGCAAACTGTGTGTCAGGTAATTGACATTTGTTTTCTTGCGCTGCTGTTCAAATTGAACAGTTTTCCACAGTGACATGCATGTACAAGTATGCAGGCAGTGATGGATCCATTGCCTGTTTGTGTTACCTTTTCAACTCATTTCGAGTCCTTTTTTGAGGTGTATGCAAGAGGTAACGCTTATGTGGTTCATAGTTTCATAGGACTTTTGCATTGTGTTTTTGCCACAAGTACTGGAACTTGGAAGTATACTGTTTAAAAAAATAAAATAAATAAAAGGTTCAAAGATGCAGTTTCTTGCACAATTTCCAGTGCTGCTTGTGTGTGTGTGTGTGTGTGTGTGTGTGTGTGTGTGTGTGTGTTTGTGTGTACACGTGTATTTTGATGATCAAGATGTTTGTATCTCCCAACTAGATACTTTAGTTTGTGGTACATATTTTTGTCATTGAATGTTCTTCCACATTTGTCAGGGTAAAACTTAGGGTTGTGTTCTGAATGTATGTATTTTTGTTGTTTTTGGTCTGTACTGGTACTCTCTGGCTTCATAATAATAATATATGGAATTTATATAGCGCCGAATCTTGTAAAACAAACAAATCGAAGCACTTGCACTCAAATCATTTACGCGCATGCAACTTTCCTCAAATATAATAAAGAACATATTTCAAATTTATGCACGTGTATGTACACACACACACACACACACACACACACCGCGAACACACTTAGGAGATGAAGGATGCTGTTGAAAAGTAGAGACGGATATGAGGGGAAAGTGTCAGGTAGGAAATAAGTGTGTTTTGAGGCTGGATTTGAAGGTATCAAGTGAAGGTTTTTGGCGAAGTGAAAGAGGGAGGTCATTCCACGTGGACGGACCAGAAACAGAAAAAGATCGACAGCCAACAGTGGTTTGTTTGAATCTGGGTGTTTGAAGGCACAAAGTATCTGCGGCTGAACGAAGAGAACGGGATGGAGTGTACAGGTGAAGACAGTTACAAAGATAAGATGGTGCAGATTTGTGGAGACATTTGAAACAGAGGGTATTGATCTTATACTTCAGTCTTTGTGAGACTGGCAGCCAGTGAAAAGATCGCAGAAGAGGAGTGATGTGTTCGGATTTTTTCTTTCTTAGGACCAGTCGAGCTGCAGAGTTTTGTATGCTTTGAAGAGAGTGGATGGATGATACTGGTAGGCCAACCAAAAGAGAATTACAGTAGTCTAAACGTGAAAGAATGAGAGATGTGACGAGCTTGGAAGTTGCATCAGTGGACAGATACTTGCGAATCGCGCTTATGCGCCGTAGTTGATAGTAGCAAGACTGGCAGGTCTGGGTGATTAATTTTTTCATAGAGAGTGTTGTCAAGAACTACACCTAGATACTTCACAGAGTTGGACAAAGGAACTGACGCACTGCCAAATTCTATTGATGTTGTTGTGATGGAGGAAAGTTTATGTTGGGTCCCTATGAGCATGGCTTCGGTTTTATTGGCATTAAGTTGTAACTTGTTCTGAGTCATCCAGTTTTGAATGTCTTGAAGGCAGTAGGACATATTTGTCAGGAGGGAAGGCAAGTTTTCAACAGTATCACTGCACTGAAGCTGAGTGTCATCGGCATAGAAATGATGATCAATATGGTGGTTGTTTATTATATGTGAGAGTGGAGCAGTGTAGAGAGTAAAGAGAACAGGGCCTAGGACTGATCCCTGTGGGACTCCACATTCCATTTTGACAGATTTTGATTGAATTTTGTTTACAATAACTTTCTGGAATCTGTCTGTGAGGTATGAAGTAAACCAGGTGAGGGCTGTGCCATTAATACCAAATGTATTTTGGAGGCGAGAAAGAAGAATTGAGTGATCTATAGTGTCGAAGGCTGCAGATAAGTCAAGAAGAGTGGGGAGGGAGATTTTTCCTGCATCAGAAGCAAGTAGAAGTGTATCTAAAGTATGGACTAGGGTGTTTTCGGTGCTGTGGTTGGGGCGATAGGCAGATTGAAAAGGGGGAAGGAGATCATTGGAATGAAGGTGACTGTTGAGCTGTTTGAGAACAACTTTTTCTAGTACTTTAGAGACAAAGGGTAAGTTTGAGACAGGTCTATAATTCTTCAGAATGTTGGGATCAAGGTCGTGCTTTTTCAGTAGAGGTGTAACTATTGCGGTTTTAAGAGCTTGAGGAAAATATCCTGACAGAAGAGATGAGTTTACTATTTTAGTGATAATAGGTACAAATTGTGGAAGGCATTGTGAGAAAACAGGAGCAGGTATGGGATCGAGGTCGCATGATTTTATAGTCATTTCCTTCAGAATTGTCATGATTTCTTTTTCACTTGTGGAACAGAAGGAAAAGAGAGGAGTGCCAGTGAACTGGGGATCAGGAGGTGCAGGCTGGAAATGAGTCTGATCCAGTCTGGAGCGTATGTTGTGGACTTTGTCTGAAAAGAAGGCAGAAAAGATAGATGGAAGTTCAGACAGGCTGTGGGTGGTAGGCAGAGGAGTTGTTTTTGCAGACCCAAGGAGATTTGAGGTGAGGGAAAAAAGAGATTTTATGGATGTAGCGCAAAGAACTTGGGAAGAGTAGTATTCTGTCTTTGCTGAATGGATTACACATTGTTGTTTTTCTTAGTTCAATCATAATGCAGTTTGTGAATAGCAATGTTCTGTAGGCAACTTGGTCACAGCAATATAGAGATTCAGGGTGACTGGGAGAGGGAAGGGGGAGAGAGAGAGGGGGGGGGGGGGGGGGGGGGGGGGGGGGGGGGGGGGGGGAGTGAGAGAGAGGAATTTGTGAGAGAGATAGAACAATGAACTTATTTATAGAGGGTTATAGAATAAGCATAACATTAACAATAGCTTTTTTTATATCCAGCCCTCTGGAGAGAGAGAGAGAGAGAGAGAGAGAGAGAGAGAGAGAGAGAGAGAGAGAGAGAGAGAGACACCTGTAGAGAGGGAGAGAGAGAGAGAGAGGGTGGGTGGGAGACTCAGAGAGACAATGAGACTGTGATGATGATTATCTTCCAGATGAGGAAGTTTGTTCCAAACAAATGATAAGAGCAATGTACATTTAGTTTGTAAATTTATATTTCTTCCTGGAAGGAAATGTTTGAAAGAATAGGGGAGGAAGTTCAGATTTATTTTTAAAGGACACAAAGAAATGCTTAAAAACAAAAGCTGTGAAGAGAATAAAACAGAAAAGGGGATGCAATAAAAGTGAGCAAGAAGACTGAAAAAAATGCTGTGAAAACCCCTTGCTGAGGTCTTGTGGTGCATCAGCATACACCAGGGAGATGTTCAAAGTGTGCTGTGTTCTCCTCTGCTCTTGCCTTTATGATGAAACAGAATGATGAGCAGTTGCCAAACGCTTATCAGCAGAGGATGTCCATAAATGCATAACACTAACAGAATTTTCCCTTAATGCCCCTTTCAAGTTTATTTTGTTAAGATATATTCTTTATGTGTGTGTGTGTGTGTGTGTGTGTATGTGTGTGTGTGTGTGTGACTGTGAGTGGGTTCAAGTACATTTAATGTCTTTTTACTCTGAGTGGGTGAGTGAGTATATTTGATCACTGTGGTGTGCGTGTGTGTGTATGCATGCATGTGCACGCATGTGTGTGTGTGCATTTAGGCTGGATATTTTTCCCTTCCACCTTTAATGATTTATAACTAAGGTACAGGGTGTGGAGTGGATAGATAGGAATTTACATTGGAGTATCTTAATGTCCACACACACACAGCAGGAAAGACCGGAAGGGAAGATGAAAGACTTCCTGTTGAGCTATGATGAGCAAGCTGGAGCATGAGCCCTGCTGCCTTCCCAGCCACTTCTGGCAAAAGGTCTCATCAAATGGAGTGTACTTGCTAACTTTGTCTTTAAAATCAAAATAAAAAAGTTTATCTTATACATGATTTTTGTGTTTCTGTTTGTCATTTCAGTGGCATGCATATTGCAACACACACACACACACAGAGGGATGGGATGGCCTAGTGGTTAGAACATTGCGCTCACAATCTGACGACCCAGGTTGGAATCCTGTTCAAGGGGATTGTTCCCCTGGAGTTAACATCAGTGCAGACTCCTCTCTCCCCAAAAGTCCATCAAATGAGACTATAAACCAAGGCCCTGTGTGTGAACGCACGCAGAACATCTTTTGCACATGTTGCATCCCGCTCTGCTTTTCAAAAGAGGTAGGACATTATGTACCGGCGAGAACAGGTGACAAAATTTACAAAACTGCATACACATAGGGACTGGATGTAAAAAGGCACATGAGTGCTTATTTCATTATCCTTGATATAAAAGAGCAAATAAAATAAACATATATATGTAATATATATATATATTTATTTACTTATTTATTTATGCAAGTGCACATGACATTATTGATTTGCATTTTATTTGTTAATCACTTAATGTGTTATAATACATCAAATTCTGTGAGTCTGACCAATAAGGCAACAACTCACAGGGAATTGTTTTGTATCGTAAGATTTTATTTTAGTGTAGTGTAGCACAGTGTAGGGTAATGTAGTGTATTCACCTACAGTCCTGGCAGATTTCTTTGCCTGAAATTCAAGATGCTCTCCTTGAAGTGCAGAGCTGCCCTCCTGTCAGTGTTTCCTGTGTTTTGATGTATTTGTCTCCTTGCAAGAATGGCATTTTTTCAACAGAATTTTGCAAAGAGCAATCTCTTTATGCAGGGTTGTTTGTTGGTGTTGTTCATTAATTTGTTTTATTTAGTGGTTTTTTACATTTGTTTTCTAGATAACTTGGACTAAATATACATTGCACAAAGAACTTCACTCATCTAAAAGACTACCCCTCAAACTACCCATTCATGGTCTTGTGGATGGGAGGAAACTCCAGACTTCAGATGAGAACTGACCTGCGACTTGTTTGCTGTTGATCGGGTATATAACCGCTGGACCACTAGTCCAGGAGAGAAGCACAATAAATTATCAGACTTTGCTTTACATTTAACGTGGTGGGCTCACTGTTGTAGAAAATTGGGGTAACCACTGAACCAGGTTAAATCACTAAGGTGGCACCAGATCATCTCAGTACTCTGTGTGTGTGTGGGTGTGTGTGTGTGAGAGAGAGAGTGAAGGGGGTGGGGGCATACATATGTGTGTGAATGATGAAAAGCGACAGAAAAGTGCAAGAGAAAAAAGCCACATATACAGGTACTGAAGCAAACACGCACCCCCACCTATTTTCCTTTCAATACGCACTCATCACATACTTGACACACACACACACACACACACACACACACACACACACACACACACACACACACACACACACACACAACTCGTGCGTGCGTGCACGCAGAGAGAGAGAGAGAGAGAGAGAGAGAGAGGGAGGGGGGGGTGATGGCACAGGTAAATGTTCACTAATTATAACCAGGTCTCTCCTGTGCAGTGCGTGTGAACTTGTTCTGGAGAGTAAACCTCCAACAGACAGAAATCTAATCGGGCCCCTCATCAGCCCAGGTGGAAGCAGGCAGGTAGACCCTAGCGCAGCTTATCTCATCAGCCAAGTGACCGGTAACGGTGCACTTCCATGCAGCCTTCCTTCCACACACAGTAGATAGATACAGCCTCGCAACTCTTGCCGCTTCTTCAGCAAGCTCTTGCCCTCCTATCTACCTACCTACACTACCTTGCCATTGAACGAAGCAGCAATCACTTTTCACTTCGGTAGATCTGACTGACACTCTGCCTCCCTCCTCCCCTCCCTTCCATCTCTTCCCTCCCGTCCCCTTCCCCTTCCCTTATCTTGTAACCGTGCATAGCTGATAAGTTCCCAATACCGTTGCCTCCTTCCTCGCAGCTTTAAAACTTCTGTCTGGACCCCTCACCGTCCGTATCAAAAAGACGAATTTACGAGAGGAGGATGGAATTCGGGTTGCCATGGAGAGAAGAGGAATATTATCTGTTATCGGGACATTCAGAAATGTTTTCTAGGAGGTGGAATTCTGTTGGCTTCACTCGGTGCCGGGAGCCCCGACACTGCAGGCTGCACGCCGACTTTGGTGGAACGGTTCAGCAAGGAGATGCCGTGTCGGTTCATTTTGATGCATAGTACTACTACTAGTAGTAGTAGTGGTGGTATCTTTCGCTGGTACAGTACTGGTGTATTACATTATGATTGAATGGTTCAAGGTAAACTTTTCTCTGTAGAACAGCACAGAGTGGCCATCGGTGAGCTTGCAAGATTTCTTTTGGATGATATTTGTGGGATGGTACCATTATTGTTGTTGCGTGTGTGAATTGGTACATAATTGATTGAAGTTGCTTTGATCTTCTGCTGTGGAAAGTGGAAAATCGTAACTGTTGTTGAAACATTGCCCAAGTCCATACTTGAGCTCTAGACAATACGTTGAACTGTATAGATAAGATTCGCTTTTGATGGTTTTGCTTTCGGGTGGTTATTCATAAATTGACAATAGGAAGACTGTGACAAGATTTGCACACAAGATTCTCCTGAGACAGTGTGAGTGGAGTCAGCGGAGGGCAAACACTACAGGCGTGAGTGAATACAGTAGAGACAGATCCCTTTACCAGAGGAAACCATGCTGCGAGGTGCCAGAGCCGCTCTTGCTTCGCCATCGACTTCTCCCAGGTCGCCCAGTGTTCCGATCCGCCAGAGGGAACGGCCTTACCCTCTGCAGGTAATTGCTGTGCTGTGGAAACATGGTGTTCCGCGTTTGTCTAGTAGCAGGGAACTAACTTCACAGTAGCTGAAATTGAAGATGAAAGAAAAGGAGTACATAGTTTTGAAGAGCTAAGCACAATGTCCATTCGTCTGTCAGTCTCTGTCTGTCTTCTCGGTGTGTTTGTCTCCATCTCTGTCTGTCTGTCTGTCTGACTGTCTCTCTGTGTCTTTCTCCCTCTCTCTCTGTCCCGCTGTCTCTGTCTGTCTGTCTGTCTGTCTGCCTGTCTGCCTGTCTGTCTGTCTGTCTCTCTCTCTCTCTCTCTCTCTCTCTCTCTCTCTCTCTCTCTCTCTCTCTCTCTCTCCCTCCCCCCCTCTCTCTCTCTCTCTCTCTCTCCCCCGCTCTCTCTCCTCCTCTCATCTCTCTCTCTCTCTCCTCTCTCTCCTCTCTCTCTGTCTCTCTCTCTCTCTCTCCTGAGTCTCTCTCTCAAGCATGTAAGAGTTGGCATTTTTTCTTCTCTGTCTCTATTCCAGTCTTTGCCTCTCGGTCCTTGTTCCTTATCTTTTTGTCAGTTTGCCTTTCTCTCTGTGTGTACGCGCACGCGTGTGTATTTATGTGCGCACCGTTGAAAAATAATTGGGATTTTCGGAACTCATGAAAAAGTCACTCGAATATATAATAGATATGTAGACAGTCTACAAGAAGAGAGAGAGAGAGAGAGAGAGAGAGAGAGAGAGAGAGAGAGAGAGAGAGAGAATACACAGAAAGGAGAGGTATGCACACATACATACATACAAACAGACAGGCAGACAGACAGAGATATATTACAGCTGAATTCGAAATATTTTCTGTTTCAAAACAACAACAACAAAACCAAACAAACAAATCCCGCCTTACCCTGCAGAAAGTTCAAAAAAAATAATTCTGTGCAAACATTGGCTATGCATGTGTTGCTGGTTGTTGCTATCACTATATAGTTCATTTCAAGTCTTTCAGCGACAGCTGCGTCAGACAGATAGCATTATATTATCGGTGTTGAGGTGTGCATGTGCTGTAGAAGGTTTGGCAAACGGGGATTTCTATTCGGCTGCTCCATCTGTTCTCCTTCTGTTTGTCGAGACGTACTGTTGAGTGACTCGTGCGTGCATGCGTGCGTGTGTGTGTGTGTGTGTGTGCGTGCGCGCGCGCGCACGCTTGTGTGTGTGTGTGTGTGCATGCACGCGCGCGCACGCGCGTAGAGGGAGGAGAGAGAGCAAAGTATTTTAAGTACACCTCTCTCTCTCTCTCTCTCTCTCTCTCTCTCTCTCATCTCTCTCTCCTCTCTCCTCTCTCTCTCTCTCTCTTTTCTGTGTCTACAAATCATTCCGAACACTCATTGGATAGTCGAACTTACATTTATTTATTTCATTTATACCACTTGAAGTCAAGGCAGATTTCTCCGCGCGAAATTCGGGCTGCTCTCCCTGGGGAGAGCGCGTCGCCACAAGAGCAGCGCCACCCATGCTCTGTGTGTGTGTGTGTGTGTGTGTGTGAGTGAGAGTGATTTTTAGTATGTATTGCATTGGTGTATGGAATTGTATAAAGTCTGTGTGCGTGCGTGCGTGTATGTGTGTGTGTGTGTGTAAAGAGTCGGCCGCAAAGAGAACTATTTTAAGTGGGTATTTTGTTTTATCAGTTCTTGCACAGCCATAAAGTGTCACCCCCTTTCTACAATAGGCTAGTGTTAGCATTGACAAACAGTGTCAGTGTTTTCTCTCTTTCTCCCTCCCTCTCTCTCTCTCTCTTCCTCCCCCTCTCCTTTCCTCTCCCTCTCTCCCCCTCATCCCCTCTCTCTGTCTGTCTGTTGTTATGATGTATACATGTATGGTTTACAAGGACAGCCTACCCTCAGGTTTTCATCGTTGCGTATTAAAGATCCCTAAGCATTCAGTTATTCATTCATTAATTCTTTGTGCGTGTACACTAATAAAATGTGTGTGTGTGTGTGTATGTGTGTGCATACAGTATATACTCTGAGTGTGTATACATACACTGTGGTGTGTGTGTGTGTTGGTGTGTGTGTGGTGTGTGTGTGTGTGCATACATACACGTGTGTGTGTGTGTGTGTGTGTGCGCGCGCGCGCGCGCTGTTGTTGTTGTTGTTTCTTCAAAATCCCTAATACAATTTTTTAATTACTTGTTTGGGGTTGGTTTTGTGTTTTGTTTAGTTTTGTTGGGTTTTTGTTTTTTGTTTTTTGGTCAACCCTGCGATGAATCATTCAAACTGTGTAAAGATCCGTGCGTAAACAGCCACGGCTGTCTAGACTTCAATTTAAACCAAGTATTGCGCGGGATCTCTGTTACCTGCCAACTCTGCTCTTATCAGTCCCCCCCCCCCCCCCCCCCCCCTCCTTTGTTTTCTTTCTGTGTGTTTTTCTTTCTTGTGTGTGTCTGTTTCTACGTATAATCTCCCTGTGATCAATGATAGTGTGGTGTACCCATTTTGAAAGAGACGTGAAAACGAGCTGTGTGGAGAACTAACGCTTTATCTCACCACTCATCTGACTGTCTCTTTCGACCTCACGGAACTGCTTTTCTGCTCTCCTCTCGTGTTGTGTTGTTGGTAACTGGTCACAATGAACATCAGACAATGCAACCAGGAGGACGAATCATTTGTGAAACACTGTAATGACAGTCCTGAGGGTGAGATGAGTAGATAAAGATTAACAACCCTCATATTTTTCTGTACACTTCAGGGGTTCTCAAGAGAAGTCGACTGTCAACCCAAAGCTAGCCCCGCTCCAACCACGGAAGGCCAAAACATTGTGTATAGATTGGGTTAAACATGAGTCACTGACTGTGTTTTGGAGTTGGGGGGTGGGGGTGAGCTTGGGGAGGGGGGTGGGGGGAGAGGGCTGTTCCCTCTGTTCCTCTTCTTTTGAAAGCTTTACCCTTCCCATCCCCACACCCTGGGCTGTCTTTTATGTTTCCAAACATTGAACGATCATCAGTCATTTCGTCTTTCAAGGAATACACCTCTCTCTCTCTCTCTCTCTCTCTCTCTCTCTCTCTCTCTCTCTCTCTCTCTCTCTCTCTCTCTCTCTCTCTCTCTCTCTCTCTCTCTCTCTCTCCCCTTCTCCTCTCCTCCCCTCCTCTCCCCTCCCCCCCCCCTCCTTTCCCTTTCTCAGTGGTTTGTCACGGTGTGGAGGGCGTCAGTGTGCAGCTGCCGAAGAGGGGGGAAACACTGGAGGGTTGGGCTATATGCTTGTGTGCGACACAGACAGACAGCGTCCGTCCGTCCCATTGGACTCTCCCATCCTCGTCTGAGACCAAAGAGACAAAAAGAAAAAACAAAACAAAAAGGAAAACCGCAACGGGGAGTGGAAAGTTAAAAGCATTTCAAATGTCACCAGCTCTGCACTTTTCAGCAAAACACACAAGGCTTCGTTGTGACTTGTCGCAGACGTACTCTCGTTATGCAGATTGGACCGTTAAGGGTTGTATTATTGACTCCTGGGATTAATTCAGCTGACAGTGAACTGTCGAGATCGAATGTTATATATATATATATGTGTATACCGGAATTCAGCGTTGTAGCTGCTATCGTTTAGTTAGCGTTGATGGTCTATGAACAGCGAGCGGCACATACAGGCAGCGATCCTGATCTGATCAACATGGGCTATTACTCACCATTGTCTCACGTCTCTTTCATGGCGGCGGAGGAGGAGGAAAACCCCTCTGTCCACCACGCCTCTGTGGTCACCCATTCTGTCGGCGCTGGATGCCTCAGTCGTCTGCAAGAGTTGTTTTCCACTGTCCACCGAGTGATCAGCTTAGGTGGCCACGGGGTCAACAGCGGCAGTGGCCCCGCACGACTGAAAAGAATGACACAACGGAAACGTGTTGACGCTGACACCACCACTACCGTTCGCGCTGATCGGGCGGGCCTGGTTGGCGCCGTTGACAGCGGCGATGGTGGGGGGTGGTGGGGGAGGAGGGAGGGGGGAGGGGAGCGGCCTGGCAGTGGATGCTATTGTTGTCACTGCTTCTGTGGTTCCTGTCTCAGTTTTGTCAGCATGCGGACCCGTTCCAGGAAGCACTGGGCCTATAGGTCTGCTCAGGTAACACACCACTCTTTTTTTAAAAATTTTTGTTTTGTTTTGATGTTGTCTTTGTGAATGGTGTGTTTCCTTTAGTAAACTATTTTAATTTAGAAACTTCGAAATATCAAATTAAAATCCTTTTCCTTTTCTTTCTGATTTAAAAATTTCTGTTTTTTAAAGTTTTGTTCATGTTTTAAACAGCTTGTATGTTGATATCAAGAGTACGCCTGCTGAAGTTAATTAAGACAAGTTACGTGTGAATCCAAATAGAGAGTGATTCACCCCAGCCTTGTTAGTCAGTCCAGATGGGCCAGCAGCAACTGAGAACAAGGGTCTGTGATTTGTTGTTTTTGCTGGTTCGGTGGGAGTGGGGGATATTTCATTCACCCATTCTGGAGACCATGTTTTGACCGAGGCCTTCACTACAACTTTTTTGTGTGTGGTCTCAGAGACTTTGACTTGTTTTCCTCTTTTTCCAAAGTTTCGCCCTTTAAGTTTTCTTGATGTTCGGAGGTTTTTTTAATGAAATAATTTGTATGACTCATGGAAGTTTTGTCATTGTTTCACAATGTAGAATTTTCAAACAATATGTTCAAACTTTTTTTTGTTCGTTTTGGCATTTTCCCTAGTAAGGAAACACGTACAAGATAATGTTAATGTTCACCAAAACCTTGTTATTAAAATTTCAGCGTATCAGTTAATACAGTGACTTTTACGCGCACGTTCACTAGTGTGCATGTATTTACGCACAGACAGACACGCACACACACACACACGCACGCACGCACACACACACGCACGCACACACACACACATTCACACACACAAACACGCACGCACACACACACACGCGCGCGCGCGCGCACACACGCGCGCGCACACACACACACACACACACACACACACACACACACACACACACACACACACATATCATGTATACACGGGTGTGGATGGGGGGAGTTAATGCGAGAAAGAAAGAGGAGGGTTGATGATGATGATGAGGATGTAGGTTATCCACAATATGTCAGTCAGTGATTCTGGCAAATTAATGAGTGGGTTATCTGACGCGAGAAACCTGTGATAACCGACATAATAATGATGACAACTGGGTACATTCAACGTGAGGTTTTAGGCCCTTTTCACATTGCAGCAGTGTCGAATTCATTCGATTTTAAGTTCACAACATTTTGATTTATAATTACTTGACTTATTCTTCCTCCCTACCTCCCCCTTCTCTCTCTCTCTCTCTCTCTCTCTCTCTCTCTCTCTCCTCCTCTCTCTCTCTCTCTCTCTCTCTCTCTCTCTCTGCTCTCTCTGCCTCTCCCTTTACACACACACACACACACACGCATTCTCTCTCTTTGTCACTCTCTCTCACTCACACAGACACACACACACATTCTCTCTCTCTCTCTCTCTCTCTCTCTCTCTCTCTCTCTCTCTCTCTCTCTCTCTCTCTCTCTCACACACACACACACACACACACACCACACACACACACTGTTATAGTGTTCATTCACGTCGAATTTTGAGTTCCTCTTTACGTAAACAAACAAACATTTTTTTTCGTTCCTGGGCTAGAGCTCCCAGGTTCACAAATGGTGACATTGTTGCTTCTGCGGCCATGAAAGCAGCCACTTTCCAACTTGGGGAATAAACAAATGAAGAAACAAAACGTTCAACAAACCATCTTAACCCCACGGCCACCCGCTTACTGGTATTTAAAATAACAAAACTCTCTCTCTTCTCAGCAAGAGAGCAGTAACAATGAAGAGAAAGAAAGAAAGAAAGAAAGAAAGAAGCCTTTGCAAGGCGTGATACTACAGTAATAACATATCCTTGTCATGACTTGTTTGTGTTGGGCGTTACTCTTGACAAGCTGGCCGTGTTTGTTTTACCTGCTCATTGACCAGCCGGGATTGGTCAAAGCAGCACTGTGTGAATGGTCCTCCTGACGTACTTTACCCTGACCCTAAGTACCGTTCGCTTCTTGCTGCCTGATTACACAAGGCCGGCCTGAAAAAGGCAAATCCGTTTTGTACAGCCAGTGGGTTTATGCAGCTTTGCCTCATTAGCTTTGTTCGCTGAAGCCTATACAAGTTTGTGTGTCTTCATACTGGTCAACTCTTGGGGTAAGGAGCGAGTGAGTTCGCGCCATCCTGATTTTGTACTGGCTCACTCACTCACTAGCAGTTGCTTCTCTGCTGGTCTCTGCCGTATAGTAGTTTGGAGGAATGTTTGGTTGGTTGTGATGCGGACTAGCGTGAATTATGGTAATATGATTTAGATGTCGTGTTGATTCTTCTTTCTTTCGTATTTTTTTGGGTGTGTTTTGAGTTATATACGGTAATGGTGGTTGGTTGATGGTTTTTAGTGTTTGTAGGAGTCGGTGTGTACTACGTCTCTCTCTGTCTCTGTCTGTCTGTCTGTCTGTCTGTCTGTCTGTCTGTCTTCTCTCCTCTCTCCCCTCCTCTCTCTCTCTCTCGCTCCTCTTTTCTCTCTCTCGCAGTGTGTGTGTGTGTGTGTGTGTGTGTGTGTGTGTGTGTGTGTGTGTGTTATAGGGAGGGGGGGGGGGAGGTAAGGGTGAATGGCTTACCTCGAGTGATTGTGGCTGTGGTTTACATTTGTTCCTATGAACAAAGTGAATAGAGGCAGGCATTTCGATTAAAAAAAAAGAGAAAAGAAATGTGAGTATGCCAATACAAAAAATTGAGAAAGAGTTCAAATTTGTTCTTTATGTATAAAGTATGCACTTGTAATTATTTGATAGTTCACAAGAATCTGAGTGGGGGAAAAGTGGTAGAGGATGGCAAGTATTTTAGTATTTCCCTCATCATACTATTTGCAGATACTGAAATAAACAGCAACTTCATTCCTGTCTACATCAGAAAAGTATGGATTGGCTTCTTCTACGAAGCCTAAACTAAAGTGTCACTTGTACCGGAAAAAGCACCGAGAATGGAGGATGTTCGTAGTGAGAAATGTAGGAGCGACGAGTGAATTTATGACCGTGGTGTATGTGTCTGTGTGAGCGAGTGAGTGAAAGTGTATGTGTGTTGTGTGTGTGGTGGGTGTGTTGTGTGTGTGTGTGTGTGTTTGTGTGTGGCGTGTGTGTTGTGTGGCGTGTGTGTGTGTGTGTGAGAGAGAGAGCGAGAGAGAGAGAGAGAGAGAGAGAAGAGAGAGAGAGAGAGAGAGAGAGAGAGAGAGAGAGAACGTAAAATTTATCAGTGTTGGCGACGAATTTCTTTTTGGAACAGAATCATCCCACATGAATAGAACATGAAACATGCACCAACACACACACACACACACACACACACGCACGCACCACGCACGCACGCACGCACGCACGCACGCACGCACGCGCGCGCGCACACACACAACACACACACACGCGCGCGCACACACACAACACACACACTCAACACACACACACTCAACACACACACACTCAACACTCACACAAAACACACGCGCGCGCGCACATCAACATCATCAGTAATCGTCCAAGAATATCATGACCTTTTATTTTCTTTACTCATAGAGAGAGAAAAAGCATTATAGTAAACTTCTCACGCTTGCACTTAGGTTGAAAGGAGTCAGCCAGTCAGTCACATTCACAGCATTGTTTTGTAGCTTGTCGGATGGTCATTACCGGTCCATTGTGTGCAAATACATACTTGTACACTACTGCTGGGCTTTGAGTGCCAAGTGTTTCTCTTTCACACACTGTACCTTCTCCCCCTCGCTTCTATGCGCCCCTATTTCTTCCCTCATACTCTTCCCCCCCTCTCTCTCTCTCTCCTCTCTCTCTCTCCTCCCTCTCCCCCCTTTCTCTCCCTCCTCTTTGGCTGTGTGTGTGTGTGTGTGTGTGTGTTGTTGTTGTTGTTGCTGTTGCTGTTTCATGCTATTTTGGGTTGGTTGGAGGGGGGGGGGGGGGGGGGGGGGGGGGGGGGGGGGGGGGGGGGGGGGGGGGGAGGGGTTGTTGTTTTTACAGGTTTTTTTTTAGGGAATGTGTAGACAGGTAGTGGAAGGAGACAAAAACAAAATTTTGTTTGATTGTAACTTTTTTTGTTTGTTTGGGTTTTTTTAGTTTACAAATAGATGACTGTGTCGTTTGTATAACTTTTTATTTTATTTTAAAGGAGTAAAGCATTATACTTTGTCCAGTGTCCCTGCCTTCCTTAGTATGATTCACATAGGAAGCTTGAAGTCTTCCCCATTGTTTGTCGATGGTTATAACAGGGCATTTAAACAAGTCTTCTTCCTTTTTGTTGGCCACACACACACACACACACACACACACACACACACACACACACACACACACACAACACACACACACGTCACAGGGCATTCAAACTTATCTTTTTTGGTACTAGTAAGCATACACACACATGCACGCGTCACATGGCATTCAAACTAATAATCGTTAGTTTGTTTGTTAGTGTGTTTTTTTGCTACGAGCACACACACATACATACACACAGAGTACCCCCCCCCCCCCCCCCCCCCCCACACACACACACACAAACGCACGCACGCGCGCGCTCCCGCTCATATGAATAGCTGTATTTCATAAGCACTCTCTGCTCGCCCCTGTCTGCCATGCTGCCAATGATTTGTAAGGTGTGTTTCCATTCAGGAGCAAGACGCTCCGAGACTAGACAGGAGGATCCATGCTGACTGCAAGGTCAGGGAGGGCGTTTGGGAAAGTGAGAGAAAGGGGGAAAGTTAGGGAAGAAGGAAGGGGGTACCAGTGTGGGTCTAATGTGACAAGATTTATTACTGTGTGTACGTCGGGTTGGATTGGGGGGAGAAGTGTGTGAAGGTGTGTGTATTTGTGGAGATAGAGAGAGAGTGTGTGTGTGTATGTGTTGTGTGTGTGTGTGAGAGAGAGAGAGAGTGTATGTGTTGTGTGTGTGTGTGAGAGAGAGAGAGTGTATGTGTTGTGTGTGTGTGTGTGAGAGAGAGAGAGAGAGAGTGAGAGAGAGCGCAATAGCCAAAATTTTTATATAAAGCGTATCATTGGTGTGAGTCTTGAACTACCTGTCTGCATTGCATTGGCGCCTGGTGGGTTAATAAGGTGAAGATTTTTTCCCCCATCTCTCTTTCAGATCTATGTGTAAGGTTTTCAGTGGGTTTTTTACTCCCATCTCTGTGTATGTATACACATGCAGATTAGCCTAAACATGCATGCTGAAATACCTTTTATCCATGTCAACATTTCATAAGTTGCGAATATATAATACGAAAATACCCAAGTGTGTCATGGCTTTATACAAAAATACCCATCTGTGTCATCGCTTCTTACAAAAATCCCAGGTATGTCATCGCATTCTACAAAAATACCCAGGTATGTCATCTCATTCTACAAAAATATCCAGGTATGTCATCGCTTCTTCAGTGATGTCACTAACGCTCATTATAATTGTCATCATTCATCATTGGCAGCCGTCAGTCTAGGAAGACTATGGAGTTGCGCTCCAGGTGTTTTTTCTGGTACAGCGTCGGGTGTGGCTGGCCAGTCCCACACGGGAATGACAGTCAGTCCCTGTGGCAGAGGGCACAGATGAAGTCTGACGCTGGTCTGTCAGCCTGGGCTGCAGCCTGTCTTCTCGTTCTTTTTGTATCATGCTGCTGAGAAAGTGTCTCTTCGAACTTGGAGAGCTAGAGACCTTTCTGCACAACCTGTCTCCAACCTGACCGTTCGAGGGCTGTTGCTTCCCAGTTGTTCTGGTCATTGTTTAGGGCTTTTAAGTCCCTCTTGCACACGTCTTTGAACCGCAGTTGTGGTTGGTCTGCCTGTGGGACGTTTTCCCTGCGCAAGTTCTCCATAGAGGAGGTCTTCAGGGAACCGGCCGTCGTCCATACATAGACATTTTAGAAAGTGAAAGTATTTGTGGCATAAATTGAACCATGTCTGCTTATGCTAGAAGACAACGATGAACGTTTATGGTTAGTTATTCATGCACTTGCTGACACGGTTAATACGAAGTTGATTTAAAAAAAAAAAGTTATAGTTCATTGAGCGTGACATGGGTAATGCGTAGATTGTGTAATATTTGATGAGAAAGGAGCGGTGTGCATTGGGAGGGCCCACACGCACAGGTGGATGGATATTGATTTGGTTCGGTTTCTACGTAAGAGGAGTGTTTTTAGTCCGCAGTGTGTGTGTGTGTGTGTGTGTGTGTGTGTGTGTTTGCAGGTGCGTATTTGCACACCTGTGAGGTAAAACCCCAAACAGGACAATTGTGAACTTTTTTACAACAACAACAACAAACAAAACTTTTTCTCTATGAAAATATCAAAAAGGACAAAGAAAAAATGAGATCTGAATGAAGTGTTACACTTCCCCAAAAGTATGGTATAAGTGTAACACTTCATTCAGATCTCATTTTTTCTTTGTCCTTTTTGATATTTTGATAGAGAAAAAGTTTTGTTTGTTGTTGTTTTGGGGGGATAGAACATGTAAGCAGTTAACTGCTTTGTCATTATGTTTATGTCATCCCAAAATTGCATGTGGCTTTCTCACTGTGTTTCTCTTTCTAATAATTACGTTCTTTCTCTCTTTGCCAGCCTGTCTGTCTGCATGCCTTTCTCAACTGCCTCTGTCTGTCTGTCTCTCTCCTGACGTGCTACCCCTTCCCATCTCAGTTCCTTTCCGCCCACCATTCTTATTTTTCCCTCTGTGTGTGCACGTGTCTCCGTCCCGTCAGGTTTGCACTTGGTGACTTGGCTCAGTGCTTATAGCCAACCATTCGTTATCTTCAAAAACAGTGTGGCCAATACAATTGAATACAAAATGAGCACTTTCCTGTTGGAAGTTAGGTTTTTCTTGTTTGATTGGATGGTGATGGTTATTTTTGCGCCCCCCCCCCCCCCCCCCTCCCCTTTGTGTTCACGAACAGTGCATTTCTTCATTTTCAGTGCAACAAGTCATTCAAATAAACGTCTCTGTGACTGAACAAAGCTAAACGGCGTTTTCATGGCGCAGAACATGACAAACTTTATAAAGCAGTAAAATCAAGGTCACAGATGTGCACTCAAAACTGCAGGTCACTGATTTACATTCAAACTACTGCTAGTGATAGTCTAGGACGATAGATTTTTAAACACTTTGCCCCCCCCCCCCCCTAACCTTTGTTAAAAATATTTTTTATCAAGCGGAGGTAAAGTATCTGCCGACCTTTTTCTGCTGACACAGACTAGACTAGAAACAGCTGGCGAGATAATTTTCATTCACTCGTGCTGTTCATAGCCTAGCTGTCCGCCGGAATACTTTAGGGTTAGAGTCACCACCTACTCGGATTTAAAAAAAAAAAAGAAAGATAAAAAAGTGTGACTAGAGACGAACATTTGATGAGCGCGCAACAAGTTGAGACAGCGTCAACGTCCTGTCATGGAATGTTGTTGATGGTTTAGCAGTTGAGAAAGAAATGGAACTTCGAGCAATAGGCTACAAGTTGACTGCGTGCTGCTGCTGCTGCTCCTCCTCCTCCTGTTGGTGAGCAAGAGGAGCACTGCCTTGCGCATCCCTTTGCTTTTCACGTGTAGCAGTTGTTTCCCTTGTTTTCCGTCATCGCCTCCCCTGTGTTCCCGTTCGTTTCCACTCAATCTGTTACCCTCCTGCAGTCCCCCCCCCCCCCCCCTCACCCCCCCCCCCCACCCACCCCTCCCCCCCCCCCCTTCCTCCCCTCCCGGTCTCTAACCGCAATTCCCCCTTCCCCCCTCCCACCCCACTTTGTCTCTATGTATTTTTCTGACTAGCTCTGTCTGACTGTCTCTGTTTGTGTGTGTGTGTGTGTGTGTGTCTGTCCCTCCTCTCTCTCCAAATCAAAGAACTATTAAGAGAAATTGTTTCTTCATCATAATTATGTTATTCCGTAATTTCCTTTTTCTGATTTTATTCGGTATGGTATTTCGTCGTGGCTATGTTTACCATGCCCCTTCAAAAGGGGCTAAGGTTTATAATGAAATCACATAACACGAAGAATAACTTGTTGCCCCAGCGCCCAAGCCCTATTCGAAGATTTCAGATATTATATGTATGCAAGAGGAAAAGTGTGTGTGTGTGTGAACGTCAGGAGAAACAAATGTACGCAAAGTTTTGCACGTACAAACACACACCGGTGTGTGTGGGTGGTGGATGGGGGGGGGGGGGGGGGGGGGGGGGGGGGGGGGGGGGGGGGGGGGGGGGGGGGGGGGGGGCGGGGGAGGAGGTGGGGGTGTACGTGTGTGTGTACGTGTGTGTGTACGTGCAAAACTTTGCGTACGTTTGTTTCTCCTGACGTACACACATACACACACACGCGCGCGCACCCGAAAAGGTGATAGGGGTGAACATTCACGGACGATCACCGAAATGTCATACAACCTGAGAGAGAGCAGGAAAGAAGGAAGGAAAAAAAAAAAGGGGGGGGGGGGGGGGGGGTGGGGGGGGGGGGGGGGTCACAAAAGCATTGTTGACATTTTGTTTTGCCTCCGGCGTTGTTTCCGTCCCGCCTCTGTGTGTGTGTGTTCCTGTTTTAGGTCAGCCATTGTTTTAGTCTGTCTGTCATGGCTGCATTTTTTTTGTTCTGAGACCGACAGTTTCTGTTTCTGATCAGCTACAGAGATGGTTTGGGGGTTAAAATTGAAGTCAACGTAATTTAGCCAAGGTCTGTGTGTGTGTGTGTGTGTGTGTGTGTGTCCGCGCGCACATAAAAAGCGTAATGCCCCTCTGTAGCTTATTAAGCCGCTTTAATTTGTTTACTTTACAAAGATTCAGGCTATATAAATGCCATATATTATCATTATTATTATTTAAGTATTCTTTCTTCATGACGTTAAGTGACCTTTTGGTTGTTGTAGTCTTATTCCTGATCGTGGTGCTGTTATGTTTATGTAGACTGAATAGTGTATTTCAAATCTATTCTTCTATGCCGTGGATTGGATTGAAGGAAAAAATGTATACCCAAGGTTTGGGTGTTAGACTGCGCGCGCACACACGCACGCACGCACGCACGCACGCACACACACACACACACGCAACACACACACAACAACACACACACACACACACACACACACACACACCAACACAACCCCACCACCACAAAACGCACACACACAACACACACACACACGCACGCTCACAGCACACACGCACACACACACACGCACACACCACACACACAGCACACACACACACACACACACACACGCACACACCACACCACGCGCGCACACCACACGCGCACACAACACACACACACGCACACACACACCACACACGCACACACACTCACACACACACACACACACACACACACACACGCACGCACACACACACACACGCACGCACACACACACACACACACACACACACAACGCACACAACGCACGCACCCACGCTCACACACACGCACGCACGCACGCTCACACAAAACGCACGCACACACTGACGCAGCACACACACACGAACACTAAAACCCACACCGTTGGCACTGGATCAACAATGCTCATTGAACAGTTGCCGCAGGGCACAGACCCCATCCCGAAAACAAAGGAGGGGTGGTTTGGGAAATTAGGTTTTTTTTGTTTTCCCCCCCCGGATGTAGGTTTTTTTCCCCCCCCCCCCCCCCCCCCCCCCCCCCCCCCTTTCCCCCCTTTTTGGGTTCACGAACATGAATTTCTTCTTTTCATTTGCAACAAGTCTTTCAAAAAAAACGCCCTTTGTGACTAAACCCAAAGTTTAAACGGCGTTTTTCAGGGCGCAGAACATACAAACTTTTTTAAACATTAAAATAAAGGGTCACAGTTTGGCACTCAAAACCTGCAGGGTCACGTTTTACATTCAAACTACTGCATGAAGTCTAGGCGATAGTTTTTTTTTTAAACATTTTTGGCCCCCCCCCCCCCCCCCCCCCCCTAACCTTTTTTAAAAATATTTTTTATCAAGCGGAGGAAAAGTATTCCGACCTTTTTCTGTGACACAGATTTAACTAAAAACAGGGGGCGAGTTTAATTTTTTCTTTTCACTCGGCTGTTCTTTGCCAAAGCTTTCCGCCGGAAAACTTTGGGGGTTTAGAGTCCCCCTACTGGGATTTAAAAAAAAAAAAAAGAAAGATAAAAAAGGTGACGAGACGAACATTTGATGAGCGTAAAACAAGTTGAGACAGGGGTCAACTTTCCTGTCATGGAATTTTTGTTGAGGGTTTTTTAGCAGTTGGAAAAAAAATGGAATTTTGGGAGAAATGGCTAAAAGTTGGGACTGCGTGTTGCTGCTGCTGCTCCATTTTTGGGTTTAGCAAAAAGGGGGGCACTGCCTTGCGCACCCCTTTTTCTTTTCACGGTAGCATTGTTTCCCTTGTTTTCCGTTTCGCCTCCCCTGTTTCCCGTTCGTTTCCATCAATCTTTTACCCCCCTGCGCCCCCCCCCCCCCCCTCACCCCCCCCCCCCCCCCCCCCCCCCCCCCCCCCCCCCTTTCCTCCCCCCCCGGGTCTCTAACCGCAATTCCCCCTTCCCCCCCCCCACCCCAAACTTTGTCTCTATGTTTTTTTTTCTATTGTCGGGCTGACGGGTTTTGTTTTTTGGTTGTGTGGGGGGACCCTCCTCTCTCTCCAAATAAAAAGAATATTAAGAAAAAAGTTTTCTTCATCATAATTATGTTATTCCGAAATTTTTCCTTTTTTTCTGTTTTTAAATTGGGTTTATGGTTTGGTTCGGGGCTATTTTTTACCACCCCCCTTCAAAAGGGGGCAAGGTTTAAAATTTTTAAATCACTTTAACACAAGAATAACTTGTTGCCCCAACCCCAAAAGCCCTATTCAAGATTTCAGATTTATATGTTTGCAAGGGGAAAATTTGTTGTGTGTGTGGGGGGGGGGGGGGGGGGAACGCGGGAAAAAACAAATGTACGAAAGTTTTGCACGTACAAAACAAAACCGGTGTGTGGGGGGGGGTGGGGGGGGGGGGGGGGGGGGGGGGGGGGGGGGGGGGGGGGGGGGGGGAGGAGGGTGTAGGGTTTTGGTGTTTTTTACTGTGTTTTTGGGGGGTTTACGTGAAAAATTTTGCGTTACTTTGTTTCCCCCTGCGTACACCCTTTAACCACACACCCGCGCACCCGAAAAGGGGATGGGGGTAAAACATTCAGGAGATCACCAAAATTTTCTTAAAAACCGGGAGAAAAAAGCGGAAAAAAGGGAAAAGGAAAAAAAAAAAGGGGGTGGGGGGGGGGGGGGCCCCCAAAAGCTTTGTTGACTTTTTGTTTTGCCCCCCCGGCTTTTTTTCCCGTCCCCCTCGGTGTTTTTGTGTTTCCTTTTTTTAGGTCACCCAAATTTGTTTTTTTTTCTGTCAGGGCTGCATTTTTTTTTTTTTCTGGCCCGACAGTTTCTGTTTCTGATAAGCTACGGGAGGGTTTTGGGGGTTTTTAAAATTAAAGTCAAGGGAAATTTACCCAAAGGGTTGTTGTTGTGTGTGGGGTGGTGTTGTCCCGCCCCCGGGAAAACCTAAAAAGGGCGAAATTCCCCCTCTGTAGCTTATTAAGCCTTTTATTTTTTATTTTACAAAGATTCAGGCTATAAAAATTCCATATTTATCATTTTTATTATTTAAGTATTCTTTCTTCATGAGGGTTAAGTGATTTTTGGTTTTTTGTAGTTTTATTCCTGATCGTGGTGCGGTTAGGGTTTATGTAGACAAAATTAGGTTTTTCAAATTTTTCTTCTATGCCGTGGTTTGGATTGAAGGAAAAAAATGTATACCCAAGGTTTGGGTTTGGGACTGCGGCCCCACACACGCACGCACGCCCCGGCCCCCCCGCACCCACAAAACCCCACACCACACCCCACACACACCCCTCCCCACACACACACACAAAAAACACCCCCCCCACCCCACACACACACGCACCCCCCACCCACACCACCCCCCCGCCACCCCCAACCCCCAAAACACACACACACACACCAAAAACCCCCACGCGCCCCCCCGCGCACACAACCCCCGCACCACACCCACCACACGCACCACCCCGCCCCACCAACACAAAACACACACAGCACGAAACGCACGCCCACCACCCCCACACTCAACCCCACAAAACCCAAACGACCCCAAAACGCCCCGCACGCCCTCACACCCAACCCACCACGCAACACACCCCCCACGCCCCCGCGCCCCCAACCCCACAACACACCCCCCGCCCCCAAAAAACCAAAAAAACACAAAAACACGGCCAACCCCCAAAGGGGGGGGGGGGGGGGGGGAACCCAATAAAACCCCAGCCAAAACCGGGGTTTTTGCCCCCTTTGGAAAAAATTCCCCCACCCAATTTTTGCCTTTTTCCCTTTTTTGGGGGAAAAAAGGGTGTTTTTCAGGCCCGGGGGAAAAAACCCCCCGAACGGGGCCCGGTTCAAAAACCCTTTGGGGGAAACCTTAAGGACAAAAAAAAAATTCCAATCAGGGGGGGGGGGGGAAAAACCCCAAAAGTTTAAAAATTCCCTTTTAAAAGTTGGGAATTTTTGGGCGGTTACTCCCTTCTATGGGGCAAAGGGGTTTTGCATACAAAAAAAACCCAGACCTTTTAACCCGAGGAACAACAAAAAAAGGGAAAAGTGGGGAACAAAAAAATTCCCCAATGAAGATTTTTTTTTCATTTGAAAAACCAAACATTCATTTCCTTATTCAAATTAAGTCGGAGTTTTTTTTTGGGGGCATTTTTTTTTGAGAAAAAAAAAAAAACAACAAAAAAAAAGCGAACAAATGAGCCCCCCCCCCCCCCCCCCCCCCCCCCCCCCACCCCCCCCCCCCCCCCCCCAACCCCCCCCCCCCAAACCCCCCCCCCCCCCCAAACCCCCCCCCCCCCCCCCCCCCCCCCCCCCCCCCCCCCCCCCCCCCAAAAAAAAAAAAACCCCCCCCCAATTAAAAGTGAAAGAAACCAAAATTTAAAAATTTTGGTTTGAAAATGGGGGGGTAAACTCAAGTAGCTTTATTTTTTTAAAGAGATTAGAGTTTATATGTAAAAATTCTATTTCGGGCCTTTTTGGGGTCCATTGTCCCCCTTTTTTTTCCCCCCCCCGAAAGACAAAAACTAAATTTTCCCCCTTACCGAAGTCGGATGTGCGGGGCCGGCTTGTCGGGCCTTTTTAAACGGAAACGAAAAGCTTTTTCCCTCATGTGACGGGACAACGTAGGCTATTTTCTGTCTCAGCTTTTGGACAAAGCCTAAAATAGCAGTAGATCAATCCCCAAACTTGAATAGTTACTGTCCCCACAGGATTGTTTAGTGTCTTTGGGAATTTTTCCCGGTTAAACCCTTTTCCTTTGTTTCTTTTAAAACCACAAAATACTGTGTTTTTTCTTCTCCAGACCCCCTTTTTCTTTCACATGTTCGGGAATTTCCTTTTTCCCCTTTTCCCCCCCCCCCCCCCCCCCCCCCCCCCCCCCCCCCCCCCTTTTCCCTTTTGGGACGGGGAAGCAAACCCAACAATGGGGCCATTTGGGGGAAAAGGGTTCCCAGCCACCATTTTCCTTCCCCCGCCGTCCTTATCGGGGCCCCTGACTGAGACTACCCATAGGTATTTTAAATTTCGTGTTCACGGGATTTTCAGTCGGGGATAGTCCCCACCCTCATCTACAAACTGCTTCCACTCCTCTCCCCTTCTCCCTCTCTCTCTCTCTTTCTCTTTTCTCTCCCCTCTCTCCCCCTTTTCTCTCTTTCTCTCCCCTCCTCTAACCAACAGACGGTTCTTCATTCAGAATCACAATTTCACCCAGGCCCCATGCCCCTTCCTTTGGTAAAAAGGGTAAGGACGAAAAATGATCAAATTTCGTTTTAAAAAACCCGTTTTGGGGACAAAACTTTAACTTAAATTTTTTCAACCCTTTTTACGACGGAAGAAAGGGCAAGAGGTTTTTGCAAATCTGTGCCTCGCTTTTCCCAAAAGGGTAAATTGTTTATTTGGGTTTGGGGGTTGTTTTGGGGAGGGGGGGGGGGGTAGGGTTTTTTTTTTTTTTGGGGTTTTTTTTTTATGACACAACGTTTTTAAACGTTTTTGAGCTCACAAAGAAAAGAAAGGAGATGGGTGCAGGGGGTGGGGGGGGGCGGGTATAACTAAGAAAGGGACGTGGGAAGAGGCGGTAGTGAGGGAGTAAGATGACGTCTAACCCAAACACACGAAGAAGAGATATTTTTGGTTTTTACCTTGGGGATCAGATAAAACCCGTTGGGGCAGGCATTTGAAGGGGGTTGGGGGGGGGGGGGGGGGGGGGGGGGGGGGGGGGGGGGGGGGGGGGGGGGGGGGGGGGGGGATGGTTTTAAAAAAAGAAGTAAAACAGTTTTGGTGGGGGGACGGGAGCCCGTCGGGGTGTCAAAGAAAAGCGGCCCCAAAAGCCTTTAGTTGGGGGGGTTTGGTTTCCCAAAAAATCACAACACTGTAAAATCCTTCTATGCTGGGCCCGTGCCCTGTCCCTGACTCATTTACTTTTACTAGTATTTGAATTGAATTATGGAGATGCTGTTTCCTCTCTCAAACCCCATCGGATCTTTTCTCCAGTCTAATTTAATAGTTCCAAATACACTCATTAGTACCATGTGAAAGTATAACAACACGACACCTCGTGTAATAACATCAGTGATACATTTTTTGTCAAAGCCTAAATTAAAAATCCATTTAATACGAATGAAATAAAAAGTATTTGTTAGGTGTTCAGTTTCGTGATATCTGTAGAGAAAATTATGGATGAACCATGAAATCGTGCTGATGGTTTATAAAACACACAACCAAAATAGCCCCCTCCAGTGTCGTAATCATTTCACTCCCTCATCTGTGCCTCCTCCTCCTCCTCCTCATCTGTATTATGGTAGGCTAATCGCGCTCTCTCTCCATTTAACTCCCCGACCAAAGGGAAATAAATCCAGCCGCGGTGCGGCAGTGAGAGCGTTTTCTCTTTGGAAAGCGATCCATAACATCTTATGTCTCACTGCGCTTTGTTTTGATAGCAAAGCTAATATTGGCAGTGATATCGCAGGTTGACATGAATGAATGAATAATGCAGGCAGGCAGAAAGTGGAGAGGGAATCGCTTTGTGCTGATAATGAGAACTGCTCCCGCCCAGCAGCAAGAACTCGTGGTTTTTAGAGCGTTCTTTAGTTCTTTTTTCTTCTTCCCATATCCCTCCCACTTCTTGGATGGTGTGTGTGTGTGTGTGTGTGTGTGTGTGTGTGTGGGGGGGGGGGGGAGGGGGGGGGGGATTTACACTAATTTTAAGTACTGGGGTGCGAACACACACACACACACACACACACGCACGCACGCACGCACGCACGCACGCACGCACGCGCGCGCGCGCATGAAAAGTGGGGAAGAATGTTGTGTATACATATATGTGCATGTGTGTCAAACAAATAAATAAACATACAAAAATCCCACTGCTACTGCCTGTTACATTGCTGTCAGTGAGGATCACTACACAGTCATGCACAGTGCTCTTCCCGCAGCTCTGACACAATCAGAATAGAGAAAATGAAGCCAAAATACCTCTAGGGTCAAAGCCATTCCTGATTATGTTTATTTGCGAAAAGGCAGTGGAGTAGGGCATGTTTGTGTACTTGTGGTGCAAATGAGCGTACGTTCCCGCACGGCAGTGATCGATGTTTGGAAGAGGCCTGTAGGCCTACCACTTCATCTGCTGGGCTAAAGAATAGCTTGGGCAGGAAGGAGAGGAGAGGAGGAGAGAGGTGGTGCTGCTAGTAGTATTGGAGTGGCCCTTGTTGTGAGGTGTGGCTAGAAAATATAACAAAAAGGGGGGGGGGGGGGGGGGGGGGGGGGGGGGGTTGAACAGGGGAAAAGTTAGGAACCACTGAGGTGGGGAATTGAGTGGCGGAGGAGAGAGAGGCCGAGTCCGGTTATCAGTTGTAGCAGCCGGTCTGGGACTGTACTAGGCTAGCCTATAGTAGGCGGCGGGTAGCCGGAGACAGGAGAATCTGTGTTCATTTGGAACCTTCTTTGATGGCCAGGCCTGCTGGGGCCACTCAGGGAGGGACCTGTGCTGCTGTGGAACCCTTCTACCGCCATTTCAAAGGAGTCCCACTGGCCGCTCACTGACTGTTATCTGGGCCTTTGTTCTCCGTGTTCTTTGGCTCTGTTGTAGTTGCGCTTGCTGTACTTGAAGCACTTACTTGTGTGTTACCTTTAAAACTGGATGTACGTTGTGCACTTGTGTTCGCTCTTGTACTGGAAACATGTTTTGGGGTTATCTTTTAAACTCACAAACATTGTGATTCTTGCATCAGTGGATAACTGTAAAAGAGGATACATGGATGTTGGACTATTACATGATGAGTTCTTTAAGGAGAATAAAATCGTGATTCACTTGATGTTACATCAACATATACAGTATTTCATGGCCTTTGATGCCTTCTGGAAAGAACTTTACCCTGCCCATTTCTTATGGAAAAAAAAAGTGGTTTCTGCATTTAATACATCTCGTGTCTTGCTTTTTAATCTTCGCCAAGGGCGGATTAGGGGGATCGCATAGTTTTATCATTTGTGACGGTAGGCCAAATGGGAGATATATTACTGACATACATACACACTCAGAGAAGCTTTCACTGGCATTAAAGTGTGCACCTCTGGCTTATCTGGGCCGAGCATCTCGATACACACTGTGTGTGATATGAGAACAAGACCTGACTGTAGGCCCAGTGTATGAAGTGAGGAAGCAGGTAAGTCGTGTAGGGTGTTGGTTGAGTCACAGGCGTGGTGGGAAGCGGCAGCGGCAGAGTTGTGTATCACTGGATGACATCAGTGGCTGTATCCTCCTCCTCCTCCATCAGGGCTTGGTTTGTTTTCATACACTCCTCTTTTTCCACTTTCCCCCCCACTACAACTCCTCCGCGCCAACTAGGCTAAGCCTGTGCCAGTGGGGTGCACGCCAGCTGCCGCATGGATGCATCTCCCACAGAAAACTCAATAAGCAAAAAGCAGGGTTTGGAGGGACTGGGGCAGCATTTCGCGCTGTGAATGATGACAGAAACCGTTTTCTTTCGTGTCCTGTCAGTGGTTGGTTTGGCCAGTTTTCACACAGGTTGATGCGTCTTCTTGTTGGTACATGGCCAGGTGGTGGTGTATCAGAGCAAGGTGACACAGCCAACTTGGCGGGGATGCTAACTAAAATCTTGAGTGCTTCCGTTGCAGCCGAGTGTAATTAAACATCACTCGAGCTACACACAGAAGAAGGAACTTCTTGTTCGAGAAACTGATGGCGAAACTAAAAGAATAGATGTATCATTGGTTGTTACGTGACCGAACTGTAGCAGTGTATCACGAGAGAAAGAAACGGTATACAGCTTTGACCCAGGTGAAGAGGCTTCACTCGTGAAGTGGTGCAGTTGGATGTGCTTGAAACGTAAAATTAATAATAATTTGTAAAAACCCACGTAAGAGTAGCTAAACAGCATCTCTGTCTAAATCCTGATTCATTTTGGGTTCAGATACAGTTCAGAGTATTCTGTGAGAGAATGGCTACATACTGAAAGCAAAAATTGTTCGTCCGTGTTTTTGGTAACTGAAGACAGGAGAAAAGTCTCAGAAAAGTCCTGTTTATGACCGGTTTTGTACTTGGGAGTAACGCGTAAAAAGATTTGTGTCTGCCCTTTGTGAGTGAATTACATTTGTGTGTACCAAACTTATCGGAAGAAAGTGCCAGTGTTTGCATGCAGTACCAACCAGTGTGTTTGGGATCTCCTGTTCACATGTGTGGTTTCATTTTTCCTGGTCTAAGCCGGAACACCCTTAAGTTTTTAAACAACCATTTTTATATCATCTTAGGCAACATTTGATACAAGTTTTTGCATGAAAGTTGGGAGTTCACGAAAATTCCAATCGTTCCTCGACGTGAATTTGGGCCCTTGAAACTGGAAGAGTTCTTTTGTGTTACTACCATTGTTTCCTGCTGAATTTGAATACTAGATTGACTTTACAAAAATTGTGTTTCGTTATTTTAGACAACTTTCACCAGGAGTGATGCTTTCATATTCGATATTTGGGAAACTGTAGACCCAGTAATATAGCGATCTACGTGGGGGGAAAAATACAAACGTGATCGTGTGCGTTTCTCATAAAAGGGAAACAAATAGTGAATATCTCTTTCGAAAGTTCGTTCAAGAGTTGGCTCCCGTGTAAGGCCGAGCGCGTATTCGGCTGTTGACTGAAGAGGAGACGGAAAAAAACAACCAAAGGCAACATTAGCCAAAGAAAAAACAAAGCGAAAAGATGCAGGTGGACCAAGGAGGGTGGTGGGCCCCTGTGCCCAGTATCTACTGTGCCCCTGCCAAGTTGGTGTCACAGATACACAGCTCCCATCACAAGGACAAACAGGCGGCCACCTCCGCTTGGCACAGGGTAAATAAATAAACTTGCCGCCTCCTCCTCCTCCTCCTCTCTCTCTCTTCTCTCTCTGCCAGTGGCATTGATTTATTGATGGGGGAGAGTATGTTTTGTAGAGAATAGGATATACAGGAGGTATTTGTTATGATTCGGTAATGTGTAGTTTATGTTGCGTTTTGTGCTGTCATATAATCTGTAGAGAATGTATTGTACACTGTGTGTGTGTGTACGTGTGCGTGCGTGCATGCTTGTGTGTGCGTTGTTGTTGTTGACTTCAATTTTACGTCTGTTCACTTTTAGTGATATTAGACGGGACCCCCCCAAAAAACAAAACAAACAAAAAAACAACCCAAAACAAACAAAAAAACAACCCAAAACAAACAACAAGAACAACAACAAAACAACAACAAAAACAAAAACGGGAGATGTGGATGTGATTGATGTTTAAAAAAAATAATCTCGAAAAGAAACTTGGTAATGCAACAGGAATTTCAAACAAACAACCCCCCCAAAAAAAGTCATTCACGTTAATGTAACTATAACAAATGTCCTATGGGACTGTGACAAAGACCTTTCACAATTTCAAATGCCAGTTTTAGATTACTTAATATGCTGGTGAGGGAGTTTTCAGAAAAATGGGGCGTGAAAGGTTTTACACTCTGGCAGTCAAAAAGTATATGAGTATTAGTGATATTCTTCACACACAGGCATTTACCATTTTAGCTGAATTTGGTTATTAATGCATTTAGTTTCATTCTATAGAATCAAGTATTAATTCTCCTTGACGTAAAAACACTTGTACTAACTTCTGAATGGTTCACCACTGTTAAATTATCGGTATTGATTGCAGTTCTAAAAGTCTCTCATTTTGCTGATTACTTTCAGTGACCTTTCTCCATGATTTTTATTCTAGTAAGCTATACCCTTCTTGTAAGGATAAAGGCACATGAAATTCTATTGCATCCCGTCCATGTTTTGCACCCTTTTTGGCAGCTCTATCCACCCACTCATTTGGAAGAACCCAGTGTGTGAAGGCACCCAACAAAAATTCGCGCGTGCGTGTGTGCGTGCATGTATGTTTGTGTGCATACGTAAAGTTATGTGTGTGTGTGGGGGGGGGGGGGGGGGGGGGGGGGGGGGGGGGGGGGGGGGGGGGGGGGGTGGGGGGGGGGGGGGGGGGGGGGGGGGCACGCGTGTTTGGGCGGGCAGTCGTGTTCTTTACACAGTCAACAACAGTTTTGCGGATGTATCTTGTGGTTTTGTATGCTGGACATGCTCGTATTAAAACATTACACACACAAACAATGACATGAGCTGCAGGATCTTTAGTTTGCATAATTTGCTCCCTTGCGTCGTGTGAAATGTATACATTCGCCGAGATAAAGGCACTGGTATATCTCTGCATGGCTTTGGGAGATTGTAACAAAAGCAAACCCTCCACCGTTAATAGCTGATCGACTCGTGCTTCTGAGATACTGTGGTCTGTTATTTCAAGCTGTTATATGATCGATCAGCTGTACCTGTCACTCTGTGATTGGTGTGTGTGTGTGTGTGTGTGTGCGTGCGTGAGAGAGAGTGTGTGTATGTGTGTTTGGTTTTTTTCCAGTTGTATAGATCTATGAATGTGCCTCTCTCTCTTCTCTCTCTCTGCTCTGCTCTGTCTCTCTCTCTGTCTCTCTCTCTCTATCCCCTCCTCTCTATCTCTGTGGGCTTCATCATGATACATGGGTCGTAGGACACCCCCCCCCCCCCTTCTCTCTCCGTTCCCCCCCCCCCCCCCCCCCCCCCCCCCCCCCCCCCCCCCCCCCCCCCCCCCCCCCCCCCCCCCCCCCCCCCTGTGTATTCACAAGGGTCATTATAACCCCAACCTCCCCTCACCCACCGAACCCATTTCTGTCCTTCCTCACCTCTCTTTCGCACCTCTTCTCTCTCTCCTCTCTCTCTCTCTCTCTCTCTCTCTCTCTCTCTCTTCTCTCTCTCTCTCTCTCTCTCCCTCGCCCTCTCTCTCTCTTCTCTCTTTCTTTCTTTTTCTCTCTCTCCCTCGCCCTCTCTCTCTCTCCACCCATCTCTCTCTCTCTCTTCTCTCTCTCTCCTCTCTCTCTCTGTCTCTCTCTCTCTCTCTCTCTCTCTCTCTCTCTCTCTCTCTCTCTCCCCTCTCTCTCTCTCTTCTCTCTGGTCACACATGGGTCGTTATGACTGTGTCATGTTCAGTTCAGTGTGGCAGTCTCATGTACTTGTCATTTTTCAACGTTAACGACTAACATTATATCTCGTCCACCTCATTTGCCTGGGAAGTTAAACATTATTAACACAGCAATGGCTGTTGGCTATGGCGAGCTAGTGTTTTGTTTGAACAGGAGAGAGAGAGAGAGAGTCTGAATTAGTTTAACAGTACATCGGTCACAGAGAGAGTCTGAAATAGTTTAACAGTACATCGGCCTTAGGCCACAAAACATCACAAGGGAGTGTGTGTGTGTGTGTGTATGGGGGGGGGGGGGGGGGGGGTGGGGGGGGGGGGGGGGTGGCGGGCAAGCAACAGACAAGAGCAATGGTTTTCGGAAATACATTACTGAATCGGCATTATTTTCACTTGCATTCATAACGTATACTCATCTTCCTCTGTCACCAGCAGAGGGTTTTTAACTTGGCATGAGAGAGACAGACAGACAGACAGACAGTTTGTGCTGTGCAGTGATCATATTCATTGATATATATATATATATATATATATATATATATATATGATTTACTTCTCTGTGTCTGACCCGATCACCCCACCACCCACCAGTCTTTCTTCGCTCCCCTCTTCTGCACTCCCACAGTTAAATAACTATGCCTCTTGCCAGTCCCCCTTGTGTGCGTGTGTGATCAGGAGAAGACTAGCTTGCTGTTCAAATTTTGAAATAAAAAAAAAAAGAAAAGTTGTAGGTCTGTCTGCCCGTCTTGTTGGGGGTGAACCGAGGTATGTGATTGATAATCAGATTATTGTAGCACAGCATAGGGAACCAGAAATAGTCTGCTGTTCTTGTCAGTCTTATTGCCATAGGGAACCAGAAATAGTCTGCTGTTCTTGTCAGTCATATTCTATTCCTCAACTGGCCACCGAACATAGTAGGCTTTTATAGTGTGTGTGTGTGTTAGTGTGTGTGTGTGTGTGTTAGTGTGTGTGTGTGTGTGTGTGTGTGTGTGTGTGTGCGCGCTGTGTGTGTGTGTGTGTGTGTGTGTCTCTCTCTTTCTCTCTTCCTCTCTCTCTCTCTCTCTCTCTCTCCTCTCCTCTCTCTCTCTCTCTCTCTCTCTTCTCTATATATATATATATATATATATATATATATATATATATATATATGTGTGTGTGTGTGTGTGTGTATAATATGTGTGTGGTGTGTTTGCTTAAATGCCCCACCTCATTTTCGTTTCTCTGTGTGTGTGTGGTTTGGTGGAGGTTTTAAAAAAAATTTTTTCCATATCCTAATAGAGGAAAGGGGCAAGGGAGGAGGGGGAGCAGGGACGAGGGGGGAGTGAGTGATGGGGGAGGTGGACAGGAAGGTGAAAATCCCTTGAAGGGTGTTTGTTCCCATATCTCGGCCTGCTCACTCAGGCGTGCAGGAACAAGTCGCAGTTGAACATCACGGTCTTGACAGTCCGGATGAGTATATTTCTTTTGTCAGGCCTTCCTTCCTTCCCTCCTTCCTTCTTTCCATGGCACAGCAGTACAGGGGGGCAAACCAGTCATTGAGAACCACGGGGGAGAGGCATGTGAATGGCTGGGAGCCGACTTTTCCCTGACAGAAGGCGAAATTGGGCCCCACCTAGGTGTACTGAAGTAACGGGGGAGAGAGAGTAGTAGTGCCTGTAGTGTGTAATAAGATCAGCGCGGGGTTTTGACAGTCGCACACTACAGTAAATAGGTCAAGATCACTCACAGCTTGGCAGCGGATAGGGGGGATTGCATCGACAACATTTAAAAAAAAAAAACCCGGTGGTGGTGGTGTCAAAGTGATTCAAATGTGGACAAACGAACGTTGTGCTGGAATGTAACGTGACATATCTTGAGGCGTTGTAAGCAAATATACACAGGGACTTTCTGAGTCAGTGATTCGGTTTGTGTGGGCTGTGTCAGCTTGGAGCCCTTTGGTGGACAGAACAGTAGTCAAACACTTGAAGGAGCTGAGCTGAACAGTGTAGTAGTGTGTGTGTATATATATGTGTGTGTGTGTGTGTGTGCTTTGACATCGGTCTTTTGCCAAGGTTGGTGGATTTCAAACAAGTCTTTAGTACTATTAAGGCGTGGGAAAATCGGCGTGAGTGTTTATTCGTTGGCTGTTTAAAGGTCCTTGGTGTCGGAATTTTTATGTGCTTTTGTGCGGATGTATAATTTGTATCTGCTGCTGCTGCTGCTACTGCTGCTGCTGTTCCTGCTGCTGCTGCTACTATTACTACTACTATTATTACTACTACTGCTGCTGCTACTACCACTACAACTACAAAACTACAACTACTACTACTACTTTTACTACCACCACCACTACTACTGGAGGCACCGTGGTCGAGTGGTTTAGACGGTCAACTCGTGATCCAAAGGTCGCGGGTTCGATCCCCGCACGGCTCGGTGTTGTGTCCTTGGGAAAGACACTTTACTCCTATTTTCCTCACTCCACCCAGGTGTACAAGTGGGTACCAGCTCTGCTGGGGAAGTATCTGGCGACAGACTAGCGTCCTGTCACAGGGGTGGTGAAAAACCATCAGTTCGCTTAACGCTACAGAAACCGGGATAAGCTCCGGGTCTATGGGCCTTCTGGCTCGAAAGAACATACTTTACCACCACCACCACTACTACTACTACTACTACTACTACTACTACTACTACTACTTTTATCACCACCACCACTACCACCACTACTACTACTACTACTACTACTACTACTACTACTACTACTACTACTACTACCACCACCACTACCACTACTACCTCCACCTTCACTATCGTTATCATAGTATTATTGTTATTGTCATTGTTTGCCCAGCTGACGGCTTTTCATAAACATGTTAGGGTTTTCACCACCTCAATTCCAACAAATACAGCTTGTATCTTGGCAAGATCTGGTCAGCATGCAAACACTACAGAAAACTTTCATGACATGTGAACAATGTACAACATGGTTTTAAAACTGAACGGAATACAATCTGGACATTTGGCCCAGGCCAAAAGCTGTGTCAGGTATCGATGTCAGCTAATGGCCAAGTCCTACACTAAAATGTTGCTATGTTGTAAAATGTTGTGTTGAGATTGCCTTCAGCCACGACGAGCTCTTAATATAACAACCTGCACTCTCCTTTAAAGGAGAAAAAATCCTCTGAAGTCGAAGTATGGCTGCCTATATGGCGAGGTACTTAAAAAAACAACAACCCAACAAGACATACACGCAAACTTCTCATTTAGTGTGCAATTTCAATCTCAGTGATTTCTAGGTGGGATGAGCGAGTGCACATTCTGGGTTGACCCCCAGAGTGTTAAGCTGGGGAACGCACAACAACAACAATAGCAATAATCTGGATATTGTTTAAAACTTCTTCTCCCTTAACTCCTTGAGGAGTCGTTGGGACATCCATGTAAAAAACTGAAAAATACGGCATCAGTATAAGGAGTTTGACCCTGTTTCAGGCGAGGAGGCGTCATTCCAAAACAAAACAAAACAAAACAAGATTGGGCCAGGCAGTTGTTCAGGATTCGAATCATGCCCTGGCGATGTCATGGGTACCATGGAGAATCAGGAATGTTCACATTGTGACCTTTACTGTTATGTACCCTGACTTGTGTGACTCTCAAACGAAAGAGTGGCCTTCGCGGTTGGCAGGGCTGTGGCCGTGTGGAAAACAAACACTAGGAATGGAACAAAACCCGAGCTTTCAGAGCTGGAGAAAATATATCCTTGGTTTCAGTTTTTTTCTGAAGGAAAACTTCTGTTGAGTCTGTCTGTCTGTCTGTCTGTCTGTCTCTCTATCTCTACTCTCTCTCTCTCTCTCTCTGTCTGTCTGTCTGTCTGTCTCTCTCTCTCACTCACACTCCACACTCACACACATACCACACTCTCTCTCTCTCTCTTTCTCTCCCTCCCTCCCTCTGTCCTCATCTCTCTGAACCTACTTTGTTTTGTTCTTGAAATGAAGAATTCAGCCTTACCTCCTCCCCCCCCCCCCCCCCCCCCCCCCCCCCCCCAACCCCCCCTTTTCCTCACCCTACTCTTTCTTTCTCTAACCACCCCCCACCCCCCCCACCCCCCCACCCCCCCTTCCCCGCCACGCCCCTTCTTCCAACTCCTTATGCGTGTATACACACGACTGCGGCTTATCAAATATTTCGAGGCACAACTGTGTTCCCTGTAAACAACAGTTTGCTTGTTCCATAACGGTCCATCGCCAAGCTGTAATCGATAAACTAAACTACCCTTTTTCTGTACAGGAAATGCCACAGACCAGTTAACTAACTACCAGTCTGAAGAATCGCCAGACCACAGACTGATAATAATAACAACGATTTGTCAGGTTTTGTGTGATTCTTTTTAAAGACATGTATTTGGCTTCTTGACAAATTACAGACAGACAGACAGACAGACAGACAGAGACAGAGAGAGAGAGAGAGGGGGGGGGGGGGGGGGAGGGGGGGGGGGGGGGGGGCAGAACCGCTGTACTCGGCAAAACATAGCCTAGTGGTGGGCGTTTATTTGAAACATTGCCAAGTTGTCTGCTATCAGTCTCGGCGCGTGGAGTTTTACAATCAATGACGATTTGAACGCTTACTTTTTTTTTTTTTTTTGTAATATGCTTATCGAGCACACAGGGGTAACAACCCCGCAAAATTGTTAGAAATTGATTTGTTTATCGTTTGGTAATTATGTCATTGATCATTTTGATGATTCGTGAGCCGCCATTTTCCGTTGCTGCATGTGAAGAACTGTCTGTTTTTTGTTGTTCGAGCGTCTTGTCCTTGGGCAACCCGGCAATCTTGAATGCTCTCTGTTCTTCGTGTCGGTAATAGATTGATGATTTGATGTTCGTAGCCGCCATTTCCCTCCTCTAAGAACTGTCTTTTGGGTTCGCTCTGTCCTCTGTGCGCTCTTCACTGTTTGCTTCTTCTGTCTGTTGTAATCTGATAGTCCTCTCTCCCTCCTCTACTCTACTTGGCTCTCCCCTGTCTCTCTGTCTCCGCTCTGTCTCTTTTCCGTCTGTCTCTGTCTCTGTCTGTCTGTCTACCTTTTTTTTTTTCTTCTACCCTCCATTCTTACACACACGCACGCACTCACACGCGCACACACATACACACACACACATCTCTCGCTCACACTCACATTCTCTCTCTCTCTCTCTCTCTCTCTCTCTCTCTCTCTCTCTCTCTCTCTCTCCTTCTTTCTCTCTCTCTCTCTTGTATTTTTGTGAATCGCGCGTGCGTGTGTGGGTGTGTGTGTGTGTGCGTGCGTGCGTGCGTGCTGTGTGTTTCGTGTATGTGTGTGTGTGTGTGTGTGTGTGCGCGCGTGCGTGTGTACTGCCACAAAAGGGGAAACGCTACTGACACTGTATGACAGGTAGCTGGATCAAGTTTCAGCCGCTATTCACTGTACATGTGCATATGCCCGTGCCTAAGCCTGTGTTTTCCGTTATCTGTGCATGCGTGTGCCTGGGAATGCAGACTATACAGAAATCGTTGTGATTGCCCCCAACTATATAATTATACAGTTCATGCTTGATCCCTTGTTGTGCCTGTTGCCTTTGTTGGTATCGTATTCTGCATTATTCAGGCAAGAAAGAAACGACATACTATTCACTCCTGTTTGTCTGCTGCCGCAATAAAAAAAAAAAAGACCCAAA
Source organism: Rapana venosa (assembly GCA_028751875.1). Taxonomy (NCBI): domain Eukaryota; kingdom Metazoa; phylum Mollusca; class Gastropoda; order Neogastropoda; family Muricidae; genus Rapana; species Rapana venosa. The sequence goes on along the minus strand of CM054140.1, from coordinate 14,724,591 downwards.
AAAAGTATAACAGTTTTAAGAAAGCAAAGATCAGTCGTGTCATGATTTCTCGATTGGATAATGTTTTGCTTGAGCTTATTCTTCCTCTACCCCCCCGCCCCTCCCCTCCTCCTCCCCTTTTGCCTAGACTTAGTCCTTCCACACCCCCACCCCTCCCCCCTCCCGTTTTCCCCCTTTTTTTTCTAAAACTATAAAGATCAGTACACAAAACAACGTAGATGGTCACGAGCACACACGCAAGCAAACAAGCAAGCGCGTAGCACACACACACATAACACACACACACACACACCACACACACACACACACACACACACACCACACACACACACACATACACATGTCTCTCTCACACATACACAGTGTCTCTCTCACACATACAGTTCTCTCTCACCTCTCTCTCTCTCTCCTCATCTCCCTCTCTCTCTCTCTCTCCACACACACACACACACACACACACACACACACACACACACACACACACACACAGAGTGTCTCTCACACACAGTGTCACAACAACAACACACACACACACACACGCGCACCACGCACACACACACACACACACACACACACACACGCACCACACCAGCACCACAGCACGCACACGCACACCAACCACGCACGCACACACACACACATCATTCACATACACATGTATGTATACACACACATGTTGGCGTGTATGACGGAGTAGGAGGGCTGGGTTGTCAAAGTGAAGGTCGGTCATAGTGCACGGCTGGTGTGGAGAAAGTGTTTTGAAACCGCACACACACTACCTGTCTGTTTGCCTGTCTGTCTGTCTGCCTGCCTGCCTGTCTGTCTGTCTGCCTGTCTGTCTGTCTGTCCGTCCTTCACTGTCAGCTGACGTCACTGCAGAGATGAGAGAAGAATGACTACATTGAATATCCTCCAGCTAAGGTTTCCTTCTGTGCTTCTTTCTCTCTGTCAATCTCAGTCTCTCATTCTTCAGTGACTGACTGTCTTGTCTTCGCTGTGGTATTTGTGTGTGTGTGTGTGTGTGTGTGTGTGCGTGCGTGCGTGCGTGCGTGTGTGCGTGCGTCTGTCTCTCTCTGTCTGTCTCTCTCTCTCTCACTCGTCTTCTCCTCTCCTCTCTCTCTCCTCTCTCTCTCTCTCTCTCTCACTCTCTCTCTTCTCTCTCTCTCTCTCTCTCTCTCTCTCTTCCCTCTCTCCTCTCCTCTCTCTCTCTCTCTCTCTCTCTCTCTCTCCCTCTCCCTCTCCCCCCCCCTCTCTCTCTCCCTATTCTTTGACATTTCACTATTGTTTGTTTAATTGAATGTTTGGTTGATTGATTTACTTTTTGGACTGAGGGCTGGATGAAAAAAAGCCACCATTGTGCTTACTCTTTTCCCTCAATAAAAACGTTCATTCATTCATTCATTCATTCCCTCTCCTCCCCTCTCTTTTTTCCGTCTTGGCCTTCATTCTTGTATGCGTGTGTTATGGTGTGTGTATATGTGTGTGTTGAATGTGTGCGTGTGTGTTTGTCTGTCTGTGCGCGCACGCAGGAGCTCAAGATAACCTCTGCGATGTAGGTTACATGAATAAAGCAAACAAACACACACACACAACAAACATAAGCAAGAAACGCAGGCAGGCAGGCAGGCAGGGCAGGGGTGTCAAACAAGCAAGCTAGCAGCGAACGTTCCCCGAGTTATCAGTTGCGTCAGGTAGCAAAAGGTCTCCTCTGTGCCGGTGATTAGGCGCCGCTGCTGCTGCTGCTTTCCACTTCCAGCGTGTGAACCACGCCAGGTAGGCTAGGCCTCGTTGAGATACCCCCCCCCCCCCCCCCCCCCTGTCTGTCTGTCTGTCTTCCTCCCTCCCCCTCTCCCTCCCTCCATCTCTCTCTCTCTCTCTCTCTCTCTCTCTCTCTCTCTCTCTCTCTCTCTCTCTCCTCTCTCTCTCTCTCTCTCTCTCTCTCTCTGCTATTTCTTCCTTCACTCTATTTCTCAACTCCCGAACCCCCACCCCTCCCCCTCCCCAATCCCCTTACTTCTTCCTCCCCTTATAATATCTCCTCTCCCCCCCCCCCCCCCCCCCCAAAAAAAAAAAAAACACAACAAAAAAAAAACCAACTCCTCTCCATCTTCCCTCTGTTATATCTCGTTTTCTCATCCATCTTGGCAGAAGTACTCTACCGTATACACACTCACCCCCCCCCCCCCCTTACCACCCCCCTTCACCCCTCCCCCCCCCCCCCCACCCACCCCCTATCTCCATACACCTTTAATCTACCCTTCTTGTGGACTACTATTTTGTTTGCTGGTGCCTACTTTACTTCCCTGTCTTTTTTGCGCAACTTCGGTTCTCTTCTTGCGCGCCTCTTGCCCGTGATTGCTTACAACAACATACTGTAGCCTAGTCTAGCCTAGCCTACTGCCGTGAAGCTGATTCACATGCTATGCCAGACTGGCAGCAGACACGTGAGAGAGAGAGAGAGAGAGAGAGAGAGAGAGAGAGAGAGAGAGAGAGAGAGAGAGAGAGACAGACAGACAGACAACAGACAGACAGACAGACAGACAGACACCGACAGACACACAGAGAGTCTGGCAGCAGACACGAGAGAGAGAGAAAGAGAGAAGAGAGAGAGAGAGAGAGAGAGAGAGAGAGAGAGAGAGAGAGAGAGAGAGAGAGAGACCGACAGACAGACACACACCGACAGACACACAGAGAGTCTGGCAGCAGACACGAAGAAGAGAGAAGAAGAGAGAGAGAGAGAGAGAGAGAGAGAGAGAGAGAGCAATGACAATGACAATTCTTTTATTTCGAGGATAATGAATAAGCACTCATGTGCTTTTTTACATCCAGAGAGAGAGACAGACAC
>CM054140.1:14706746-14716746 GCA_028751875.1 Rapana venosa | reverse complement strand
CTCCAAAACAGCAGAGGAGGCAGCTGCTGTTTTGGAAATTGGGCAGAAATTTGATTATAGTGGAGATGCCTTGCCCACAGTACATCCCCACTCTCTCGGCCAAGTGGGCATAAGGACAGTCAGCGTTGGAGATGTTCTCCAAAGGCCAACTAGCCCCCAGGGCTGCAGCACATGACTGTGCTAACCCCCTAGTAATATTGGCCTATATTATGTAGTCATTTTGAATCAGTTGTGAACTTCCTAATTGTATTTGATCAAGCTATTCAGATAAGAGTCTAAAAGGACAAGGAATGTCCGCATAGGCCAGAAGACACTGATTGTTCACCTTCTTCACCTTCACGTATTCCCGTAGTCCCGTAGACCGTGGGGGCACTACTGAAGATTTTGCAACCAGCTTGGTTGTGGTTTGAGCTAAACCTTTGATCCGGTTCAGACGTTTGTTGTTGTTGCGTTCCCCAGCTTAACACTCCGGGGGTCACCCACAATGTGCACTTTGACTCACTCATCCCACCTGGGAATCACTGTGAGATAGAAATTGTACACTGAATGAGAGGTTTGTGTGGTTCTGATGTTTAAGAAGTGGGTTTATTGCTGTTTATTACCTTTACTTCCGCCGGCAGATATCTTCTTTTCATTGTCTTTGCTGTGTTTACTTTCAGATCTTCTGCTTCTTTTGCAAGATTTTTTTTTCCTTCTGGAAAACATCTAACTTTGAACCAAGGTTGAAGTAATTAAGATGCTAAAATCTGTGTACATTAGAAATCTGTAAGTCACATTTAAGCCTATCTTTTTAAAAAATTCAAATTCTTTTATTTATTTTCGAGGATAATGAAAAAGCACTAATGTGGGTTTTGATATCTTAGTCCTCACGCGCATGTGGTTTTGTAAATTTTGTCATCCGTTCCCACAGGCACACAATGGCCTTGAAGTGAGTGAGTGAGTGTGTGTGAGTGTGTGTGTGGTGTGTGTGCGCGCGCGCGCGCGCGCGCGATGCGTGCATGCCTATATGCGTGCGCCAGTATATGTGTGTGTGTGTATAAAAAATTAACGTTGTCGACCAGACAGACGCTCATCAACGCAGGCACGCACGCACGCACACCATTGTAACCATTTTTATTTTCCTCGTTCCAAAACACAAAGTGGCGGACGGTGCTGGTGGTGTGGTGGGTTCATTCTCCAATCGATGATGGCCTGGGAAGCGGCAGAGAGAAGGGAGGCGGAGAGACAGACAGACAGACACTGAGAGACGGACCATTAGAAAGTGATGGATGGATGTGTTGTTATGCTGCCAATCCTGCCTTGTATTGTCGCGCGCTCCAGCACACTTGTTTTTCAGCGTCGTGGGTGGGTGGGTGGATGGGCAAATGTATTCCTGTGGGTTGGTTGGGTGTTTTTTTTAAGAAAGAAAGAACTGTCGAAGCTCTCCTCTGGCAGGCCGTCAAGGCCTTTCATTTCAGTCTCGCTGTTTGTCGGACTGTAGGTACGTCCTGAGAAGATTTGGAAAATAAAAGCCCATCCCAAAAACAAAACAAAGAAAGGAAAAAAAAAGCAACAAGGGGAAAAGATTGAATGATTGCAAGGGAAATGTAAGACAATTTTCGCTGTGTGTCTTTTGTCTGTTTGTTAGTGAACTTACTTTCACACTGGGCAATAGAAAACGAACGAAGGTTTGAAAATATACGAAAAAGATTTAAAGATTCTGGTGTGAGGAAAACGATAATGTGATACTTATATGTAAGGTGTGTGTAGGGAAAAACGGTTGAAGAGGTATGGGATGGTCTGTTTCGATATTGTTTTAGCCTGTTTTATTCACATAATTCATTGAAGGCAGTCATTTATAAAATTTGACCATAAAATTGAACAATAGTTGGATGCTTTTGAATAATATAAGATAGTGTGGTGTGTGTGTGTGTGTGTGTGTGTGTGTGTGTGTGTGTGTGTGTGTGTGTGTGTGGTTTCTATTTTGTAGTCCTGCATTCAATTCATTCCGTTTTAAACGGATGTTGAATGTTTTCACGCATGGAATACCTGTAGATGGAAGCCTGTATTATTAGATATTGATTGCAATGTGCATAAAACTGCCATTGTCTGTTGTTTCTATAATCACAATTTCCGTCGCTATCGATGTATCGTGGTGACTCAGGCTGAGGTACATCAGTTTTAGTTCTCTCCTCTCTCTCTCTCTCTCTCTCTCTCTCTCTCTCTCTCTCTCTCTCTCTCTCGCTCTCTTTCTGTCTCTCTGTCTCTTGTCTCTCACACACCCACCCACTCACTCACATTCTCTCTCTCTTCTCCTCTCTCTCTCTCTCTCTCTCTCTCTCTCTCTCTCTCTCACTCACACACACACACACACACACACACACACACACACACACACACACACACACACTCATTCACTCACATTCACTCACATTCTCTCTCACACACACTCACCTACTCACACACACACACACACACACACACACACACACACACACACACACACACACGAGCATGCGGGCACAACGACAAAGGAGGGGCAGAGGGAACTGGGGACGGCACCCTCACATGATTTATGAAGAAGTAGATGAGATGGGAAAAGACATAAAAACCCAAAACTAGCATTTAACGCCCACTCCCGACCCCCTCTTCATTCATGTTTGCTCCTCAGTTGAGGAGAGGAGAGGACCGGCAGATACAGAGGGGAGAAGTGTTTTAATTATAGGTGAAGACCTCTCTCCACCTGTCAAGGGCTTTTGGAATGGGGGACAGCTTGGAGTGATTAACCTTCTGGAGGCTCAAGCAGCCGCTCTCCTCTCATTAGCCAGCCCCTTCATCAGCCAGCCCCGGCCTGGTCCCGTGCCACTGGTATGGTATGGAGCTGGCTGGCTGGCTGGCTGGCTGGCTGGATGGATGGATGGATGGATAGTAGGAGGCAAAGTGAAACAGGAGTAGAGGAGCGGAAAGAAAGACCGCGTTAAACGCAAAACTTGCGGGCAAAACACAGATTTGGGGAGGTGGTTGTTGACCGCCAGCAATGTTGATGTAATGTGTATGGAGAATAGATGGGACATTTCCACTCCACTGCTGCTACTGCTGCTGCTGCTACTGAAGCTTCTGGTATTGCTGCACTGCTGCTGCTAGTTAGATGTAGCTACTGCAGTCATTGCTACTGCTGCTACTGGCTAGATGTTACTACTGCGGTCATTGCTACTGCTAGGTGTTACTGCTCTGGTCATTGCTACTGCTAGATGTTACCTCTGTGGTCATTGCTACTGCTAGGTGTTACTGCTCTGGTCATTGCTACTGCTAGATGTTACTGCTGTGGTCATTGCTACTGCTAGATGTTACTGCTCTGGTCATTGCTACTGCTAGATGTTACTGCTCTGGTCATTGCTACTGCTAGGTGTTACTGCACTGGTCAATGCTACTGCTAGATGTTACTGCTCTGGTCATTGCTACTGCTAGATGTTACTGCTCTGGTCATTGCTACTGCTAGATGTTACTGCTCTGGTCATTGCTGCTGGCTAGATGTTACTACTGCAGTCATTGCTACTGCTGCTACTGGCTAGATGTTACTACTGCGGTCATTGCTACTATTGCTGACTAGATGTTACTACTGCAGTCATTGCTACTGTTGCTGACTAGATGTTACTACTGCAGTCATTGCTACTGTTGCTAGCTATATGGTTCTACTGCAGTCATTGCTACTACTGCTGCAGGCTAGATGTTACTACTGTGGTCATTGCTACTGCTGCTACTGGCTAGATGTTACTACTGCAATCATTGCTACTATTGCTGACTAGATGTTACTACTGCTGGATACACTGCTGGATACTCCTTCTATACGATATTATCATTGTTACTGTGAGTTATTACCACCATCCATCTTTGCTATCTGCAACCTACTGTCTTCCATTGTTGCTACTGCTACAGTCGTTGCTAGGCTAGATAGATAAGAAGATGTAGATGTAGCATCCTCCTCCTCCTCTCCTGTCTCGTCCAGACGCATGAAGTGGTCATCACTGACTGTCTAACAAGATTAGTAGTTGGCGTTGTTCTGACGTTGCTCGAACTGAGTTGTACAGGTCTGACTGTTATGTGCGGTCTGTTGCCAGTTCCCCTTTGGCATTGTTCTTCGTCTTCGCTTGCAGACTTCGTTTGCATACAACGAGTGCATACATAAATTAAACACATAGGCACGCGAGCGCGTGCGCGCGCGCACACACAGTCGCATGCACGCACGCACACATACATTTGTATATACAGATATTCTCCCATTACTTTTGTTTTACACACACAACACACACACACACACACCACACACACACACACACACACACACACACACAGAGGCACTTGCCTTAAACATGAACAATTCCCAGACAACTTATCCCTTCCCAAATATATTATGTATTTAGTTTCATTCATAGAATTGAAAAAAACCCCACCGTTCACCCATTTTATCAGTGTCATGCATATTTGATAGTGCTTTATTGCATTATGTTTCTTTTGCTCAAAATTTAGACTGTTTTAGTATTAAATTCCCCCCCCCCCCCCCTCCTCCTCTCCTCTCTCCTCTCTCTTCTCTCTCTCTCCTCTCTCCTTCTCTTCTCTCTCATCTCCTCTCTCTCTCTCTCTTCTCCTCTCCTCTCTCTCTCTCCCCTCTCTCTCTCCTCTGCCCCGCCCCGCACCCTCCCTCCCTCCCTCCCCCGTATTTTCTAGTCTGGTATGGAAAAGGAATCAACACAATATCTTCAGTAATTCAGCTACTAAAATATAAAACAAACAAACACGTAGTTCGTGTCATGCAACAACTTACACTGAATGTAACAGTTTTTTTAAGACTAGCCACAGCAAAGAAGAAGAAGAAGAAGAAGAGGAGGAGGAGGAGGAAAACAAACACTGAAGTAGTTGAAAAATAGAGGAATGACACAAAGAGGAGGAAACACAAGCACACGGTTTAAAAGTAAAATGGGTGGGGGAGAGAGAGGTTTGGTGGAGGGGGCGGGGGGTAGTACTTTAGCTCTAAGCTGGCTTGAATCGTGTGCATAAGCTGCGAGCGTGTTGTTTGTTCTCTTACATCCTGTTTCATAGGTGAGGGTTTTTCTCTTCTTTGCTTAAACGCGCTTGAAACATGACAAGTTACAAGTTAGCTGCAACCTTCTTTGACACGGAAAAGCGCTCGACAGCAAAGGGGGGGGGGGGGGGGGGGGGGGGGGGGGGGGGGGGGGGGGGGGGGGGGGGGGGGGGGGGGGGGGTGAGGTGAAGGTGTGTGTTATTTATTTGTTGTGTACTCTCTCTCTCTCTCTTCTCTCTCTCTCTCTCTCTCTCTCTTCTCTCTCTCTCTCTCTCTCTCTCGATGTCAATGCACCTGTGCATCTTTGAACGTCCGTTCGTTTGTGTATTTTATATATTATATATATATTATATATATATATATATATATATATATATGTATGTATGTATGTATGGTATACTGCCTCTATACCTGGGGTTTTCCAGTGTGTTTTTGTTTGTTTGTCAATTGTGGGTTTAAAAAAGAAGAAAAGAAGAATAAGCAGCCTGTATTTTATGAAGTTGTAGGTGACTGAAAGAAGGTCGTTCTTTCGTATTCATAAGCATCACCCTCTCCCCTTTCTGTACCATCTGAACAAACAATCCACCTTTTCACCCAAGCCTCACACACACACGCGCGCGCACACACACACGCACACTCTCACACACACACACACACACACACACACTCTCTCTCTCTCTCTCTCCCCTCTCGCTCTCTCTCTCGCTCTCTCTCTCTCTCTCACTCAAACTGTGTAAGGTTCACGAGTTGTTTGTTTTTCTTTTCAAGAGACTGTACAGAAGGCAGCAACCCAACCATTTTGCCTAACTAAGCTAGTAATAGTACAGCAGAGTCCACAGCGGGTAGTTAGTACAGCAGCCTGTCAGTGTCACGCCACGTCTCGTCAGTCAGTCAGTTGTCAGCGACAAAAGAGGGAGGAGGGCTTTGTGAATGTCATCAGAGGATTGGATTAGTTGGTTAAGCGATAATGCACGTGCGGTATCGTGGCATGCCTGCTGCATTGGGAGGATGGGGGTAACTCTCTGACTGTCCGTCCACCCTCTGGTTCTCCTTCCCTTGCAGATGCTGGCAGCAGCCGCGTGCGGAATGCAGCAAATGTGCGGCATGGCATGGCACTCTCCTTCACCCCCCCCCCCCCCCCAACCCCCTCCTCTTCCATCCACCCCAACCCCCTTCTTCCTTCTCCCACCCCTCGTCCGGGTTTTAGGGCCCGTTCTCACGCAACTGGCGGCTCCTTCTTCCCATAATACTAGGCCTACTATGTCTCATTGCTTCGCCAGCACCCCTACCCAGTTGCAAACTAAAATGTTGTTGCTAGTAAGGCGCCGCTCACCCCTCCCACCCCACCCCCCACCCCCTCCTCTCTCTCCCCAGACTTCCTACAAAGTTACAAAAGTTCGTGATATTCTCACATCCCCCCCCCATTTTTTTATTTTTTGTGATTTCCCTCTTTTTTTTTTAGTAGAATGCCATCCTCCCCCCCCCCCCCCCCCCCCCCCCCCCCCCCCCCCCCCCCCCACCCCCCCCCCTCCCCTACCGTTATATGCACATTCTCCCCCCCCCCCCCCCCCCCCCCCCCCCCCCCCCCCCCCCCCCCCCCCCACCCCCCCCCCCACCACACCACACCCCCCCTCCCCCCCTCCTCTCTCTTACTCGCCTCCATCTCTCTCTCTCTCTCTCTCTCCCTACCCACCATACACACACACACTCTCTCTCTCTCTCTCTCTCTCTCTCTCTCCTCTCTCTCTCTCTCTCTCTCTCTCTCATATGCTTTCTGCTTCAGCCACCCCGAGGAATTTAGTCATTCTTGTTCCTGCGTTCCGCGCTCTTCTTCCGTGGATTCCAGAACTGCAGCAACCGTAGCAACAAATGCACGTCTGTGCGTGATGTTTACATGTGATTGATTTGACATCAGAATAGTATTAGCTGCATGAGAACAGAGACTGGAAGGGAAGGGAAACAAACAGATGTCAGATGGTCAGAGCACCAGTGCCAACTGCATGATGGGGGCAGTGGCTTAAAAAAAATCGGACGAAGCTTAGAACAGTGAACTCGCCATTCATTTTTGGCGATGGTCCTGGCTTTTCACCCTAAGAGCTTTTCCCTTCCAAGAGTGTTTGCGGTGGCATATAAAGTCGACCACCAAAAAAGTTGTCCAAAACACCAGACCAGTACCATGATATTATTGACTACCATACTTTACCTGTGTACCCATATCCTAAGTCTCGATTCTTTGTAGCCGTTGTTGTTTGTTTTAGTTTTGGGGCTGCAGGAGGTTGGGTTTTACGTAAGGTCAAGGTGTCTCATAACCTGTGTGGTCGTAGGAGGAGTGAGCCATCAGAGACCTCAACTTCTCAAGGGGCCAGCATATTGAGGGCGGCGCCCATCTCCTCTTCTTTGCTGCTATACCTTCCCTGACCCGAGAGGCAGGTATCCATTTACAGCTGGGTGAACTGGGAGATTGTACTGAAGCCAAGGCGCGCAAACGGTCACCCCTCCAAGTGGTAACCACGCTCGATGCTGCTTAACCTTAGCTGGGGGAAAGCGAGTGCTCTGACCACTGAGCTATCCCGACCCCGGGGTTTACAAGATTAGAGAATAACTGAAATTCAGAAATGGAAAAGAAAGCAGTCAGAAACAATCGCATTTTTTGGCCTGAAGCATGATTGTAGCATGTACTGCCAGACCTGCAAGAGATTGTCATTAAAGATTGGTGCATGATGACCATTTTCTGCATTTTCTTTGACATACTTGCTTGCTTTAGAACTACATTCGCCTTCTCTTCTGTTATTTCCATACTGATACCATTTCGGCATAACCTTTATTATCTCCCTCTGAAAAATGCCATAAATCCTGCCCCATTATCATGCTGGCCATACCAGTACCACCAGTTAGTTATCAATTGTCTGTCTATGTTTACGTCTCTGTGTGCTTGTATAACTACGTGTGTATCCATGGTAAAGTCGTATTTTTCAGATAGTAAAAGTCATAGACAAAGAAAAATTCTGTAAAAGAGCATAGAATTTATACAGATATTTTTTATTGATGAAGGAAGGGAATCTCCTGAAAAGTTCTGGTCTCAGTAGTGGATATTGCTATTTTTATCATTGAAATATTATTTTTATGGTAATCTTCTATTTCTTTACCTAAAATTTTGTAGTAGTTAAAACGTTATGTTTTCTCTTTTTCCCAACTTTCAGATTTGTTATTGGCAAAATTTAACATCTGTGAGCTGTTTTCTGTGCCCAAAGTAGGTAATAAAGTGTTCTAAGGGAGATAATTTTACGTCAGAGAACGTGATAAAGAGAGATAATCACAAGTGAGTCGTTCGAAGACTTTAAAAAATTTTGGTTAGTTTTGATTTGTTTCTTCAAAATGTGATGCAAGCTTGAGTGGCCATTACCATTTTTACTCGGAACACTGGGCCTTTTTAGTTTAAGATGCTGGATTTTCGTTAGCCCAGCAAAGAAAACAGATCATCATCAAGTTTACTCATCTACTCATGCGAGCACGTACGGTACTGATTTTGTAAAAATGGAATATAACGAGGGAAGAACACAACATCCCGCAAATATTCGTGGAATCTTTCCCACGCGTATTGTGTTACTTGCCGAAGGCAGTTGGCCCACAGTGGAAAACACACCTGGAATAATACATTATTACCTATCGAAAGCCCATCACGCCCCAGATGGGAAGCCAGCGCTGCACCAGCGGGAAGGCACAAGAAGAAGAAAAAGTGTCCAGATGATTGCGGAAGACCACGCCGTGCAATGATTCATCTACAGTCTATATGATGTGTATACATGTATGAGATGAGAGGGCGGGAGGATAGGAGGAAGCGGCTGAGTGACTGGCTTCTTCAGCCTTCGGGCACAATACATACAGCAGAAACGAACGAGGAGGAAGATACATACATACATATACATGCATATATACGAATAGAACAGTGTTGCGAGGCAGAGAAAAACGGTGCGGTGCTTCTGTTCACAGCTAGCTCGTTCAGGTCAGCGTACCCCGTTTCTTTCGCACACACTCACACGTGTATACAGGAAGGAAGGGAAAGAAGCGGACAGATGGGGAGTAGAGAGAGAGCCTAGCCTGTCTTTGGCACAAAGCGTTTCGTTCCTTCCCTGTTGGGCCGGCCCGTTTGCTCGTGCTTTGTGACCTGTTGTATTGGAGGTGGTGTTTACTCACAACTCGTGCTCCATAGAGCTGGGAGTGACCTCTCTTCCTGACCAGCAGTGGCGCGGGCCTGTCCCCTTTTTTATGAAGGCTGTCAACGGCTGACTGGGCTCTGTCACCCACACTTTACTGCCATTGTCATGCCCACGGTTGGGTTCATGAGTGGAGGGAGCTCTCAGGTTTTTCCTGTCAGTGTAGCAGCAGCTCTCAGTTTGCCCTGTGAAGCAGCACAATGAGTGATGATAACCGGGGCCCTCAGAGGGCGGCATGCTGTCGTAAATCGCCGCTGTGGACTGGGGATTGTTTGTTCTGCTGCTTCTTATCTCGGGGATTACACGATTCAGAAACAAAGCCAAACAAAGTAGGCTAGGCCCCCGACCATCGTCACGACCTGCTTCATAACTCCCGTGACTGGGTAACTTGTTCCATCTTGTGGGGGTTGGAGGTTTTCGAACTTTCTCCCTGGGTTGTTTTTGCTGCGTATGAGTGTGCTTGTTATCAAATTTCATCCGAGCAAACTCGGTTTTCGAACGTGAACCGGCGGTTCTGTGTGTGTGTGTGTGTGTGTGTGGTTCGTGTGGTGTACATCATCAACGTGTAAGTAAGGGAGTGACTAGTGTGGCAATGAACTCAGCTTGTGTCGTACACGGTCGGTTGCATCCAGTCGCAGCAACCGGGTCAGTGTCACCCACCGGTTGAGTGACAGGCAGGCGCGGGCATTGGCGGAGCGGGCACGTGCAACAGAGGCCGTGTTTTTCA
>CM054140.1:14699246-14701746 GCA_028751875.1 Rapana venosa | reverse complement strand
GGCTCTTGAGAAAGGAAGGAAGGAAGGAAGGGGGAAAGAGATTAATTTTCGGGGGTTGAGGGGAGGTATGAAGGGATAGAGGACTTGACTGTCCATCCATCAATCGTTTTTGACAGAGAGAGCGAGAGAGCTAGCTAGCCCTTCTGCCGGTCGAATCATCACTTTGTCATCCATCCATCGTGTGTGTGTGTGTGTGTGTGTGTGTGTGTGTGTGTGTGTGTGTGTGTGTGTGTGCGTGTGTGTGTGTGTGATTGACTGACTGACTGACTGACACAGTAAACCCACCATGCTGCTCCACCTCATTCCTTCCTACCAACACTTTCCTTATATCTCCAAACAACTAGGCCTAACCCAACTAAACTAAACCGCATGCCTCTAGCTCGGGAAAAAAAGATTGGATTGTGTGGAATGGTGGTCTGTTTAGGCCTGTTATAAACCATCTGCACTGTCTGGTGGTGCACGTAGCGTCAGTTGCACAAAATCAGCAGTATTATTATTATTATTACATATATGTATAGCAGACTACTGGTGCAGCGTCATGTGTGTATATATTTACCATAAGACGGCCCGAAACACAGGGTAATCTGTTTACGCTGAGCTGTTTACGGGGCTCGTTATAAAGCCATCACTCATTAACTGGCGCTGGCATTGATATTACTATTAGATGAGTACGTGTTGTACAGGCAGAGAAGCTTGGCTCGAGAGTGGTGTGTGGAGTGTGAGGAGTGTGTGAGGGTCTGGAGCTAGCCTATTAATACGTCTGCTTGCTTTTCCTGGTGCATGCATACAAAGTGCGCGTAATAGGTGCACAAATATATATGTATGATGCAGCCCTATTAGTGTTGTTATTAGTGAATGATGCAGACCTCTGTTTTCTTCCTCTGTGTTTGTCAGTTTCTCTCTTTTGTGTTGTTCATACTTCACCTTCTGGTTCTCTCGTCCATAATTCCCCGTAGTTTCCACACTTCACGTTCACCCGCGCGCGCACGCGCGCGTAGGCGCATACACGTCCACACATCCATGCGCGCGCGTACATTTACACACGCAAACATACACACTGTCTCAGTCTCTTTTTTCTATAACGTGCGCGTGCGCGCGCGTGCGCGCGCGCACACGCACGCGCACACACACACACACACACACACACACACACACACACACACACACACACACACACAGAGTAGACCATAATGCTCGTTTCATGCATCGTCGCTTTTACCGACTTTTTGTTGACTCTGGGAGGCAAACGTTGACCTTGGAGCAAAAACATGGTTAGCAGCTTGGAATAATTGTAATTCCCAATTATTTGCTCACTGCTCCTGCCGCCAGTAACCAGACACCCCGGCGTGTGAGTGCGTTTTTGTGTGTGTGTGTGGGGGGGGGGGGGGGGGGGGGGGTGCAGGGGAGGGGTAAGTGCTGCAGAGAGCAATGCTATATGAGCGGAAGGGAATGCCAGGCTCGTAGATTGTATCGAATGAAAATGCCATTCTTTTGGACAACTTTGATCTCGGTCCTTGCCTGGTGCCAACCAACCAAACCCCAGGAATAAAATATTGCACAAATATTATCTTTGCACATCGTTTTTGGAGTTGTTGGGGTTTTTTTTTAAGGGGGGAGGGAGGGTTTTGTTCTTTGGTTGTCTTTTTTTTTTTTAAACGGAGAATTGGGCTACTCGTCTTGTGTTTGTGTGTGTGGGTTGGGTTTTTATTCCAGTTATGATGAGAGTAAGGAAAAAAAGATGAGGAGGAGGAGGAAAGAGATGAAAGAATTGGAGCTGCTGTTTGTTTTCAGCTGACGTGTCTAATTGTTGGGCTTTGAATTAAAATACTCTCTGTGCTTGTCTTCTGTCCAAAAACCAAACAGCTCAGTCGACTCAATCCCATTTGGCTAGGGAAATTCAAGCCGGGAAGTCGCATCCCAATTAGAAGATAATGAGGCGAGCAAGGATGCTTATTTTGATAGGAAACAGAAGGTTTCTTTCTTTTTGTGTCTCCTCCTTCTTCCTGTGTACGCAGGATTTCCGTTTCTGCAAGCATCCACTCCTAACTTTCCTAATGGTAAGTTTATAATCTTCCAACAGCCCTACCTCCTACAAAGCCAGTATTAGAGTGGATGTTTGTGTGCAGCGACAGCACTCTGCAAATCAAAGTGATCCAGTAGATGGTCGAATAGTAAATGTGTGGGAACCTGTATTTCTCAGTTTTAAGCCTGCATGAAAAAAAACTATAAAGGTTTTGTGCAGCCAATTACCATGTAAAGATTTTTTTTTTTAATCAGACTTCATTGTTAGGTCATGACCATTTCTAACCTTCCATTGCTTCCAAAAAATGGAAAACAAGGAAAACAACCACACGAATGAGCTTACAAAAAATATATGTAGACAGTCACACGAATGAGCTTACCTCTCCCCCCCCCCCTCCCCCCCCCCCCCCCCAAAAAAAAAAAGAAGACAATCACATGAATGAGCTTACAAAAAATATAGACAATCACACGAATGAGC
>CM054140.1:14676746-14696746 GCA_028751875.1 Rapana venosa | reverse complement strand
ATGCCAAAAGAGAAAACTTAAAAATAAATTATTTCATCTTGAAAGACTGAGCAGGGATTGTGGTTTGAGTGTCAGTTTGCCTGTAGAGGTGAATCCAAGTTGTTCGTTTCCCAAAGCACACCTACATTCAGTTTGTCACCTACAGGAAGAGATTGAATGTGGTTGTACTGCCATCGCCGTTGGTGTTGTTTTTGGTATTATTATTATTTTGTTGTTTGTGTGTTTATTCAGCTTACTGTCGTCGTTGTTGTTGTTGTTGTTGTTAGTAGTAGTAGTAGTATTGTTGTTGTTGTCGTTATTAAGCAGCATATTGAAAATAATTAACATAGTTATTACTAATCATTATCATTATTATTGCTGTTGTTTGTGTTGGCATGTTTGTATTTTCGTGTGTCAAATATGGGGAAAGTTCATTTCTGTTGTTTATAAATTCCTTTGGCTCCCTCGTTGTTCCTGTTGTTGATTTTTTGTTTTTAATTCATTACAATTTAGCAGTCGATCGGATGGATGCCTTTACCTCCCACCCCCCTTTAAAAAAATTCAACTATGTCTTGTTAGAGGGAGGGAGGGAGGAGAGAGAGAGAGAGAGAGAGAGAGAAGAGAGAGAGAGAGGAGAGATGGAGGAGAGGAGGGAGAGTGGAGGAGGGAGGGGGAGGAGGGAGTTGGGGGAGGAGAGGGGGGGGGGGGGGGGGGGATGGAGACCATGGGAATGTGGCCTGGAATATGATTCATCCACGTTCGCCTTTCCAGCGCTGCTATCCTCCTACCCTGATTACCCCCCCCCCACCCCCCCTCTCTCTCTTTTTTTTTTTTAAAACAGACTCCCTTGCGCACTTTCCCCCCCCCCCCCCCCCCCCCCCCCCCCCCCCCCCATCCCCTATCCATCCTTTTCCACCGCCATTCCCTAACTATTCTCGTAGTGCCGGGAGGGTGGTGGTGGAGGGTTGAGGGGGTGGGGGTGGTAGCTGTGTCAACCCAGCTTTCAGTCCCCCTCAGCAGCAGCAACATGTCAAAGCTCTCACTTCATCATTAGCGGGGTCATCCCCTGTCCTGTCCCTCTCTCTCTTTTCTCGTCGATCTGCTGTCTGAATTGGTTTCCAAGTAATGACATCTCTCTCTCCTCTCTCTCTCTCTCTCTCTCTCTCTCTCTCTCTCTCTCTCTCTCTCCTCCTCTCTCTCTCTCCTCTCTCTCTCTCCTCTCTCTCTCTCTATCTCGCTCTCTCTCTATCTCTATCTCTGTCAGCCTCTGTCTCTATGTCGCTTTAAGACTGTTTCTGTGTCAGCCTCTGTCTCTATGTCGCTTTAAGACTGTCTCTGTGTCAGCCTCTGTCTCTCATTTTTCTGTTTCTCTGCCAGTATGTTGCTTTAAGATTGTGTATCTCTCTCTGTGTCAGTTTCTGTCTGACTGATCTCTGTGTGTGTGGCTTTAAGTTTAAGACTCTGTGTGTCTGTCAGCCTCTGTTTCTCAGTTCTCTGTGTGTCTATGTTGCTTTCAGACTATCTCTGTCTCTCTTTCTGTCAGCCTCTGTCTCTCAGTTATCTGTTTCTCTGTGTGTCAGTGTCGCTATAACTAAGACTGTCTCTGTCCCGCAGCTCTCTGTCGCTCTCAGTTATCTGTTTTTCTGTGTGTCAATGTCGCTTTAAGACTGTCTCTGTCTTTGTTTCTGTCAGCCTCTGTCTCTTTCTTATCTGTTTCTCTGTGTGTCTGTGATGCTTTAATACAGTCTCTGTCTCTCACTGTTAGCCTCTTGTCTCTGTCTCTCAGTTAGCTGGGGGGGGGGGGGGGGGTGTCTCTCTCTCTCTGTATGTCTCTTTCCCTCTTTGTTTCTCTGCTTTTGAGTGCGTCTCTTTCCCTCTCCGTTACTCTCAAATCCCCCCTCTTTTTCTCTGTCTCTCAGTATCGACCTTTGGGTCTGTCACCGTGCTTTCTGTTTGCTAGTCCGTGCCTCTCTCTGTTAGTATGTGTAAATAGTTGATACTTATTTTGTGTGGGTTGTGTATGTGTGTGTGTGTGGGAGGGGGGGGGGGGGGTTGAGCCTGCACTTGTTTCGTGAGGGCTGTGGCGTAATGGTGACTATTAGCGAGGTATTGTTTTGACCACTGACAGTGCAAAACACTTTAGGAGATCGATGTTGTGGGCTGCTCGAATGCAGCGCTGGTGGTCTTCTGGCCAGTCGATAGTTCTGGCATCGACTGGCTGATCAATAATTTGACAGCAAAAGATCGTCTGAGAGTGTGTGTGTGTTTGTGTGCCTCTGTCACTGTGTGTGTGTGTGTGTGTGTGTGTGTGTGTGTGTGTGTGTGTGTGTGTGTGTGTGTGTGTGCCTATGTGTGTGACAGAGAGAGAGAGAGGAGAGAGAGAGAGAACGAGGGGGAGGGGGGAGAGAGAGGAAGAGAGAGAGAGAGAACTCGAACTCGAAAGATTTATTCACAAAAAGGCCATTGGCCCATACATGAAGGGGGGATGCCGAGCTGCTGAGTATTTTAGTGAGAAAAATAAGGAAGCACACCCCCCCCCCCCCCCACCCCCACCCCCTCCCAACCCCCACCCCCCCCCAAAAAAAAACCACAACAACAACCCAAAACAAACACACACACAAAAACACAACACCAAAATGTTATTGTATAACCCAACCACAATAAAAATCAGTTCCAAAAATATGACTTAAGAAACCAAGATATCTCTATTCTAAAAGCTTTACACAAATATAAAGCAAGGCTGTGCACAAAGACAAAGAGAGAGAGAAAGAGAGAGAGAGAGAGAGAGAGAGAGAGAATTTTTAACCGTCAGCCTTTTTTCCCCTGTGTTTTATTGCACATATTTGTCTGAAGAATTATTGTCGGGTATCACGGAAGTGTGATCAATGATGCAGGCATTCGTACAGTACACTTACCCTATTGGAGCTGCTCTGATGCTATCATGTGGAAGAGGCTGGAGCTTCGTGGTACCTGTTTCATTCCAGCTATCACAGAACACCATCTGCTAAAATACCCATCAGCAACATTAGTAATTGAGTGATAGTCTCTGGTTCACACTGCGTAGTCTGTCTTATGTTAAGTGATGAATGTTAACACGACCCGCTGGAGATATAGTCTTCTGGGAACCAGCAAACTGTGAAGATTTCATCAGTGTGAAATCGCCATATTATGGATGGAAGAGAAATTGAAGAGGATTTTGTTATGGAAGAGAAATTGAAGAGGATTTTGCTATGAGGGCGTAATTGGCCATGGTATCAGGGAGATTTTTTTTTGGGGGGTCTTTTTCTAAGGATGGGAGTACAGAAACACCATACTTTGTGACTTCGTAACAGGTCTGTTATTATGCTTCTAAATACTCCCATTTGTAATATATCATAAACAGTGACGGTGTCTTGTTAGCTTGTGCTATGTTACGAAAATTTAGGAACATTGTCCACTTGCATCCATTAAGTAGAAGCAGAAGCCACTTGACTGTGTGGCCTCAGTGCAGTGTTCCCATGCAAACTTTGGGGTAGCACCCGATTGGAGCCTGAGAAAACCACAAAGATGCCCCACTAAAGAAGCTCGTTACTGACTACCCTTTGCTCTACCTGTTGCGCCAAAATATATGTATTGAATTGATTTTTGGTCTTTTGATGAAAAAAAAATTATGTCCCGCATATTGGCCTGTTTTGGCCCGTCTCATCAGGCGTTCGTTGTCTTTATGTTAAAAACAAACAAACACTCAAGACATGCCGTGCTTTCAGAGCAGACACCCTGTATCGATTGCATGTAGTTTTGCAATCGGCTGCGTCAGTGGGGTTAACATTGCCGGATTTTTTTTTTTCAAAATGAGAATCCCTAGAGTTTATTTGCCTGAGAAAAGGATGGAAGACGTTGGTCTTATTCTTACCACATGCTGTTGAAGTTGAAGACCGTGCCTGGTAGATCATGAAGCGATCATTCTTCTTGTAGCCTTTATGTCAAATCCCGTCATTGTTTGAGTTCACGGAAACGTGGCAGTTGTAAGTAGAAAGATCCTGAACAAACACTGCGCTGCTTGCTTTGACAGATGGGTTTTTGACATGGGTATGTCTTCTTATGTTTCCTTTGACACACTTTGGCACGCCTTTTTTTTTTTAAATGGCAAATACCGCCGTGGTCTCAAGTTTACCGAAGGGAAAAAAGCCCTTCATTGCAAAACAAGCACAGATAAGAGCATGTGCATGAACGGTACCTGTGGTATTTTCTCCTTTTAAAACTGAGAAATTCACTTCAGCGTCTTTGTCCCGTCAGTGAATGAATGAATGATCCATAACGTGAAGTTTGTAAACATTCGATAGCAGCTTTAACTCGACACCGGCGTATCAGACACCCCCCCCCCCCCCCCCCCCCCCTTTCCACCGGCTTAAAAGATAATCATGTCATAGATGTGACTGTTTGGGATCATAGCAACACAAAACATCATGATAATACCTCTGCAGACAGAGACCCCCGCTTGGGTGGAGGGGACAGCAACAAGAGAAGAGAGAGAGAGAGAGAGAGAGAGAGGGGAGAGAGAGAGAGAAAAGAGAGAGAGAGAGAGAGAGAGAGAATAATGAAATGGCATGGATGGAATAGCGCTGGTTTCCACCTCTCCAAGTTTTGCATAACGATCGGCAGTTCACGTGGCTTTTGGCGCCTCTCTGAGTCATGTGACCCCCCTCCACTTCCCCTTTCCCCCCCCCCTCCCCCCCCCCCCCCCCCCCCCCCCCCAACCCCCACCCCCCCTCATTCCTCTCCCATATTTCAGTTCCTCTCTGGCATCTCAAAACTTCCCCATCCATCCATCCATAGCAGCAAGCACAACACTGATGTGTTGCATGCACCCTGAATGCACGTGCATGCAGTGCTTGGAACCTAATGGCTTGCCCTTTTCCATCGCCCTGTTCTTCCTTTGCTTCACATACATGTATGTAAGCTGTGGGGAAGAAACATAGGCAGTGTAGTGAGTGTACCGCTAGGCCTATCGGCAGTTATGTTGTTTTACTTCTAGAGGGCTTCTTGGCCTAGCTTTAGCCTAGAGGGTTGGTTGAACGTGTCTCGTTCGCATGTTTTCCAGTCCAGAGATCCTGCCTGGATTACAACGTTATAATCCACGCTCTGTCTGCTGTCTGCTAGGCTAGATCGCTTTTTGTAGACTAGTGATTTGCCACGTTTTCTCTCTGTCTCTGTCTGTGTGTGTGTGTGTCTCTCTGTCTGTCTGTCTGTCTGTGTCTGTGTGTGTGTATCTGTGTGGTGCTTTGTGCAATGCACCTGATGCTATCGATATTGCCATGTGATATGGTGTGTGCAATCTTTTCAACTCATTTTTATGCATGTCCCTAGCGTCGGTATCGGCGCGCGTGCGCGCGCGCGTGTGTGTGTGAGGGAAGACAGAGAGAGAGAGAGAGACAGAGAGAGAGAGAGATGAACTGAAGCAGTCGAACACTTGATAAAATAAAAAAAATTATCCCTGCTGTTGCGTTTGCCAAACGCCCAGATTTCTTCATCTCCTCTTTGCTATAACTCATATTTTTATAGCTAAACCCGCGCATAATAAAATGCTTTGCCGTTGCTACCACCGCCACCACTTCGTCCCTCCGCCGCCCCCCCCCCTCCCCCCCTTTTCTTTTCTTTGTATCTTCTGCTGCTTGATCGATCACCCTTCAAAACTGTAGTGCACGTGCCTCCCCCCCCCCCCCCCCCCCCCCTCTATTCCTCTTTCGCTTGCGCGCACGCGCTCGCCAGCTTGCTCGCTCTCCTCCAACCATTTCTCTCTCCCTTAGTCCAAACCACATTTATACGTGCATACAAACACATGCATACAAACACGCTCATGTGGCAGGCACGCGCCACACACGCACCACCCTCACTCCTCTCTCTCTCTCTCTCCTCTCTCTCCTCTCCTCTCTCCTCTCTCCATCTCCTCGTCTCTCTCTCTCACACACACACACACGTACACACACACTTACACACTCACACACACAACACACACACCTCACTCACTCACTCACATCACTCACACCGCACGCACACCACACACACTGTCTCTCTCTACACACACATACTCACACACACTACACTACACTACACTACCCTACCCTACACTACACTACCCTACACACACACTATATCATTGCAAAGTATCGGTGTGATCAGTCTATTGTTTCCCCCTCCCGCCTTGTGTTGCTGATCAGTGCAACGCCTCGTTAGTCCTACACTTCCTCCTCATTACATGGCCACCACGGTAACCAACCCGTTCTCTTCTTCCACTCTACCAACCAACTCTGTCATTACTACCAGCTATACTAACTATTACATCAATGACCAAGTCTTTGATTCCGGATCCTTTCTCCAGCAACCACCACCACCCATGCTGTTAAATGGGCATTTTGTCCTCCCTATACTAAAACAAACCATTGCTCTCATATCCTCAGTGAGGCATTGGAACCCTCTGCTCATGTGCTGTGTGCACTCGCTAATGCTTCCACCATAAGGAGGGGGGGGGGGGGGGGGGGGGGGGGGGGGGGGGGGGGGGGGGGGGGGGGGGGGGGGGGGGGGGTCCTCTCTCGAAAGCCACTGCCGGCTATTATTGATTAAATGATTATCACAGTTAGGTTGTTCCTTTAAAAAAAAAAAATCCTGGCTGGAATGGAAATGTTAGCTTTTTGTCCCAGACTCTAAACAGCATCATTCTAACCTGTGTGGACGCGGAGGGATTTATGTTGTTTGGCAGTAAACAGGGGAGTTGTTTGGGGTCCTTGGGTTGTTATCGTTGTTGCGTTAGTGTGTATGGAATGGTGTGTTTCTTCCTTTTTAGAGAGGATTTCGTGGTAAACTGATGTTGTTGTGTTTTGTTTTGGTTTTTGTTCGTCAGTTCGTCTATCTACTGATGTATCAAACAAATCTGAATAAAAACAACATTCTGAAAAAGGGTGTCTGTTGTGCCCAGTGTCTCTGCAATGGTTCATAGTCGTACAAAGTGATTTTTCTTATCTTGTTGTTGTTTATTATGTGTTCATTGTTATTTTCTTTCTGTTACTTGTTGTTTGTATGCGTGTCCATTGTTTCTTACTGATATGTGTGTGTATGCGCGTGCGTGCGTGTATGTATATGTGTGTGTGTGTCTGCGTGCGTGCGCGTGCATCTGTGCCATGCAGATTGTTGAGCTTTTAAGATTAGGGTTTTTTTTTGTTGGCTTGGGTCATACAATCCAGTGATGCATGGGACTGTGCCTTGAGTTGATCTTGGACTCTGTCTTGCTTAGTGTGGAATTATTCAGTCAGAAGCTGAAAAATGGCTAGAGCATTTGTGTTCGTGTTGCTTAACTTCGCCTTCTCTGTTTTCTTTTCTTTCTGTTTTTCATTATGCCCAAGTAGACTTGCTAGCCCATAGGAGACAGCATTGTTATACATTATAAGCAATACTGTTCTTTTTTGTTTCCTCTGTGAATATACCGTTAGCACTTTTAAAAAGTTTTATATCATTTTCAGTGGAGTGATATTATGTGTCACCATCTTTTTCTTTACGTTCCTGGGCTAGAGCTTTGTGGTTCGGCAGTGGTGAGAGTTTTGCCCGCTGTGAAGGTAGCCACATTCTGACTTAAGGGATGTATGTTGGGTATGTTCGTGTTTCCGTAACCCATCAAACTCTGACATGAATTACGGGATCTTTAATGTTCGTATTTGATCTGCGTGTGTGTAAAAAAACAACAACAACTATATATATATAGATTATATATATATATATATATACACACGAAAGGATTTAAGGCAGGTCTGCACCTGGAAGTTGACCTGGGAGATTGTAAACATCCCCCCCACCCTTAATTCACCAGACGCCACGGAGATTTGAACCCACGACTTCATGGACCCATTTAAGTCAAACTGTCGTAACCTCTTGGCTGTACTATAGTCTGTCTGTCACCATCTGTTTTCTGTTTAGCTACATTTTCGTTTCAAACTATGGAGCGTAGTCAAACGACCCTAATGTTGAAGGTGACTTGATCACCAAGGGACTATCAGGATACCGCCGTCCTTTGTTTTCTGCCGGGAGTCCACCGGGCCGCCGTCATAGTTTATTGCTTTAGCTAGCAGATCCCTCCTGTCTTTATTACTGCCGCCCTTACTGTGCACCTGATGCCCATAATACTGCAGGAGTTAAGTCGCTTCCATCCACTCCGTCGCATTTCTCATTATTGCCTGGGCTGCGCTGCAGACCTAGAACAATGATTATCAAAGGAGGCGGCAGGCAGGGAGAGGTAATTTCAGGAACATTCCGCGTGACCCAACGTGGGCATAACCATGTAGGAATAATAATAATAGGCCTAATACCCCCAAGCCGTTCTCTGTGGCTGGAGAATGGAGAAAGGAAAGGAACTGGATGAGATGGTGTGGAGAAGAGTGTGTACACAAGAGAGAGGAGGAGGCAGATGGGAGGCAGCACGCAACAACTGCTGTGCCTTAGCCTAGCTGGCTTATTATTAACGTTCTGCCCGTACTGTAATCAACACAGTCAGGCTATTCCCTCATGACCTGGATGGGAGAAGGGGGGGGGGGGGGGGGGGGGGGGGGGGGGGGAGGGGTGAGGGGGAAAAAGGGTGGTGGGGGGGATGTTGTTTATCCAAGTTCTGTTATGATGTTTGTTGTGTGGATTCAGAGCATGCCAAGTGCTGTTGCTGTCAATGACACTTGTTTAGCAAGTGCAAGTTCGTTGGGGAGGGGGGGGGGGGGGGGGGGGGAGAGAGAAGGGGTAGAGATAAGAAGGGGGGGAGAGGGAAGGAGGGAGAAAGAGAGAGGAAGAGGGGATACTAAATTTTAAGTCAGCATTGAGAAGAAACAACAGGTTGACTTGATGTGAAATTAATGGGAAAACATTTTTTAATTATATGATAGTTTGAAAACACCTTTTAAAAATCCCAAACGTGACTAGTGTACTTGAAATTCAGCATGTAACTTGTAGATCACTACCACATGGATTAGGATCAAACGTTTTGAACTGTGCCCTTTGTTGCAAAAGTGAATGTTGTTCTTGTTTTGTTTTTAAACAAGTGTGCACATCTACTTTATTCTGATGAAATGCATGGTTAGTCCCATTCTCCCTCCTCATCCATCCCCACTGCTGTGCGTCCTTCGTCCGCTGCATTAACTCTTGCATTGCCAGACTTTAAGAGTTGTTGACAAAGTCTTGTGATTCCGATCCTGTCCCAGCAAATCAACCATGCTGTCAAATTGCCATTTGTCCCTGAAACGAGCGAGCCGTTCCTCTCCTGGCTGCCAATCAAATGCACCTCATATGCTGAGCACTGATAGTTCTGGTAGTGGTGGTGGGTGGGGGGGGGGGGGGGGGGGGGGGGGGGGAGTGTTTTCCTCGTTGGATGGTAATAAGCCAGTGTCGGCCATCGATTAAACGATTATCACCGTGGGTCGGGTTGTTCCTTTAGGTCCGCTGTTGGGATCACGGCTGGAAAGAAAATGTTAACTTTGTTCAGAAATCTGGCTAGTTACCACTCTGCCAGGAGAGGGATTTAGTTGTTAGAACAGGAAGAGAAAAGCTAGTTTTTGTTGGTTTTTGTTTTTGTCCTTGATTGATATTTTTCTTTGTTTTGGTCTTTTTAAAAAATAAAAAAAAGAATTTTGAAGGCGAGTGCATTGGATGTTAATGCTGGCATGTTTGTATCCATTTGTTATTTACCTGTTGTTTATAGGGGTGTTTTTACTGGTTTTTGTGTAGCTTGGGTCATACTTGTGATGGATGGCACTGTTCTTTAGCACTGATCCCTTGCTTAGTTCCGAATTATGTAGGCAGTGGCCAAGGATGGGGTTGTTTCGTTAGACCTTGCCTTCTCTGTTGTTGTCATGAAGTGAACGTGGTTCTGCCAACTCCCAGGAGATAGTGTTGTCATGCATTGTAAGATGAACCTCTTTGTCTCTATCCCTTTCATTTTTTCTCTCTTTTTTTTTTGGGGGGGGGAGGGGGGTTCTGTCTCTGTCTGTCTGTATGTCTCCTCTCCCCCCCTCCCCCCCCCCCCCCCCCCCCCCCCCCCCCTCTCTCTCTCTCTTTAACTGTCATTGCCACACAGGTTTTTTGTGAAACGGATTGTATAAATGACAGTGATGTTCCACAGCCAAGGTTAGTTAAATAAGGAAGGGGTGCCATTGTGTTGCTGTGGTTTCTTTTGATGTGGAATGCATCTATCTACATGACAGCCATACATATTCCTTTGCCAAGTGTGGTCAGATAGCTAAGGAACTACCATGGTACCACCATTCTTCGTTTGTGCTGTTGCCATGGATGCTTTAGAGATTGTGTGTATTTGTAATACTGTGGTGTTCCATTGGTGGAAGTAGGTTACATTATCGTTACCAAAGGACTATCATAGTGCAGTTTGTTTCTTTCTGTCGTTGCCATTAATGTTTTGAAATGAGTGTATTTGTGTGACAGCAATGTTCCACCGTTAAGAACAGTTACAGCACCAAAGGCACATTCATGATACTGCCATCCTTTGTTTTTCTATCAGAGCTCACTGGCCGTTAACCTATTTCACTGCCCTACCATACAAAGCCATCCTACCTTGATGATTGCTGTCGTTATTGGGCACCTGATGCCCACATACTGCTGATGTCATATTTTCTCCCATCACATTTTCTTATCATTCATTACCTCGGCTTTTCTGCAGACCAAGAACAATGATTGAAGCAGGCAGGGAGAGGTAATTTCAGCGACATTCTGCATGACCCAACGTCGCCATAACCATGTTGGAGTTATAATAATACCCTCAAGCCATTTTCCGTTGCTGGAGGACGAAGAAAAGAAAGGAACTGGGCGAGCTGGGAGAAGACAGGGGAAGATAATAGTGTACACAGCATAGAGGAGGAGGCAGATAGATATAGATGGGAGGCAGCACGCAACAACTGCTGTGCCTCAGCTGGCTTATTAGCGTTCTGCCCGTGCTGTAATCAACACAGTCAGGCTATTCCCTCATGACTTAGGAGTAGAGGCTAGACAGTTGAGTTTTCTTCCCCCAAGTTCTTTATTACTGTGCTGGTTTTGTGGATTCCAGTAGCAAATGCCAGTGTTGTTGGTGTAAGTGACACTTGTTGAGCAAGTGAAAGTTGGTGTGAATGGGCCAGGGGCGTAGGAATGATGGTGATATTGATCTCTGTTTACAAGGGTAATAGGCATTAACTCCCCCGCCCCCCTTACATCTGACCATTGCCACGAATAGTTCTGTGTGTGTGAGAGAGAGATAGAGACAGAGATACAGACAGACAGACAGACGGACAGAAAGGGAAAGTACAACAGAAAAAGGTGTATTGCCATAGGCAATTGTGTCCTTTTTGCAGAGGAAGATTAATTGTCTTTATCAATTTCAACCTGGAAAAAATGGGTTTATTCAGCATGCAAACCAACAGAATCTGACTGGAAACAAAAAAACACAAAACATATGTGTAAGGGGGGGGGTAACCCCCCTCCCTCTTTTTTTAAAATTTAAAACTTTTACATCACACACAGCGTTTGTGTTACAGCATTTTACCGTACGGAAAGTTACAAAACAGGCACCAGTCACAGACGTTATGCAACTCTGCCCATTATTGCCAGTGTTCTTGGCAAGCGTGAGGTACCACCTGCACTCCCCAGACAAATGTGCAACCTAACGTACACATGTATATTCGTCCTATTTGTCTAACACACACACACACAGTCTCTCTCTCCCTCCCTCCCTCCCTCCCTCTCCCCTCTCTCTCTCTCTCTCTCTCTCTCTCTCTCTCCCCTCCTCCCCTCTCTCTCTCTCTCTTTCTCTTTTGAAATGCAGGCTTCAGTGTGTGTTTCTCTTTGTATAAATCTAGCCCAGCCCCGTCCTTTTGTGCATGCATTTGTACGTGACTCGCTCGTATTCGTACACATTTCTGTTTCTTCTCCTTCACAAGTGTGCATGCAAGCTCACACATTTTCCTGTTGCCATATCCTCTCTCTCTCATCTCTCTCTCTCCTCTCTCTCTCTCTCTCTCTCTCTCTCCTCTCTCTCTCTCTCCCCTCTCTCCCCCCCCCCCCCTTCTCTCTCTTTTCCCCCCCCCCTCTCTTTTCTTCCCCCCCCCCTCTCTCTCTTTCACACTCACACAAACACACACACACCCCAGAGAGACAGAGGTGGGGGGAGGGGAGGTGGATGTTAACCAGGCAATGTTAAAAGCCAACAAGAACTGCATAATAGTTTGAACTGAGGCCTGTACAGCCATAAAAGGTGTGTGTGTGTGTGTGACTGACTGTGTGTGTGTGTGACTGTGTGTGTGTGACTGTGTGTGTGTATGTGTGGTTCACTCATGCATGCATGCGTACATGTTCAGGCACATGGCTAACAAAAGCCTGGGTGGTCATGTGCGTGCATGGTTCCATGCATGTTTGATGACCAGTGGCTGCCATACTTGGGCACCACAGCCGAGAACCAACTGTCCACTGCCCTGATAAACGACCACTGACCACCGGCAGCTGACCAGTTCGTTTTTTTATGGGGGAAACTACAAGGGACACCATCTGTCCTGGTTCTGCGACTCCGCCCATCGCACTCACGGAAGCACCCCCAAAGGGCCAGGCGCTCTCTTCTTTATGGTCAGTGGACCTTTGGCGGCTGATGAACGAGGCTGCCATTGTCCGGAATTAGTCCCAGACTGCCCCCAGCAGACTGATTATTAACGACATCCCTGTGACACAGCAAATACTAGTTACTACATTTCCTTCCCTCCCGGGGTGAGGGAGACACGGGAGAGTGTCTGAGTTTGAGTACTATTACCACCTTCTGGGAATTCTCTGTTGGAAATGCTCCCCCTTTTTCACACTTTTTCTATGTCCTTGGGCGGTCATTCTTCTAGGAGATCTATGCATACTGTGCTCCAAAAGCTCTTGCTGCACCCGTCCGAGTCCGAGTCGGCTCATACACTGCAAGATGCTGCAGACATCAGAGCCATAGTGGGCGAGATGGTTGGTCAGAGTTCGAATCTTTTGTGGGTTTGTTGGTTTGCTCTTTTGTTTTTTCCCCCAACTCAGGCACCTACCCAGAATTGACGGTGCTGAAGATTCAGAAGGGGGGCGGGGGGACAGTCCAATGTCATCCCATTGCGAATGTGACTTTAAAAACGTTGCGAAAGTTGATTGAATAATACTGATATTGTGTTGATGCGCCCCCCCCCCCCCCCCCCTTAAAAAAAAAAATTCCGTTGATAGTGCGTGGAATGTCAATGTGCTATAAAGGCGTGCACAGTCTTGTCACGTAGTCCCAGATCAAACTGGATCTCAACATGATCATCATCACCACCGGATTCATGCGTCAGTCTCAGATTTGGAGTGGACCTCCTTCTGCCCATACCAGCCAGGGTGATGTGTTTTGATTTCTCATCCGCTTCCATGGCTGTGGTGAGTCATGTCCAAACCTTCAGACAAAAATTCAGTGCCGTGTGGGTCCCCAATGACTGACTGACTCCTCAAGGAGTTAAGAGAAGTCAAGACGAGTCACCATGCACAACCAGATTAATCGTTGAATCATGCGTCGCTGAAAACAACAGAAGCCACGGTAGTAATAATTTCGCGCGCGCGTGCGCATGTGTTTGTTGTGTTAGCAGAGCTCCAGCTGCTAAACTGATAACTGTTTGGCTTCGGGGATGCGACAAGTTGGGCTTGTTTACGGTGCAAATTAGCACGCGCACCCCCCCCCCCCCCCCCCCCCTCCCCACCTTCCCAACACACACACACAAAGAGAAGAGAATGAAGAGAAGGCGAATTCATTTCCAATGACACATGATAGCCCCCTGCACTTTTTTGCCACTGCTTTGTCATAATAATCAGAACTGCAATGTATAGGTACAACAACAAAACATCAGAAAGATGATACGCTTGCCTTCTACTCTGCCTACCGGCCAAGACGTCTAACATAATCTGTTCACTCGCTTCATTGCCCAGGCCGTCATCTTGTCGCGGCTGCATAAGCACGCTTCCTGCCTCTTGTTTTTGTGTTTGCCTCTCTGAACAGAAAAGCCACACCACCACACGTTGATATATAGTTTCACGGTTCTGTATGCTGTTTCCCCCAACAAAGCACAGCAGCGCTTACTAGCTTGCCCAAGCGCGCAGCAGTTGCTTGGCTGAATGATTCAGAAAGAAAGACTGTTTAATCACTCTTGGAGGGGTAGGCCTAGGCCTATAGGCTAGTGTAAAAGCCTTGATGCCCCGCACGTGTTGGGAGAGAGATGAGTAAGACTGTGTGTGTGTGTAAGTGTGTGTGTGTAAGTGTGTGTATGTGTGTGATATTACTATGAGAAAAGAAGGAATAGTACAGAGGAGAGAAAGAGTGCAGGGGGAATATTCGCCAGGGCGGCTTGGTGAAGTAATAATAGTAAAGACAGTAGTTGGTTGTGGTAACAGAAATTAGAGTAGTATTACTAGCAGTAGTGCTAGTGGTATCAGAAGTGGAATAGTAGTAATACAAGAGCTGTGCCACTAGTACTAGAAGCAGCGTGTACATGCGCACGAGTAGGCTCACTTGCGTGCTCGAGCACATGCACGCACGCACACACACACATATATATATTATGAAATGCTGTCTCAGAATGAAACACACGCAAGCATCGAGTGTGTGTGGGTGTGTGCGCGCGCGCGCGTTTGTACGTGCGTGCATGCGTGTGTGTATTTCGTGCGCACGATTGCGTGCGAGTCTGTTTATTTTGGAGGCTGTTTTCATTCGACTACTTGAGAGAGACACTTTTCCTAGTGTGCCATGCCAGGACAGGCTATAGCAGCAGGTCTGCAAACTGTGGCCAGTGTTAGGCGCGCGTGGACACGTAGAGAGAGTGAATGACCTGTGACAGAAACCCCCGGCATTAATGTCAACGTGATGAATTTGTCGCCTCCCTGTGGCCCACTGATGACACGTGACGTCTCTTTCCTCTCCAACCTCCCCCCCCCCCCCCCCCCCCCCCTCAACCTTCTCCTCTCCTCTCCTCTCCTCCTCTCTCTCTCCTCTTCTCTCTCTCTCTCTCTCCTTCTGGCAAGGCTGTCTCCTCCTCTCCCCTCTCCCTCCTCCCCCTGCCAACACACACACACACACTCACTCACTCACTCACTCACAGACACTCCTGTGTTGTCTTCCCTAGCCTACTCCCCAAGCAGGCAGAGTGGTATGAGGGTGTCGCGCGTGTATCATGTTACATTTTTCCTTGCCTGCATGACCTACTGCCTCCTCATTATTGCTCTACTCTACTACCAAACAGCAGGGGGCACCGAGCAATTCAATTCAAGTGGCGACCTGAGAGACAGAGAGAGAGAGAGAGAGAGTAGTACCAAACAGCATGGGGCACCAAGTGATTCAATTGATGCCCACAACATAACAATAACAAAACACACACTCACACACACACACAACACACACACACACACACACACACACACACACACACACACACACACACACACACACTGTACCATCTGAAAATAAAAAGTTTGACTTTCACACACACACACACACACACACACACACACACACACACACACACAGAGTTCAGTTTTTCTTTGTTGCTTGTTTGTTTGTGTTATGACGGATATTTTTTTCAAGATTTTTGATTTATTTTAATTGTATGGTTTAATATTTTTCTGTTTTTTTGTTTTGTTTTTAATTCCATATATGCATATGTTATTGTCTTTTCTTGTTTGATTTGTATAGTTTACCATAGATTAGGTTTTTTTATTCTATGTCTGCATATACATTATCTTTTTTTCTCGCTTTTTTTTTGTTTAGATAGATGGCTTGGTGAAAAAAAGCAAATGCACTGCTTATTCAATGTACCATCTGAAAATAAAAGTTTGACTTTGACTTTGACTTTGACTTTCACACACACACACACACACACACACACACACACACACACACACACACACACACACACACACAGTCAGACAGACAGACAGTCGGACAGACAGACGTATCGACGTTTCGGGTTCATGTGACTCGTTTAAAAGCAAACGCTTTTCTGGTGAGAGAGGAAAGATCAACGTGCAAAAGTTAAGCGCAGAATGTCAGAAGTCAAAACTTTTTGTTGGCCTTTTATTCCCTCCCCTTCTAATTATTGTGTGCACTTGCGGTCTGTGTGTGTATGTAGGGTGGGGGGGGGGGGGGGGGGGGGGGGCGACTTAAAGTAAAAGCCAGAAGGTAACGGTGTAAAATGTTTTTGTTGTGTGTTCCAAGAGAATTAACAATCTGTGCTCCAAGACAATTAACAATCTCTTCATTGTTTGACGAGAAGTAAAGAGGGAAAGGAATGGTGAGGGTCATGGTGATAGTGGTGTATGTAAGAGGGATGCGAGGGAGAGAGAGAGAGAGAGAGAGAGAGAGAGAGAGAGAGAGAGAGAGAGAGAGAGAGAGAGAGAGGGGAGAACTTTTTTTCTTCTTTTCTCTACTGTTTTTTTTCCAGATAAGTATGTATTCACCTCCCCCCCCCCCCCTTCCCTCTCTCTCTCTCTTTGTCTGTCTTTATGTCTGTGTTTGTGTTTCTCTATTCCCCCCCCCTCTCACTCACACATACACACACACACACACACACACACACACACACACACACACACACACACACACACACACATCAAAACCACCACTCAGATTTTCCTGCGTAGAACTCATAAAATCCAAGAGGTGGAAAGAGGTCTGATGACAAGTCTGCACTTCCTCGAAACGAAACGGTACCAGATCCCTCTCATACCTGGCACCACTCAGCCCCCCCCCCCCCCCCCCCCCCCCCACCCCCCTGCAAAATGTAGAACAGTACACAAAACAGAGCAGAACAGTAGCCTAAGTGCAGGACATCCAGTCCCCATCCAGATGTTAAACATCAGTGACTACTAGGCTCAAGCAGGCCGGGCTCAACATCTGTGTATACACCTGCAAGGGGTTTTTAGTGCTGGAGTGTTGTGGTTTGGGGCATTCTTACCACCACTAGAGTAGGTTGCTTGTTGGCAAACACACTGACCCTTAGTAAAAGAGAGGGATGGTTCTGCTCCAGACACCCGTGTGTTTCTGTAAGATGTAGGGGTGTTTTTTGTGTGTGTGGTTTTACTTTCTTGTGAGGCAGAAAACTGCTGCAGGTGTAGCCGTTCTTATTTTTGCAGTGCAAGTCAGTGGCTTGAGGTTTGGGTCAGCTCTGGCTTGAGGTTTGGTCTGTTCTATATTGAGGTTTGACCGGTTCAAAAATATTGAGATTTTGTCAGGGCTAGATTGAGGTTTGGTTAGTTCTAGATGGAGGTTAGGTCAGTTTTAGACGGAGGTTAGGTCAGTTCTGGATGAAGGTTAGGCCCTGGGTCAATTCTGGATGAAGGTTAGGCCCTGGGTCAGTTCTGGATGAAGGTTAAGCCCTGGGTCAATTCTGGATGAAGGTTAAGCCCTGGGTCAATTCTCGATGAAGGTTAGGCCCAGGGTCAATTCTCGATGAAGGTTAGGTCATTTCAGCTGTTAATTACTGCCGCTGGTAGCGCGCTTTGATTTTGTTATCTTTTATTTCTGACATATAATATATTCATGTATTCACTACTTTTCTCTTAGAAGAGGTAGGCCTATAGGTATGGGTGTGTGCACGCCCATACACTTTAATGGGTGTGGGGTGGGGGGAGGGAGAGGCTTGTTTACGTACATGCCTCTGTGTGTGTGCGCGCGCGCTTGCGCCCGCTCATCCCCACCGCACGCACCATTCCCAAGCCAGTAAGAACTGTTGGCAGATTTCCCACGCCGGCATAACTCGATAAAACTGCGGGAAGTGCTAAAGAGGTGCAGGCAGCCTGGCGTAGGTATGGTTGTGTATGGAAAGCAGCAAGTACCTGACCCAGCCTCTGTATACCCACTGTACTGCCTGCACGTTACCTGTACTGCCTGCTAGTGTCTGCTGCCGCTTGTCTGTTTTCTTCTTCTTCTTTCTTTCCTCCTTTGCTCTCTTACTAAATGGAGGACAGTTGTTTACTCAAGTCTGGCACAGGGGTCGTTTAATCTCCTTGGCAGAATGGGTAACAGACGTATGTACGTCAGTGACTGCCTTCCTTGCTTGCCTGCCTCCCTGCTTGTAGTCTCTCTGTGCACTGCAGGCGCTGCTTGTATGTGTGTACAAACGGTAGCAGATACTTGAGGCGTGAGTGGGTGTTTTTTTTGTGGAGGGAGGGATGGAGGGAAGCTGGGGAGGGGGTTGGGGGAGGGGGGGAGGAAGATAGACTACTTGAGTCATGAGTGTTGTGGTATTGGAGACTCCGCCCAACTTTGAACCGTTTGTTGGCAAACACTGTGCTAGTGCTCCGCTGAGATTTTCTCTGTCTGTCTGTCTGTCTCTCTCTCTCTCTCCTCCCCCCCCCCCCCCCCCCCCCCCCCCCCATCTACCCATCAACTCACCTGCTTCCTTCTTATCAACATGTTCCGGTACTATCACTTGGAAGTAAAGAGGCAATTGCCTAGAAACAAGCTTTTGAACCGTTTAATCTTGTAGCTTTGGGACTAGGACTGAAAGAAGAACCCCTTCAATGCACTGTCTTTATTTGAATGTATTCCCCAAAGTCGGAATGTTGCTACCTTAATGGTGGGTTCAAACGGTCACATACGCAAAATCTGACCATTGATGAATCTCAGTTCTAGCCGAGGACTGGAGAGGAGGAGGAGGTGGGGGGGAGGTGCAAGGGGGGATTGACTGTATTATTGTGTCCTGCTGTTAATTTTTATTCTTACGCAATATACATAAAACTTACAGCATACACATGCGGATGTTTTGTGCTGCATTTGTATGCGCACATTTATGCATCTGCGCGCACGTGCATGCTTGCGTTCGGGCATTCACACAAAGCTGTACTGGCAATGTCTTCCAGATGCCAGACACAGGTAAACGCCTTTTCGGACTCCTTTAGTCTTTCCACATGTGGTGGCCAGACATCACATTTATGCTGGTACTGTGGCTGGTAGCCGGGTGGGGACTCAAGTGCTTACCAGGATTGGAAGATGGGTTTGTTGGCCAACTAACACTGCCTCCTATCTAAACACAGTGCAGGGGTAGGGGTTGTCTCTGCTCATACTGTCTTCTTTTCGTGTAGGCTATAAGAGTAGCTGCTGATGAGAACACTGAAAAACAAGTCGGTTCTGTTGTCTCTTGCACTACAAGTGCCTGCCTCTCTCTCTCTCTCTCTCTCTCTCTCTCTCTCGTCTCTGTGCACACACGCGCGCATACGCGGAGTTACCTGTACACACAGAGCAGGCAGGGATCAAGTTCAATCACAATATCATGCCCCCCCCCCCCCCCCCCCCCCCCCACACCAAAAAAAAGAAGAAATCTTACAGACGTAAGAATTACAACGAATCAAAGTAAAATGGTATCGTTGCTTCTTAATTCAGGAATTCCATGGCATTCCACTGTTGTTTAACCCCCATATTCATCCCATTTTGTTACAAGCTCATCACCAGTTTTTGAATTTCTCATGACCACACACAACACTTGGGGGAAAAAATCCCCCTACAGGAAGAACAGACAGAGCCTGACAAAGTCTCTCTCTCTCTCTCCTCTCTGCTCTCTCTCTCTCTCCTCTCTCGCTCTCTCTCTCTCTCTCTCCCTCTCTTCTCTTCTCTCTCTCTCTCTCTCCACTCTCTCTCTCTCTCTCTCTCCCTCCTCTCTCGCTCTTCTCTCTCACTCTCTCGCTCTCTCTCTCTCTCCTCTCTCTCTCTCTCTCTCTCTCTCTCTCTCTCCCTCTCTCTCTCTCTCTCTCTCTCTCTCTCTCTCTGAGATAAGTTTCTTCCTGGAAACAGCACCACACCTGGCCATACCTCACATTCTCTAGTTTAGTGCAAATTCAGAATGTTTGGTGTTTCTTGAGAAAAAAATCTCACGTTAAAGCGGACGGAGAGGTGTTATTATCAAATAGTTTGCATCATCAGTGTGGAGCAGGTGCTAACTCACATCCTCCAGATGTTAAAAAAGTATCGGTGACAGACCTGCATTCCTTTGCCGCGTGTACAGTGTAGT
>CM054140.1:14554246-14674246 GCA_028751875.1 Rapana venosa | reverse complement strand
TGTTTCGAAAAGAAAGAAAGAAAGAAACCCGTCTCCATATGTGTATCAACATTTTAGTGCAGATTTGTTTTGTCTGTATGAATGCACGCTTGCTTACTAATTAATAATGTTTCTGATATATCTACACACACATGCATGCGTACACGTACATACATGCATGTGCCGGCACACACATACACACACACACAAATAACACGGGTAGTGCTTTTCTAGGGGTACCCACGGTAATGAATTATTTTAGTGTCTAGTTTGAGAAAATACACACTTCAGCTTTTGCTCTTGAAAACATATGCATACAAGCATATACACTACACACACCTCAATCTGTTAAATACGTGTATGCAGGAACACTCGGTTTTGCATGCACACCCCCCCCACCCCCCTACACACACACACACACACACACCTACACACCACACACACACACACACTACACACACACACACAGCAACAGTCAGTGGATTGGCAAAGATGACTTTCACAAAGGTTTTGGAGAAATGCCCAGAGCTCCATATGTTTGGATTTCTGTAGCTCTCATTCCTCTCCCTCCCTCCCTCCTGACTCCCCCCTCCCCTTATCCCCAAACATACCTTAAAGATCTTTAACCCTTTTGTTCCTATGTCCATGTCCTTAACCGTTTTTGTTCTTTGCGCTCCTGAAAAGTTAATAAGATTTGATTTTATTCTTAGGTAGACACCTGGAGTCATAACTCAGGGATAAAGTGGGTTTTTTTCCATCGGATACCTTTTTTGTATTATAACAGAGTCTTACGGTGCAGAAATTTGCATTTCTTTTTCAAGGTTTTTTGTTTCTTTATTTCTGCACTTTTTACTCTCTCTCCATAGGTTGGCTTGTCTGTTTGCTTTTTTGTTCTGTGGCTTATTTCCCACTATTGATCTTCATATTTTCTCCTCTATCATTTTCTGTCTGTTCTCTGCCTTCTGTTCTCTGCCTTCCCACTCACTTTCCTTTGTTCAATTTCATCCCCATGACAATCTGTGTCCTTTTTCACTATGCTGACTTACTTTCAGACATGTTGTAATGCACAGTTTGAATAAGAAAATTAAGCTGCGCTCCCTTTCTGTGTGTGTGCACGTGCGTGTGCGTGTGTACATGCATGCATATGCTAGCATGTGCTGTTACTTGGGAGTGTGATGAAATACTCTTTTATCAATTTTGTATTTTTCAGACATAGTGGACAATAGTTATTACTGTTTGGCATTGTTCAATATTTGGTGTTTTATTGCAGGATATAATCCAGGCTGGTGGTGGGTCGTCTGGCGGCAGGAGAGCGGTACTTTGCGCGGTGCTTTGCCCTGAAGCTGGTGCACATAGGGACCCGGCAGGGCTACTGGCTTCACAGTGACCTCACCATGTACCAAGTGCGGCAGAAATACGAAGCCAAACATCAGCCAGAAGAGCTCAGGTGAGTGCCGCCTGAAATCAGTGAGAGTTGTGCACAGTAGCTCGTAATGTAGAAGACTGAGGTTTGGGGGTGTTTTTTTTTTATGGAAATGTGCCTGTTGTGTCACATTTAACCAAAAATCTGTCTAGATGCTTTATGTGTGTGGACTTTTAAATATTTTTTAAAATTGTTTTTGTCCATACATGCACACAATTATATAATTTTATGTGCATCTATTTTAATGAGTGTGTTCTTTTCTGTTCTATTAAAACTGTCATAAACACTTCATTTTGTTGAGGTCATCAAAAACCCATGTGTTTGCATTTCCACGAAAGGATTGCAAAATGCAGTATCATTACTGGCCCATGTTGTCATGTAGAAATTGTACGTGCTGCTGATGGCTAAAGAAAGTCAACATGGATGATAATGTCAGGTATTAGGTCAGTCTTCCCCAGTTTCATTTAACTGCACTAACATTTTCTTGAGAAAGGACCTTAACTTTCTGGTGATCAGAAATGGTTTATGCATATAAATTACCTATGTAACGAATTTGGAAAATCAGGAAGTATCTTTACTGACCTTAGATAATTGGTTGGTTGGTTGGTTCGCTTCAGAATCAAGAATTGCCTGTTTGACAACCAGGAGTGGTATAAGTGCATATAGATTTAGATAAGAACATCCCAGAAGTCGGAATGCGGCTACCTTAATGGAGTGTAAAAACTGGCATACGTAAAATCTCATCATTGGTGAACCTTGGAGCTCTAGCGGAGAAAGTAGAAAAATAAAGAAATAAATGACAAATAGAGTAAGAAGTGTATAATTGTCTGTTTCAGGTATGAACTGAGGGTGAGGTACTTGCCCCGAAGTTTCCAGGAGCTGTACTCCAAGGACAAAGTCACCTTTTATTACCTGTATGATCAGGTCAGTGGATTGAGTGTGTGGATTTTTCTGAGTTTCTGTGGGAAGGTGTACACATGCAACTTATTGCAAAAAGAGAGGGGGGAGTAGTAGGAGAGAGAGAGAGAGAGAGAGAGTGTGTGTGTGTGTGTGTGTGTGTGTGTGTGTGTGTGTGTGTGTGTGTGTGTGTGTGTGTGTGTGTGTGTGTTTGCTCACATATGCTGAGCGTCTAGATGATGAAGAATGGGAAAATCTGGCTTTGCATGGGATTTGAGTCAGGGATTTCCACTTTTGAAAGATGTTACATTAATTAAAGGCCACAAAAGCAAGTAGTTGGATATTATGAGAAGTGTGGAGAGGGTTCAGCTTTTAACAGTGATCTGCTTTGCCAAGTATTAATCATTCAACAAAAAAACCCAACCTCACCTACATGGAGAAAACGGCCTTACTCTTGTGTATCATCATTCATTTCTTCATTAGTTGTTTGATCTCTCTCTCTCTCTCTCTCTCTCTCTCTCTCTCTCTCTTCTCTCTCTCTCTCTCTCTCTCTCTCTCTCTCTCTCTCTCTCTCTCTCTCTCTCTCTTTCTCTTTCTCCTCTCTCTCTCTGTCTTTGTGTATGTTTGCTTCATAATTTATACAACCATTGAACCAAAAATATGGGCATTTCAATTATTCAGCCATAAATGGACCACTCCACAACATCCCATCCCCCACTTCCCCACACACCCCTGTCCCTACACAAAGCTACTGTACAAATCTACCGCTGTTACCACTCCCTCCCTGATGAAGAAGTACAGTAAATGAAGAGCCTACCATTGTTATCTCTCCCCCCCCCCCTCCTCCTGCCTTCCATAGGAACAGAGAGAAGAGCATAGTGCCGTAAGCGCTCCCCTCAGGTGAGGGAGTAAGGAACACCTCATCCCACCCCCAGGGAGTCTGAGGGATGGTATGGGAGAGGAACAAAGCCTAGGCAATAATATGAAGACAGGAGAGAGGGGGGGGGGGGGGGGGGGGGAAGGTGGTGATATTTCACTGACTACATTGCTTGCTGAAGGTCACTGGGTTTGACTCACAGCATGTATCGCTCTGACGCATCTGTTTCTCACTCATCTCTCTCTGTGTTCTTTGGTTTGGGGTTTTTGTTGGGGTTTATGTTGTTGGTTGGTTTTTTGTAGTTGTTGTTGAGGGGGATGTTGGGGTTGTGGGCTGGCTTCAAGGCAGTTTTTCTGTTGCCCACCCACATGTCTGGCATTATTCTTCAGCTCTTGTGAAGTGTGTTTTTTGTTACACTTTAAAAAAAAAAAAAAAAAGATGCATGAATGTT
Organism: Rapana venosa; assembly: GCA_028751875.1. Taxonomy (NCBI): domain Eukaryota; kingdom Metazoa; phylum Mollusca; class Gastropoda; order Neogastropoda; family Muricidae; genus Rapana; species Rapana venosa. The sequence goes on along the minus strand of CM054140.1, from coordinate 14,670,619 downwards.
GCGTTAGTGTTTGAAATTGTGCGTGGGTGTGCATGAATGTATGCATGTAGGTATGAATAAATGTGTACATGGGTACACACACACACACCACACACACACACACACACACACACACTCGAGACATGTACACATGAGACATGTACACACACTGAACAGTGCAGGCTCACACACACACACACACACACACACACACACACACACACACACACACACACACACACACACACACGAAACACAAAGTGGGATTCACCCTCCATTTACAAAAAGACACACACACACTCACACACACTCACTCACGCGCGTGCGCACACACACTCACTCACGCGCGTGCGCACCACACCACCACACACACACACACAAACACACACACACACACACACACTTTCCCGTCTAATATCACTAAGGAAGGACGTTAAACTGAAAAACTAACCCCCCAAAACCTAATCACTTTCAGTCATAAAACCTCTCTCTCTCTCTCTCTCTCTCTCTCTCTCTCTCTCTCTCTCTCTCTCTCTCTTCTTCTCTCTTCTTCTCACTCACTCACTCTCACTGTTTCAACATCTTCCTCTTTGAGCTGTGCATGTTGTCCATGACAGAAAGGAGGGAGGGAAAGCTTATCAGACTGCTGAAAGATGCCCACCCAGACCACTGATCCCACAGGCAAGGAAAAAAGAAGAAAATGAAAAAGAGAAAAGAAAACCAGAAAGAAAATGGAGATAAAGCAGAACTACTTCTGTGCCATTACAGTCAATTTTCTTGGCCAGGGGAAAGGAAGAACATGGGATCATGGCGGTAGGAAGGAGCGGTTTTGAAGTGAGGGGAGGGGGAGGATGGGGGTGAGGGCGGTGGGGGGTCATTGGACTAATGATAAAGTGGTTCATAATTGTTTGGGAACCATCCCTTCACTATTACTCTGTCACATCTGTTTAGCAATTCTTTCTCTCTGTGCATCTGCAGGACCAAAATATTGACCAGGGCATCCCGGTTAAATTACTACTGTGAAGAGAGGGGAGGGACTGGGCAGAGAAAAGCTATTAGAAAATGACAGGAGGTAGAGAATATGGAAATTTGACCGTTCTACATTTTTGGATTGGATGAGTTTTTTTGGTGTGTGTGTGTATTGGGGGTGAGGGGTGGGGGGTGTTCTTGTTTTCTCCTCTGTCCTGTCCTGAATGCTTTCCTGATCGTGACCTTGGAACTAGGCCAGCAGAGTGAATAAAAAGCATAGAGCTATGCAACAGATGGTGAAAATACTGCACTCACTAGCAGTTTCTATCTTTCTGTGTATCCTTTTTTTGCTTTTGTTTTGTGTTGTTGGGGTGGGTGGGGGGGAGTGGTTGTCATTTTGGGGAGTTTTTGTCTTCTTTTTCTTTTTACACTGTAAGGACGGGTTTTGTTGTTTGGGGTGGGTTTTTGGGTGGTCTTTTTCTTTCGTTCTCTCTTGCCCATATTCTTCCTTCTTCTTTTAGTGTGCTCTCCCTGTCTCTCTTTGTCTCACGGATGACAAAATTTTATGAAATTGTGTACACACAGGAAGCAGATGTAAAAAAAAACCACCCAAAACCCCCCAACCCACATGAGTGAGTATTCATTATTCTCAAAAGAAAACAATCTAAATAAAAAATTTAAAAAACAAACTCTTGTGTAATTCACTCTCTCCCTCTCTCTCTCTCTCTCCCTCTCTCTCTCTCTCTCTCTCTCTCTCTCTCTCTCTCTCTCTCTCTCTCTCTCTCTCTCTCTCTCTCTCTTCTCTCATTTACAGAGGAAGAGGGTGGGTGTGGAGAAGGGGACCAGGGAGCAGAGGGGTTAGTTGATCACATCTTTTGACTGTTTCTGTGTGCCTGGATGCAGAATCCATGAACTTTTCATGCTTTTTTTCTTTTTCTCCTCTTAAAAAAAGATTTGTTTCTTTCTCTATTTGTTTTTTCTCTCATCTTTGTCTGTACCTTCCTCCTCCCCCCACCCCCCTCTTATCCCCCACTCTACTTCTCCTTCTCTCTCTCTCTCTCTCTCTCTTTTCTCTCTCTCTCTCTCTTCTCTCTCTATCTCTCTCCTCTCTCTCTCTCTCTCTTTTTTTCTTTCTTTCTTTTTTCTTTTTTCTTTTTTTCTTTTGTATGTGTGTGTGTTTCATTTTATCATCAGAGTGTACAGTCAGTATTGTACAGTCACTTTGAAGCCTGTTTCTTTGAAAATGTCAGCCTTTTTTTCTCTCTCTCTTGTTCTTCCTTGTTATTTGTATTTAGCTTTGCCACTCTTACCTGCTTCCGTGTTCTTAGCAATGATGTTTGTTGTTATCGTCTTCATGTAACTATGCACAAATATTTATGAAAGGCGTTTTGAACTATGTAAGTTACTTAGTGTTTTTCCTTGTCTTTGACTTTTTTTGTTTCTTTTAAAAACAAAAGTCTTTCCTATGTTTGTTGTATATGTTCAGGGTTTTTTTTTAATGGTCTGGTGTTTATTTCATTTCCATTAAAAAAAAGTTAATCTGCTGGTAAATAAAGTTAATGCTTATGATGGCTTTGGTTGTTTGTGTCTTTGTCTGTGTGTTGTGTGGTGTGTGTGTGTGTGTGTGTGTGTGTGTGTGTGTGTGGTGTGTGTGTGTGGTGTGTACAGGTGAGGTCAGACTACATGAGGGAGCTGGCTGAACAGGTGGACACTGATGTAGCCATCAGGCTGGGCTGCATAGAGATGAGGTCAGTGATGCCCACCTTGGCTGCTTGTTGTTTTCTCTATTTATTTAGTTAGTTAGTTGGGGCAAGGTTCGAGCTGCCAACAAGGCACCCATTCTGAGGGGATTTTTCTCCCTGGAGTTAACATCAGCTCCAACTCTGCTCCACCCAAAAGTCCTTTGGATGAGACTTTTAAACTGTGGTCCTGTTTGCACACATGTTAAAATTCAACGTCTTCCGGGAAAAGTAGACCATTGCATGCCCGTAGGAACAGATGACTTTTTAACACCAAAAAACCCACACAAAAACCACATGTACACTGGTGTGATGTTTTGACATCATCCCCCAAAATGGTTGCATACCCCAAATCTCACTATTGGTAAACCTTAGAGCTCTTGCTCAAGAACAGAATTTTAAAAGAATTTTTAAGTTTGGCGTTTTTATAAAATACTTGATTATTAATTTTCTAGTTACTTTTTTTAATGTTATTTTTCATGGTTTAAAAAAAAAATTAATGAAGTAGATTCATAACTCGTGAAAGCCTTTTCAACTAACTGAAATAAAGTAATGTAAAGATGAAGTATTACAATGTAGTGTCTCTTTCTCTTTTGCTTCCTGTTTTAAGCTTAATGTAAAGAATTGGAGGTTATAGTTTGTGGCAGTGCAAAAATGTTTGTCATTTGGGTTTCAATAAATTGTGCATGTAACAGTTTTGGTTTGGATGTGTGCATGTATGTGTGCGTGTGTATTAAACTGTATGTACAGTTTGGTGAATAGCCAGGTGTCCATAAACTCTGATGAAGTCTTCACCTGTGTGTGTGGCAGGCGTTTCTTCAAAGACATGCCACAGGTTGCTCTGGACAAGAAATCCAATTTTGAGTACCTGGAGAAGGAGGTTGGCTTGAAGCGCTTCCTGCCCAAGTCCATCATTGACAGTATGAAGGTAAGCGCCGCTGCTGTGTCCTCCTCACTTGTGCCCAGTCTGGTGCCGGTGACTCTTAGGTGTAAAGCTGAGGCACACCTAACAACATTGATGTGTGTTTTTCTGACGTGGAAAGGGATAGGTTATGTGTGCGTTTACATGGTCATTAGGTCTGTCATCATTGGCGAGAAGGTTGCTTCCTCTGCTAGATCATTGTCATTTTTGCTGTACTTTTTGTGTCATGGAGAGAGAAAGGTTACAATGCAGTTTATTTTGCAGTCGGGCCAATCATTGGCTACATAAAGGTCATTTCCGCTTTTAGATTGTCATTACTGTGAAGTGTCGACTTGTCCTTTTGGGCCATGTAGAATGATGGTGTTTGTGCCTTACATACATGTTACGTCCACTGTCAGGAGGATAATTATATTCTTCTGCTTTATTGTCACTGTTGTGCTTTTGTATAAAAATGTTGTATATTATGTTACTGTTTATGTTTGTCAGGTTCATTATCAAAAGGAAGATAAATTCCTTAACTAGATCCTCATCATCACTGTCAACTTGCGGGAAATTGATAAAGAAAAAAGTGTGCATCATGTAGTGGTCATTACATCCATGGTCACACAGATGGAATGATCACAAAGTCTTCACAGTCGTGTCTTTACCAGGACTGTGAAATGCACCATTATCATGTTTTGTGAATTGTTGTGTACAGTTGCGTCTAGGATCATCCAGTAATTCACATTCTTAAAAATGTATTTAAACTTTTGTAGAAATAACAATAGATAGAATAATTCTTTAATGAGGATATTAGGGATAGCATACATTGTAGAAAACGCTCATTGGAAAGATTGCTTCTTACTTCACTGTGGAAATACTACCCAAAAAATGTCCACAAGATATTACACATATGTATGATTTTTACATTCATTAATCAAATATACAACAAAAACATTCTTCACATGATAGAATATATGTATGTATATATAGAAACTCCATGGATCCAGTACATTTTCTTTCCCTGCCTGTGCAGCCAAAAGCCATGCGGAAACTGATCCAGAACAACTTTCGCCAATATGCCCAGCTGAGTGAATCCGAATGCGTGTACAAGTTTTTTGAAACACTCTTCACTGTCTGCAACTTCAACCAGGAGAGATTCAAATGTGCTTTAGGGGTAAGTGCCGTGTGCCCATGGTGGACATGTACTATGTAGAAAGGAGAAACATGAAGGATAAGGGATCAGGAATGGTTGATAGGATATTAAGAACAAAGCCAATGTTTACATGATTTTGTTTGTATACAGTGTTTATTTCATCTTTCCATTGAACCAACAGGCCTGATAGTTTCTGTGGTAGGTTGGTTAATTAACAAGCACCATCACTGACCAATATTGATGTCATCACTTTTGAATGGTTGAAAGCTGATTTAAAGTGAGATTAAGAGAAATAGTGTATTTTCTAAGTGCTTATTGGACTTTTTATTGCACTCACAGCTGCATTTGTTAAAGGAAGAAAAGTTGACCATGACATCTTATTGGACTTCTGTTAGAACAAGATTTTATTCTAGAAAGAATCTGTGTTAAAAAGTACTTAACAAAATTTCCTAGAAAGCAAGATCCTGACAGAGTTTTATGGGAAAGAGGGGGTGGTACTTTTTGTGTGTAAGACTAGATGTCACATTTTACAAAATATATTTTCTTTGGGGGGGGATGGGAGTGGAGATGTTTGAGGGAGAAAGGTTGTTTGGGGGAAGAGGGGGAAGTAAAATGGAATGGAAAAGGAGTGGTAGAGTAGTACTTATGTATGAGACAGTATTTCAGGTGGGGGGAAAAATCACTAGAACCAGATATGATACTGGGGTGAAAATGACCACGATTTGATGAGTTTTGTGCTGTGTGTGCCTTGCAGTCTGGCTGGAGTATAGACATGGAGATTGTGATAGGGCCGTACGTGGGCATCAGCTACCTCACAAGCAAGGCTTCCACTGTAAGTATAATGGCTATAGGAAGAGGATTATGAAACTGTTCCTTAAATGATACTTGATTTGGGGTTGAGTTATCATCTCCTCTGTTTTGTACCATTCATCCATTCATATCATATAGAGAGAGAGACAGAGACACAGGGAGGTTTGTTTTTTGTTGTTGTTGGGGGCGGGGGGGGGGATTGGATTTTTGTGGTTTAAAAAAAATTTTTTACTGCAAATAAAGTATACCTTTGATAACTGAAAGTTAGGACTAAAAAAAAAAAAATCTGCCGTAGCAAACATACATTTTATTCATTGATACAGTAGCATGACCATAATTTTCATTTGCAAGGCTGTTTGCACACACTCAGCTGTTCTTACTATTTCTTTTTTCTTCTTTTGTCTTTTTTTTTTTTTTTTTAAATCTTAACAAGTGGGGGAGAAGCCTGTAAGTCACAAGAATTAATCCGCTAGAAACTTACTCTGTTCTTGAAACCAGAAAGTAGTGTTTGTCTTTGAAAATATATTGTATTACTTTTTTTCTTACTATGGTCTTGCTGATGTACACAGGGTAGACTTGTTCTTTGTGTGTCAGACTTGCTTTGACTCTGATGCCAGTAGTATTTCATCTTCATAAGGCTTCCATTTCAAGACATGTTAGCTTGGCTGCACTGGATGTGTTTCAACCAGATTGAATATTAGGGCCTTCAGTTTGTCTATCGTGCATTCTTCTCTGATCAAAAGAAAGATTTTGAGTTGTGGAGATGTGAACTGTAATAGTTTAGGTCTTGTTTTTGGTTTTCTTATTGAATAAATTTTCAGTGAAATATTAAAGCTTGAAGTGCAAGCAGCTGTCCAGACCATTTACTCTGCTGCCATGCTCTGACCTGTCTTTTTCAGCCGACCCACATGGCGGAGTTTGCCCAGGTGAAGTCCATCCAGACAGTGAGTGGGGAGGAGGGGAAGGGGCTCCTGCAGCTGAGGATTGCCGGAGCCACGGAGCCCTTGACGGTGACCTGTCCGACGCTGGACATCGCTGAAGACATGGCCGCCCTCATTGACGGCTACTGCCAGCTGGTGCACGACCTGGCCAAAAGCCTGTGGAGCCGCAAAGGTCAGCATCGAGCTGTGCAGTGCAGCAGTTTTCTCCTTGTTGTTGTGGTGGCTGTGGTGGTGGTTGTTGTTGATGATGATGAATTGGATGCTTGTTGCGCATTGAAGACAAGGGTGGTGGTTTGAGAGTATTCCACGGGATGATGATACATGAAGGTTCAGGCTTGTAACTTTTGTAGCAGAATCATTGTTCATGCTGACTCCTTGGATTTATCTGAAATGCCGGTATCCATGCTCAGTGAAGAGCAGAGGTAAACCTCCTCATTGTGTGTGAACTGTGTCAGTATATGTGTGACAGATGTTCCCAAACATGACCACAAGGGTTTAAGAGAATTGAAAGTGGAGACCTTGAAAGTGAAAAGGAAAATGCTAACGTGCTGAATTAGTCCTTGCTGCTTATCGTCAGTGATGATAGTCGTGCTGTAATGTAAACAGTTCACAATGTCAAGTACCCAGTTTTTAACATGGTTGACAAAAGTGTTTATTTGACCAGCCTCCTTTGCCACTAAAGGAGCATATTGGAGGTTATTTGCAGTGGAAGAAAGAATGTACTGATAATGTGTTCATAAAGATAGTTGCATGTTCAGAGTGTGAATGTTTACAAGACTACAAAAGAGAAAAGTCATCAAGAATTAACCTGCATGAATCCATAGATAGGCTGTGTCATTAGAGGTAGAAAATAAACATGTATAGACGAGTTACATGGAGTATCAAAAATTAACATGCATAGATAAATTACTTAGCATATAGAAAATGAACGTACATAGACAAGTTAATTGAAGTGTCCAAAGTAACATGCATAGACGAGTTACATAGAATATAGAAAATAAACATGCACAGACAAGTTACATAGAATGTAGAAAATATACATGTGCAGATACATTTGATCCGCAGAAAAGATTGTACAGAAAAATAAAATAACAATAATTTGTGAATTTCATGACATTCTGCATGTTTAAAGAAATAGCAGAACAGTGTAAATATGTATTTACATACTTTTCTACTGACCCTGTGTTTTGTGTTGCATGTCTTTCTTTCTCTTTTTTTAAAATTTTTTATATATATTTGTTTACTATGTGAAAGATAAAATCACCTGTATTGTATGTAGAAAAGCTCCCAACAAATCTGATTATGCTTTTGTTATACTTTTGGGGTGGGTGGGGGTGGGGGCGGGGAGGGGAATTGTAAACTGCTATTTCTATTGCTTTTTCTGTTCATAGGTTTTGCTTTCTTCATAGTTTTTGCTTAGTTTTCTATGTGTGTGTGTAAGTACCACTGTATTTGTTAATGCACCCCTGGTAAATTATGATGTAGTGATTTTCTCAGCTATTGCTTCTTCTACGGAAACTACATTTCAAAGGAGTATTACTGATGTCAGTCTGAACTCTTGGTGTTTTGCATATACCCACTGTAAAACTTGATGAACCTGAATTAATGGGGGAAAAGAAGGGTTATTTTAGGTGATTTGTTTTGTTGTTGTTGTTGGGAGTTTTGTTTCTTTTCCTTTTTTTAAGTTTTTTAAGTTTGATTTGCTTTGGTACTGGGGCTCTTGTTATGCCGTCACACTCAGGTCCTCAGTTTATCATGGATTGGGTCACTTGATTGTTTCATGGTTTTGTTGTTTTGTCATATGAGGACTGACAATATTATACTTTCTGTTTCGTTAGACTTAGTACGAATGTGTTTCGGTCATTAATACCTAGATCATGTTACTGACTTATCACTGAATTGTTGACTGTTGTCGTAGCCACTGTCTGTCCAGTATGCTTGTATCAGTTCATTGTGTGAAAACCCCTGATAGTTAGTACAGTTGTTGTTTTTTCTCCTAGTTGTTGAATGATAATCAACATATGTAATCATGCATGTGTCTTCCTCACTGAAGATCACTTGAGCTGGCACATGTACGATTCTGACGAAGAGCGAGAACAGAGCCAAGGTAACCTTTGCTGTGTGACCTTGACTTGCACTCCCCCTTTTTTTTTCCTTTTTTTTTTTTTAAAATTTCTAAATCCTTGCACGGGGTGATTGATCCTTTTTCTTCTTTTTTTCATTATTAATACACTCCCCCAACATCCCCTTTTACACTAGCTTAGTTTGAGAGAGCCAGTTTTCCTCTTCCTGTATTTTCTTACCTGGTTTTTTTTTTTGTTTTTTGTTTTTACATAAATGAGTGAGTGAATGTGTGTGAGTGCTTGTGTGTTTGTGCGCATGTGTGTGCGCGTGCGTGCATGCGGGGGTAGGGGGGTGGGAGAGAAAGAGAGGGAGAGAGAGAGAGAATGAGCAAGACAATTTGGGTGGAACTAGTTCAGAATCTTTGGTAACAGGTTGCAGAAAGCCATATATTGAACCCATTGTTCATCCCCCTCCCCCCCACCCCTTAATCCTTACCTCTTTGTTTTTTTGCTTCCTTTCCCCCCTCCTTACACACACTTCAGTGGTCAGATATTGATGCCATTAACAGTTTGTAATCAGGTTACTGAGAAGATGAATTTTTGTCAGTGAAGTTTTAACGATTGAATGGACGGCATTTCCAGAGAAGTGAAAACAGTCGGTTATCTTTATTTTCAAGTTTTGGTGGGGGTAAAAACACTGAGATCTTCATTTGGTTTGTTAGAGCTGTAGTTTGAAATGGAATGCTGCATGTGAAATCTGTAAAACTCTACAGCTAGATTAATTTCTTCTTTAGAAAAGAAAATGGATGTGATAGTTATCAAAGGTACAGTTTCTTCTTCTTTGTTGTAAATATTTTTTTCAAAATTGAAAATTTCAGTTTCCTGTTCCTCAGTTTGGTATCTAAAAATGATACCATACATTGCTGCATTCAGGAAATGTGCTGTGGCACCAGAGATGAGAGTCGCTGAATATCTGTGCTGCTAAAATTGGAAATCGGTTAACCTTTGACTAAACTAAGGAGGAATGAATACTAAGCACTTTTGAATTGCAGTGTGCATAACATGATGCATGATTTATAGGATGACTGTAGTAGAACTAACACCAGATGTATGTACTTGTGTGTGTTTGTGTGGATGTGTGTGTGTGTGTGTGCACCAGTCTTATAGTTTTGTGCTCGTTCTTTGATATATCAACAGAAAACATTCACATTGACCCTTTCAATATGTACGGTTTGTGTGTGTGTGAGTGAGTAGGTTAGAGAGAATGAAAAATGCACATACAACACTGAGGGTAGTGTGTATGGCTATCCTTGATTTGAATTAACAAAATTCAGTCTGCATGGGTTTTTTGCTTTTTTGTAGTTAGACATTGGATGAATAACTATTAACATAGAAAACTTTGTACACAGACTAACAGACAGTGTTCTCAGGTCAACCAGAAAGAAACCCTTTTTTCCCCCTAAAGCGCTTCTGTGGTGATAAACATAATGTTGCTTTGAACTGGGGTAAGCTAAAACAGTCTAAAAACCAGGTGAACCTGTAGACTGAATTCCCTGCCTGCCTGTAGTGGGGAAAGTCTGTTTGTGACACAAGGAAAGCATTTAGTCTGTTTGTAACACAAGGAAACATTAAGTCTGTTTGTAACACAAGGAAAGCATTAAGTCTGTTTGTGACACAAGGAAAGCATTTAGTCTGTTTGTGACACAAGGAAAGCATTTAGTCTGTTTGTGACACAAGGAAAGCATTTAGTCTGTTTGTGACACAAGGAAAGCATTTAGTCTGTTTGTGACACAAGGAAAGCATTTAGTCTGTTTGTGACACAAGGAAAGCATTAAGTCTGTTTGTAACACAAGGAAACATTAAGTCTGTTTGTAACACAAGGAAAGCATTAAGTCTGTTTGTAACACAAGGAAAGCATTTAGTCTGTTTGTGACACAAGGAAAGTATTTAGTCTGTGACACAACTGAAAACCAATTCCAGCTTTACGGATTTACAGTTACATTTATGAGCATAGTGTGTATGTGTGTACATATGCATGGTGTAGTACATTTTCTTGGTTTCTGTACCTGTTTCTGTCTGTCTAGTGAAAGAAATAGATCAATCTCTTCACCTGTGCACTGAACATAGCTGCATTAGTCAGAGGGTTATAGTATCCTCTTGGAATGAAGAATTAGACTAGGTCTTCATTGGGACAATAGTAGTTATTGTTGTAGTCTAATTTTTTGGTTCTTTCAAACTCTCGCAAGTCTCTCTTTCTTGTTATTTTTTTAATGATAAAATACTATGATTGAATAACTGTCTTGTTTTTGTTTGATCTGTCTATGGTAATAGCAAATGCCTCTGTGGTCCTAAGTGAAATGTGATTTTGATGAAGGGGTTTTGTTGTTGTTTTTGTTGTTGTTGTTGTTGTTCCTCAGCTAGAGCTTGTTGTTCACCAATGGTGAGATTTTGCATATGTGACTGTTTTTACCCACCATTAAGGTAGCTGCATTCTGACCTCAGGGATTGATAAAGTGATATGTTCTGATGGAAGTTAAAAAACACACCACACTTTCTGCTGGGCGCTCTTTCAGTGAACAGCACCTCCTCACCTTCTTGACATTGTAGGTTAAAAACTCCCCTGTTTCTTTTTATTAACCCTACCTTTCCCCAATTTCTTTCCATCTCTTACTTGCCTCTTTAATCCATTACCCTTTCCTTTTTTTAAATTTTCAAATCAGCCATAATCTGTGATTATCGGTAACCACTGCATTTACTTTAATGTAATACCAATGTTGCTTTATGCAAGTGGTTAAGAAGAGCAGCTGATATCATCAGTTTGACCGAGTCTTGTTGATCTTGAGAAATGTAATGGATGAACTAATGGTCATGGGTGGTGTTCTTTTGCAGATCAGTAAAGTGTATGACATGATTTATTGTAAAGTGAACATCAAATTCCATGGGGACCACCCTACACAGCCTTAATAGGTGGTCGGTTTTTAAAAGAAAGTCAGCATGATTTAAAACCAAAAAAATGAAGAGAACAAGCAAGGCAAACTGACAGAGAGACAGACAAACATGGAATACTCTAGATAGCTTTACCATTGAAATATATGATATGCAGAAAAGCTGTCCTAAAATGAGGAGAAAAACAGATTTGGGAGGTGTGGGGAGGGGGTGCAAAAAGTCAATTTCCATTATTCTAAGGGGGAAAAGGCAAAAGTCAGTTTGCATTATTCTGCAGAATTTGGAAATGTCACGCAGACCTGAGAATTCTATAGATTTATTCATGTGAAGAACTCTCTCTTCCTGCAAATTTTTTTAGTATTCGATGCATCTGTTATTATTGGAGAAATTGATATGTCACTCTCCATGTTTTTGCACATAATTTAATCCTTGTCCATTTGCCAGCACATTTCTGCCCATTTCGCTTCCCCCTCTACAACAACCCCTCCCGCATCGCCATTAAATTGCATTAACCGGCATATATCTTGTATTTCATCATGTCTTCCTTATCAGACTCCTAGAAAACATAAATCATCAGTGGTGCAATCCCTTCCTTGCCCACTCCTCCCTTTACCTTCCACCTTCCACACAATCTTCCCCTGCCCATCCCCTTCCATCCACAGTACCCCCCCTTCAGACACAGAGACAGACACATGCATGTGCTCTCATGAGCACGCATGCATACACACACATGTACACATGCGCATGCGAACATGTACACACACATGCCCACTCACACACAGCAAACACACACATAACCATGTGCGCGCATGCATGCACACACACAACACACACACACAACTCGTGCACACATGCACATACACACAAGCAAACACACATATAACCATGTGCGCGCCTGCATGCGCACACACAACACACACACCACAACTCATGCATGCATGCACATACACACAAGCAAACACACACATAACCATGTGCGCGCACGCATGCACACACACACAACAAACACACACTACACCCCCACCCCCTACCCCCCACCCCACACACACCTCTACTCCACACACTCTCTATACCACAGCGTTACACCATACATCATAACCACCCATATGGAGCACTTGATCCGGCCAAAGCCAGCAGTTTGTCAGCAGCCTGTTGTCTGAAAACTTCAGGGTTTATCACCCCCCCCCCCCCCCCCCCCCCCCCACCACAGCCACAGTACAGTCACAAGAGCCCCTGGAAAGTCTACAGCTTCCTCCCCCCTTACAGCCAGCCGCCTTATTGATTAGCTTAGGCAGGGGGGGTATATCTGCAAAGCTGCGCTTGCCTGTGATGTATTCAGAGGATATTGCTTTGGGAGAGAGAAATGATTGTTGTGTAGACTGGGGGATTGATGGATTATTGCTTCCTCCTGCCTTTTGTGTGTGGCTTGGGGTGGGGGGGTTGTGGGTTGTTTTTTTCTATTGTCAGCATTTTCTTACCCTGCTGTTTCTTCTTCCCCTCCGGCAGTCCCCACTATCATATCGTCATTAGTGCATATTTTATGTATCTTTGTGCGTGTGTGTGTCTGAGTGCACGTGCGTGCATGTATGTGTGCATGCATATATGTGAGTGTGTGTGTGTGTGCATACATGCGAGCGTGTGTGTGTGTGCCTGTGTGTGTGTGGGAGGTGGGGTGGAAGAGTGTGTGTGTACATTGCTTATGAAAGTGTTTGTTTTTGTTGAATGCATTTTACTCAAACTTTATAAAGTAAATTGCTGGGTTTTTTAACTTGATTATTGAAAAAGGATGTTTCTGTTTGGTTTCAGAATATCTCTATTATGCATGCACAGCTATAAAACTTACTCTGTGTGTGTGTGTGTTTGTGAGAGAGAGAGAGAGAGAGAGAGAGAGAGAGAGAGAGAGAGAGAGAGAGAGAGAGAGGTATAAATCATAGGCAAATGAATATGTGACATAACCTGTATATATGTAATCATAACCTGGCATGGAAGTATGAATCAACAACAGCCATGCCAAATGCAGTGAGATTTCCCTTTGTTTTATTTTATTCTGCAAACAACAATTTCATCACAATCCTAAAACACAAATGCAACAAACAAAAACCAGAAATGATTCCCTTCCACCCCACGCAATAAACACATCTGCAGATTTGTTCCTATAATAAAGCACTTTTCCTTCCATCTCCCCTCTGTTCTGTTCTTTTTTCCCCCCAGAAAATGAAGATAGGCAGCACTCCACTCACTCGGTGGTATTTTTCTTATCTTCAAGAAATCATTCCTGCTTTTCCCTGATAACTATGCAGGACCTTGCTTCAAGGCCTAGGAGAAATCGATGGGCTGGCTGTAGCTGCCAGGGTGCCATTGTGTTTTTACGCAGTTACTTAGAATCTGATTCCCCAGGCTGAAAACAATCAGCTGCCCATTTCCTGTCTTGTCACTTGCAGGGTGTGAATTTTGCAGTGTTTCTCTGTGTGTGTGGTGTGTGTGTGTGTGTGTGTGTGTGTGTGTGTGTGTGTTGTATGTGTGTGTGTTGTGTTGTAGTGTGTGTGTTGGGGGGGTGGGGGGTTCTATGTGTGTGTGTCTGTCTATCTGTCTCTCTGTGCGGTGCTATGAGCAGGAATTAATTTGAGAAATGGGGATATGAGTGCTCGGTTCTATTGCGTTGACAGTTTTGCTTTCAGAGCATGTTGCAAACTGACAGGATATCGTGTCTCATTTCCATTTTGCTGATATGCCAACAAATTTTTATTTTTATTCTTGCAGGAATATATGTTCATGCATATTTATGAGTGAAACTAAACACTATAGCAATGTAATTGCAGATTCATCAGTTGATTTGTGCGTGTGTTTTTCGTTATTTTGAGGTTTAGAAAAGACATGAATCTAAGGAACATTGCTTTTGATTTGCAGAATCTGAGAGTGGATCAGACAAAATTTTAGATACAAGTTTTTCAGCATTTATGTATTCATGCTTGTAACAAACTGTAACACAGACATTATACTTGTATGCTAGTTCACACAGGCACTTATGCATATATGTGCATGTGCGCACATAAACACACACACACACACACACACACACACACACACACACACACACACACACACACAACCTGTAATTGTATATTTATACATGTATGTTATGTGCACATGCTCATTAGTGTATATGAATTTTTAAACAATATAGCTTTTAAAAAGATAAAATAGGCAATAGTGTTAAATCACAAATACACTGAGCACAGAGTGTTGTAATGCAAATTTTGTTGAGAAAGCATTAAGAAATCACATTCATTTATATGAACATTGACATAAGTATTTTGTGTACACAAAGAGTGGATACATCACACGCATGCACGCACACGCACACACACACAGGTTTCTGCTTATGTTTTGCCGAACAACAGACTCCCTGCATTTCTAATTTCAACTGCTATTTATATTATCTGTATGTGTGCACATGCTATTAGTTATAGAATTTTAACAATATCCAGAAAAGTAAACATGTGTGCTTAATCAAAATTGTGGGTTTTTTTCATGCATTAGTTTGAATAAGCTATTAAATCCATCTTTATAGATCCTGTCATAGTTTGTGTGGACAAAAGGTGTGATGACGAAAGATGCTAAAGGGGAAAGTAGATGTGGCAAGATATTAACTAGGACTGCCTGGACCAAAGCTGAAGGCTTGTTGTTGTATGATTCCAAAATGCTGTTTGTTTTCAATGTTATAACTCAGGTTGTCTGAATAAAAGCTGATTGTAAGGAGCCAATAGGACTAGCATTTATCTTTTTTCTTCTTTAAAGAATATTGTTTTTGGGGGGGAGGGGGGGGGGGGGGGGGGGGGGGGGGGGGGGGGGGGGGGGGGGGGGGGGGGGGGGGGATAATATACTCAGTCACTTCAAGTTGGCCATTGATAGCATTAGCTGTATCTATTTCTAGAGAGCATCTGTAATAGCAGATTACAGTTGTCTCAATAGCTTTCTCTTTTTCTTCTTCAAATCTTTAGTATTCTAAAAAGGAAGAGGTTCCACCATGTCTACCTTGCACAAAAGACGCGGCCTGACAATGTCAGTGCAGTGCAACTCTTGAAAGAGTACAGGAGAAAAGGGGCCTTAAGTCAGTTGTAGTAAGTACTGTGTACAGCTGTTAGCAAGGCTGCAGATCAGTGTTTTATAGCTAGCCCACAGATATCAACACAGCTGTGCTACCTTCAGTTTCCTCAGTTTAGATTTTCTTTTAGACTTTTTTTTCTATCAGGTATGCTATACATTGTGGATTGAGTAGGCTATAGTGTTTCTTTCACATACACACATCTGGCTGCTTCTAGGAGTATTGTTACATTTTATTTACCCTCAAGGATTTTTTACCTTGAAATAAAAGATCTTGAATCTCGAATCCTCCACATTAAAAACAAGAAAAAAGAAAGAAAGAAAAGAAAGATATCTGCCCAACCTAGCTGCTGCAGTGCAGACCATCACTATCACCGCAACAACTGGCTGGCTGTGAAACAGAAAGCGACAAGTGACAAGCCAGCAGCAGCAGCAGCAGGAGGAAGGGGTTTCATTCCTCCACACCACCCAGTTAACACCCGGTGACTTGGTTAGGTTAATTGAGGGAGGGGTGCTCTGCTGGGAGGCAAGGCAAGGCACTGGCTTCCCTCAGCTGGCCCCAGTATTGATCCCGGGCCTGACAGTGACAGTCATGGCTGTGGTAGCCGTGTTGTTGCTTCCCCTGCTCTTTTAATCCCCTCTTTCTTCTTCTTCTTCACCCTACTTCATCTGTTACTGAGGCCCTCCCTGCTAGTAGTGGCTTCCTCACCTTGCTTCTGCCTGATTCTTGGTCACCCCTGTCGGTTTTGTTTTTTAAACTAATTTGTATGGAGGCGGCTGTGGTGTGAGGTTTTCTTAAAGGAGTGGGTTGGGTTGTTTTTTAATTTAAACAAGCCAGTAGTTTTCTGGACTCCAAGCTTACTGAATGTGTTGTGATTTAGATTCAGAATATTTTATTGCCATAAAAGTTGTGTAGACTTATTTGTCGCAAAAAACAAAATAAACATTAACTATAATCATTGAATGACTGAAAATGATGTACTCTACAATACACGGGTGTAGGTTGTATTCTATTTCTCTTTTCCACTTTTCCGAAAACATTTATACACATATGTATTGAAATCTGATTGATAGATATCAGTGATAATTATGTCACTTAATTTGTGTGTGTTGTTTTTTGTTTTGTTTGGGGGGGGGGGGGGGGGGGGGGGGGTTTTTTTGTTGGGTTGGTTGTTTGTTGTTTTTTGGTTTTGTTTGTTTAGGGGGTTCTGTCTTTTTCACTTTTTTTTTTCTTTGGCTTTGATTTCTTTTTCTTTGTTTTATTCCTTTCTGCCACCCTTTCCACATAATATCTTGAACATTAATTAACCACACAAAACATTGGGTTGTTCTTGTTGCCAGAGATTATTTGTTACTATGTTTAGACTTTCCACAGATAATTTTTAGCGCATGTGCCCATCAGAATGTCTAAAAACAGGAGACCTGCTCTGCTCTGCTCTGCTCTGCTCTGCTCTGCCCAGCCCTCCTCATTGTTTTTCTTTCTGTGCCTGCTTTCTCCCCCTCGCAATCACAGTTACAATTCTGGGAATGTGGAAGCCTTGGCACGCGTGTGACTCAGTCCTTTTTTTTAAAAAAATTTTTTTCTTCCCCCCCCCCTCCCCCCCATATTCTTCCGTGTTGCTGTCTCTCTTTCTCTCTGCTCTCTTTCTCTCTCTGTCTGTCTCTCTCTCTCTCAATCTTGAAATCTTGAAGTCCCCTCCCAGGAAAGAAAGATTATCAGTCACTCTCTGCTCTCCCTCCTCCCTATCCAACTCACACGCACACACACACACACACACGCACGCACGCACGTGCGCGCGCACACACACACACACTCACACACACACACAACACACACACCACACACACACACACACACACACACACACAACACACAAGAGTCTCAAAACCAGATTGGGCTGCTCACTAGCTATTGATTTGACGAGTTTGGGGGATTTTTTGGTGTGTTGTGTGATCTGTGTCTGTTGCTAGCTCTGAGAGACATGCTCACCAGTCTCATCCTCCCTCTCCAAGGTTTTTGAACAGATGCATTTTACCGACATGATTATTCTGTCAGTAACCTGGTCCCTCCTTGCTACTCAGACTGAGTTGGTGGGTTTTCACTAATGCATATGCAGTTATACTCTCTATCACACACACACACACACATACACATACACACACACACTTGTACCTCTCTCTCCCTCACACACACATTGTAATGTTATAAACGTTATTCAAAGTTTAAAGAAAAGAAAGTAGTAAAAAGGTTTTTTTAAAAAGAAGAAAGGATGGATCAAAATGAAAAAAGAGAAAATAATCTGGTTTTCTTGGACAAACAGCATCAGACCATCAGCCAAAAAGAGGAAGCCACAGATGGTAACAAGAGCTAATGAAGAAGGAAGGAAGGAAGGATGGATCAGCCACCATTCCCCCACACACAATGACCTGATGACCTTTGGTTAATTGATGAGTGCATCAGGACAGACAAAGACGGTTCCACCCCCACCCCTCCTCTCTCTCTCTGTCTGTCTCTCTCTCTCTCTCTCTTCCTCTCTCTCTCTCTCTCCTCTCTCTCTCTCTCTCTCTCTCTCTGCTCTCCCTCTCTCTCTCTCTCTGTCTGTCTCTCTCTCTCTCTCTCTTCTCTCTCTCTCTCTCTCTCTCTCTCTTGTCCCGTCCTCTCTGCCTCTGTCTCTGTCTGCTCTGTCTGCCTGTCTGTCTCTCTCTCTGTCTCTCATTTCTGGCCGTATTGATCATCATCACAAAGCAAAGGCTGCCTCTGTCTCCATTGTCCCCATGTCTTCCGTGTCCACTAGTAATGTTCATCCCCTTCTGGCTTCCTGTCCTATCCCCCCTGTCTCCACTGTCTGATGATTCTGGGCTTTGTGTCTCTCACTTTGAAGGGCTGTATTCGTTTCCCAACTTTCTTCTTCTGTACTGCTTTGGAAGATTCTTGCAAATGCCGTCTTTGCCTTCTCATTTCTGTTTTTATTTATTTATTTTGTCTTTGGCTGTCCTTTCCTTTTTCTTTTACTTTAACTTGTTCATTATCTTCTATTGTTTGTAACAGAATTTGGGATATTTGAAAGCTGAACCTTCCCTTTTTCTTCCTTTTCCATTGTGCATTAAGGTTACAGATATATTTTGTCATTATACAGTATGTTGATGCTGAAGCCACTGCCCTTCTCATTGTTTTTATACATTAGTTTTTGTGTTGTTGTTTTTTTTATTTCATTTCACAAAATTGGTTACATCTTGATATAAATGTGGGCTAGCAGTTTTTTAAATTTTCTTTGTCTTACATTTTTTGTAGTAAAATTGGGGGCGGGGGGGAGTTAAAAAGTAACTGGATGTTTCTGCAATGTCATTACTGTATATAATTTATCTGATAACATTATTGGGTTGCGCTCGCAATAGCGGTTTTTATCACTTGGTCTAATCAGACACATTAAGCATACTGATCGTTTTATATTCATCGAGATTGTGATCAGATGTTTCTGCGATTTTATGACTCGTCTTCTTACAGCTTCGCATAATGTGATGAAACGGCAAGAGGGAGAAAGAAGATGAATGTGTTGACAGCGCTGTTTTATTAAAATGTCAGACTGGCACACTAGTCCTCGGCATCTGAGAGCCAGCTGTGTCCGCCTGTGGACAAAGAACATAGTCGCCAGCTGTTGCCCGTCTCTGCTCTCTTCTGCTCTTTGTTCATTTTCATATGGGAGTGCTTCTCGTTATAGATTGCTGGTAGCCCCGATATGGCCGCTGTGGTCGGCAGGGCTATAAACAACAAGATTGGATTGGATTGGTAGGAAAGGAGGGAGAAAGGTTTTCCCATACCGTATGCATCTATAGGTCTGTGGGTATGGTTTCTATAATAACCGTCATTCGTTCTTTCTCTTTTCTCGGTATGCAAAACTCACACACACTCTCTCTCTCTCTCTCTCTCTCTCTCTCTCTCTCTCTCTCTCTCATACACCATCACCATTGCTATGGAAAAATAGCCTGGCCTTCGCTAGTGTTCTTACTCAAAGCAAGTTCCTTCTGTTGACTAGTAAATGGAATTTGCTTCGTGCTGAATAGGCTCGCCGGTTGTTGTTTTTTTCTTTTGTTCTTTATTTTATTTTATTTTTTGTTGTTGGGGGGTAGGGGGTATCTTTTTCTTCTTTTCGGGAGGCAGCAGGGTAGAACAACATTTAGCACTCTGCCCACCTCGGCTTACATTAAAAAACGTTTTATCTGCTAGCGCGCGCGCGGGTGTGTGTGTGTGTGTGTGTTGGTTTGGGAAAGGGGTTGATGTTCAGGGCAAGGCCGTGGGTGATAGCGCATGTTCGGCAAAGTGATTTGGATTAAAGATCTGCGCCACAAGGAAGTATTCTTTCTCAAAACGAAATGGCTCGCACACACACAACACACACACACACACACACACACACACACACACACACACACACACACAACACAAAACCACTCCTCTCTCTCTCTCTACTCTCTCTCTCTCTCTCTCTCTCTCTCTCTCTCTCTCTTTTACTCACCCACGCACTCACTCACTCACCTACCTCATAAACACTCGAAACAAAGATAGGTAAAACCTAAACTAAAAAAGAAACGGAACAAAAACAAAAGATAAAAAACGATTGTCACAAAAAAGCATAAGTAATAGACAAAACGGGCATATTGTACATTGAAGAGTAAAAGGACCTCACACACACACACACACACACACACACACACACACACACACACACACACACACACACACAACAAGTGATAGCGTAGATACAGAGCCATCTCTCTAAGATACTTTTAGTCAGTAACTCAGCCATTTAATCTAAAAACTTAAGCTGCGAGTCCAATGCCATATCTCCATCAACTGAAAATAGATGGTGATCATGTCTGAAAACCCGATTATGAGCACTACAAGCAATACAAATACAACTTAAACGTGTGATTCACAAGCTAGATCAAGCTGATAGGCAGAGAATTGTTTCCATATTGCCTCATATCCCGTTATAGCCTCCGTTCCCATTCCCTTGTGCATTGTCATCGATCACATACAGGGCAAAGAAGTTCACTGGATTACCCATGTAGCCACAGCTAATCAACCCTGTAGGGAGCACACGTGTTTTGGTGAAAAGAGCCACACACTATTAGCTCCACATACACTAGCCTCCCCCTCCTCCTCCTGTCTGTTCCCATCCAGTTTTGCATCAACACTAACTACCCTCGCGGTAGAGATGGTTTTGATCACTTTTACAGCGATAGCATCCACCACCCACCCCACCCTTACCCTCGGGTTTGTGATGTAAGACCTGAGCAGCATACATGTGCAGGAATGATGAAATGTCATTAGTTTAAATTGAAAATGGGTACACGCGGTATCATGAACAAGAATTTCTATTGCTTATTAAAGACGGAAGAGGCAAAGCAGAATACAACATAACAGGAACGTAATAATTGGTGGTGATGTTGGTTTTCTTGGGACAGTCAGTGCCACACTGTTATACAAGGTGTTCTGAAACCACACACTCGCACGCGCGCGCGCGCGCGCGCACACACACACACACACACACACACACACACACTAATAAATTAAAAAATATGACAGAAAAAAGTGCTTTTGTTTTAAAGTTCTGAAACACAGCTACAGATGGCATGCAACACACTGTAATCTGTCCTCGTCCTTCCTCCTCCGCTCCTCCATTACAACAGCGACCTGAGGACAGTTGGTCAACAGAAGAAGATTGCAGTGCAGGAGACAAAGACTCCCTCCCTCTCCTTCCTTCCTTCCTTCCTTCCTTTCCTCTGTACTACAACTGGTATTGATCATCACCCCCCTCCCCTCCCTTAGCAGCAGCAGCAGTGGTAGCAGCAGTGTTGCACAGTCTCCTTTTTCCTGCCCCCTGCTTTTTCCATCACTCTCAGTTGCACGTCTGGACTGCCATCAAAGAATATCCCACGGTGTTTAACCTTTTTCTATATTTTTTTTATTTTTTCCTTTTTTTCCCTTTTTCTTTCACTCCGGTCGTTGCTCCCTCCCGTCAATTTTCACTCTTTTGTCGTTTTGAAAAAAAGATTTTTTTTGTTGTAACCGGGTGTTGGGTTTCCTTGAGTAACATTTTGTTTTCCTTGTCTGCGCTGTTTACCCTGCCTTCCTTTCTGCTTTTTTTTTTTTCTTTTCTCTCTCTTCTCTCTCTCTCTCCTCTCTCCTCTCTCTCTCTCTCTCTCTCTTCTCTCTCTCTCTCTCTCTCTGTTTTGTTTTTCTCTTCTTTTTTTTTTTTTGGGGGGGGTGTTGTCTTTTCTTTTCATCCTTTCTTTGATTTGATGGCAGCAGAGAAAGTGGATAAGTTGGCATGGCGTTTTTTGTTGGGGATTTTTGTGAGGGTTTTCTTTTTTTTTCAAAATTGAAATGTGAAGCTTGCTCCATAGAGGCCAGGAATAGGACGTGGGCTGGCTGTATGAAGTGGGCTGGCTGTATGAAGTGGGCTGGCTGTATGCAGTGGGCTGGTTGTATGCAGTGGGCTGGCTGTATGCAGTGGGCTGGTTGTATGCAGTGGGCTGGCTGTATGAAGTGTGCTGGCTGTATGCAGTGTGCTGGCTGTATGAAGTGGGCTGGCTGTATGAAGTGTGCTGGGTGTATGAAGTGGGCTGGCTGTATGAAGTGGGCTGGCTGTATGAAGTGGGCTGGCTGTATGAAGTGGGCTGGCTGTATGAAGTGGGCTGGCTGTATGCAGTGGGCTGGTTGTATGCAGTGGGCTGGCTGTATGAAGTGTGCTGGCTGTATGAAGTGGGCTGGCTGTATGAAGTGGGCTGGCTGTATGAAGTGGGCTGGTTGTATGCAGTGGGCTGGCTGTATGAAGTGGGCTGGCTGTATGAAGTGGGCTGGCTGTATGCAGTGGGCTGGTTGTATGCAGTGTGCTGGCTGTATGAAGTGTGCTGGCTGTATGAAGTGTGCTGGCTGTATGAAGTGGGCTGGCTGTATGAAGTGGGCTGGCTGTATGAAGTGTGCTGGCTGTATGAAGTGTGCTGGCTGTATGAAGTGTGCTGGCTGTATGAAGTGTGCTGGCTGTATGCAGTGGGCTGGCTGTATGAAGTGGGCTGGCTGTACGGAGAGCTGTGTGGACAAAGAAGGATCGCCAGCTGTCAGTCCTGCTCTGTTCTTTGTCAGGCTTTTTTTTCCTCCTTTCTTTTCTGCTCTTTGTTCGTATCTGGCTTGTCACTTTGTTTCTGCACTTTGTTGGGGGTTCCCCCCACCCCCCACCCCCTCCCCCTGGTCTGTTTGCACTGTCTGTTCGCATCGAGCCGGGTGGGGTTTTTTTTCATTATGTATTTATGGGTTGCTGAAAGAAGTGGAAACGTGTTTTCCTGCATACGTTGTGGATGAGCTTTTTCTCTCTCTCTCTCTTCTCTTCTCTCTCTCTCCTCTCTCTCTCTCTCTCTCTCTCTCTCTCTCTCTCTCTCTCTCTCTCTCTCTCTCTCTCTCTCTCTCTCTCACACACACACACACACACACACACACACACACACACACACACACACACACACACAACATCTCTCTCTCACACACACACACTCACTCACACACACTCACACACAACACACTCACACACACACACACACACACACACACACACACACACACACACAAAACACACACAAGAGTGTATTTCAGCTATTTTGCTACCTAGGTGAGGAGCATATCTAGATACAAAAGAAGAAGCGTGGTGTAACATACTGGTAACTGTCATCAGCTGGTGGGTGGTAAGAAAGCACATGTTTCCAAACCAACCTGGTCGTGTACCCATCCGTCTGATGAGAGAAAGGGAGATAAGCCAAGCCTGTCACCATGAACTTGATCTGCCTAGCATCAAATTGGTTATTGTACACCTCGCTGCCAGACAGGCCAGAGGGATGGTCTTACATAACAGGAGGGAAAAGGATAGTGCAATGTTTTATCATCCCAGTTGCTGAAACGGCAAACAAAAGAATTTTCTGTTTTAATATCCTGTCGTATGTGACGGGGATTTTTTTTTTTTAAAGGAAATTAGCCTACATTATTCTCAGAATTAGGAGGCACCGTGGTCGAGTGGTTCAGGCGGTCAACTCGTGATCCAGAGGTCGCGGGTTCGATCCCCGCTCGGCTCGGTGTTGTGTCCTTGGGAAAGACACTTTACTCCTATTTTCCTCACTCCACCCAGGTGTACAAGTGGGTACCAGCTCTGCTGGGGAAGTATCTGGCGACAGACTAGCGTCCTGTCACAGGGGTGGTGAAAAACCATCAGTTCGCTTAACGCTACAGAAACCGGGATAAGCTCCGGCTCTATGGGCCTTCTGGCTCGAAAGAACATACTACTATTCTCAGAATTATGAAGAAGAGGAAGGAAAGAAAAAAAAGAGGACAGGTCCCAAAGACGTAAGAGACAAATATAACAAAGGGCAGAAAGTGTACTCTCTGTGTCTATCTGTCTGTCTGTCTCTCTCTCTCTCTCTCTCTCTCTCTCTCTCTCTCTCTCTCTCCTCCTCTCTCTCTCTCTCTCTCACTCACTCACTCACTCACTCAACCACACACACACACACACACACACACACACACACACACACACACACACACACCCCACACATTTACACCTTTTTCCTATAATAATCTCTCCCAGTTGATTTTTTTGGCCATCAGTTCTCTTCAACATGTAAATATTCGGGTAAGGGGGAAAAAGTGTTCTTCTGTTTGCAGAGGAATGCAGTTAGTTAGGTCATGCTGAACAAGGGTTTCCTCCCCTTCCTCCTCCTTCTCTCCTCATGCAAGAGGAAAAAGGAGTGATGGGGGGGGGGGGGGGGGGGGGGGGGGGGGGGGGGGGGGGGTGACGCTCTACATGGCTCTGTAATTGGGCTGAAATTGGTTTATGTTCAAGTTTTGGGTGTGTGATGGGGAGTTCAGGTCAAGGCCTTGAGCTGAGTGACGTAATTGTGTGTGTGTGTGTGTGAAAAGGAGTTTCACAGCGCAGGAGTCATCAGCGCAAGTCTTGCTCAGCGACTGCAGTTGATGTCAGAAACCATTGGCTTTAAAATAAAATTTAAAACAAAAAGAAGGAGAAAGGAAGGAAGGAAGGAACAAGCTAATAGTTTCTCTATAAAACTTGACAGTGTGGAAGTTTCGAGTGTACGTCATTTGGCAACGCGACCACAGTAGCTCCTGTGTAAGACTTTAAACGTGAATAGTTTAGATGCCTAGAAAACCCAACACAGACATGGTGAACACTAAAAAATAATAAAATATAAAATAAATAAATACCCCAAAAAACCCTATCCTGCAGAGAACGGTCTATGTTGTCCACCATCGTTTTACTGTGCCCACGCGTACTGTTCTCTAGTTTTCTGCACCAGTGATCAGTCAGACAGAGGCATGAAAGTTCAGTGGGACAGGGACAGAGAGAGCCAGAGCTGTTCAGATTGATCAACTGCTTCAGGGAACACCCCCCAGTGTCCATCCGTGCATCCTTAAAGAGACAGCAGACCATTAATCTCCCCCCCCCCCCCCCCCCCCTTTTTTTCCCCAAATCTTCCAATCCACCTCTCTCTCTCTCTCTCTCTCTCTGACAATTATGGTGTTGGACTTTTGGATGTCTTGGCACGTTATTATTGCCTCCCATCCTTCCCTCTCAAACCCCCCCCCCCCCCCCCCCCCCCCCCTCCTCTGAATTCATACAACTTGTTTCCTTCCATCCCTCCACCCCCACCTCCCACCTTCCTTCCTTCTTCATTCCATCCACCCACCCACCCTGCTCTTCTCTTGTCCAAAAAGGGATTTGGCTGCTGGATGGCTATTGATTGGAAGGGAGGGAACTTTTTTTTTCCCCTGCATGTCTGGCAGGGTGCTAATAGAGACACCGGCATCATCACGCTCTCTACTACTGCTACTGTCATCCTTGTTATGTCCCGCTGCCAAACTTTGTGTGTGTGTGTGTGAACACCACCACCCCCTCCCCCCCCAAATCCTTGTTGCTGACTTGAAGTGCCTGCTGTACTGCTGGTCTTTTAATTGTGCTGTGCCTGATACCGCATCCCCCATCTCTTTCTCTGTGTCTGCCTGTGTGTCTTGTCTGTCTGTTCTCTCTCTCTCTCTCCTCTCTCTTCTCTCTCTCTCTCTCTCTCCTCTTCTCTCTCTCTCTCTCTTCTCTCTCTCTCTCTCTCTCTCTCTCTCTCTTCTCCACCACACACACACACTCGCACGAACGCACACACACACACAGACCATCTTGCGCACACGTTAAAATCCTGTTCCACTTTTCGTAAGAGTAGGCCATTGTGTGCCGGTGGGAACAGATGACAAGTTACAAAACCGCATACACACAGGGATTGGGTGTAAAAAAGCACTCAAGTGCTTATTCCATTATCCTCGATATAAAAGAATAAAATAAAATAAATAAACACACACACATTGCCCGCCTTATTAGTTAATCTCTTGTTGTTGATGAAGATGTTGTTTTTGCTGTGCAGGATGAGGGGGAGGGGGGGGGGGGGGTAAGTTTTCTTACAGTAGAGCATATTCCTTTTATTACCAGCACTCACTAGACATCGTTTTTGGACTTTCTGACTTGTCTGCACACACACACACACACACCACACACACACACAACACACTACCCTTACATGTCAGTTAGGGCCACTTCATCCTCCCCCATCCACCTCCTATCCTCCCCGCTGTGTTCTTTTGGCCTCCCTCCCCCTCTCCCCTCCTCACTTCCCCTTCCTCTCTTGTTGACCTCTTGCTAATAGAGGTGAAGCCTTTCACCATTTTTCAACTGGTGTGTGTCTGTCTGTCTGTCTGTTTCCGTCTGTGTGTGTGTCTGTCTGCCCGCTGTCTGTCTCTGTCTCCGTGTGTGTGTGGTGTGTGTCTGTCTCGTGTCCGTGTGTGTGAGAGAGAGAGAGGGGGTGGGGAGGACGGAAGATGGGGGGGGGGTGAAGAGATGTAGTGCTCAGCGTGTTGTGGACACGACCTTGGGATAAAACTTATTGATGGGCGGTTATCGGCTCGCTAGGGAGCTGGCTTAAAGAGATGATGTGATGTGCGGGCATGCAAGCATGCTCGCGCGCGCGCGCGCACACACACACACACACACACACACCCTTCGGATGAGACTATAAACCGAGGCCCCGTGTTCGAACGCAGGCAGAACATCTTGCGCACACGTTAAATCCTGTTCCGCTTTTCGGAAGAGTAGGCCATTGTGTGCCGGTGGAAACAGATGACAAAATTAACAAAACCGCATACACACGGGGACTGGATGTAAAAAAGCACATGAGTTCTTATTCCATTATCCTCGATATAAAAGAATAAATAAATATAAAAGAATAAACAAATAAACACACACACACACACTCGCATAACACGCACACGAATGCGCTCACTCAATCACAGCATGCAGTGGCATATCATACATGGGAAAGTAATCAGCCTATCGCGTGATGGAGCCAAACATCTGTCTTTGACACTCACTCTCAAATTTCTCCAGTGCAATCTACCCAACAAATTGTCAGGAAAAATAATTAGTAACGACAATAAAAACGTGTTGTGAAGAGAGGTGATGACATGCAATAATATGTGATTTGATCGCATACGGCAGTGTCGTTTACTGTGGTTGGTGGGGGCGCAGCACTTTTCCCGACTCAAATTGATATGGTGTTGACAGATTTCTGTGGAAAGTTCTGTTTTGGTATTGGTTGTTGTTGACACTTTTAGACTACGGCATTACTGCTGACTGTTCCACATAGCTGAAACTAAACCCATCAGTTGTACAAGTGTGTGTGTGTGTGTGTGTGTGTGTGAGGGGAGGGGGGTGGCCACAGAAGAAAAACAAAAAACCCGTCGATTTTATTGTTAGCAGCTGTGTGTGTGTGTGTTGGGGTGGGGGCTTGGGGTGGGAATGCATGGGTGAGAGATTTTTTTTTTTATTGTTGGCAGCTGTAAGAGCGCATATTACCCGCCAGGTGAAGTTAGTGCGGCAGTTGTATTGCGTTCACTCTGTCTGTCTAATGGTGCATGCCCCACACAACTCAGATGCTAGAAAAGAGTACAGCAAGTACCCTCCCCCCCCCCCCCCCCCCCCCCCCCCCCCCCCCTCCCCTTCATATCATGCCAAAATCTTTTCTTCGTCATCCCTCCTCCTCCTCCTATCCTCCCTATCTCTCCTTAGACCTCCTCCCTCCTAACCTTGAACTCATTAACTTTGGTGGCTGAGAGTGTGTGCGCCCAAGTGTGTGTGGAGCAATTTGGGGGGCAGTGACAGTTAGGCTAGTGGTGGAATGGCTTGGTGGGTCCTGTAGCGCTGTCGTCCGCCCTGCCCTTCCCTGCCCTAGCCTAGCTTAGCCTGGTTGTCTCCTGCTGCTGCTGCTGCTGCTGCTGCCCATACAATAAAAACACTTGTGTGTGTGTGTCGCCACGCTGTCGCAGCCTGCCTGTCTCTGTGCCCGTGTTCTCTGGAAGCAAGCAAACTCGTGTCGTTGGAGTCAGGAGAGTTGGATGTGTGAGGAGAGAAAAAAAGTGCTTGTCTGTGTGTCCATCGTCGGCTACTCTTGTCTATGAGAGAGAGGGGAGGATCGGAGGGAAAGAGAGAGAGAGGGGAGAGAAATAGTGTCTGTCTCTTGTGACATTAGTTTGTCTGCCGAGCTAGTATAGGCCGAGTAGGGCCGTTTGTGTTTTGTGTGATGGCAGAAGGGCTGTATGTACTGCTGCCTTCCTTCCAGCCGTGATGTAATCTCTCTCTCTCTCTCTCTCTCTCTCTCTCAGTGGTAGTGCTTGGCTAGGCCCTCTCTACACCGTGTCTCTGTGGTGGCTGGCTGCTGCTGGGGGCTTTTTTTTGTAAGTGGGCGTGTGGAGTGAGCTGTTGTGGTCGTGTCCTGCTCGCTCCGCGTTTCTTTCTCTCTCGGTCTTTTTAAAAAAAAAAATTTCCTGTAGCCTATAGCTACCAGTGCTAGGCAGACTGCGAGATTTTATTATAGTCATGGAGCTGACCTAAACAGAGAGCTGTGTAGACATAAACAGAGAGCTGTGTTGACCTAAACAGAGAGCTGTCTCTCTCTCTCACGCAGTGTTGTGCTAAGCGGAGGTGTTTGATCCTTGATCCACATCTGTGGAGCGGTTAGCTGCACGGGATGTAGGGCTGGCTAATGCCCCCAGCAGCGTTAAAAGAGTCCAGTTGTTATGGCAACGGAATCAGTTGCATCATCAACACAGTGATAAAAAGTGTTTGACGCCATGGGTGGTGAGCATGGAGCGTGTGATGACAGTCCGCCAGCAGAGGAGCTGTTTCTGTACCGGGGAGTGTGTGGCCATGCCAGGCCTGCTTCAGACTTGCTGCTGCTACTGCACTGAACACACTTTGGTGTCGACCTCATTTTGCCCTGATTGGTCAACTGGTGGAATATAAAACCTACATATTGCCGCTAATGTCACGGCCGTAATTAGAAGGTGCCTCCTTACTGATAGGCTGGATAGTGTTACATTCCACTACCATCAGTTCTCTTCATCAGCTGTTGTAGTGACAGGTTATATAGTCATTTATCGTCTGCCAACAGCTGATGTGGTCATTAACAAAGGTGTATTGGACATCTGACACACATTCTACCACTACAGCTGCTGTCACTAATACAGTCATGTATTCATTTAGGAAGAGTGCAGTAAAGGAAATTTAAGAACCTCATTGATAAAAAGACACCCCCTCCCCCAAGGCCTCCCCACCCCCCTCCTCAAAAAAAGGAGAAAAATTAAA
The DNA here is from genome assembly GCA_028751875.1 of Rapana venosa. Classification (NCBI taxonomy): domain Eukaryota; kingdom Metazoa; phylum Mollusca; class Gastropoda; order Neogastropoda; family Muricidae; genus Rapana; species Rapana venosa. Next base: position 14,641,266 of record CM054140.1, on the reverse strand, counting down.
TAAAACCTTTACAACAAACAAAATCTGAAATATTTTCTTAAAAGGATAGAAATATCAGGGGTTTTTTTCTTTCTTTAATTGGTCATGCTGCTTACATGAATGGCTTCATTTAAGCAATCGCTGTGGAAAATGTAGATTTTTTCTCATTCCTCAGAGCTCTGAGGTTCACCAGTGGCAAGATTTTGTGTATGCGACCATTTGTACCCACCATCGTGACTTCAGGAAAAGGGTTATCTTTGGATTGATCATAAAACGTGTTCTTGCAGCCTCATAGGGCAAAGCAGCTTCCATTGTTTGTTGTGTTATGACCCTTATAAACAGTGATGTGGCTCAAAACTTAATCACTGAGATCAGTTATCAGCATTGCAAGGAATGACACTACCCAAAAACTCAAAATTTACCCAAGATCACCGAAGATTGTTCATTTTGAGTGAAAACCTTTCAGTTTGAAAACATCATCATGACACATAGCAAATATCTCAAAAAAGTGATGGGGTGCCTTAGGTATTTTAACAAAACCCATAAAATACTACTGGCAAGTTTACCAACAGCAACAAACATCAGCAGCAGTATTGATCATTAGATAGAGCCGACCTGAGAGACCAGTTATGCAGTCTTAGTCTTTGGAGGCAGTGCAGCAGCAACTGTCAACTCCAGAACTTGTCCAGACATAACGGAGAGTGTGTGAAACAGTTTTGGGGAGTGCAGTGACAGTGAGCTAGTTGTGGAATGGCTTGGTGGGTCCTGGTGTAGCTGGAACCAAGGGGACTGGAGCAAGACCCCAGGCATCAGAAGCCTGGTGAAGCACAGCCCAATGTGAGGTCACCTGTGTGTGTGTGTAGAGAGAAGTGAGGAGAAGCCTGAAGTGACAGCATGTGGAAGTTGCTGTTTACCAAACCCTCATCTCATAAGGGTGCTTTTTCACGTGTTTCAGATGAGTCCATTCCAAGACTGCCCAGACCTGGGTGAGTAATACTGACTGCTTTTTGTTCTCTCTCTCTCTCTCTCTCTTCTCTCTCTCTCTCTCTCTCTCTCTCTCTCTCTCTCTCTCTCTCTCTCTCCCTCCCTCCACCTCTCTGTCTCTCTATCTCTGTCTCTCTGACTCTGTCTGACTCTCTCTCTCACCCTCTACCACTCTCTCCTTTTGTTTATAAATGCTTTGTTTTGCTATGCTTTGATCCCATTCTAGGGGGTGGAGGCTTAAAGAATAAATTTGTTCATTGTTCTCTCTTTCTCTCTGAAACTCTCTCTCTGTCTCTCTCTCCCCCTTTTCTCCCCTCTCTCCTCCTGCCCCTTTATCCCACTTTCTCCCTCCCAGCCTCTTATGGGGCCTTCCTCTTCTGACTGACCTTATTTTTTTCTGCCTTTGGTGTGTGTTGTGGGATGAGGATAGCACTTGAAGCACTTGCTGCAAAAGTTAAGTGGGGTTGAAGTGGTTGGCCAGTGGATGAGTGACCATTAACTGCAGTTCTGGTTTTTAGTGTACCACCCACCACTCCACCCTGTACCCTTTCACTCTGTGGTAAGTGTGGGTACCTGCCTACCTACCTACCCTACTGAGGAATCTGAACCACTACCAAGAGGCATGTTGAAGGGGATTTTCCCTCTGGAGTTAACATCAGTGCTAACTCCACTCCCTCAAAAGTCCTTCAGATGAGACTGTAAAGCGTGGCGCCCATGTGCAAAAGTAGGCAGATTGTTCACCACATGTTTAAACTTCCTCCACCTTTCAGAAGAGTAGTTATTTGGGCTGGCGTGACAAAATTTTGTAAAATCACATGCACACAGGGACAGGATTGAAAAGAGCAAATGAGTGCTTATTCCATTATCCTGGAAGTAAAAGAATGAAGGAACAGAAAAAGTATGCCAGCAAAGGAGAAAAGATTGGTTCTACCCTTACCATACTTAGAAGTTGAAATCCAAGGTACTACTTCTCTTGTGCCCAAATTTCCAGCCCCCCCACCCCCCAATCTACTAAACCTTATGTGGTGATCCGGGTGTAAGTGTTTCAGATGAGACCCATTTAGCATACATAAAAGAACCCACAGCAACAAGAGAGGTGTTCCTGGCATAATTCTTTAGGGGAAAAAAACTCATTAAAAAACCCAGTACATTTACAAGCAGGAAAGTACTGTACATTTTTTTAAAAGATATTTTGGGTTGTGCTGCTTTTGTGGCAACACACTCTCCCCAGGGAGAGCAGCCTGAATTTCATGCAGAAAAATCTGCTGTCACTGAAAGTAGTAATCAATTCAGTCAAGCCAAAGATGATTTTGATTATGGGGCATCTATCCCTAAATTGTAATCTTAATGTCGTTCACTCACTAGTAGGAAAAAAACATTTTGAATTAAATATGGTCATCCATAAATTATACACACTTCTAGAAAACACTTAGCACCGTTTATGTATGTCACAACTTTAATCAACTCTTCTGTGTTTGTAGGCTTTTAACCCAAGTGAATTCACCCAGTCTGAGCACTTAAGATCACAGCAGCCTAATTACCAAACCATTTGGTCCATGTTTTTGTTTGGGTTTTTTGTTTGTTTGTTGATTGTTTTGTTTTCTTGCTTGCTTGTTTTTAATCTTGCCAGAAAGATACCATGATCTACCTTCAAAGAGTTTCAGAGAATTTGGTTTGGCTTTGTTTTATTTTTTAAGTTTAAACAGCAGTCTGTTGAATGGCTCTTGGATGCAGAAACAAGAACACCTTTAAAAAAAAGAAAAGAAAGAAAAGAAAACAACAGTTAAAAAAAAACCTTAGTTCCCAAGCTTTTGTGGTTCCTAGTAGATGAAGAAAATTTGATTTTGCATTCTATGGTACAGATATTCTCATCACCATTTGATGTTAATGGTTAGTCCATTACCCATGCTGCATTTTACATGTATGCATGCATACATGTGGTTTTTCTTAAAAGAACATTACAGTATTCAGGATCAGTTAAGAGTTTATTCATTTTACCATGTTTTTGTGTCATTGGGTATCGCATGTTTCACTGTTCTTGATTCTGTCTCAGTACGGTTTACAGTCTGTATACAGTAACAAATTTTCTCATAGCGTTATGAGTATGTGCTACATAGGCAAGACATTCCTTGCCATGGTGTGATGTGACAAAATGTGCATCTCCAATCATTTAACATTTACATTTTTCAAACTTTATACATGTACAGAGGAAAAATGGCAGACTATTTTTTTCAGGAAGAAAAATAGCCCATCTAGATTAAAGGTCAAGTAATGAATCAGAATAGATCAGTATGCTGGTCATGGACTTGGATTTACTTCTGTAGCAATTAAAAAAAAAATTTGAAGATTATTCAGCCTTTTTGCAGGAATGTATTCATCATTTATTCACACCCAGATGTTATCCCCAAAGTCAGAACGTGACTACCCTAATGGTGGGGGGTAAAGACAGTAGTGGCAGCATACACAAAATCTCACCTTCGATGATCCTTGGAACTCAAGCCTAGGAACCAAAAAAAATTCCCACAGACAATGTATAGGTGGACATAAAGCTGCAGGTTTGTTGCTGTTGTGGGGGTCACCCAGAATATGCACTCATGACTCTCTCATTCCACCTGGGAATGACTGTGGCCAAAGGTGAAATCCCTTTTTGGCAGGGGAGGAGTCCATGAAAGATATTAATTGTGATCCAGTAAGACAGATACAAAGGACAGACATGGTGGTGTTCATTTTGTTGAAATGCTGGTAATGAAAATGATGGATAAACCCACCTCAGCTCTTAAAGCCAGGAGATAGGTGCAGCAGCAGCAGCAGGAGGATGATGATCACAGGTTTGGCTGTGTTTTCTTTCAGGGCTGGAAGGCACAGACATGAAGACATCATTCCTCACAATGAAAGTAAGTTCTTAGGATTTTTCACTAACTGCTATTTGTTTTCTTGTTCTTGGTCAGTTTGGTATTTAATAATCATAAAAAAGTGTGTGTGTGTGTGTGTGTGTGTGTGTGGAGATGCATATAAGTGTAGAAAGAAAAGTCTGCACATTCTTGCATATTTACATGTAATTGTATACATGCTTAAAACAGAAAGCTAACTCACAAAGATGCAGGTGCATATTTATACATACATGAGATTATGTGCACATGCATGCACACACACACTCTCACACATACTCACACACATATTCACACACATTCTATGCACACACACTCCACACACACTCACACTCACATACACACACTCTCTCTCTTCCTCTCACCCTCTCTCTCTCTCTTTCTCTCTCTCTCACACACACACACACGCGTATGGGTGCACATAACTTTTTTTTCACATACACACAAGGTTGACCCTAGCTTACATAGGTGGGGCAAAAGTTAGTTGCATTTCATAGCAACAAAGTGTGTATTGATCGATTGCCTGTGGGTTAAAAAAAAAAAAAGGACATAGAAGGGTACTGGGAGCCTAAGTCAGCAAGGATAGAAATATAACAGAGAGTGTAAATGCACATGTGAGATACAAGATAGAGATTGATGTAAGTCTAAGTAAAATTGTTAAAATGATATATGTCATGATGAGGTAAATATTTGTAATTAAATAAGTGACAAAAGTTGTACTCAGATGTTACACTATTCCTGCTTCATTATGCTCTTCTGCTTATGATGCTTAATGTATGCACACACACACACACGCACGCACGCACGCATGCACACACACACACACACACACACAGAAACACACATGCACAGATAGGATGAAATGACTACATCTAGGCAAACAGTTTGACAAATAAATATGTGGTATGTATTAAAAGTTCAAATACATGACAAATATGCTCATGGTATGTATTCTAAGACACTTCAGTTCATGCATACCTGCTCAGAAGCACATCCTTGCTTTTGCACACTTACACAGTGTACACACACAGCATAATGCTTAACATACCTGTATGTGAATGGGAGTGCACACACACATACACACTTTGCATGTTGAGCATGCCCATAAATATGAATCAGACTGATGAATAACAGCAGCAGTAAAACTGCAAGTCATAGGAGACTGATTTATACTTGTGCATTTTTTATTTCAGGTTGCTGATGATTTTCTATAATTTGTTTTGAAATGTTCTCGATTACAAGTTGATACATGACGACTTTTTAAAACCCTGGCATTGGCTATCTTCAGGGATATCTGACTATGCAGAAATTGTGGAAGAGGAGGGCGACTATAGCACACCAGATGGTAAGACTTGTTATGACTGTTTATCTGCCCGTCTCATTTGGTTTCAGAGTAGCATGTTTATATTTATTAAGTTTATAGGGAAAAAAACCAAGCAATTGGTTTATTGATTTTTTCCATGCTTTTTCTCTTTTTCTTCGTTTTTTTTTTTTTTTAAGAGAAAAAAGTAAAATTGGAGATTTGGGTTGTTTTGGGGGGACCTAGATGCTCAGGATCTGTTCTTGTTTTGATATTAAGGATTCTGTTTTGTTTCATTTTGCATTGTTCATGAGCAGTTTTGCTCAGTGATATTGTTTTGTTATTTAGTACATTGGCAGTAAGTAACTCAACTGTTCAGGTTGTGGTTTGTTGCTGGGAGCAGTTTTTGATGATCTCCTTTTTCAGTCAAATTCTTTTGACATTTAGGCTGTAACATCAGAAATCACAGTGAGTAGAGTAAAGTTATCTAGAACTGAAGAAAATTACATTTTTTTAATTCCTGGAACTAAAGTGAAATAAGACGTATTTCTCCAAGTGGAAGATACTGGATTTCTTCAAAGCTAAATTGATTGCTGTGATCAAGAAAATGGACAGAGGAGTAACCTAAGAGCAGAACCAAAGAAAAAAACAGTTACAAGTGACTACAAGAAAAAGAATAAAAATTATGAATGTATTTAATTTATTTATTTATTTTATTTAAGGAAAAACTGATTTCCTGCAAAGAGAAAATCCTGTAAATTAGGTCTGAATTTTATTTTTTAATCCTTTAAAATGAAATAGATACAAGTGCTATGCATCATATAAAGGGGAAAAAAGCAAAGAAACAGGAATAAAAGCATCAGCAGCATCCATATCCCCTGAATAACTTCAAGCAAGAGACCTGCGCATTCACCATGCATACATGTAAGCAGAAGAGGTCTTGAGGAGTAAGCACATCGAGCCTGCCCTTCCCCAGAGATCCCACTCAATCCAGACAAGCCCTGGACTGACAGTCCCGAGACCCCCATGGCCCCAGCTGCTTCCTTGATCACGTCCATGCCCTGATCGATGTCTTCTAGCTGTTGGCCTGTTGTGGCGGCAGGAGCAGTAAAGGGGGGTAATAGGATGGCAGGGGCTATAACCGGTTAAAGGGCTGGCTGTGCAGCAATCCTTGGGGATGGCGGCCCTCTCATGTTTCCTTTGATGCTGTTTCTGGGCAGAGAGGAGAGGGAAGTCCCTGGTTAGATAGACTCTCGGCATTGATTTTTTGTTTTTCCTAGGTCGATAAGGGCATGGTCTTCTTCATTCACTGTTTCATAGGAAAGATGTGCAGGTGTTACATGCCTGTTGAAAATTCCATACAGGCTACACCACTTCTGCCAAAAATTCCATATAGGCTACACCACTTTCTGCCAAAAATTCCATTTATTCTACATCACTTCTGCCAAAAATTCCATATAGGATACACCACTTCTGCCAAAAGCTCCATATAGGATACACCACTTCGGTCCAAAACTCCATATAGGCTACATCACTTCTGCCAAGAAATCTGTTTTTAGCAGATGCTTGACCAGATAATGCACCAGTGAAGTTTTAGATGTATGGGTTTATTTGAGATTCCATAACACCCTTTATATTTACGTGATAAATCATAGCAGTGTTAGCAAAAAGAAAGAACAAATTGCTGAGATATTTTTCAAAGATTTAGCAATAACTGTGGAGTAAATGTGTATCGTGTATCTGTACGATATTCTTTTTCTTACATTAAAAGCAAGTATACCGTGTACTTACAGGCATGTCTCTTCTTATCTTTACTGTTTTATTTATTATTTTTATTTAATTTTTTTCTAAAGAGACATTGTGTAAAGAAGTATGTAAATATGTAATCCATGAAGTAATTTGAAGTTTATTTTGTAAATTTACAAAATACTCTGTGTGAAGAAGAAAATAAACTGTCCTGTCAACAAACCAATTTTTTGTTTTTTCAGATGATTTGAGAAAATAGCGAAAAAAAGTAAAAATCACTGAAAGATTTATGTGAAAGATACAGGTCTGTTGATGTGAAATATGAGTACTGGAAAAGGAAATTTCCTAGGAGGAAAAAGGCATACATGAGTGAATATTATTCATGCTTTTATTCATGAAAGTTATTTCTACTTTAAAATCAGGACATCAAGAAGGACTAGGTTTCTGAAGTACATATTCAAATTTCGTATTGGAATGTCTCTCTGAATGATATTCTTGTATTACTTGTATCCCCCAGCTCTGACCCTGATCTCTCTTCCCCACTTATCACTTTGCATGGCTGTCAGACTTGTGCTGCCTCTGTATCAGATATATATATATATATTATGTCAAGTTATCCATCAATTTACAGATATATCTCAGTATTGATATATTTCCATAGCTCCTCTTTTTTTTATATTTCTCTTGCTCCTTTTTTTGTTATTATTGTTTCTCAACACGTTGCTTGCAGTGTTTCGTGTATGTCTGGTTTTGTATGACTTGTCTTTTTTAATTAATACGAAAAGTTCTTTTTATTAAGTTTTTGATTATTATGGTTTTTAAAAAGTCATATTTTAATGATAAAATGTCATAGGTGTTTGTGATTTCTGTGGAATTTTCTTACCTTGTTTGTGTTTTTCTATCATTCTGCGTAATTGGATAAAATGCAGGTTTTTGTCTTATTGTTGTTTGCATTCCCCAGCTTAACACCCTGGAGGATCGCCAAGTATAAAGTACACACTGGGTGAGAAGTTTGTGTGTATGGCTGTTTTCAAATACCTCACCATATAGGCAGCCATACTCCTGCTTCAGATTTTTTCTCCATTGATGGAGGAGACTGAGGGCTGTTATGCTAAGAGCTTGTCACAGGTGAAGATAGTCGCAGCGTAACACTTTATACATAACAACATTTTTATGTAAGTTTTGGCACTTTGCTTACATCAAATGCCGACCAAGCATTTGGCCTGGACCAGTTGTTTTGTTTTGATTCAGTAATGTCAGTGACAGAATCACATCATCTGCTGCAAATGATTTGGTAACCTTTGATAAGAGAATCTGAGGTGAAAATATTTTGAAGGAAGTGCTTGGCAGTGTGAAGAAGATTATGAACAGCTATGATGAACTCCCAAGTTTCACTGTTTTAGTTATCAAAAGTCATTTTGATTAAAATTCTGGTTATTCATTTTGCGACTTAGCTTATTAAGATGTTTCGAATTTCAAGTTCATGTCATGAAGTATACCAAGGGAAAAACAGTCGACACACTATTTTAGGCTCTTATTTACTACAGGAAACTGTTAGCTAGTTTATTCTTGAAACAATTTTCATGAGGCAGGAGAGAAAGAAAAAAAAAACCAGGAAAGCATTAAGGGTTGTTAACATTAGAAAACATTGTGGTTTGTTTTGCCCTGGCTGTATTAATGAATGAATGTGGACACCACCATTGTGATGACTGAAGACGATTTATCCTGTGGTCCCTGTGCTTTAGGTCTCCCTAACTCCCGAGTGCTGAACAGGGAAAAGTGTAAGTGGGAGTCCTCGGCATGCTCCAGTATGAATGAGTCTCTAGCACTCCTGTGACACGTGGCTATCATCCGTGGAACTGACAGAATTAATACAATACGCCCTGTCTTGAACACTTAATCCTCTGTGGTCGTCTTTCCCCCACTGACCATGACTTACTTATACCTCTCTCCCAACTACCTTAGTGTTGTAGTAGGTGTGAGAAGAAAGAAGACTGTGTGTAGTGACGCCCAGTGTCTTGGCCTGGAGGCATCAGTGTAGAGTGTAGATCCCTGTCTGTACATGTTGAATGAATGAAGACCAGCATGGATTTGATATCGACTGTCTTTCATGTGAATGCAGGTGGGGTTTTTTAGAGGTTTGGGAAAAATGGGCACCTCTGTTGAAGAAAGAAGGTGTGTGTGGTGTGTGTCTGTGTGTGTGTGTGTGAGAGAGAGAGAGAGAGAGATAGAGATCACATGCATGTATGCACATCCCCATGTAGTTTTAAATTTTGCCTGTTTCAAGGAAGGATACAGATGGAAGGAGAACATGCACCAGGTTTTTTTTTCTGTTCAGATTTAAATGGTATGTTAGAGAATAAATGTCCCCATCTTTACATTGCTTTGGCTTACCTACAGTGCACTCATCCAGCTAAGTTTGCCAAAGAAGAGACCTTTTCATGGAAAAAATTAACATTTTTATTTTGAATCAAGATATATCCTTTAAAAAAAAAATCTTCAGTATTGGCTTGTTTGACTTATGTTAATTGAAATGTTTACGCATTGTAACATTTTTTATCTATAATGGCTCTATCAGACTAGTATGACTGTTTCAATTATCATAATTTTTACCATTATTAGGGCTGTTTGTTGGGGCAGGAATGGGGGGGGGGGGGACAAAAACTTAGAACAGTTGATGGATTAAAAGAAGTTGTTGTTTAATCCTTTGGTGGTTTTTCATTGTCTTGTCTTTTTTCTTATTAGATTTTTTATTGAAGTGATTAGAAATGAAAAGAAGTACTGCTTCCATCCATTGTCTTAAAAGAAGAAGTGTGAAAGCCTAGTGTAAGGAAAGTAAATGCAAGGATTTGCCTCACGATCTGCCCCTCCCACCCCCCCACCCCCCACCCCCTTTATACTTTATGGAATAAGAGTGTTTCATGTTCCTCTTTTTTCTTTTCAAATGAGAACTGATGAAATGAAGCTGTTCAACCCCAAATGAAGTATGAAGCTTGTTGAGCATGTTGAATAATTCATGAAGTAGAAGCCATATGCCAGCATGTATAACATGCTTATTTTAGTCTGAAGTAGGCCTCTCTCACTCTCTCTCTCTCTCTCTCTCTCTCTCTCTCTCTCTCTCCTCTCTCTCTCTCTCTCTCATATGCTCTCTACTCCTATATCACTTTCTTGGTGATAACATCTCTGCCTGATGTTAATACTTAACATTAACAGTAATAATGATTTTCTTTAAAAGAAGACTGGTATTAATGTGTGCACCAACTGTATCATATTCTTATCAATTAAGTGCATGAGACAAAACATGTCCTCCTTAACCCCTTTCTTTCCACCCCCCAATCCTTACCCTGTTCTATTCCCTGCCCTCATCCAGACCCCAACTACCCATTCTCCACCGTTCTCTACTGTCTGCCTGTCTGTCTCTGTGTATGTACTTTTGGTCCTTTTTGAAGTACTGTTGGACTGATCAGCAATAGATTTCCCTTGTGTATGATCCTTAAATTAATAAGGTAACCAACAAGGTTTCTTTTAACAACAGTGTCACATACTTCCATTGACAAGAGAATGATGTTGTTAATTAAGGCATGGGAATGATGTGTGTGAACTGAACTTTAACACAGGCATGCATCCATCAGCAGATGATTACAGTAGAGGTAGATGATGGATTCAGTGATCCCTTACATGAAACACTGGTTTCTGATCATCATGCATTTCTTGTTAGTGGTCAGAATAGACTTCCATTCTGTAGACAGTATGTGTATTCAAAAATCATTTGAATGATAGCTTGAATAACATACAAAAGATAAAACACAGACTTGCGGAACAATAGTTGCTCGTTTTACCCATAGAGATCATTGAAAATTGTCAATAATTATTTTGCTGTGTGTATCTTGTCAAATAGCCAACCCACGGTGCCTGGTTGATCTGCTTAGTTTCAATGCATTGCTTCGTTTTGTCTGGAAAGGATTAAAAGAGATGACTGTTGCTCTTTTACATGATCCATTTTGTCGTCAGATTATTCACTTCCTTATAATGTATCGAGGAACAGTTTTCCTAAAATGTGCTTTTTCTGTACTGATAAAAACTTTTGTGCCTCATCCTCATTTTTCATTCTCCTGTTTGCTTTTGTGATGCTTTTCATACCTTCCTGTTTTCTGTGTGTGGTTTAAAAAATAAATTAATGCATTTGATTGATAGTAACTGTGGGGTTTTCCCATTGATCCCTTGACAATAAAATAGAATGCATAGAAGTAGTTTCTAGAAGAATGCACACACATCTTAAAAAAACAACGTTGAAGAGCGCTGTACTTGAACGTCCGTGTATATGTTTGCTGTAACACCAGTGTTTGGTATGTTGATTTACAGCTCGGGATTACGAGATCCAGCGTGACCACATCAAGCTGGTGGAGATTCTTGGGGAGGGGCAGTTTGGTGATGTCTACAAGGGCATGTTCTTCGACAGGGTGAGTTTGGGGTGGCCTTGGACAGGGTTACTTCTTCCAGAACGCAGTAGCAAAATACTTCAGTAGGAGGAGTATGGGAGAGGCAGAAATAACAAACGGTCTCTGGCAGAGTAAGCTAAGGAGGGAGAGTTTGGGAAAGGCAAAAGCACAGTCTGCGACAGACTTTTTACTTTTTATTTTGTTTTTTTATATCGAGGAAAATGGAATAAGCACTTATGTGCTTTTTTACTTCCAGTCCCCGTGTGTATGCAGTTTTGTAAATTCTGTCATTAGAGTTAAGGAGAGGCACAGTTATGTATTGCTTTAGTGGGATGAGTTTTGGAGGATCACTTTTGATATATTTTATAATTGACCAACCTACTTTGCTTCTTGGTTTTTTCAAGTGTATGTCCCTTTTTGGGTGATCTGGTATAAGTGTCAGCTTTGAAGTGAGCAAATCATGAGACAAGTTGCCATTTTGAAAAAAAATGTCAGTAATGGAACTACTGTAAAAGCTTAACTGTGACAGAATTTAGAATAGGAAGAACAAGTTTGTGATAACTGTGGACACCGTGTGTTCAGACATAACTTTTCAGTGTTGAAGTAGCTTTGAATCTGAGTCTGTGATGTAAAGATGCTGTGTGTGTTGTGTGTGTGTGTGTGTGTGTGTGTGTGTGTGTGTGTGTGTGTGTGTGTGTGTGTGTGTTTGGTGTGTGTGTGTTTGTGTGTGTGTGTGTGTTTGTGTTGTTGTTGTGTGGTGTGTGTGTTTGGTATTCAGGAAGGAATGCAGGTGCCTGTGGCTGTGAAGACATGTAAAGAGACCAGTGAAGAAACCATGACAGAGAAGTTTCTGGAGGAAGCCTGTGAGTGGTTCTGTTGCACTTTGTACCTTCTACTTCTGGTAGCTCCTCTCAGTTTACAAGGGAGTGTGTGTGTGTGTGGAGGGGGAGGGGGGTGTTGTGTGATGAGAAAGACAGGATTGTTAAGTTGAATCCTCCTTTCCCAGTTTTTCTCTCACACATCCCTCTTTCCCTGTCCTTTATTTGTGCATCATAATTTGTGAATCAGAGTCAAGTCAATCAGAATCCAAGTCAGTTTCAGATTTAATGTATGTGAACATCCCTCTTGTTCATTCTTTCCTGGACAAAAGAATTCACCCTACTGAACAATATCGTGGGAAAAGGTTGTTTTCTACATTTTGTTTGGGGAGTTTTCTTGAACCTGTCATGTGGTGTTCCATTTCTTTTTTTCCTGTTTTTTTAATTTATTTTCATGCTCCGTTTTCTATAATTTACCACAGCTAATGTTTCTGTCAAAGTTATGTTGAATTAATGGTTTGGTGTGTGTGTGTGTGTGTGTGTATGTTGTGATTGTGTGAGTGAGATATATATATATATATATATATATATATATATATATATATATATATATATATATATATTTGTGCCCTTGGGGATATTTAGTTTATGTTTTATTCAAATATGCATTGCATGTTGACCTGATGGTGATGATGATGATGATGATGTGATGATGATGATTATGTGTGTGTGCAGACATCATGCAGCAGTTTGACCACCCGCACATTGTCAAGCTGATAGGGATCTGCTCTGACACCAGGCCTGTGTGGATCGTCATGGAGCTGGCCAAGCATGGAGAGGTGGGTGTCTGTCTGTCCCATGTCTCAGGGAAACTGTTTGCTTTGTTTACTGTTTGAACTGGTGGGGGAAAACTGGTGTACTTTTGAATTTTGGAAAAGGGAGTTTCTTTTTTAATGATACTCATTTTTATGTTGAAATCATTCAAGGTACAACCTGTGCATATCAAAACACGCCCATCTGCAAAACTTGCAGATATGCTTATACCGCGCCAAAAAAATCATATACATGTATGTTTGCAATTAAAGGGAGTTATGTACAGGGAGATAAAACTTGGATTCAGAGAGAAAGACTGTCTCTTTTTTTAGTGTTTGATGTAATGTGTAGGGGGTTGTGTGTGTGTGCAGATGAGAGCATACTTGCAGAACAACAAAACGCGGTTAGATCTGGTGATGCTCATCATGTATGCCTACCAACTCAGCACAGCACTGTCCTACTTGGAAAGCAAGAAATTTGTCCACAGGTAAGTGTTGAACAGGTGACGGTCTATATGTGTGTGATGTTGGCTGGACAAGGACAAGGACCCTTCTACTTGTCAGAAGTAGGTAATGGGCCAAAAAACTTGTTGAAAGGTGCATTTTCTGTGAACATTTCCTGCTGTCCAGCTTTCCCTTCAGTTTCCTTCTTCCATAATCCTCACCAAGATATATAGTGAAGCTTGTGACAGATAAACTGTTCTGTCTTCATTGCACTGAAACGGGCTTCTCTCAGACTACCCATGATAGTATTGTGTGCTCAGCTTGATGTACAATAATATGAAAATTTCACATTAGGTTTTGAGAGGAGAGATAGAGAACATTGCTAAGGATGATTTGTGTTTATAACGTTATCACAAGACCATAATTACATGAAAGCTAGGGGGAAGCAGTTGGAGGGAATTGATCTGTATGTATTTTTGTGTAAAAGTAAAACAAACAAACAAAATTTTTAAGTGCATTTGCTTGTTGGCTTTTATCAAATCCTCAGTAATGTGCTAATGATAAGAAACTTTGTTGTATAGTTAAAATGCACTGAAAGATATTGAAACGCATGTTTCAGGGATATTGGTAATGATAAGAAACTTTGTTGTATAGTTGAAATGCACTGAAAGATAATTGAAAGCATGTTGCAGGGATATCGCTGCCCGAAACGTGCTGGTCTCTTCCCACGACGCTGTGAAGCTAGGTGACTTTGGTCTGTCCCGATGGGTGGAGGAACAAAGCTACTATAAAGGTACTACAGTCGGTCACTTGTAGTGTACTGTCACTGTGTGTGTGTGTGTCTTTGAATGTGATGGATCTGCAGCAAACTTTTGAACAAATAAACAACAAGATGTAAATGATGTATAAAATAACGCTGATCATTCACATACTTAGGCACTTAAGAACTTGCACAAATGTTTCAGCTTTTTTTTTTTTTGCTTCTTTTTTTAAAAAGCTTGAAACCAAACTGGAAACCAGATGTGACTGCAAAATTCACATACTCAGGAGTGGCTTCTGCTCATAGGATTGTGCTGAACAGAAAGCACATGCCAGTTTCCTATACTCTCTCTCCCCGTCCCTCCATCCCCCTTTCCCTCCATCCCTCTCTCTTTATCCTCGATATAAAAGAATAAATAAAATAAAATTAAAATTAAAATGCTCTCGATATGCACCACACAAGTATGTAATGAGATCATCAGCACTGTGATGTTGATGGCCAATGTCACGTGAACTGTGAACTGTGTGCAGCATCCAAGGGCAAACTGCCCATCAAGTGGATGGCCCCAGAGTCCATCAACTTCCGCGCTTCACCACTGCCAGTGACGTCTGGATGTTTGGTCAGTATAGCAGACACACCTGCCTTCAGCTGTATGTTAGCTGTGGGAGGAGGGAGGGTCAGTATAGTAGACACACCTGCCTTCAGCTGTGTTAGCTGTGGGAAGGAGGGAGGGTCAGTATAGCAGACACACCTGCCTTCAGCTGTGTGTTAGCTGTGGGAAGGGTCAGTATAGCAGACACATCTGCCTTCAGCTGTGTGTTAGCTGTGGGAAGGGTCAGTATAGTAGATACATCTGCCTTCAGCTGTGTGTTAGCTGTGGGAAGGAGGGAGGGTTAGTATAGTGGATACACCTGCCTTCAGCTGTGTGTTAGCTGTGGAGCAAATTTCTGTGAAAAGGCTTTCAATTTGCTTTCAGTTTCTGATTATTAAAAGAAAGAAAAAGGAGGGGGACCCAAAATATCTGTGAAAAGACATTGCTTTTCATTTCTGATTGCTCCCTTCTTTACCACTTTTCATGGGGGAGGAGGGGGGGGGGGGGGGGGGGGGGGGGGGGGGGTTAGTGGGCTATTCTTCCCACCTGTGAATACAGAACCTATATTTTTTTTGTTTTGTTTTGGTCTTCTGTCCATGTTGCCATCTTCAACCCCCAGTTTTCAGTTTTGTGAGATTTCACATGTTGCGTCCATGAGTATGCATTTTCTCTTTGATTTTTTCTCACAAGATGTAGCGCAATATGAATTCCATGTATTATTATTATCATTAATGTCCTGTTTAAGATTGAATTTGTCTGTTGTCATGGTGCAGGGGTGTGCATCTGGGAGATACTGATGTACGGGGTGAAGCCATTCCAAGGGGTGAAGAACAACGATGTGATCGGCAAGATCGAGGCTGGGGAGAGGCTGCCTCTGCCTGCTGGCTGTCCCCCCTCCCTCTACAACCTCATGTGTGTCTGCTGGCAGTACGAGCCGTCCAAGAGACCCTCTTTCGCCGACCTGAAGACCTGGCTCTTGTAAGTCACTGACTGTTCTCTGTCCCGTGTCTTTGAAGAAGGTAGTGCTGGGTGTCGGAGAGAACGCTCTTTGTACTTGGGGTGTGTGTGTGTTCGCATGTCTGTGTGTGTCTTTGTGTGAAGCTGATAAAGTATGCGTAAGTTGGTTAAAGTATGCGTAAGTTGGTGAGTTGGAAGATAACTCTAGTAATACTTGCTGAGGGTAAAGTCTGTACTCAAAGGGAGACAAACTAGAACAAGGTTTCAGATTCACAATGATTCTGCTAAAAAATATTTAAAAATCCAAAGAAAACAAAAGGGGGTAAAGGGATAAAACTATACTTTTTTTTCTTTCAATATTGAATATTGCTTCAGAAATCTAGCAGCTCTTCTAGATAAGAACAGCAGTATTTTGATGGTAACATATCATTTTGAGTTTTATATATATAGGTATTCTGGTGTTGATTTATCATTATAAGTGTAATTCTGCATGTTGTCAGAATATGCTTATTTTCAGCTCTGTGTGTGTGTGGTGTTGGTATTTTTTTTATGGCTTGAGAGAGTCAGACAAAACTATTTCAGTACATATCCATTGACAAAGGATGTTTCATCCTGAACTATGTTCCCATGTATGTTCATCACCCAAACCTGTCAGTCGTGCTACTATCAATTACGGCGCATTAGTGCAGTTCGAAAGTATTTGTCCACTGATGCAACATCCAAACTAGTCACATCTCTCATTCTCTCACATCTGGACTATTGCAATTCTCTTCTGGCTGGTCTGCCAGCATCATCTATCCACCCTCTTCAACGTATACAAAACTCTGCAGCTCGACTAGTCCTCAGAAAGAAAAAATCTGAGCACATTACTCCTCTCTTGCGATCTCTCCACTGGCTGCCTGTGCCACAGAGGGTAAACTATAAGATCTGTACCCTCTGTTACAAAAGTCTCCACAAAACGGCACCTTCCTACCTCAGTGAATGTCTTCACTTGTACACTCCTTCTCGTTCCCTCCGCTCTGCTGCAGATACCTTGTGCTTAAGAATACCTAGATTCAACCACTCCACTGTTGGCCGTCGCTCTTTCTCTGTTTCTGGTCCAGTGATCTGGAACGACCTCCCTCTCTCCCTTCGTCAAAAGCCTACTTATGATGCTTTAAATCCGCCTAAAGACGCATTTATTTCAAACCTAAGATTCTCTCCTCTTGTTTCATCTCATTTCTGTCCCTGCCCTCAATAACCAACTCCCCCCCCCCCCCATTAGCCTGCCCGAGTGTACAACTTTTGTGTGTGTGTGTGTGGGCGCGCACGCGCGTGTGTGTTTACATTTGTATTTGTAAAAAACTGTTAATTGTGCGCGTGTGTGTGTTTACCTTTGAATTTGTAAAAATCTATTAATCGTAACTGGCTGCATGTGAAAGAATAGGATGAATGAGAGCGCTTTGATTTGTTTTTTTGCAAGATTTAGCGCTGTATAAATTCCATGTATTATTATTATTATTATGTATCAGGCATTGATCAGGAGTAAGTTCTATGATTAATTATTCGTTTGTCATTCTGTGTTTCAGTGAAATCTTGGAGGAGGAGAGATACAGACAGACAGAGGAGATGCACAGAGACAACAGGCGTGTACAGGGCATTTCATGGAGTGAGTTACAGACAAAGGGTTCCTTTAGTTTCTGACAGGGTTTTTCTCCTCACATTGCTTGTCTCAAATCTGCCAACTTTTAGTGTCAGCCTTTTTTTTTTAAAAATGATGTCATATTTTTTTATAAGTGTTTCTCATAGTTCTGCTTTGTTCTGATTGAAGGAAAACATTCAATCAATTCCTGTATAATTTTTTAGATTCTTTTCATGGAATTTTGTACTGAGATGTATTATGAACTATTAAACATAGTGTGTATTCACAAAGAAACTTGTACAACATGAACAACATTGTGACTAGAGCAAGAGGCAGCTTAAAGCTTATACTGTTCAAACTGCTGCTGATCAGAATGACATTTTGCTTTGTTGGTTTGTTACTGAGCTACAGTTGATGTGTTTCTTTGATCAGGACTTTTCAGGCAGGATTCTTTTGACTCTTGTTTAGAAACTGAAAGTGTAATGGTCTGGTTGTTGTGATGAACATTTATGAGAGAGACAGACACCAGACCTTGACAGTGTTAAACTGTATTAAACTTGTGTGTTTGTGTACCTTGTGTGTTTGTGTACCTTGTGTGTTTGTGTACCTTGACAGTTACTTTTTTTTGGGGGTGTCTTTTTCCAGGTGTGTGTGTGTATGAGAGATTGGTTCACACACACACACACACGAAATGTTCTGTTCTGACAGCGGGGTCCAACGGGTCAGACGACGAACCCCCTCCCCCTAAACCTGCCCGGCCTCTCTTCCCCATGTCGCCCACAGGATCCATCCCCAACCTGAGCGGTGGCAGTGGCCCCCTGGGGAGCAGCGCGGCCACTCACTGGAACAGCACCAGTCACCTGCCGCAGGGCCACAGCACCGCCCCCCCTGTCCCGGGGCCCTCCCCCCACGCCAACAGCCTGCAGCGTCTGCCCAGCGGCGAGGACTCGCGTGCCCCGCCCCACTCCACCCCCAACCTCTTCCAGGGCTACTTCCCTTCCTCCGCTGGCTACATGCAGGTCAGTCTTCGGCAAGGAGGGGAGAGTGCTCTAGGGTTGGTTCTCACAAGATATAGCGCTGTATAGATTCCATGTGTCATTATGAATCTCTTTATATCTCTGTATGCTCTTGTATCATGTATGTAACAAGCATATATGACAACACATGTACACACATGCATGCATGCACACACACGCATGCGCACACACACACTCACACTCTCACGCACGCACACACTCACACTCTCACGCACGCACACACACGCACACACACACACATGCGTGCACACACACACAACAAAACTTGATTCATTGATAACAAGATTCATCAGGAAAAAGTTAGTGACCATCAGTATTAAACACAAGTTCCAGGCTTAAGGCTTCAGTACAGGCTTTGAATTTATATGAAGTGTTATGATGGGAATGATTCACATTCATTCATTGAGACTATGCAAAAGGTTCCAGTTCTGTAGAGACAGGTTGTAAGCTTCTATCTGCTAGCAGTGCTAATGCCTGCTGAGGTAGAAGACAAAGTGGTGAACTCTCTGAATCTAGCTCATTTCAGCCTGAGTACCTGACAGATCCTTTTTTTTTTCTGACACAGATATTGATTCTGGGATTGAAAGCCGTTCTTTGTCACAGAAAGGTTATTTTACTTTCATTCACATGGCAGTGTCCAGAAATAGTCTTTTCACTAAATGCATCATTTAGCTGTTCTTTAAAGCTGCTGATGTGACTTGTGTTGCCATGTCTGTTTTCTTTTCTAACATTCAGTGCTTAAAACTAAAGCTGTTGAACCAGTTGGTAGGAGAGTTGAGGTGGTTGTTGTTTGTTTTTTGTTCCCTGGCCAGAGCTCCGAGGTTCACCAGCAATGAGATTGTGCATGATGGACCCTTTTTACCCACCATTAAGGTTGTTGCATTCCAACTTAGGGGACAACCAGCTGATCACTCCAACATGATTAAATTGAAGTACATTTCAAGCACAGCTGTTGCCATCACCTACTTAACAATAATAATGAAAGTTGTTTTTAACAAATATAATCCATATCTCTTGTGTGATGGCTGATCGTATTTTTAGATAGTGTCACTCACATGTACAGAATCATCCAGCTGCAGAGGTGTTAGTGACCATGGCTATTTGTTGTCACACTTCTGACAGGTGTCTCAGGCCAACGCCTCGCAGCCTGCCCCTCACCCCCGCATGGGATCCATCCCTCACTCAGAACGGCCCATCATCAGCCCCTACTTCTCCACAGGAGGGATCTCCTCTTCTGCCAACACTCAGTCATCATTACTGCGAAACGGAGTAGCTCGCCATGCCGATATTCCTCCACAGGCAAGTCTCACTGCATGTGTTGTGTGTTTGCACTGTCATTTACAGGCTACACAGTCAGCGTTTTTCTTAAAGTCTCTCAGGTTGCTTTAGATTCCGGAGTGTTCTGTATAGACGTGCATTCTTTATGTGATACTCTCAACTACTCGCACATTGTTAAAAAATAGTTATTGCCCTCCACATGTACTGTATTGTATACACTTTGGCAGTAGTTTTCTCATATTCAAACGTGGTGTGGGTTGATTAAGATTCACACAAAATACAAAACAAGTAGACACTGTGGTAAGATTTTTGTCTTGAGTTATCCAAGGTTTTGGAGGGGGCTTTTGGTTTATCCATCCATAGGGTGCAGGTCAAGATGCAAATGAAATATGAAGATCTACACAGATGTGACCAGATTTTTGTTACGAATTATCCAAGCTGCTGCTGCTGCTTTTTTTAAAACCTTCATTCACTGCAAATAATGAATTGTTATTCCTCACAGATAACAAGGTTTGTGGATGGCATCTGTTTTAGAAGTGTCATCCTTCAAACACTGCAATTATGACAGGCAATGTTTCAACTGGTTTTCATGCCAACATAAAAACAGCAAACTGCACAACATGGAATACCAGAAACGCTCATCATTCGCCTGAGTACACTGAATATCGTTATTTTTTTCTGAACAGATATTTCCATGCGATCACAGCAGTTCATTTGTCGGGTTATTTTACTTCATTCACTCTCAGTGTCAAATAGCTTTCACAAATGCATCATTTGACATGTCATTTAAACTAAACTGATTGTAAACATGTTTGCCATGTATAGTTTCTTTCTACATTCAGTGTTATAAAACCAAAAGCTGTAACCATGGTAAGATTGGGTGGTTTGTGTTTAGTTTTTTTCCTCCAAGTGGGTCAAGCAATGTGAGAATATGTGACATGAATGACCTTCCACCAGCCCTCATTTGTTTTGCACAAAGGGTGCCGTGATCCTCGATGATTGATATTAAACATTAACACACGATGCCTACAATACATTAATCAAAATGCAATGAAATGTTAAAAATATCATATGCTTTGTGTGTGTGATCTTATTTTAAAGTGTCATAACATGTACAAATCATCCTGCTGTCAGAGTGTTGTGCCATGCTATGTGCACAGATTAAAACTGACCAGTTCTAGCCAACGTTCAGATGTCACCACTCCGCATTGTTATCTCTCAGAACGTTCATCAGACTTGTCACAAGGTCCGTCTTCTGCCAACACTCAGTCATCATTACAACAGTGTCGAGCCGCATCCTCACACAAGTCTACATGCAGTTAATGATATCCTTGTCCATTACAGGCTACACATCAAGCGTTCTTTTCTATAAAGTCTAAACAGTCGCTTAATGTCCGAGAGTTTCGATAGATACGTCCATTCTTGTGTACTCAAATGCCACATTGTTAAAAAAATAGTTATGCCTCACAATTACTTACATGATATACACTGGCACTACCGTTTTCCATATTCAAACGTGGTGTGTTGAAATATCCATAAAAAGCACAGTAGCACGTGGGAAGTCTGTTTTGCTTCTAGTTATGCGCAGAGTTTGGAAGGAGATTTTTGCGGAATTTCATCGTAAATCCATGAGTGACAGGTCACGACGCGGCACGTTATTGACGTTGCTCACCAGATAGGTTGGACGTTTTGGACGTATCCAGCGGGTGCTGCTGCTTTTTTTAAAAATCTATCATTTTCTGGTCAAGATAAATGAATAATGTAGATCCTCACAGACATAGCAAGGTTTTATGTGGCATTGTTGTAGAAACAGAATTCAAATCCGTTCAAACACTTCATTATCTCAGAGACAGAGACATTCAAGCTGGTTACAAGCCATACATAAAAAGAAGTAAACATGTCAACATAACATCACGGAAAAAATACCACAACACACTATCCCAACATCAGCACGCACCCATCACAATATAAAAAAACACCCACAAATCAGGAATACCTCAGCCAGTCATAAACATACCTGAGTAAAATCACAAAGACTCTTGCCCATGCATCCACACACTACGCTCGCTCCTCTCTCTCTCTCTCTCTCTCTCTCTCTCTCTCTCTCCTCTCTCTCTCCCACAACACACACACACACACACACACACACACACACACTACACACACACACATTGGAAACATTCGTGCACATGTGCACGCATCTTTATGACATAAGCCAAATAGCCATAACATGCTACGTGTTTCAGATGGGTGGCGGTTACCCTCAAGGAGCAGCGGGGTCAGATGTGGCAGACGTAGGACTGAGAGGCACCCCTCCCACCCAGCCTCCCCCCTCACCCGCAACTCCTTGGTGCAGGTGGGTACGGAGGGGCTGACACACCTGTGCTGCTGGCGTGTGTTTTGCTGCCCACATCAGTCAGTCAGGCCACTCGCTCGCTCTCTCTGTCTGTGTCTCTTCAGACACATACATTTACAAACTGCCTGAATGTAAACATGCTGCCTGTCAAGTGTTTCTCTCTTGTCACTGTTCACAGACTGTAAACATGCTGTCTGAAAGTGTTTCTCTCCCTGTCACTGTTCACAGACTGTAAACATGCTGCCTGTCAAGTGTTTCTCTCCTTGTCCCTGTTCACAGACTGTAAACATGCTGCCTGTCAAGTGTTTCTCTCCTTGTCCTTGTTCACAGACTGTAAACATGCTGCCTGTCAAGTGTTTCTCTCCTTGTCCTGTTCACAGACTGTAAACATGCTGCCTGTCAAGTGTTTCTCTCCTTGTCACTGTTCACAGACTGTAAACATGCTGCCTGTCAAGTGTTTCTCTCCTTGTCACTGTTCACAGACTGTAAACATGCTGCCTGTCAAGTGTTTCTCTCCTTGTCACTGTTCACAGATGTAAACATGCTGCCTGTCAAGTGTTTCTCTCCTTGTCACTGTTCACAGATTGTAAACATGCTGCCTGTCAAGTGTTTCTCTCCTTGTCACTGTTCACAGACTTGTAAACATGCTGCCTGTCAAGTGTTTCTCTCCTTGTCACTGTTCACAGACTGTAAACATGCTGCCTGTCAAGTGTTTCTCTCCTTGTCCCTGTTCACAGACTGTAAACATGCTGCCTGTCAAGTGTTTCTCTCTTTGTCCCTGTTCACATGCACATGCTGAAACACTTGCAAGCATGCACATAAGGAAAGTAACGCACATGCATGAGTGCACGTGCAAATAGACACACACACGCATGTAAGGGTGCACACACACACATACATAAACATGCACACGCACACACATATTCATACGTACACACATATTCATATATACATACACACACGCACACCACACTCACACTCACACACATACACACACACACACATATGAAGGAAAGTGAACTTTGTGTTCAGCAACACATACACATAGGTTAAGCCGCAGAGGTCATTTTGGAAAGGGGAAAAATTGTGGCTGTGAACTATGGTAAGTTTTCTTCTGTAAACATCCAGTGACGATATGCAGCGATGTTGAACACAGCGCATCGTGTGATGCAGGACTTTGCTCACCACCGACACGTGGAGGATGTGGACGAACATGTGATCGAGGCACGCCTGCTCCAGCAACAGCAGGAGTCTGCAGCTGACGCTAAATGGCTACATGCCGAGGAAAAAAGCCTGGTAAATTTAAAGATAAAAAATACTCCGAATATTTCACTTAGACATCCTTGACTCTTCAGAATGTCATATGTAATGATCGCTCTTCTTGTGTCTGGGAATTGAATGAATTAGAAAAGAGTTTGAAGCACACACAGCAGAAACACTCCAGTGAAGTGCAGTGTGACAATTCAAGTATTTATTTCACAAACAGAGACAGGGGTTGTCTGTCCTTCAAGTTAAAAAAGGCCTTGAGGTCACTAATGTACAGCCCACAAGAAGAGCTGGAAAGGACTTGCCACTATTTCTCCCAAACACATCTGATGGTGTAAAAAGCAAACGAGAGAAGAAGAGACAAATTCATTAATGTGTAGTGCAACAGCATGTAGCATATCAAAGCATGTATTGAGGCTCCTGTCAAAACAAGAACAAAATGGTCATTATTGTACTAAAGTTCTTTTGACATTCAGTTTAGGTTTGGTTTTTATTACAGTTTGAACATGATATTTTTCCATTTCCCTTTCCATGAAATCCAGTAAATTTAAGTTCATCTCTGCGTCATTCGTCTACTGTGTTTATTATTTACATCTGTTATAGCAGAGGGGCACTATCCCATTGTAAGAAAACAAAGAAGTATATTTTGTAGTTAAGGAATTTTAAGCCCTTTTTTATGTTGTCTTTCAAGCTGTTTTGTCATTTTATGAAATATTTCCATTTGGTGTAAAAAATGTTGTTTGGATGGTGGTGGTAGTGGTTGTTTTCTATTAATTTTTGTGGATTTTTTTTTAAAGTAAAAAATTATTTGTATACGTTTTCATTGCTTGTTTTATCACTTGATTTTAGAAAGCAACTTTTTTTTGTTTTTGGTTGTAGTTATTCGTTCGAAGTCAACAAACAAAAATAAGAAATGAATAAAAAATGAAATATTAATGTGAAGTCTTGCTGCATGTGAGCAGAAGCGAGACACGTGGATTGCGCCCTCTGAAGACAGCGACAGCACGAAAGAGAATTCCCCTCCCCCTCAGCCCTCCTCCTCTCTACACACCCCACAGTCCCCACCCCCTGTCGGTCAACAGATGCAGCACACACAGGCTGTCACTGTCCGCCGCACATCCAGTGAGGGCCACCCCCTTGTTTGTCTACATGTCTGTTGTGTGTGTGTGCGTGCGCATGTGTGTGTGTGTGTGTGTGTGTAGGTGAGGGGGGAGGGGGAGATGGTAGTGTGTGTGGAGGATGAGGAGGGTTGGTTTGGTGTGGTGGAGGTGGTGGGGGGCAGGTGTGATCTATCATTTGTTGTTTTGAAAGTGATGTATGTGTAAGTTGTAGTTACTCACTCTCTTTTGTTTTTCAACATAGTTCATGTGTAGCATTACTTACGTACTTCAAGCTTGGCACAGGTGGCCATATTAAAGCATTTAGTATGTGTACCAAATTTCATGCAGATATCTTTACGAGTTTCTGAGAAACAAAAATTTGCAAAAAGTGATGCAGTGGTCCACCTGAATCACTCTCGTTTGTTTTTCAACATAGTTGATGTATAGCATTATACCTATGTATGTTAAGCATGTATCACTACATTTATGCTGATATACATGTTATGTGAGTTGTTACTTTTTATTATGTAAAGCAGTTTTGTGCTACCTCCCCATAGGGGAAGGAACACTGTAAAAATGTCAGTGTTGTTATTATGATCATGATCTCAACATTTTAAATACATATGTATTCACACATGTTCTTGACAATATTTATTTACACATACAAAATTTATTGCACTGTTAAAGACTGAATAGGCCAGAGTGGTGAACCCATTTGTATTTTTTGGTTCTGTTTGAAAGGAGTTTTGTAGAGTTAGAAATATCTTTTATATTCTTGAAAAGCTGTACCTGTACTCATGAACACACACACACACACACACACACACACACACACGTCATGCATGCAGGCAATTTGCATAGTATTTTTTGTACTATCCCATACACAAATTCCTTCTGAGTCCATTCATTGCTGAAGAAGAGGATGTCTTGTGATTTCAGCGGACAGCCGAAGTAGCAGCACAAGTGATTCAACAGAAGGGGGTGCTGTTCTTTCGCACAAGGTATTTGTTGTTCTGCATAGCAAACAAGTAGTATGCACTTACTGATATACACTCCATTGTTGTCTATTCCTCTGCTAGTTATACATCTGTTAGTACAATGTTCATGTGTGAATATTGAATATGTTGGGGTTTTTTTAATCAAATAAAAATGTTGTTGTTTATTCCTCTCCTAGTTATCCATCCGTTCGTACAATTTTAATGTGTGATTATTTAATTTGGGGGGGGGGGGGGGGTAAATAAAATAAAAAGTTCTTGTTTATCTACCTCTCCAAGATATGCATCTGTTTGTACAATTTTCATGTGTGAACATTTAATGTAATTTTTAGAAAAGGAGTAGATAAGAAGGATTATTACAGAAAGATAAAGCAGTCATCCTGATCACTGAAGTGTCTACCTCAGCCATCACTAAAATCATGTCTGTTCTCCATGTTCAGTCTCAGGCAGGCCGAGCCAACGACAGGGTGTACGAGTCAACGACCAGCGTGGTCCGTGCCGTCATGACCATGACAAAGGAGGCTCCTGCTGTGGAGGCGGAGGGCTACCTCGCCATGGTTCGGGTCAGTGCTCTCCCCTGTCTGTCTGTCCTGTGGTTTTTATTTTATTTTATTTATTTCATTCTTTTATATCGAAGATAATGGAATAAGCACTTATGTGGTTTTTTACATCCAGTCCCCGTGTGTATGCGGATTTGTGAATTCTGTCAACTGTTCCCACCGGCACACAATGGCCCACTCTTAAGAAAAGCGGAACAGGATTTAACGTGTGTGCAAGATATTCTGCGTGCGTTAACACGGGGCCTCGGTTTATAGTCTCATCCGAAGGTTTTGTGTTCTAGTGCTTCCCCTCTCTGTCTGTCTGTCTGTCTGTCCTGTGGTTTTCTGTTCTAGTGCTTCCCCTCTCTGTCTGTCTGTCTGTCTGTCCTGTGGTTTTCTGTTCTAGTGCTTCCCCTGTCTGTCTGTCTGTCTGTCTGTCTGTCCTGTGGTTTTCTGTTCTAGTGCTTCCCCTCTCTGTCTGTCTGTCTGTCCTGTGGTTTTCTGTTCTAGTGCTTCCCCACTCTGTCTGTCTGTCTGTCTGTCCTGTGGTTTTCTGTTCTAGTGTTTCCCCTCTCTGTCTGTCTGTCTGTCTGTCTGTCCTGTGGTTTTCTGTTCTAGTGCTTCCCCTCTGTCTGTCTGTCTGTCTGTCTGCTTGTCTGTCTGTCTGTCCTGTGGTTTTCTGTTCTAGTGCTTCCCCTCTGTCTGTCTGTCTGTCCTGTGGTTTTCTGTTCTAGTGTTTCCCCACTCTGTCTGTCTGTCTGTCTGTCTGTCTGTCCTGTGGTTTTCTGTTCAACAACATGTGTGTCTATGCAGAATTAGCCGTTTCATGTAATATTAGTATGAATCATGTATTTTGATTATAATTTCATAAGCGATTTGGTAATGACTGCCATTTTCAAAAAAATTGCTGTTTTATATAATATCAGTATAAAGTTTGTGGATTTTTCTTTTGACAGGATTTGCTGTTTTCCATCAGTACCAGTATAAATTATTCGTTTATACTTAATTTACAGAAGTTGCTATTTTACATTATACCAGTTTATATTGTGTGTTTCTACTTTGTTTACAGAATTATCTGTTTGACATACATAATATGAGTATAGATTGTATGTTTCTATGTCATTTCAAGCATTTGCTGTTGTACTTGATATCAGTATAAATTGTGTGTTTCAATGTCATTTTAAGAATTTGCGGTTTAGTAAATGTCATTGTATATTATGGTTTTTTTGTACAGACAATCGGTCAGGAACTGCGAGGGCTGTTGGCCAGTGTGGATGAAATTGTCAGTCAGCTGCCTCAGGAGAACATGAAACAGGTACCCATGCCACTGATCCTGTGTCATCTGAACTGTCCATCTTCAATCATGGCTTTACTCTCAGAATGATTTTTTGAAACAGTCAGCATCAATGATGTCTGAAGCATGTGCAGTTGTCATGACGGAGAAGTTTTGTTTTTGTACCATTTAAGTTTGTTCAGAAACAAAGAAATGTTGCAGTGTCAGTCACTGCTTCAAACTCGCTGACAAAAAAGTGAGGTGTTGTTGATCGCTGGTATCAATGACCACAGACATGGCAGCAGAATTATTTTATCTGTTATATATCCTCTTATGTATATGTGTGTCTGTCTGTCTGTCTCTCTCTCTTCCCCCCCCCCCCCTCTTCCCTCCCATATCCTCATTTCTACCACTCTTTTTAATTTCTTCTCTCCCGTTGCTGTGGATCATGTCTGTGGGCATCATCATTTTTTTGTTGTTGTTCCTCGAGGGTTCACCTATGGTGGGATTTTGTGATTGCGACTTGTTGGCCCACCATGAAGGTAGCCACATTCTGGCTTCAGGGATGTATGCTGGACATAATTTGTGTTTTCATAACCAGCCAGACGCTGACATGAATCCAGGATCTTTGACATCATATTTGATCTTCTACATGTGTATATACACAAAGGAAATAAAGGCACACGCAGGTCTGCACTTGAAGTTGACCTAGGAGTTGTAAAAACAAATTTTTTTTTTAAATCCCCACCCTTAACCACTAGACTGCCTTACCCCGGAAATTTTCCGGGGCTAAACGTGCACCCTATACGCCTTACAACCCGGAAAATTTCCGCAGTGTCGAACCAAGTAAACAAGCCTGCTTCCTGGACTACAGTTAAAGGGAAATAACTCCAAAATTAATGGAGATCACTCTCTTGTTGCAAAAAACCTGGCAAAAATGACCGTTTTCTTAGCTCGTATTTTGTGTATTTATGCATGACTGCTTGGGAAGTTCTTGTTCAAAATGGCTGACACTTCTTATTGAAGGCATCAATAACTTTACACAGCTGTAAAAGTGTGCATAAACTGTGTATTTTCCTACAGTGACCGAAAATGTCGCGTCATGATTCGCGAGATCTCTGTATTTAAAAAACAATGAATGAGATTTGGCCTAGATTTGTTTGCGTTTTGGATGGGGTGTACTCAGAATGACTGTGGTGATGATGAATGGTATTTTTGGTGGATTTTTTAATTGTATTGACTTTTGCGCATGTGAAATTCATGCTACTGAATTTAGCTTGCTTGATGTATTCTACGATCAATATGATGTCCAATGGGTATGACTATCAGGTATTATTTCATGTGTGTTTCTGAGTAAGACGATATGGACAATGGCAGTGGTTAATGAATTTTATTCCCGGCATAAATAAAATTATATCACATTGGGTATCGACATTGCACCGATCCATGCGAGGTTAATTCATCAAACACCATCGAGATTCAAACACCACGACTTCATGGACTGACAGGGTTGAAGTCGAAGAGTGCTAACAACCACTGGACCATAGCCTCAGTCATAGCCATAGCCTCCCTCATTGATCCATGGTGTTTCAGATTGAGATGGCGCAGAAGGTGCTGAGCACGGACATGGGCTCCCTGGTGAGCAGCATGAAGCTGGCCCAGCAGTACAGCACCACCCCTCTGGACGGGGAGTACCGCAAACGCATGCTGAAAGCCGCGCACGCCCTGGCCATGGACTCCAAGAATCTCCTGGACACTGTGGACTGTGCGCGCTCCTCCTCCTCCTCCTCCTCCACCACCACCACCCCTGTGGTCAGGTGATGCTGCAGGGCCGGCCGGCATCTCTTCAGCCCGGGGTGTGCTGTGTCTTTCCTCAAGCAACGTCCAGTGACTGTCTTGACATGGTTTACCGCAACATCACTTTTTGACCGTTGGCTCTGTAAACCTGCAAGACTGGGAAGAGATCGTGACCGTGGGGAAGTATGGACTGGAAGTTAAGTTTCTGCGTTGCAACATGGATCTCAGCAACTGGACCTCAAATGCACCAATGACGAAGGGTGAAAACTTTCTGTCCACTCGTGGATTTTCCTGGTCCTCAGAGAACATGCATCTGTGTGTGTGTGTGTGTGTGTGTGTGTGTGCTTTCAGTGGAGGAGGACATGAGCAATTTCAATGCCATACTTAGGTCACCTACCTGACCAGTCATCAGCAACTGGAGAGCTGACCGTTCGGTGCTGGAACTGTATTCGTTCTGTTTGTTCTGACCACAAGAAAACCTGTCACTGTTATCATTGGCGCGTGCGTGGAAATGGGGACAGACTTGCCCCTGTTGGTCAGCAGCTTTGGATCTGCCCTGCTCAGCGGATGAGAAAAATAATAATAAAGTTCTTCCCTTCAGCAAGGTGACAAGATCTGTGGAAAAGAAAGCTGCAGAAAATGTGGTGGATAGATAGCAGTAGTGGCACATAATTCTTAACTTTTTTCTGTGATTGTCAGTGGACAAGGTTTCTGATGACGACAGATGTTAGATGTGTATTTAATCATGTATAAAATGACCATAGCTGATACAACTATCGATAGTACGGACCAGGTTAAAGAAATATGTATTGTAGATGAATCGTGATGGAAAATCAGTTCATGTACAGAATGCCATGTCATGAAGTTTTCTTCTTTTTTAGTTTTCCCTGTCTCTGGGGAAGAATCTGAGATTGTTCATGACAGTATGTGAATATTGTTCATCACAGTACATGAATATTGTTCATCGCAGTACATGAATATTGTTCATTGCAATACATGAATATAGTCCGTGAAAGTATGTGAATATTTTTCATCACAGTCATGAATATTGTTCATCACTAACATGGCACGTTTGTCCCCGAGTATTGAATATTGTTCATCCATACAGTATTGTGAATCAGTTGTGATGCAGTTCATCAACATTATGTATAGCTAGTTCATCACAGTGCATGAACATCTTCATCACAGTACATGACATGTTTGCATTACATGGACGTAGTTCATCACAGTGCATGAACATCATGCACCACAGTACATGAACATTTACTGCATTACATGGACGTAGTTCATCACAGTGCATGAACATCATGCACCACAGTACATGAACATTTACTGCATTACATGGACGTAGTTCATCACAGTGCATGAACATCATTCACCACAGTACATGAACATTTACTGCATTTCTAATACATAGACTTATTTACCACAGTACAGGAACATCATCCCTCACTCACAGTCATGAACATTATTCCTCATCACAGTGCATGAACATTATCCTTATCCGCAGTACATGGACATTACTCCTCATCACAGTACATGAACATTACTCCTCATGCAGTACGTGAGGCATTACTCCTCATCACTGTCATGACATCTACTCCTCATCAATTAATTTCCTCATACAGTGCTGAACATTATTCCTCATAACAGTACATGAACATT
Source organism: Rapana venosa (assembly GCA_028751875.1). NCBI lineage: Eukaryota > Metazoa > Mollusca > Gastropoda > Neogastropoda > Muricidae > Rapana > Rapana venosa. The sequence continues at coordinate 14,610,620 of CM054140.1, read as the reverse complement.
ACTCATCACATACTTATACATTAAATTCTCATCACACTGAACATTCTTCCTCATCACTCTGAACATTCTTCCTCATCACAGTACATTTTCCTCATTACTACCTGAACATTCTTCCTCATCACTGAACATATTTCTCATCACAGTACATTGATACAGTCATTCTTCCTCATCACAGTACCTGAACAATAACTCCTGGATCTCATGTCATGTTACTTCCTCACAGCTTGGTCATGGCGTCTGCACTCATGGTGACATCTTTCTGTGTGGAAGCTGACCTGTCTGTGTGGCTAGTGTCTTGCACTGCAAACATTTGTCTGCTCTGAAGGTGAACATCTTTTCTGTGGAGTGTCTGTTGTTGTGGTTAGTGTTTTGTTCTTTTCCTAGAGAAACTTTATAACTTTGCTGGGTGAAGTGTGTGTAGTGTAGTCTGCTGCTCAAGGAAAATTATACATGTTGAAATGTTGTGGTCACAGGCATAGAGAAAGAAAGGAGCAGTAATGGAGGAGAGGGGGCTAGATGGGGCATCTGTAGGTCATCAAGATTGAATAAGCTGATGGGATGAGAATTGATGGCACAGAGGTGGACACACAACAGTTGGGTGTTAGATTTTACACGGCTTAAAAAATTCAATTAAAAATAAATAAGTTCCCACTTTCTCTTTTACAGCAACAGAATTAAAGCAATGTCTGCCTTGACCTCAGTTTGGGGTTTGTTTTTTTCTTTTTTTTCAAACCTGTGTTGAAACCAAACTGAGTTTATGCTTTTATCATGAGATGTTGCCTTACACTGTGTGGGTTCCTGCAGTTAGACTAGCAGGGGTGGGGGTGGGGGGCATGTTATAATCTACTTAAATATCCGAGGTATTATTGCTGCTTTGTCATTATCGTGTAAAGACGTATAGTTCTCTGGCTGAGACACATTTGTGTTGCTGCTGCTTCTGTCTCTGACCTCTGCCAGCTTTGTTTGAAAGTTGTTTGAATGCAGACGTGGATAATTTTGTTAATGTGCAATTTGTTTGCAAGAAATGGCATTTGCTTGAAATTCTATATAAATAAAATATATATGTAGAGAGATGTACATGCCATTTTTGATTGGTGCTTTTTATCTCCTGTTGATTGTACAGCGCTTGTCCCACATGTGTGCACATCTTCCGTCACTTCGGGTGTGTGGCTGGACCTGTCTTTGACCTTTGAAGTCAGCTTGTAAAGAAGGGGGAGCATACATGTATGTATCACTTCGTCAGGATTATGGAATGCTGTTGTCAGGGTGTGAGGGATTGGATTTGAACCAGGAAGATAGCTCACAGGGATGCTACCTTGTCGTGTACATAGTTGTACACATCGGTGTACAGATAGTGTTAAAGTTATTTTCCTATCACGTGTACAGTCTGTCGTAGTCATAGTTATAGCAGAGGCTTAGATTATCTTGGATTGCTGCTGTATGTCAGATGGTTAGGTTTGATGATTAACATAAAATCTACAAACACACACTGTCAAAATGGAGTAAAGGGTAGGAGGAGCATTTTCAAATGGATGAAGAAAGCAGTTTTAATGAGAAAGTAGAGATAGGATCAGATGATTCATGAACTTGCAAAGTGTAGGTAAAATCTGGAAGAATTGTACAGTCTTTGGGACTGGAAAAAGGTCATGTGTTCTGGTTGTGGTGGCTGTAGGAATAAAGAGGCAGAGAATTTAAGTACAGAGGTCTGTTGGCTGTATCTTTACATTTCAACAGCCTACTGTACATTACCATCACTGCAGCAGACTAGTCAGTGCACACTTTACTGATGAATTGACTTCTATTCAGATCTGGTCTTGTCAAACAGATTTAGCTAATGTAGTCAATAAACGATAAAACTTTTTGAAAGACAAGTTTGAGTGCTGGAGAAACACTTATGGAGACAGTGTGTGTGTGACATTGCACAATGAGTTGGCCTTCTGAGAGAAAGTATGTGTGACATCACACCCAAAAATGGATAAAAGTGTTTATCCATCAATCTTTGTTTTCATATAAAGTAATGCTTGCTTTTCAACAATTTTTTTTCCAAAAATGTTATTTTCACATATCAGTAACATATTCTGTTAGAAAAAAATAGTCTCAATTTTTAAGTAATATTGTTTATTGTTATCCCTTTCACATTCTCCTCCCCCCCTGCCCCCCTCAGCCCAAGCAGAGTAAGTATTCTATGTACGAAGTTGAAACATGTTCAGTTTCTGTTTTTAGTGACCTTCACCTTTTTGGGCATTGTAATTTCTCTTTAATCACGACTGCCTGGTTATTTCTGCTGAATCCTAGAGTGGTTTGTTGGGGGGTTTTGTTCTTTCTTTTTTTTTTTTTTTTAGCATTTCCTTTCCAGTTTGGGCATTGTTCTGACTTCCCCACTGTGCACCTCCAGTGTGGTTCTCCTGGAGGCTGCCTCCTTGCCTGACATTCCTGTGCATTGTCACACAGTGCTAGTGTGAATGACAGTCAGTGTCTCTGCATTGTCACACAGCGCTAGTGTGAATGACAGTCGGTGTCTCTGCATTGTCACACAGCGCTAGTGTGAATGACAGTCGGTGTCTGTGCATTGTCACACAGCGCTAGTGTGAATGACAGTCGGTGTCTGTGCATTGTCACACAGCGCTAGTGTGAATGACAGTCGGTGTCTGTGCATTGTCACACAGCGCTAGTGTGAATGACAGTCAGTGTCTGTGCATTGTCACACAGCGCTAGTGTGAATGACAGTCGGTGTCTCTGCATTGTCGCACAGCGCTAGTGTGAATGACAGTCAGTGTCTCTGCATTGTCACACAGCGCTAGTGTGAATGACAGTGTCTCTGCATTGTCACACAGCGCTAGTGTGAATGACAGTCAGTGTCTCTGCATTGTCACACAGCGCTAGTTTGTGCCACGTGTTGCTGAAGCTGTTTGCACCATCCCCCTCTTTGAACTCTCAGGCACACATGGAGAAGTGTCCATTACTTGCGCTGTTGTTGATTAATGCCGATTGAAACTTGAGATGTGGAAGAAGTCTCCTGCTTCTCTGGAATTCTTTCTTTCTCACAAAGGCTGTTCAAAGTTGATGTGGTTCATTCTTCACCTATGTCAGTCTTGTGTGTTATGTGCTGTCTTCAGTGTCTGCCGCCTGATCTGTCTTCTGGCTGATGGCATGAACCTAAAGATGGGGGACTCTTTTGTTTGTCTGTGTTGTGTTCGTGCATTGTTGTTGAAGGAGGAAGAAAAACAACCTTAACATTCTGCCTTTATTGTAAACTCTTTTCATTTGTTGTATGGTCAGTGTGTGTGTGTTTGGTGTGGTGGAGGTAGTGCAGAACACATCTCAACCTCTGACGGTGTAGTCTACTAGTATCCTTGTTGACTTTTCCTTTCTTTTCTGTGAAACTGCAGTCAGAGAATAAAGTCTGTTGGTTTCAAAACATTGGCTTTGGCCAGTGTTGCTCGGTAAACTTGTCCACATTGCCAGAAATTCTGCTGTATCACACATGATGTGAACAAAGGAAATGATCATCAGCAGTGTCTCCTGTGCAACTGCACAGTCTTCACAAGTCTGTCAACTTGTCTGTAATCAAAGTAGCAATGAAACAAAGAGGAAATTCCACTTTCATATTATGTATATGTAACATACATGTTTGAAACTGGTATGTAAAATTCATCAAAAATGCATGCATCAGACACTAGCTTTTGTGATACCAGAGTATATTTTAACACAGATTTATGTTACCAAAAAAAAACAACTCAGCTTTTAAATACTCAAACTTTGAAGTGATCCTGCATATTTGTCACTGCTCTGTTTTTTGCATAACATGGAATTTTAATTTTGGAATCTTTTTCTTTCCTTGTGGCACAACGACCCAGAGTGAAATATTGAATCATGGTGTTTTGAAAATTGTTGTAAACAGTCGGCTAAAATTTCAGTTATTGCAGGGGGAAAAAAGAGAAAAATATGTTGGTGTCAATGTGTCATATAAAGCAGATAACTCCAAAAGAATTTGCACAAACTAGTTAACATCAAAGGTCAAGCAATATTGCATGTTCATAAAAACAATATTGCATGTTCTTGTTTCATTATCATCAATGCAATTGTTTTCCATGATTGATGGCAACATGACTTGTGGTTTTGTTGATGGCTCACACAGAAAGAGAATGCTTTATTGGATGGTGTTTGCAATATATGACACGCATGCTTTCAAGGTTCCTTGGAAACATTATTATAGCTTAGATCATTCTTTTCTGCATTTGTTTGAAAACTTGAATTTGCAGCTGACAAGTGCTTTTGCTCATATCAAATTTAGAGAGGAATGTATGAAAATGTATTATAAAGAGGAGGGTGAAGTTCTTTGTTGTCATCATTGAAAGCTCAGACAGCAACTATTGTCGTCTGTCATATGAGTGAAAATGATACAGGATGTTTAAACAATGTCAAAAACAGGATGTTTGGATAACTTCGCCATGTTTTCCTGTCTCGTTGAGATATTGTTTTGAATAATTGTATCATGGATTGTGTCATAGCATAATTGTGACTGATGTGAACACACAGTCATCTCTAGCTTCGTAATATCAGTAATAGAAGGAAATGTGTAATTATATAGGTTCCTAGACAGTTGCATCCTTGTACATTCTTGTGGCATGACATTGTTCATGTCTTGTCCTGAAATGTCTAAGAGATTCTTGATGATATATTGTTAACATTTTAGACTATTTAGTATTTGTTGTTGTTTTCTATTTCACAATTACACACACACAAGTACACACACATACAAAATATCAAATACACTTGTGTGTCCACACACCTACACGTAAATACACACACACAAAATACATTTGTGTGTCCACACACCTACATGCAAGTACACACACACACACACACCAGGGTCTCTGTTTGTCATGAATAGCAGGGTAGCAGAGGGTTTGTTTTCTTTTCTGTCAGGTTAGACGTAGAGGAGAAATTCATGTTGACAAATATAGAACTGATCATTATCCACTCCGCTCATTCCACTTTCAATTTCATGCTGCCTTTTCTGTCTTGAGCTGAATGGAAACGTGGTCAGAGTAACACAGCAGAACTTGTCAACACACAGAAGAAGAAGAAATCTTTGTTACAGATGACACATTTTTCACACCAAGCGTTTTTCAGACACGAGCTAGGTGACTGGTTCAGGACATACTTCAACCTGATTTTTGTGGAGTCACTACATACAGTGATAAAAAGTCATGAGTGACAAAATGTGATTTTACATACGAGTTAAGCAGGTATGTGTTTAAGAAAAGGGTGACTAGAAATAGATTGATGGGACTTTTGTTTCTTAAAAAAAAAATTTCTTGTGGGTAAAATTATGTAGACAAAAAGAGATTTTGTATCTGGTTGAATTCTCAGTATACTTACTGAACACACTATATAAAACCTAGTATTTTGTGTCTGCATAGTGTGCCTCTGGCCCTTAAACTGTAAGAAACGATGTATGTTAGAAATCAAACGGAAAAGATAATAATATTTATTGAAACAAGAAAAACCTTCTCAAAAGTGGCCCCGCTCCTCCTGTTTTGAGCGACTTCTTCCTTACTTTTAACCGTCAAACGTTGGGGTTTTTTTTAATTTTGAAAAATACTAGCTTAGCTGGGTTTGTTAGGGTTGTTTTTTTTCACAAAGAAAGGTGTATTCTTGATTCAAGTTCTGCTGTGTTTTCTGATTACAACTGTTGAGTTTTCCCAGTTTGTGCTTGGGTTGTGATCATTCACAGTGCCGTGACCAGACTCACACATCAATAGATCATTATTTTTTCATCATGTTCTTCACCGTTACCCAAAATAAAAATAATAAATAAATAATTGCTGTTTCCCTTTTATTAAAACAAGTGCTTACTCAGATTGCTTTTCCTTCGAGTATTGAACCATTCTATTGAATCATGTATTCATGCAGATTGATGCATTTCACCTGCCATGTGCTTTTTAAATATGTGTATGCGTGTGTAATGGAGAAAAATGTTCATGACTTGACGTCCTTGTCTCTTAAGACCTGATTTATGAATGTGGATAATCACCTTATGTCCGGGGAAGAGGGGGATTGGGTTTCTGTGTTTTTATTTGTTTCTGGGAGTTGTTTGCTTGTTTCTGGGGGGGGGGGGGGGGGGGGGGGGGGGGGGGGGACTACAGGAGGTTTATCAGTGATACAGACTCCTTCATGCCAACTCTGCTCTTGACCATCTGCCTTCATGTCCTGACTTTTTAACCGCCTTATTTTTAGCGACATGCTTAGAATGCACACAGACTGATGGTACACCTCCGTTCCTCAGCCTGCATGAAGTTCTCTTTTATTTCTCCCTCAGGAAGACTCTCTCTCTCTACAATGTGTGTTTGGTTGGTTAGGTTAACTAACATATGCACAACATCCACCCAATTTTTTGTTTCCATTACCTATTTATTATTTATGATTGATCTCTGTTGTTCTGATACTTGTATGATATGAATTTAATGCAAAAAAAAGCAAGGTCTTCTCTGGAAGGACGCCAGCGCAGAGTCCAGGAGGAATACAAGTCCTGAAAAATAATTACGATTATGGTTTATGAAACTGAAAATAAAAAAATGGAAAAATATTTTGTTGTTTTGCGACCATCTTTCTCTGTTCGGCTGCTGTTGGGTGAAGCTGTAGATGTGAATGGGAAATGCATGTTTCTTTTGGTTTGAATGCGATGCGAGCTCGCTCTCTCTCTCTCTCTCTGTAATATTAGAGATAAAACAATCGACCTTTAAAACTTATTTTACTATTAGGAAGATCTCACCACATAATATTCCTAATGGAAAATAAATCTTTTTAACAGAGTTGATCTCCCATTATTATAGCAATTGCCTTTTGGAGTTATGTTGCAGACCGGCAGATTGTGAACAATGACATATGAAACAATCTCTGAAGTCAAACTGAAGTTTGCTCCGATGCTTTTACAGCATCATCGAGGTACACAGAGGTTCACTATCAAGTGGTGGCGGCCACTGGGACTACAATACAATCAATCCAACCCAGCAAAGTGGCAAATTGTAGAAAGAAAAAATAACTTGATGAAAGGTATTGACTGCGCTTGCCCCCTCATTACTTCAATGCAATTGCTGATCAGATCAACAGCGGTTTATGAAAAACTGATGATGAAGAGATAAAAAGCAGTCATCAAGGTCAGGCGATCAAGATAATTGAAGAAGGGATAGAAGTGTGAATGCGAATAATGGATGTTACAAATGCTGACCATGACACAATCAAATGTTATGTTGAAGTGACAGGCAAGCAGACCACATGCAGAATTACAAGCAGATGCACAGGGTCTGACTTGTCAGGCACTTAACGGCAGCGCAACACATTTTCTCTCATATGACAAACAAAAAAAGCTGCTGTCCGAGCTTTCGACAAAAAAGAATTCATTGTGCATTCTCACAGTGATTCTCAGGTGTGATGAGTTGAGTTAGTGTGCATATCCTGGGTGATCCCCAGAATGTTAAGCTGGGTAATCTATCTATCTATCTATACAGATTACCCAGCTTAACATTCTGGGTAATACTCAACAATTAAAAACAACAGTATTCCCATTCTTGCACGTTGTTCAAAATTCCCACAGGAAAGTCGAGGCAGAGAGGGACAAATGGAAATACTTCATCAACCACTTGAATGTGAAAGTTATAGATACATTTTGGCTTTATTTCACACATGGTGACGAGTTTATTATGACAGTTGTGTGGTGGGTGGCAGCATTTTACTGCAGACTCCCAGATCTTTTTTTGTGATGTTCCACTGGACATTTTTACCGTCCTAAGAGAATCAGGCCTACTCCATCTGCTACAAATGATGGCGTCACATTTAGTCACTAAGAACATGTTTTATGGAATTTAGATTTGGTTCGTCTCATTCTATGTGGTTGGTTTGGTTTCTCCCACCATGCAGCCACTGTCCAGGGTTAACCAGGGCGTATGTAAGAGTCAAGTCAAAAACACTTTAAACATCCCATGAAGGGCAATTACAATACTGACAGACACATTGATAGGTATAATTCTCTAAGAAGACACAAGCTTTTTTATACCCATTTTCATCTGTATATAGTGGCAGTTTTAATCTGCGATTTAGTTTTACATGACTATGAACACATGTCAGACAACGAAAACTGAAGTGGTTTGGTCATGTCACACGATCCTCTGGTCTTGCTAAAACAATCCTACAAGACACAGTGAGGGGAGGAAGAAGAAGAGGCAGACGAAGGAAGAGATGGGATCACCAGACATAGAGCTGAGAGACACCCTGAGGGTGGCCGAGAGACGCGAGGACTGGAGAAAGGTGCTTGACAAAGCTTTCAAAGCGCCCCAAAGGATTCGGAATCTGAGGGTTCAGCGACTATGAAGAAGTGATTACGATTGGATTGAAAGTTTATAATGACAGTCGTGTTTAGGATAGTTTTATTTATTTAACTTTTTATTCCTTTACTAAGAGGATACTGGAATAAGCACGTGCTTTTTTTACACCTAGGCCTTGTGCATATGCAATTTAGTAAATTTAGCCATCCGTTCCCACTGGCACACAATGGCTTACTTTTCTGAACAGCAGAACAGGTTTTAATGTGTGCAAGATTTTTTTTTGTTTTGAGGTGTATTTTTAATGATGGGTATATTTATTTCACACGTTAAGGTCGGTTTATTGACAGTTGCATAGCTATGTTCAACATGTAGCCATAGGGTTATAAGTGATTTATCTTGGATGGGTTTAATTCATATGTGGTGGGCTTTATTGTGACAGTCTTAGTTTAGATTGCTATATTTCACTTAGAGAGGGGGGTACCATCACCCCTAATCTTGATGGCTTCATGTTGAGATGGGGAGGTGTGTTTAAACTTCTATTTTCTTGTTTGTTGTTTTTATTAACTTCTGCATTTTTAGATGATTTCTCATATGAAGGTGTGTTTTATTGCCAGTTGTATTTTAATAGTTTGTTTCACATGTAAAAGTGGGTTTATGGCAAGTTGTACTTAAAATGGTTTATATCACAGCAAAGGTGGGTTTATGGCAAGTTGCATTGTAAAAAGTTTATTTCACATGTAAAGGTGGGTTTATGGCAAGTTGCATTGTAAAAGGTTCATTTCACATCTAAAGGTGGGTTTATGGCAAGTTGTATTTTAAATGGTTTATTTCACACGTAAAGGTGGGTTTATGGCAAGTTGTATTGTAAATGGTTTATTTCACACGTAAATGTGGGTTTATGGCAAGCCTGTATTTTAGATGGTTAATTTCACAAAGGGAAAGGGAAGTTTACCATGGCAGTTATATTTTTGTATGTCATTATTTCACACCTGGAGGCAAGTTTAGTATGATGGTTGTATTTAAGATGGTTTATATCACCTGTGGACGCGGATTTAAGACAGTTATATAGTGGATGGCCATTTATGGCGAAGAAAGTTTATTTTGACGTTTTTATTTTAGATGGCTTTATCTCATGTGAAGAGATTTATTGCATGATCATGGCATTTCAGATGGCTTTATTTCATATGTAGATGTGGGCTGTATTACGAATTACATTTTAGATGCCCGATTTCACCGAGGTAGATTTATTCCGATAGTTGCAATTTAGATGGCTTGTTTTACAAGTGTAACAGGTTTAGGTCAAGTTACATTTTTAGATGTATTTTGGATGTTATGACAGTCTTAAAAGTCACAAGCACAGACATTATACACCCTTCCCATTAAGGAAATAGAGCGAGAAAGAAAGGTAACAGTTGCATTTAGATGGTTTTCCCAAATGAAGTGGGTTCAAGTAAAACGACGTTTTATTTTGGATGGCTTTATTCCACAGCCATCGGTAGCCACAGCGGTAGATTTATGTTTGTAGTTTAGATGGCTCAGTTCGCACATAAAGTGGTTTTATTCTTCCTCAAGCATCAACTGACAGTTGTCTGTCATAGGAGTGAAAATTCATTGTGCTGCCCTTATGCGCCCGAGTGGGGGCCAGTGCATATGACATGAACATGAAGGAGGGAGAATGCAGAAAACAAATACAAAGAAAGCAACAGGAAGAAAGGGAACAAGGCACAGAGGGAGAGAGAGGGGGGCGAAGGGAGGGTAAGGGAACATGGCACAGAGAGGGAGGGAGGGATAGGAAAGAGGGAATTCCTAGCACATAATTTGTAGAATGCGAGAGTGGTCTTTATACCTACAGGCCTCCTCCTCACCAGGAGGGGCATTATGATGGTCGTTTTTCAGATGGCTTTATTTTTACTGGCGGTTATGGGTTTATCATGATGCAGCTATGGTTGGCGTTACTTCACATGTGGAGATTGGCTTATTTTGACAGTTGCATAGTGGATGGCTTGATTTTCCTGGTGGAGGCAAGTTTTTTTTAAGGGTTGTACATTGGATGGATCAATTTCACCTGTAGTTTTCATTTTGGTAGTATTTTGGAATGGCTTTATTTAAGATTTTAAGGATAATGTGTGTGCGTGCGTAGCTTTATTTTATCTATGAAAGCAAGTTTGTTATGACAGTTGCACTTGAGAAAGCTTCATTTCAAATATAGTTCATCATAGTGGTTCCATTTGGGTGGCTTGATTTTACATTTAGGAGTGGGTTTCTTACTAGTTAGGTGGTATTATTTTACATGTGAAGATAGGTTTTTGCGACTTCATTTCTGGACAGCTTTATTAGTCATGTTTGTGGGTTTATCTCAAATGTGGTGGCAGTTCGGGTTTTTTTTTATACAAGTTGTATTTTGGATGGTTTTATTTCACATCTAGTAATGAAGCTTATTTCGCTTGTGGTGGTTGGGTTATTATGACGACCACTGTATTGCTTTATTTCACAAACGGTTGTGAGGTTTATTTTGACCGTCAGATATGGAATGCCTTTATTTCACTCATGGAGAGGGCTTTATGAAAATGGTTGCATTTTAGACTTTTATTTTGCACGCATGTTTTTATTATGATGGTTGCATTTTAGATGGCTTTATTTCACATGTGGAGGTGGTTTTATTATGACAGTTCTATTTTAGATAGCTCTATTTTACATTTGGAGGTGGGTGTATTGTGACAACTGCATTTTGGCAAGAGTGAGGGTGTGGTGTAGTTTTTCAGATGGCTGAATTTCAGCAAGTGAAAAGAGAAGAGGTGCTGTGTTTTATGACTGTATTGTTGTGTGAGTATGAGGTAGTTTTCCTTCAGCCAATGCAAATCTGTGAATGAATATACAACACACAGATTAAAGCAAGCACACACACATTCTCACAAACAAAAAAATCCATAAACACAGGCATGCATGAACCCCCCTGCAGCAAATGCAAAAACATTTTCCAGGCAACTTTTGAAACAAGGATTGGGGGAGGGATTACTGTAAAGGGGCTGCACAAAAGATGTCTTTATTCAAGCTGCTGCAGAGGGTGGATGGGCGACGGTTGAAGTAAATTTGTGATCTTTATTTCACTAGGGGAAAGAGTGATGAATTATTCCCTAATGCTATGATGCAGTATTTTAAATGGCTTTAAGTCAACTGAGCTGAACTGTGTCCATCAGTGCCGTCTTCAGCAAGTTAGCACTGAAAAAGAAAGGTGGAGGGGGGAGGGGTGGGGGGAATGGTTGAAGTGGGCTACCAATCTGAAAGACTATTTTCAGCAATGGGGGAAGGAGGCTTAGTTGGGCTTGATTTCAGAACTTGGAGGGGGGTGGGGGAATGCAGAAATACATCAAAATATTTGGATGGCTTTACTTCAATATTGGCAGATAAAGGATGGCATAGAAATAATTTGATAGTGCGATGGCTTTTTTTTCTGGAATGGAGAACAGAGAGAGGTAAATGATGGTAATTTCAGATGCTATTAATTATCACGGAAAAAGATGGGGGAGTGGGGGGGGGGTGTGAGAGTAATGGTTGTAAGGCAGAAGCAGGCATGGCTAATCTCTCCAAGTTTCACTTTCAGGGACAAAGCCACTGACAATCAGGGAGACCCTCGCTCATTGTCCAGAACACTCCAGCAGCCACACCAAATCACTTCCTTTTTGTGGAACAACTCACCTAACTTATCAGCGCTCTTTTCAGATCATACTCTGATGCTTGCGTTCATTATCCCTATGGCTGCAAAATCAGAGAGATTTTTGTTGTTGTTCATTTCTATCAGCTACTAATTACCCTTGTACAGATGTTGGAAGTGAACCCAAACACTACATTTTAGTTCCAAATGAAATCCAACATTGGGGTTTAACTTTCTGGGATGCACACACAAAAATTGGATTCTCGGGACCCTCAGTAAAATACCAATTTTCCAGGACATGAACCACACAAAGATACTTCTTTTTCATAGAACAACTCGCATCATCACTTGGTTTCCTCTTTGACATCATCTTTTCAAATCATGGTAAAACACTCTGGTGTACTGCCCCATGAGAGCAAAATCAACTATCTTCAATCATCTCCATCAGCTACTGTGCATGCTTATATGGATGTTGGAGGCAAAAACAAACCACTCACTATGGCTCCAAATGAAATTCAATACCATGATTTAAATTTTCTGGGATGCACATAATAGAAATGGATTACTGTGACCCTTTCAGTTCAAAAATAAAAAAGAGATACTTATCCAGGACATATATGATCTCTCTGAGATGGTAGACATGCCTGTGAAACTAAATCCATCTACAATATTGTTTCAATACTCCCCAGTGTTGAAAATAACTTAAAGCCATCGGAAATAACACTTCTGTACGTCCCAAATATTATGTCATTACTCCCAGGGGACGGGATAGCTCAGTGGTTGGAGCATTAGCTTTCCCCCAGCCAAGTTAAGCAGCGTTGAGCGTGGTTAACACTTGGATGGGTGACTGTTTACATGCCTTGGTTTCAGTACAGTTCCCCCAGCTGTAAATGGGTACCTGCCCTCTTTAGGGTCAGGGAAGGTAAAGCAGCCAGGGAGAGGAGATGGGTGCCGCCCTCAATATGCTGGCCCCTAGAGAAGCTGAGGTCTCTGACGCCCTGCTCCCCTACAATCTTATAGGTTATGGGACATCTTTACCTTTTGTTTTACTCCCAGCGCCGAAACTAAACCTATCCAAAAGAATCATTCTGCTTTGTAACTCCCCAGTGGTGAAATGTAAGCCATCTGTTCCCCTGTGAGAATGCCAGGGCTCTGTCAGTATCAATAGTATCCCCACCTTGGACATTTTGTGCTAAGAATATTTTTCTATCCATCTTTTTGTTTCTGCCTTGTTCCTTTTCTTCCCGTCACGTTATTCTTGTCTTATTATCCGCCTTCCTGGTCTGTTCTCCTGCCTTTTTTCCAAAATCTTGCAGAAAGACTTGAAGGATAACTATTCTCTCCCACGCCAAAGGTGGATGAGCTAGGCCTGACTTGTCAGGCGCTCAACGGCAACACAATGCATTTTCACTCATCTCGGACAATAATAGTTGCTCTCTGAGGGTTTAACAAAGAAGCAGCCATCTGTAACATTACTTACCACTCCCCAGTACAGAAACTACAGCCATTCCAGGGCTGTTTTACATGGTTGCATTGCTGTCAGTGGACTTGATGTTGCATTTACCGAAAGTTGCTACCTGCCAAACAACTGAAATGTGTGTTCAATGTGTGAGGACCATCAACAGTGGTCTGCAAACTTTATCATCTACACAACTGCAGTCTTTAGGTCATTCTTCGGCTGTTTGTCACTTTTCCATGAACTCTTTTACAAGGCAAACATTTTTTGCTGCATTAGAGAACAACACAGGGTGGGGAAATCTTAACTGTGCAGTAATATGGATCTGTCTCTTAGACCATTACTCGTCTATGAATATTAAAAAAATCCATATACTAGCTACTGAAGCTAAAGCCATTCAAAATACTACTTCAAAACATACACTAGCCGCTGAAGCTAAAGCCATCTAAAATACTTCATTACACATAATAGCCACTGAAACTACAGCCACCTAAAAATATTATTTCATCACACATATCTGCCATTGAAACTAAAGCCATTAACACCTCCGAGATTGCCACTCAAACCATCCAAAATATTTCATTTAGCCTAACACCCCACCCCCCTTCCTTGTAAAACTAAAGCTGTCCAACATACTCATATCATTTCCACCCTCCCCACTGCCCTCTTTTATGATGACTTGTTCAGTGCTCTGTCATAGCACCGTCTGTCTGGGTGTGATACTGTCTTGTTCTGCTGCCTCTTTGATCAAAGTCACCCTGCACACAGTATTTGCACATATCAGTTACCACATCACACAGTATCATCATTTGCACATATCAGTTGCCACATCGCAAAGTATCATCATTTGCACATATCAGTCACCACATCGCACAGTATCATCATTTGCACATATCAGTCACCCTGCACACAGTATCATCATTTGCACATATCAGTTACCACATCACACAGCATCATCATTTGCACATATCAGTCACCACATCGCACAGTATCACCATTTGCACATATCAGTTACCACATCGCACAGTATCATCATTTGCACATATCAGTTACCACATCACACAGTATCATCATTTGCACATATCAGTTACCACATCACACAGTATCATCAGTGAGATATTGGTCACCAAGTAACGCAGTATCATCAGCAGGCATGCCTACCCTTGAATTTCACTTTCAGGAACTAAACTATTGAAAATCAAGGATGCTGCCCAATTGTCACTAATTACATTTGAAAACAAACACACATTCCATCCGCAACTGTGTACATGTGTAGACGGATATAAATGTTCATAAATTCAGATACATAGAACATGATATTGATGACCTCAGGTTGCTATACCCATTATGTAAGCAAGCACCAGAGGATGAAGTACATTAACTTTTGTGTTGTGCTGTCCAGTATTAGAGGATAGGCAGAATTACATCCCCGTAAAATATAGTAGACAGCCTAATTTATTTAAGACTGTTTGCTCTTAGTATCAAGTCATCCTGAGGTTGTGCCCAGCCTCACTTTATATTTGTGTAAAGCTTTCAGAATAAGAGAGATATTGTTATCCTAAGTCATATTTTTGTACCTGACTTTTTGTTATACAGTAACATTTTGTTGTTACTATTGCTTTTCCCCCCACCAAAATACTAAGCAGTTTGTCAACCTCCTTCATGGGCTAATGGCCTTTTTGTGAATAAATCGTTCCAGTTTGAGTTCTCTCTCTCTCTTCTTAAAATAATTATACCAGTGCATCTGTTTTGACATCAATGTTCAGGATTATGCGTTTGTTGAATACACACATCTCTTTTCCTTACACCATAGATTGAACTTTGTTGTTATTGGGTTTTGTGTGTGTGTGTGTGTATGTGTGTATGTGTGTGTGTGTGTGTGTGTGTGTGTGTGTGTGTGTGTGTGTGTGTGTGTGTGTGTGTTGGGGGTGGTTGTCTAAAATCACAGTTGTGAAAAGATGTTAAGAATCCACCTCTCTCTTTCTCTCTCTGAGATGCATTTACACACAGGACACTTGTGTACACACAACATTATGACATAAATAAATATGCACAACACACACACAGATTACTTACATATGCCAAAGTCCCAACTGCCATCATTCAAAGTCCTCGGCAATCTCCATACACCACACTGGAACACACTGAATGGAACATGTATCAACATGTCGACAGTCATGTAAGCAACACAACTGCCACTTCCTGGCCTACCCCCTCCCCTATAGATTCTCTTCATTCTTCCCTCTTCTAAACCCTGTCCCGTCCCCGACCTCTGCCTTTATCCCCCCCCCCCCCCCCCAACTCCCCCTCTCCTAGTCCTGAATGCTTCACTGCACAGTATCACCCTTTCTGACGTTTTCAGCTCTTTAGTGTATAAATCAGTCCATGCAATACCACCTACTCTTTTCCTCAGATGAAACTACATTTAACTACTATGCAAACTCATGTAGATTTTTTGACTGCAGTGATATAGCATTATGGAATTCTTTTCTTTCCTTGGGTTTTTTTTTTCCTCCTTGGCTACAGCTCCCAGGTTCACCAAGGTGAGATTTGTACCTATGCAACTGTTTATCCACCATTAAGGTAGCTATAATCAAACTTCAGGGATGATGTCCAAACACAACACCAGCGTGCAAGCATTAAAAAAAAAATGTCACCCATTCCTACCGGCACGCAACAGCCTGTTATGAAAGGTGGAATGGGTTTTTAACTTGTGTGCAGGATGTTTTGCATGCCCATGGTTCATAGTCTCATCCAAAGGACTTTCAGTGGAGTAGAATCTGTACTAATATTAATTCCAGGGGAGATATCCCCTCACACAGTCATCTTGGTGGTCGCTCAAACCCGGGCCATCAGATCACAAACTCCACACTCTCACCACCAAGCTATCCTGCCCCTCATATATAGAATGTTTTACATGCTATGAGGGCCCCTAAACTAAAACACTACTAAAATAAAAGTGCCAACTATTTACAGTGCATGTCACAGAAATAGGTGACTTTACCACCCCTAAACTCCCTTCCCCTCCCTCCACTTTACATCCTCCCCCCAAGCTCCCCAAAATGCCTCATTCAGCAGTGTAACCAACAGACATCCCTGCATCAACATACAGTCAACACCAACCCACGCCTGTATATCAACATACTGACTGACACCTACACACCAATTTTAAACTTAAAAATGCCATACTACAGCCTTGTGTCTACTCACTGGACACAGGTCACTGTCAACAGCCCTACAGTGGGAACAAGGACAGTGCTCCCTACTGCAGAGCAGGAAAAGAATATCTGGACTCGGAGAAATGCCATATTGACACCATTTCTCTAGCATGGTATGTAAAAACCATGTCCCCCACAAAGCCACGTGTCACAGGAACAGGCAGTGCAGAGGATGCTACACTACAAGGAGCTAGCTTGTATTCACAGTGAGAAGTAGCCAGCTCCACTACATTACAGTGGTATATATGACCAACAGAACACAAGCAGCATACTACACTACATTACAGTGGTATGTATGACCAACAGAACACAGAGAGAAGCAGCATGCTACACTACATTACAGTGGTATGTATGACCAACAGAACACAGAGAAAGCAGCATGCTACACTACACTACAGTGGTATGTATGACCAACAGAACACAAGCAGCATACTACACTACACTACAGTGGTATGTATGACCAACAGAACACAAGCAGCATACTACACTACATTACAGTGGTATGTATGACCAACAGAACACAGAGAAAGCAGCATGCTACACTACATTACAGTGGTATGTATGGCCAACAGAACACAGAGAAAGCAGCATGCTACACTACACTGCAGTGGTATGTATGACCAACAGAACACAGAGAAAGCAGCATGCTACACTACATTACAGTGGTATGTATGGCCAACAGAACACAGAGAGAAGCAGCATGCTACACTACATTACAGTGGTATGTATGGCCAACAGAACACAGAGAAAGCAGCATGCTACACTACACTGCAGTGGTATGTATGACCAACAGAACACAGAGAAAGCAGCAAGCCACTGCACTACAGTGGTATGTATGGCCAACAGAACAGAGGACTGGCTGTAAATGGTAAATAATGCATCAGGGGCAAGTCTGTCTGTCCACAGTGCAAGCTCTGGTCTGGGACAGTCACTGAAGGAAGGATGTAAAAAATAATCAACAAAACAACAAACAAGTGTTCTTATGTTGCTTTGATTCACGTCGTCCTCATTTGGTCACCACCATGTCTGAAACAAGAGATCACAAATTCACGTCAAAATCAAATCTAGACACAATAATCATCAGTTTTATCATTATACCTCACACCCTTCTCTCATGCACTCTGTATGCTGCTTAACATCACACCTAGTCACCTGTCGGCAACATCATTCTTGATGGTAGTCACTGATGCATGTCTCGTCAACTGTCTCCATCCCCTTCTGTCTTTAAACCTTCTGTACATTACATCTATCAGCAACTCTATCCACTTGGCTATGTTCTCCATACATGTAGGAAACTGGCATTCATCATTATCATCTCTTGCCCTCCATCTTGCCCTGGGCCATGGTCTTTGATACATGGCAGCTCTGGTGTCTCATGGCATGTTCAAAATAATTCATTTTCTTACCAGGCCTAAAAGTTCTGGTTATTAAATATTTGTTCAGTTCTTCCAAAATGCGTTGGTTTGTTTGCCTTTTGGTCCAGTTCATTCTAAGAAGTCTTCTGTATAACATTTCTACACTATTGATTCTGTTTTCATTTGCAGTTTTAGGAGTCCCTCTACTTCCATATAAAACACTGGGCCAAACTAGTGTTCACATTTTAAGTGTAGCTTCATTTTCTAAATATCTATCTTTTTAATGTTGACAAGACGGAAAGCTCTTTGTTTGGTTTGAGCAGTTCTTGCATAAATGTCTTTGGTTCATGAGGTATCGGCTGATCAGTGCAACCCAAGGTATTCAAAATTTTCAACAACTTGGGAGAGGTTCTCCATCAAGTTGTTTGCTTCCATCCATGGATTCACCAATATCATGACCCAAGTCATGACGTGTGACATGGCCAAACAATCTCAGCTTCCTCCTCTTTACAACAGCCAGTGGCCCAGTTTTTATGATCATTTCTTGTCACACTAGACTCGTTGGTTCTGTGGTCCTGCCAGGAGCTGTGGAGAGGCCTGATGAATTATTTCATCAACTAATTTTTTAACCCAAGGAGAATGGATCCTGCCTCAAGAATAGGTGGTCCGCATGATTTCTGGGCTATTCCTTTCAACCTACTATCAATGATGAAATGGTGTAAGCTTCCCTTCTGCTGGTGTAGTTCTCTGGGGCACGTACACACACACACACACACAACACACACACGTACACATATGCGACACACACCAAAGCATCAGATGAGACTATAAACCGAGGCCCTGTGTTCGAACACATGCAGAACATCTTGCACACACGTTAAATCCTGTTCCGCTTTTCGGAAGAGTAGGCCATTGTGTGCCGGTGGTAACATGACAAAATTTACAAAACCGCATACACACGGGGACTGGATGTAAAAAAGCACATGAGTGCTTATTCCATTATCCTCGATATAAAAGAATAGATAAATTAAAAAACAATAAATCCCTATTGTATCAAAAAGTAATCACTATGGACTTTTCTCATTTTTGTAAAAAAATTTATAGCCCTATTGCACCAAGAAATAAACATTCTCATTTTTTCTCTCTATTCTTTTTTTTTTTAATATCTCTACTGCATCAAGAAACAGGTGCTATGGATTTTGTCTTTCTTTGGTTTTGGCTTTTTTCAAATACTTCTATTGCATCAACAACAACAAAAACGGAAGCAGATGTGACCCAGCCCAGTAGAGCTCCAGGAAAAACTGTGGGGACCAACAAGGCCACTAGGACAGACTGGAGACTTTGCCATCCAGACCAGATTAAAAATTCAGCATTGTCAGGGAATGCAGAAGAAGAGGAAGTTTTTAATATGGCTATTGCATAATGAAGCACACTATGGATTTTTCTCCCTTGGTGTTTTTGTTGAATTTTTTTCTTGTTTTCGGTTTTTATTGGTTTTATTTTTAATATCCCTATTGCATCAAGAAATGGAAGCTACGGATTTTTCTCCCTCTCCTTTTCTTTCCTATGTTTGGTCTCCCATTGCATTAAGAAATGCACATGATGTTTGGGGTTTTTTCATGAAAACTATAAATGAAAAAAATTACAAGCAAGCCTGAGCACAGAACCTGACCATTCCAGACACAGATCTGAGAAGTGCTGGACACCACGCAAGAACTCTTACGGTTGAACAGAGTGGGCAAATATTCAATCCAATCCAGTCTTCTTTTTTATAGCCCTGCCGACCACACTGGCCATATCAGGGCTGTCACCTAGTCAATTTTTATAATCCCAGATGAAAACTGTGCAACTATATACAGATTAAAACATGGTTTAATAATAATAATAATATGGAATTTATATAGCGCCGAATCTTGTAAAACAAACAAATCGAAGCGCTTGCACTCATATCATTTACGCGCATGCAACTTTCCTCAAATATAATAAAGAACATATTTCAAATTTATGCACGTGTATGTACACACACACACACACACACACACACACATACACACACACCGCGAACACACTTAGGAGATGAAGGATGCTGTTGAAAAAGTAGAGGCGGATATGAGGGAAAAGTGTCAGGTAGGAAATAAGTGTGTTTTGAGGCTGGATTTGAAGGTATCAAGTGAAGGTTTTTGGCGAAGTGAAAGAGGGAGGTCATTCCATGTGGACGGACCAGAAACAGAAAAAGATCGACAGCCAACAGTGGTATGTTTGAATCTGGATGTTCGAAAGCACAAAGTATCTGCGGCTGAACGAAGGGAACGGGATGGAGTGTACAGGTGAAGACAGTTACAAAGATAAGATGGTGCAGATTTGTGGAGACATTTGAAACAGAGGGTATTGATTTTATACTCCAGTCTTTGTGAGACTGGCAGCCAGTGAAGAGATCGCAGAAGAGGAGTGATGTGTTCGGATTTTTTCTTTCTTAGTCGAGCTGCAGAGTTTTGTATGCGTTGAAGAGAGTGGATGGATGATGCTGGTAGGCCAGCCAAAAGAGAATTACAGTAGTCTAAACGTGAAAGAATGAGAGATGTGACGAGCTTGGAAGTTGCATCAGTGGACAGATACTTGCGAATCGCGCTTATGCACCGTAGTTGATAGTAGCAAGACTGGCAGGTCTGGGTGATGAATTTTTTCATAGGGAGTGTGTTGTCAAGAACTACACCTAGATACTTCACAGAGTTGAACAAAGGAACTGACGCACTGCCGAATTCTATTGATGTTGTTGTGATGGAGGAAAGTTTATGTTGGGTCCCTATGAGCATGGCTTCGGTTTTATCAGCATTAAGTTGTAACTTGTTCTGAGTCATCCAGTTTTGAATGTCTTGAAGGCAGTAGGACATATTTGTCAGGAGGGAAGGCAAGTTTTCAACAGTATCACTGCACTGAAGCTGAGTGTCATCAGCATAGAAATGATGACAATATGGTGGTTGTTTATTTATATGTGAGAGTGGAGCAGTGTAGAGAGTAAAGAGAACGGGGCCCAGGACTGATCCCTGTGGGACTCCACATTCCATTTTGACAGATTTTGATTGAATTTTGTTTACAATAACTTTCTGGAATCTGTCTGTGAGTATGAAGTAAACCAGGTGAGGGCTGTGCCATTAATACCAAACGTATTTTGGAGGCGAGAAAGAAGAATTGAGTGATCTATAGTGTCGAAGGCTGCAGATAAGTCAAGAAGAGTGAGGAGGGAGATTTTTTCCTGCATCAGAAGCAAGTAGAAGTGTATCTAAAGTATGGACTAGGGTGGTTTCGGTGCTGTGGTTGGGGCGATAGGCAGATTGAAAAGGGGGAAGGAGATCATTGGAATGAAGGTGACTGTTGAGCTGTTTGAGAACAACTTTTTCTAGTACTTTAGAGACAAAGGGTAAGTTTGAGACAGGTCTATAATTCTTCAGAATGTTGGGATGGAGGTCGTGCTTTTTCAGTAGAGGTGTGACTATTGCTGTTTTAAGAGCTTGTGCAAAATGTCCTGACAGAAGAGATGAGTTTACTATTTTAGTGATAATAGGTACAAGTGTTGTGGAAGGCATTGTGAGAAAACAGGACAGGTATGGGATCGAGGTCGCATGATTTTATAGTCATTTCCTTCAGAATGTCATGATTCTTTTTCACTTGTAGAACAGAAGAAAAGAGAGGAGTGCCAGTGAACTGGGGATCAGGAGGTGCAGGCTGGAAATGAGTCTGATCCAGTCTGGAGCGTATGTTGTGGACTTTGTCTGAAAAGAAGGCAGAAAAGATAGATGGAAGTTCAGACAGGCTGTGGGTGGTAGGCAGAGGAGTTTTTGCAGACCCAAGGAGATTTGAGGTGAGGGAAAAAAGAGATTTTATGGATGTAGCGCAGAGAATTTGGGAAGAGTAGTATTCTGTCTTTGCTGAATGGATTAAGAGTTTGACTTTGTTTATTTGTTTTCGGAAAAGCTGTTTGTTGATTTCGGTTTTTGATTTCCGCCACTGCCGTTCTAGTTGCCGGCGTTTGCGCTTCGCTATCAGGATGTCTTGGGTATACCATGGCGCACAGGGTCTGTCAGGTAGGAGACGGTCAGTAGGAGGTGCATGCTCATCAAGCAATTGGCGGAGAACAGTGTTATAGTATTCAGAGAGGTCAGTGTGGTCAGAGGTTTGTGAGTTTAAAACCAACTCTGCTATTAGTTCCTTGAATCAACGCCCTGGCCAACCATCAGGGTCAACCCAGGATGATCATCGCAGTGTGGGAGAAACCACATAACACATAATAATTAATGACAGTTGACACAGTCAGTCACAGTCAATTTGGTTTAGGTTGGGTTAAAAGACTGTAGTGAATCCCATCAGAGCCAGCCGAGGTCTTACCCCATGTCTGACGGGCTCTTTTTAGTTCAGGCAAGGGAAAATTATAACTTTCATCATTCTGGGAGATAAAATCTAAGGGAGCCCTTTCTTTTAGCAGTTCGATTCTCAGGAACACTTGCATTCTTGAAGTCAGAGAGGAGTTCTCCTTCAGAGTGGTGGCCAAAGATTAGCCATGGCCTCCCTATCTGTAAAGAGAGTATCCTCCAGCCTCAGATTATTAACAGATGCAGAGGAGTTTTCCCCCTGAGTCTTCCCACTCATTTTCCCAACTGTCTTGCCACATATTCTTCTGTAGAGCTAGGAGCAGAAATGCTTCCATGCCCCACGCGAGCCCACTGGTCTTTAAAACATAGTGTGACTTGGCCCGCAGTTCTTGGTAGGCCAACACCACCATTGGAGACCGTTGCTATTGAATCAGGCATTGAGCTTTCTTCCTCTGCTTTTGGATAGTCTGACATACCTCCCCAAACAAACGCACTTTGGGTGCCGGCTGACCACTTGTCCTAGTAATCAAATGCTTAGCAGACAGTAGTATCCAGTGTATTATCCAGCTACATACAGTGATGCCTTTGCGCAGTGTGACCCTAATGGTCACTGCCTGAAGTGGAGTGTCAAGGACCCGAGGGCTGTTTTCATACCATCTTATTTATTCTTTTATTTCAAGGATAATGGAATAAGTACTCATGTGCTTTTCTACATCCAGTCCCCTTGTGTAAGCCGTTTTGCAAATTTAGATCAAGGAGATTCCTACCTGCAAGCTCACCCTGCCAAATGTCCTATGCGCAATGAATTTTGCCCTTTTGTGAATGGCATTAAACCCCAACAAAGCAAACTCTTTCTTTTCCTTTAACAAAGATTCTAGATCCTAGAATGCCACCACCACAGGTTTCCGCTCTCAAAAGAGAAGCTGCAGCTCCTCCCCATTAGATGCTACAACACAGACATTCTAACAATATATATATAATATATATATATATATATATATATATATATATATATATATATATATTATATAATATATATATATATATACAAGAAGACGTGGCAGAAGGCTGCAGACGACTGCATCTAAAGGAAATGTTTTTTGAATCAGAAGATGAAGAAGATAAACCTCTCCCCTCTCCTCGGTTCTACAAAAAAACGTTTTACTCGCCTCCAAGTAGAAGAGATATGTCTCTGGATGCATACTACAATACCATCCAAACCCTAACCAACAACTTTGTCAACAGCAGAAAGATCAGAGATAACCTCTCCACCTCAGAAAGAAGAGCTCTCCACGAAGTGAAAGATCTGGTGCAGGGCAGAAACATAGGGATCTCCATGGCAGACAAAGGAGGCACTGCTGTTGTTGTTCAAGACGTTGACAGAGCTCTACATCAGGGAGGGCCAGCGGTTACTAAATAACCCTGAGCACTATGAAAAAGTGGAGAAAGACCCCACACAGCAAATCACCACTGCCACCAACAACATTGTGGACACACTACAAGCAAAGGAATGCATTGATGAAAACACACATAGATGGGCATTTCCCATCATTCCTATCTTGCTTTGTGTAGATTCTAAGTCGGTACTGTATGCTATCAAATCCCCAAATTCCAGGAAAGTATCCAGAATCATTTTTGAAATTAAATATGTCATACACCTTTTAAGTTTAAGAAGTACTCCTGTCTCCTTTTGCTGGGTACCTTCGCACGTTGGAGTTTTTTCAAATGAGTGGGCTGACAGAGCTGCAAAAAGGGGGGCAAGACATCATTTTGAATCAGTGGAACTGCATGTTCCATTATCTCTACAGGAGGGATACCGTTTATTAGAACAGACGTCGTGGAGTAAGTGGAGAGAATCAGATCAATTCAAGGAACCAACTTTAAAGAATTGCCTGACTAATGGCCTTATTTCATGTTACATGACTCCTTCTCAAACACATTTAAGTATCGCAGCCACAAGAAGAGTTAATGCACTATATTTTAGAATAAAATTAAATGCATTTATAACAAAATTTTGTAAAAATGTCAGGTGCCTCTGTGGGGAACATATTTCCAACACTCACATCATATTTGAATGTCCAATTGTAAAACCTTTTTTACCCCCCCTTTTTGTGGCAGTCTGTGGAAAACGTTTTTAAAAACCCAAAAAATTGCCTTTTGCCATTGTTAAATGTTTTTGCACAGCCCATTAGAGTTTTGTTGTAGTTATTTTTGTTGTTTCATTTAACTTTTTGGGGAATTTAAATTTTTTACCATTTTTTTCCCCCCCCCCTTTTTAATTGCTAAAAATCCAAAAACCCCATTTTACAAATCGTCTTTTTTGTACTTTCCCCCTCTGTTTAAATTTCCCACTATTTTAATAAACTAAGATGAAAAACGTTAAATTGAGACAACAACAACATAGTGGGCCGACTTGACCCGGGCAACGTCAGCCACATGGTTTTATACATTCCCCAAAACCACAATCGCTGAGCCCCCCTGGGCGTCCATCGGTTGGGGTAAGGCCCTACCGAAAAAAGCTGTCCAAATGGGACTCCTGGGGCAAACCCATGTGTCTCTCTTCCAGTATGAGGATTTTTCCCCAAAATGCTTTAACACAATCCGGATGGAAAAACCAAGGGCTTTGGCCCTTCAAAAAAGGTCTGCTTTAACAATTGTGTTCAACCTGACGGCACCCTTCCCATCGGACATGACAACGCTATGCTTCTTATGGATCCCCCCAAGGATGTGCCCCCCCGTCAGTACCTACTGGAGGGTGGACTCACATTTTTCACAACAATACTTCACTTTTGAAGGCCAAAGGGGGGGGGGGGAGGGGGGGGAAAAAGGGGGAGGGGGACCCTTAGGGGCCCCACAAAAAAAAAAAAAAACCTTGCCCCCCCCTTAGGGGTTTTCCCGGGAAAAATCTATGGGAAAAAAAGCCCCGTGAGTAGAAAAGAACGTGGAAGCTTTATTTCGACCCAAATGGGTTGTGGGTGGGGAAGGGGAACAACTGAACAGTTTCAGTGGTTCATCAAAAAATTTCCCCCCGTCAATAAAAGTTCATATCCACAGTTTCAAAACACAATCCAAATGGCTTCTCCCAAGTGGATGTGAACATTACCACCGGCTCTTCCAAAAAGAAAATTTCCCACAACTACCTTCCATTTAATTTGTCATTCCCCTCATTGTGCAATATCCTTTGGGCGTTCTTTCGAAGCGCCCCTTGTGCTCCCAGGAAAACTTGGGGCCCCCGTTGGAGATGTGCCAAGCCCTTCCGGGTCGTGGTGCCCTATACCTCCTTTTGGGCCCCCCCAAAAAACGGGGAAAACACTCCACGCAGACTACCTCAAAATTCACAAAAAAACTCAACGCAAGTTCTTTAGTCTCACCCCTAAACCAGGGAACCCCCCTCCGAAAATGGTTCCCGGGGAATTGCAACCTTGCATGCAGTGCCAGAATGAAGAAGGCAGTTCCCGAAACTCCTGTGGTGGGGGAGAGAAAATGCAGGAGTCTAGGGAACATGCTCATGCCATCTGTCCTGCCTCCTACAAACGCAACACCTGGCAGTCGTGGATGTTTCTGCTGCACCCAAAAATGTGCCACCTGCAGGGGCCACCTACTAGAGGGCAGTCTCTTCACCAGTTTCACTACTGGTGAGAGATTCACCATCAGAGACGCCTTCTCATGTAGCAGCAAGAACATCGTTTATCTGCTCAGCTGCAACCTCTGTGGACTCCAGTACGTTGGCGAAACCAAAACCGCCCTGAAAACCAGGCTGTACCTTCACCGCAGTGACATCACCAGAAACACCGGCACAAGAGTGACCCAACACTTCAATCAGGCGGGACACTCTCTCAGCAACGTGAAGTGCCAGGTGATCCAACAGGTGAACGGGCAGACCCATGAGGCCAGTCTCCGCCGAGAACGTTTCTGGAGACACGTGTTGCAGACTGACGCCCCTGAAGGCCTCAACACACGTGACAGTTGAGCTTGCCATCCTGACCACATTCCACTACCCTGGCAACTTGCTTTGAACAATCCTCCAAACATACCTAACTTGACGTGTTGTGTGTGTGTGTGTGTGTGTGTGTGTGTGTGTGTGTGTGTGTGTGTGTGTGTGTGTGTGTGTGTGCGCGCGCCTTGCCCATATATGTTTATTTTTTTATTACCATTTATTTATTCCTTTGTTTCGAGGATGATAGAATGGGCATCGTTTGCT
This sequence comes from Rapana venosa, assembly GCA_028751875.1. Classification (NCBI taxonomy): domain Eukaryota; kingdom Metazoa; phylum Mollusca; class Gastropoda; order Neogastropoda; family Muricidae; genus Rapana; species Rapana venosa. The sequence continues at coordinate 14,584,044 of CM054140.1, read as the reverse complement.
TTTTTTGCATCCAGTTCCCGTGTGTGTGCGGCTTTGTAGATTTTGTCATCCATTTGGACCGGCACACAATTGCCTACTCTTCCGAAAGGTGGAACGGGTTTTGGCATGTGCGCAGGACATCCTGCGTGCACTCCCACACTGGACCTCGTTTATAGTCTCCTGTAAGGGTGTGTGTGTGTGTGTGTGTGTGTGTGTGCGCGCGCGCGCATATGCGTGTACATGTGTGCATGCGTGCGTGCATGTGCAAGTGTGTGTGTTTGTGTGTGTATGTGTGAATCTTAACTATATGACCATAATTGTCCCATGTAAGGTTCCCCCCCCCCCCCCCCCTCTCTCTCTCTCTGTCTGTCTAACATGGTCTCAGTATGATGTTAATTTGCGATTCATAAAGTTTCACAATGACGTATACTTGAGATTGACGTCATAATAACAGCCCCCCCCCCCCCCCTTGAGGAAGGCGAAAGCCGAAATATTAAGGAACATCTATATATGTTGGTTGTTCTGCTTTCACTTTGTGGGGGGTGTGTGTGTGTGTGTGTGTGTGTGTGTGTGTGTACAATTATCACTTCTTTCAAGTCACCTAGAAAGAGCTACTCTAGCTGCCATCTTCAGACTGCAAACAGGACACAGCCAGGTCCTATCCCACCTCCACCGCCTAAAAATATCCCACACTGACCATTGCCCCTGTGGCACAGACCCACAAACCCCCTCTCATATCCTGCAGTCCTGTCCTACCTTCAACACTCTGAGACACCAGTCATGGCCCAACCCAGTAGAGATCCCAGAAAAACCCTGGGGACCGGCAGGGTCACAGCGACACACAGCAGACTTTGCCATCCAGACTGGATTATATATCTAGCATTGCCAGGGAAAGCAGCAGAAAAATTCAAGTCATCAGATCACAAACCCGTCAAGGTTCTTGTAAAACTTAACCAGAATGTTTTCATTCAATCCAATTCAATCATGTTATTTATAGCCCCGCTGACCACAGAGGCCATATCAGGGCTATTGCAGTAGCATTTATAATCCTCCACTCCCATCCTGTTGTTTATAGCCCCGCCAACCACAGAGGCCATATCAGGGCTATTGCAGTAGCATTTATAATCCTCCACTCCCATCCTGTTATTTATAGCCCCGCCAACCACAGAGGCCATATCAGGGCTGTTGCAGTAGCATGTATAATCCTCCACTCCACCCAATGTACCCAGCCCAAAGTAGAGGTTCAGGAAAAATTGGGCCCCCAAAAAAAGCCATGGCCCTTTTTGCTTTTCGAACAGTTTTCGGGCTTGTTGCAGGATGGGAGAGGGAGAATTTTAAATAACTTTTTTTTCCCAAAAAGGGAACCCCCCAAAAATAGGGGGGATTTTTCTCCCTTTTTAATTTTTTTTGTAAAATTTTTTTCCCTTGTTGGTTTTGGGGGGGTAAAAAAACCACACAAAAAAAACTACAATTTTCCCCCCCTCGATTCCATGTTTGGCTCCATTGAAAAATTAAATTGCCTTTTTGGGTTTTTTCCTGAAACAAAATTTTAAAAAAAAACAAGGGAAAAAAAGCCTGAGACCCCCTCAAAAAAAGAAAAATAAATTAAAAACAAAAACCCCATTGTAACAAAAAAAATCCAATTTTCCATTTTTTTTTATAGCCCTTTTGACCAAGAAAAAAACATTTTTTTTTCCCCTATCTTTTTTTTTTTTAAATTTTCCCTATGAAAAAAAGGTGCATATTTTTCTTTTTTGGTTTTTACCAAATTTTCTATTGTTTAACAACCCGGCCCAAAAAACCCAGCCCAGAGGCCCCAGGAAAATGGGGAAAACCACAACCAAAAAATTTGCCACCAGAAAAAATTAAAAAAATTGTTTGGTGGAAAAAGAAGTTTTAATCTTTTCAAAGAAGCCCAAGGTTTTTTTCCCCGTTTTTTGTTGATTTTTTTTTTTTTTTCGGAATTTTTTAATTTTTAATTCCCCTTTTAAATCGAAATAAACTAAACCCCTTCCCCTTTTCTTTCGTTTGGGCCCCTTGCATTAAAAAATAAAAGAGGGGGTTTTTCAAAAAATTGAAAAAAATTAAAAAATGGCCCCCACTTAACCCGTGAGAATCGCCCAGAAGATTCAGGTTGAAAGGGGAAAATTTCTCCAATCCACTTTTTTTTTAACCCCGCCGCCCCCCCCATTTTCCTGTACCAGCAAAATTTCCAAAAGGAAACTGGCCATTCTTTTAAAACATGGTTTCCAATTCTTTAGCCAACAACCCCAAAATGGGAACCCCGGGGGTAGAAGGGGGAAAAACCAATAACCCTTTCCCCTCCCGTTTTTTTTTTGGGGAAAAAAGACAAAAACCCCAAACCACCCGATTTGGGTGCCGGGCCCCTTTTGTCCGGGGGTTTAAAACCAAATTTTTCTAAAAAAAACGGGGATTTCTTTTGATTTTCCAGCCTACATGGAAAAAGGGAGCCCTTCAAGGGGGGCCCTTACCCGGTCCCTCTGAAGTGGATGTCAAAAACCCGAGGGGTTTCCTCAAATCTTAATTTATTCTTTTTTTTCCAAATTTAATTTGGTAAAAACCCAGTTTTTCCATGCCCCCGTGAAGATTTTTTTTTGGTACGGAATTTTTTTTCCCCAACCCCCCCTGAAAATTGCTATAAGGGGAATTTTCCCTTTTTTGGAATTAAAACCCCCAACAAAGGCAAATCCACCCTTTTTTAACAAAATTTATCCAGAATAAAAACCCCAGTTTTTTCAAAAAAAGGGTTTTGCCCACCCCTTTGGGGACACAGGGTTTCCCAACAATTTTTTTTTTTTAAATTTTTTTAATTTTTAAATTTTCAAAAGACGGGAGAACCTGAAAGCCCCCCTGCGCCCTAGAAAATTTTTTTTGAATCAAAAAAAAAAGAAAACCTTTTCTTTTCCTTTAACAAAATTTTACTAAAACCCCAAAAGGTTTTTCTCTAAAGAAACTGCATCCCCCCCAAACTCACCACAATTTCCAAAAAAATAAATAATATATAATAAAATTTAAATAAAATCAAAAAAGGAGAAAAGGGGAACGATCTCAAAAAAAGGCCCAAAGGGAAAAGGAAAATTTTTGTTAAAAAAAATTTTTCCCTCATCCAAGAGGGCCCGTTACTGAATAAACCAAAAACCCCCCCCAAAAATTTTTCCCAAAAAGTGGTTTTGTGGGTTGTGGTGGGGGGGGTGGTTGGGGGGGGGTTGTTTAAGTGTTGGTTGGGGGGCCCGGGTTCGTCCCTGCATTTGGTTTTGATTGTTGTTTTTGTTTGGGTTTGTGTTTTGGGTTGGTGGGTTGGTTGTTTTTTTTTTCGTCTGCTTTTTTCATTTTAAATTTTTTTTCAAAAATTTTTAAGGAGAGCACCAAAAAATGGATTGGTGAAAAGCGCTTCTTTTTTTTTTTAACAAGTTTGGCTAAAAATTCCAATAAATTTTTTTTAACCAAGAACAATTTGGGGGCCCCCCAAAATCCCATTGGGGAAAATTTGTACAAACCCGCAAACAAGGGAAATTCTTGAAAAAAACCCAAGAGGTCCTTCCCCCAAAACTCCGAAGGTTTTCACATTCCCCCAAAAAAATGTTAGGCCCCCTGGACCCCAAAGGTTTTGGGAAAATGGCCCTTAAAAAACCCCCAAATTGATGTTGAAACCCCTTTTTTCCCTTCCCCCAGCCCCATGAAAATTCCCAATATCAAAAAGGGACTGCAAAGGATTTGGAATTTTAAAAAACTTTTAAACCAAATTTAAACCTTTAGGGCCCAACCCTCCGGGAAAAAAACCATCCCCTTTTTCATGGCTCCCTAAAGATAGGACCCCCTGTCAGAAAAGAGAATTGTAAACACTTTTACACAACAACTTTTTTTGAACCAAGCCCCCAGCAAAAACCAGGTTTCAGGGTTCCTAAAATCATCAAAAACCCTTAATAAAAAGAATTTTAACCTTCTAAAACGGGGGGGTTTAACTGGAACCTGTTTTTTTTTTCCCCCCTTTTTTTCCCCTTTTTAAAAACTTTTAATTCTCCCAAAAGGGGAAGGGGGATACATCACCAACCGAGCCTTCTCAAAAGTAACAATCCCCAAACTACCTTTCCATTCCAATCATTCATCCCCGTCATTGTGTCAACAACATCCCTGGGGACACTTTTTGCAAATGCGCCTTTTGTGCCCACAGAGCAAATTTGGGAACACCACTATGGAGATGGCCATGCCTTCCAATCGGGGCTACCCTGAACCATCAAGGGCTGCTAAAACACGGGAAAAAAACCACCCATGCCGGGCTACCCCAAATTACAAAAAAAGAAACATAACAGCAGATTTCCTGTAGTTATCACCCAGGGGTTACGGGGAAAACTGCCTACCCTGCACTGCAGTCTGTGGGGGGGGGAGAGAAAATGCAGGAGCTAGGGAACATCTCATGCATTTTTTTCTCCCTCCTAAAATGCCCCTCGGGGCCACCTACTAGAGGGCATCTCTTCACCATTTTCACTCTGAGGATTCACCATCGAGACGCCTTCTTTTGTAGCAAAAAAAACATCATCTACGCTCAGCGCAACCTTTGGACCCCAAAAACGTTGCAAAACCCCAAAAACCCCTGAAAACCGGGCGTCCCTTCATCACAGTCACATCACCAAAACACCCACAAATGACCCAACACTTCAATCAGGGGGACACTCTCAGCAACGTGAATCCCGGGTGATTGAACAAAACGGGCAACCCACGAGGCCAGATCCCCCCGGAACTTTCTGGAGACACAAGTTGCAGACGACGCCCAAAAGGCCTCAACACACAAAAAAACAGTTGAGCTTGCCATCCTCTCCTGTCGTGACCACATTCCACTACCCTGGAACTTGTTTTTGAACAATCCTCCAAAAACCTAACTTAAATGGTGTGTGTGTGTGGGTGTGTTGTGTTGTGTGCGTGCGTGCGGTGTGTGCATCTTGCCCATGTGTTTTTTTATTTTTTAATTACCTTTATTTATTCCTTTGTCTCGATGATATAAAAGGGCACTCGTTGTTTTTTTTTGCATCCATTTCCCGGTGTGTGTGTTGTGTTTTGAAATTTTTTGTCATCCTTTTGAACCGGCACAAAAATGCCTACCTTTCCAAAAGGGTGGAACGGGTTTTGGCATGTGCGCGGGATTTCTGCTGCACCCCCACCCTGGACCTCGTTATCTCCTGGGAAGGATGTTGTGTGGTTGTGTGTTGTGGGGTGTGTGTGTTGTGTGTGTTGGGGCTATACCTGTATAGTGTGCATGTATCGAGCGCGCGCAAGTGTGGTGTTTTTGTGTGAACTCAACTAAATGACCATTATTGCCCCCCATGTAAGGTTCCCCCCCCCCCCCCCCCCTCTCTCTCTCTGCTGTATGATTTTTTAATTTGGATGTCATAAAAAAGTTTCACAATGACTATAATTGAATTGACGTCATCCATCACGTCATTTAATACCCCCCCCCCCCCCCCCCAAAAGGGGAAAGCTGAAATTTGGGAACATCTAATATGTTGGTTGTTCTGCTTTCACTTTGTGTGATAATAATATTATAATATATTTTAAACAACATCCCTTGAACATTTCTTGCAGACGCCGCTTGTGTTCTACAGAGCAAACTTCGAACGCCCAGTAGGGAATCCATGCCCCCGGGATCGGGGCTACCCTACACCTCATCAGGGCCGCAAAACACGGCAAAACCACTCCACGCCGGCTCCCCCAAATTTACACAAAAAAAACCAAAACACAGATTTTCCTGTATATCACCCATAATCCACAAAACCCCCCCATCCAAAAGGGTTTTACGGACAATCGCCTACCCTCCCTGCAGTGCCAGAATAAGAAGCAGTTCCCAAGCCCCTGGTGGGGAGAGAAAATGCGGGATTAGGGAACAACTCATGCCATTTTTCCCCTGCCTCCACAAACGAAACACCTGGTAATCGTATGTTTCGCGCCCCAAAAAAATTGCCACCTCAGGGAAACCACCTACTAGAGGGCAGTCCTTCACCATTTTTTCACACTGGGAAGATTCACCATCAGAGACCCTTCTTTTTGTAGCAGCAAAAAAAACGTTTATCTCCAGCTGCAACCTCTGTGGACTCCAGTAGTTGGCAAAACCCAAAAACGCCCTGAAAACCAGGCTGTACCTCACCGCAGGACTCCCCAAAACACCGGCACAAGAGTGCCCCCAACACTTCAATCAGGCGGACCCTCAAAACGGAAGTCCCGGTGATTAAACGAGACGGCAACCCCGAGGCCAGACCCGCCGAGAACTTTTTCGGGAAACACAATTTGCAGCGACCCCCCTGAAGCCTCCACACATACGTTGACTTGCCACCTCCCACTCCACTACCCTGGCAACTTGCTTTGAACAACCCTCCAAAAATACCCAATTTTGACTTGTGTGTGTGTGTGTGTGTGTGGTGTTGGTTGTGTGGTGGCCCACCGCGCCATGAGTGTTTATTGTTAATTACTATTTATTTATTCCTTTGCTTCGGGGATGATGGAATGGGCATCGTTTAATTCATTTGCACGGGCGCACAATTTGCCTACTCTTCCGAAAGGTGGAAGGGGTTTTGGATGTTGGGCCGGATTTCTGCGGGGCCCCCCCGGGGACTTCGCTTATAGCTCCTAAAGGATGTTAGTGTGTGTTATAGCGTGTAATGTGTGCAGCGTGCGTTTATGCGTGGGCGGCAAGTTTGTGTGTGTGTGTGTAACTTTAACTATATGACCAAAATTGCCCCAGGTAAAAACCCCCCCCCCCTCCTCCCCTCTCTCTCTCTAACATGGTCCAGATGGTGTTCATTTTAAAAAAGTCACACCAAAAATTTCAAAATGATTAAATTGAGTTGCTCATTCCAACATCATAATTAAAAAAAAACCGAGGAAAGGGCGAAAGCCGAAATTTTGGGGACTTTTAAAATTTCTGGTTGTTATTTTTCACTTGTGTGTATATAATTATATATATATATATAATATATATAACTTCTTTCAAGTCACCAAAAGAGCACTCAACTGCCACTTCAACTGCAAACGGGACACGCCGGTCCTACCCCACCTCCACGCCTAAAAATATCCCAAAAAGACCATTGCCCCTGTGGCACAGCCCCAAAAATTTCCCCTTCTATTTATCCTTCCCAAACCCTTTCCCTAAATTAAAACCCTGAACCCCAGACATGCCCCAGCCCACAGAGCCCCCAAAAAAACCCCGGGGGACCGCGGGGTCAAACGACAGACACAACTTTCCCACCCAAAAGGATTTATATATCTAGCATTGCCGGGGAAAAGGCAGCAGAAAAATTCAAGTCATCAGATCACAAACCCGTCAAGGTCTTGTAAAACTTAACCAGAAGTTTTTATTCAATCCAATTCAATCATGTTATTTAAGTCCCCGCTAACCACAGAGGCCATATCAGGGGTATTGCATAGCATTTAAATCCTCCACTCCCATCCTGTTGTTTATAGCCCCCCCAACCACAAGGCCATATCAGGGCTATTGCAGTAGCATTTATAATCCCCACTCCCCTCCCTTTTTATAGCCCCGCCAACCACAAGGCCATATCAGGCTGTTGCAGTACATGTATAAACCTCCCCTCCATCCAATCCGTTGTTTATACCCTGTCGACCCAGAGGCATATCAGGGGTGAACCTCGAAAATTTTTTTAAAACTCAATAAAAACGTGTGCAGCTATAAACAAATTAAAATATAACCCTCAGATTATAACTGTTTAACTGTAAACAGATTAAAATAGGGCTTAAAACCAACTCTACTGTCCTTCCTTGTATAAACACCCAGGCCAATCATAAGGGTCAATCCAAGACAGTCACTGTGTTGTAGGAGAAACCACATCAACAAAACATGAAATGAGATAAAAACCAAAACAGGCTCCATAAAACAACTGTGTTCTTAGTAACAAAAGCATGATATCTTTATTCATATCAGAGGGAAAATGCCTGATTCTATTTGGAAGTTTAAAATGATGTTCTGTGGAACATCACAAAAAAAGGACTACTGGTTTCTGCTCTCAACACAGAAGCTCAGCCCCTTACTGGATGCTACACCAGAAAAGTTTTATTGTAAAATGTTTTCCTAATTCCTCATTCCCACACAACTTTTTTTCAGGTATTTCCCTTCTAGATAGGAATCAGATACAAGATTCTTTCACTTGCCCAATGTTTTCCTCCACAAACAGGCCACCAAAAAACCCCCCCCCAGGGATGCTTCCCAAAAACAATAACTCCCGCAGCGAGCCCAAACCAAAACTACTTTCTGTAACCTGAAAAACAAAACTGGATTTTGGGGCACTACCATACTCCAAACACTTTGTATCACCAGGTTGGGATGGTCCTAGCTTCCCCCCCTGCATAAGCAACGTTGCAAGGAAAACCAAGAGACCAAAAGGACAGACCAGTATTTTTGTGAGACTCTGCTTCCTTTTGTGGTAAATCTGACTTTTTTCCAAAAACCACACTTTTTCTCCACAATGAATTTTAGAATAAATAGCCTTTATAGAGGCCACTTCCCGGGTATTTTGGTTCCTTCACAGCTCTGGGTGGCTGCAGAGAGGGAGGAATCTATCTCCCCTCTTTACAACAGGTAAACAAATCTCTACTTTTTGCTGACCATTTTTACGACCAAACTTTTTTTTTCACATGATGTAAACACTGGCAACTGGGGCCCGGCAAACACAACTGGGGCAATCAAAGGACAATACTCTTTTTCACATATAAACAAAAATTTATTTGGTGCACCCATATCATAAAACACCCCTGCACCACAAAAGCCACAAAAACAAAAACGTCCCAGCTTACTCAGAATTTAGAAGATTTTAAACCCCTTACACTATGTGGGCCCCCCCAACACCACATATTTATGGGCAAATTTTTAAGCTGACATTGGCATTCTCCTACATCCAGTTTCTGGTCTAACAGCCCCTCTGACCTGCACAGTGTTTCGGAAGAGAAGACTTTTCATGATTCAAACTTTCCCCCCAAAATGAATCACACAGAGAGGACAAACAAAACACTTTTCTTTATATATATTTCATTACTAACTGTTACCTCCTATTCCCCCACATCCCCCAAACTGAAATTGGGAAATGTCTGAATCTATAAGCTCCACAACTTAACATTACTATGTATTTCAACATGAAAAAGAAAAAAAAATGGGTGGCGCTGCTCTTGGGCCACGCCTCCCCGCCCCTCCCCGGGAGAGCAGCCCAATTTTTTACGGAAGAAATCGCGTACTTAAAGGGTATGAAATGAAATCTGAGCGCTTTGATTTGTTGCTTTAAAAAGATTCAGGGCTAATAAATTTCCCTACATTATTATTATTATGTAAGCCTACCTAATTTTAGACATTCTGAATTCTGAAAGTTGCATACTCTGAACAAACCAGCCGACAAATGCTGCTACACTTAATTTTTAAAAAAAAAATTTAAAAGAACTAGGCCACTACCTTACTGGGCAGTATAAGGGTTTTTTTTTTCTTCATTTTAAAAAACCCTTGAAAACACATCGTTTAAAAAATTCCTACTAAAGTTAATATGTGTGTTGTGTGTGGCACGCCGCGCGTCTGTGTATGTGACACACGTCGTGCATGCAACATGAAGCTATCGAGAGCACAGCCCCCCCTTCTGATTTCTGCTGCAATCACGGTCCCCAATCCGCCTCTTGTTTTGCGTCCGCTAATAAAAAGTGCCCCTTTGTCAACTCGCCCTTTCAGGGAAACCCTCTATTCTATGCTTCAGTTATATTGAAGGTGATAAAGTAACCGTTTTCGACTTTTACTTAAAAATTCATGTACTCAACAACGAAAACGGCAACGATTAAGTTCAAGTTGAAGACTTCTTGACGTTCAATCTTGCCACTGTGTAAACTAAACTCTTTTGTTTCCTAAAACGGGGAAATTTTCACTACAAACAATACCAAGGGCCTTCTGTCCCAGCAACGAAAAACCAAGATGGCGGATTCCGGACACGTGTTGCGCAGCCAAACAGAACCGGGGGGATGTGCTCTCGATAGCTCCATGTGTGCACATCTGCCTTTGGGGTGTTTTTTCGATTTTTTGTCATTCCACAATGATATTAGACAAAAAAGGGGAGGTATGAACTGTTTTGGGAAAAAAATGAACAATGGGAAATGTAAAACTAAAAAACATAACAAGAGTCAACACACGAAAAAATGAAAAAACAATCAAAATTTTGAAAACAACTCAAATGTTTTTTAATAAAGACAAGGGGGAAATGTTCATCCCTAGGAAAGGGGGCTGTTGAATGCCTCACAAAATTATGCTACAGATTTTTAATGGGGCACTGCTTTAAACGCCAACGTGATTTTCACATAGCAATTATTGTTTTTTGAAAACCTTATCCAAGGAATTTTTCATAAAGTCAAAACATTCAAAAACTGACATCCGGAAGAATAGAATATTTGAGATTGTTTTTCACATAAGCATACATTTCTACTAATTTGCCCAAATGCATCGTTCGTCTGTAAAAAACAGATTATTTTTCTCAGGTCATTTTTGAATGTCCAAAAAATGGGAACGAAGAATATTCCCAAGGTCTAAAAAAAGGAATTACAGAACGATACCCACTCTATTTGTTTTTTTCCCAACATGTTTCCCGCATGCATTCTTGACTATTTTTAACTCTCATGAACAAATAAGGAAAGTCAGGGCATATGCACAGTTTAAATTTCCTTTCCGCCAGCTGTGTCACCTTGGAATGCGATGGATCCCAAAAAAATTTTTCGGACCTCATAAATTTAAAAAAGGGCGAGAATGTTAATTTTATAAAAAGATCTTCTAGCTTTTTCCCGCCTGAAAAGCGAAGAAAAAAACTGGGCCTTTGAATCAACAACATAAGATACGTTTATGATTCGTGGAATGTCAAGCAAAAAGTGAAAGCTTTTTTAAATTGCAGTTAACTGCATAAAATGGAAAGATTCTTCCCAAAGTTTATATAATATATAATATAATATATATAAAATTTTTGGGTGTGTGTGTGGTGGTTTTGGGGTGTGTGGGGTGTGTGTGTGCGCGCTGCATGCTGCGCTAAAAAGCTGTATTATTGTGTGGTAGTAATTTTTTTGGTTTTTTTTTTTCCTTTCGGAACGATGTTCAATACATTGCCCAAAACTCTATTTTTCTTCAATTAAAAATGTGCAATTGACCGCTAAGTACTAGTGACTTTCTTTTTTATTTAAAGTACAGTCTTTGTTTTTCCCATAAAGGGGGAAAGGGAAAACGCTCAAGAAAAAAAGAAAGTCCCTTATTACAACATTTTTTTGTTTAATTTTCATTTTTTTTCCCTAAACCCCCCCACATCTCCCAGGGCCCTAAATGACTAATCAGCTCATCTTCATCACATTTTCCTATTAGAGGGTCCCCTTTGGTTTTTTCCTAACAATTTACAGTGTCATTTTTTTTTTTAAAGTGTTGAACATAAGTAATGTGTAATGCACTAATTTTTCCTGCATGACTGAACTGCAGTAAAAACCCACTATCAAGAGCACACGATACACATTCAGGTGTTTTTTTTTAAATGGCACTGTACTGTGGTAATAATGCTCTTCTTTGAGAAAGAAGCCTGATTTTTAAGTAAGAAAATATGCAAAATAAGTAAGAAACAGCTTAGTACTCTGACAACCATAGTGATGATGATGATGATACTAATTAAGTAATTAAATTTTCATCATTATTACAATTCGTAATTACTACAAATTAAATTGGGGGCCAGAGTAGAATATTATACTATTACCCTCTTCTTTTTCTTATCACCATCAAGTACGATACATTACCACATTCTTTTTTCTTACAAAACCACATTAACACTATGCCACGACAGTTTTGTCACCATAAAAAAAAAAACAAAACAGGCCACCTTTTTTTAGCTGGGGCTCTTTCACTCTCTTCTTGGGCAAAACCACCCCCCCCACTCCCCAGGCTCTTAACTGATTGTTTTTTATACCAAATTCCTTTATAACTAAAAACAACAATAAAAATGCATTAAACACAAAAATGCAGAACATGATACACACATTTCATATTTTTTTTTCTCGATAATACTTTTGTTTTCTTTGAGAAGGCTTTTTTTTTTCCTTTTTTTTTTTTTTTCTTTCATTTTCTTTCTTTTTCCCCCCTTTTTTTGATTTTTTTTTTTTTCCTTTTTTTTCCCCAATTTTTTTTTTTCTTTCATTCTTTCTTTTTCTCTTCTTTTTTTGTGACTTTTTTCTTTCTCTTTCTTTTCTTTCATTTCTTTTTTTCCCCCTCCCCCCCCCCCCCCTTTTTTTTTGGGGGAGGGGAGTAAATTCTGCGCAATGAATCCACACAGAATACATCATTCCCTTTCTTTCATCTTCACTGCCCCACAGATTCCCGGAAAACACTTCTATATAAACAACATTCCCCAAAAAATTCCATTTCAATCACAGCATACATATATAGACATAAAACTCCCACAGATACAAGCACACAAAAACCCAAAAAAACCAACAAAACAAACCAAAACAGCTAACTGTTCTTTCATGTGATTTTTAAAAATGCCATTTCTATACTTGTATTTCCCCCTTTACATTCAAACTCAAGCTTTAAAAAAAATCGAAAAAACAATTTTTTTAAAAATTCTTTCCACACAATGTCTTTAAAACTATATGCCCCATACAACACAAAAAAAGAAAAAACAAATAAAAAACTGACACGAAAAAAAAAAAAAACACACAACACAAAAAGCGCCAAAACCCCTTATCATTTCCCTCACTAAATCAACAAGTTTTTGTCAATGCTTTCGACAAAGCTCTCCACAGGAGATGGATGTTAACATTTCCATCAATTTTCACACTATTTCCAATTCGAAATGCCTGCATATAACTAAATCAAGCAAAAACAAAAAAAAGAAGAAAGAATCCCCCCCCCCCCCCCCCCCGCAAAACCAACCCCAACAAAAAAACAAACAAAAAAAACCCCAAAAAACCCCCTGTCACACATTTTCCCTTGCCCTTTTAGTCATGACTGACAAATCTGAAAAAAATTATGGGGAAACAACTCTGGTTGTCTGCAAAAATGTCTAAGGCTTCATAAAATTCAGGCTTGACACTTTTGTCATTGTATCCCAAAATGCTTTCATTTTTTTCCCGGTTGCACATAACACAGATCCTCTCTCTCCCACACACACACACATAGGAGGCATGAATCCATCCTCTTACCTATCTACCCCTACCCCCCAAAACCCCCAAAAAACCACACACACCACACCAGCACAAACAACACATACCCATGCACACACACACACAACACACATGGGAGGCATTCAGTTCACTCCCTCATCTATCTACCCCCCCCCCCACAAAAAATGCTTGTCACAAAAACCCCACAAGGAAGCACTAAGTTTTTATCTCCTCAAAACTAATCACCACCACCACCACCCCCAAAAAAAATCCCCACAAAACACACACACACACACATACACACAATAGGGCATTTGGGCTTTTCTCCTCTCACCTATCACAACCCCCTCCCCTCACCCTTTAAAACACACACACAAACACACACACACACACACACACACAACACACACACACAGATGGCTTGATGAAAAAAGGAAATGCACTGCTTATTCAATGTACCATCTGAAAATAAAACTTTGACTTGACTTTCACACACAAACACACACACACACACACACACACACACACACACACACAGAGGCATTATGTCACTTCTCTCAACTCATTACCACCATACCCCAACCCCCAACCTTGCGCATGGTCAACATGTACACTTGCACATTTTTTTAAATCGAAGATAGTAAAAAGACTTCTTAAGACTTCTTTTCTTTCATAAATTCAACACACATTTCCCACCCACTCCCCACCCCTCTCTCTTTCCGAATCTCTGAAAACAAAAACACAGAAACAAAAACAAAAAAGTTATAAAATAAAGCTCTTTTTAACTAGATCTACATTAACTTTCATGCCAATATAGCACAAAGAAGAAAAACCAAAGAACACATGCAAAAAACCGTCCAAAAATACCCCCAGAAATACATATTTCTTTCCATCATTCAACATGGTTTTGTCATTACTTTCTGACAAAGGCGTCACATGTGTACTTAAGTTAACATTTCCGTCAATATCACAACTTACTCCCAATTCAACACAATCTGCATGACAATAATTCACAGCATTAAAAAAAAAAAGTAAAATAAAATGAATACAAACAAAGCTCTTACACTCTCTTAGATTATATGCAGCACAACTGGCAACTTGGAAAAATTATGCAAGCCAACTACTGCTTGTCCACAAAAACTGCCTGAGGATTTCTGTAGTCTTTAACAACAACTTTTGGTCTCTGATAACAGTTTGACTTAAATGGTTTTTCCAGGTGTCCCATCATACAGATTTCATCCATGCACACGCACACGCACACACACACACACGAGGAGGAATGAAGTCTCATCTCCTCTTACCTAGTCTACCCCCCCCCCCCCCCAAAACACACACACACACGCACACACACAAAAACACACACACAACACACACACCATGCACACATGAGGAGGAATGAAGTCTCATCTCCTCTTACCTAGTCTATCCCCACCCATCCCCAAAACACACACACACACACACACACACACACACACACGGAGGAATTCAGTTTCATCTCCTCTGACCTAATCTACCCCATCCCCCACAAAACACGCACACACACACAAACACACATGAGGAGGCATTAGGTCACTTCTCCTCTCAACTCATTCACCCACCCCCCAACCCACCCCCTTACTCAACATGCACGTTTGTACACTTTTCTTAAATATAGGACACTATAAGAACAAACAAGTAAAAACACAAAACCCAAGTGTTTGGCAAAGCAATTTATCTGTTTGTTTAAAACCTTCACACTAAAAGATTACCTAACTCAATCTAAGACGGTAATCAGATTTCTTTCATCTTGTACTCTCTCCTCTCTCTCTAAAAAACCCCCAACAACAACGACAAACAAATATAAAATAAAACTAGAAAAAACAACAAATAAAATTTTAAAAACTTTTTCACTGAATCATCAAAGTCTGATGCCAATGCAGAACAAAGAAGAAAACCAAACAACACACACACCAACACCCCCCCCCCCCCCCCCCACCCACCCCCCAAAAAAAAGGAAAAAAAGAAATCCCAGAAAGATATATTTTTTCCATCATTCACAAGGTTGCAGTGTTACTTTCTCAAGCCAACATGTGTCCAAAATATTTAACTAATTTCCATCAATATTACAACTTTTGATCTTTATACATTGACAATGATTTTTCCAGGTGTCCCATCATACAGATTTCATCCATGCACAGCACCACACACACACACACACACACAGAGGAGGAATAAGTCTCATCTCCTCTTACCTAGTCTACCCCCACCCACCCCCAAAACACACACACACACACGCACACACACACACCACACGCACCACACACACACACACACACACACACACACACACACACACATGAGGAGGAATGAAGTCTCATCTCCTCTTACCTAGTCTATCCCCCCACCATCCCCAAAACACACACACACACAACACACACCACGGAGGAATTCAGTTTCATCTCCTCTGACCTAATCTACCCCATCCCCACAAAACACGCACACACCACACAAACACACATGAGGAGGCATTAGGTCACTTCTCCTCTCAACTCATTCACCCACCCCCCAACCCACCCCCTTACTCAACATGCACATTTGTACACTTTTCTTAAATATAGGACACTATAAGAACAAACAAGTAAAAACACAAAACCCAAGTGTTTGGCAAAGCAATTTATCTGTTTGTTTAAAACCTTCACACTAAAAGATTACCTAACTCAATCTAAGACGCTAATCAGATTTCTTTCATCTTGTACTCTCTCCTCTCTCTCTAAAAAAACCCCAACAACAACGACAAACAAATATAAAATAAAACTAGAAAAAACAACAAATAAAATTTTTAAAAACTTTTTCACTGAATCATCAAAGTCTGATGCCAATGCAGAACAAAGAAGAAAACCAAACAACACACACACCAACACCCCCCCCCCCAAAAAAAAAGGAAAAAAGAAATCCCAGAAAGATATATTTTTTCCATCATTCAACATGGTTTCAGTTATTACTTTCTCACACAGGTGTCGCATATGCACATATTTTAACATTTCCATCCAATATTACAACTTATATCTTATTATTACAATTACTCAATGCACACACACACACAAAAAAGGGGGAGGATGGAAAGTATCATCCTTTAACATACAAACCAAAAAACCCCCCCCAACCATCCTCTGAAGTATGAAGCAGAGGCAACTTGAAATATGCAGCCATCGCCTGCTACACAAACGCTTATGCTTCACATGCAACTACAGACTAGCAACTTTTGGTATGATAACGTTACTCATAATTTTTACCTGTTCTACACCACCTCTCACACACACACAAACACACGCACAGAGAGGAATTAAGTTTCATCTCCTCTTACCTAGTCTACCCCATCCCCACTAACACACACGCACACACACACACACACAACACACATGAGGATGCATTAGGTCACTTCTCCTCTCAACTCATCCACCCCCAACCCCCCCTTACTCAACATGCACACTTTGTACACTTTTCTTAAATATAGGAACACTATAAAAGAACAAACAAGTAAAAACACAAAACCCAAGTGTTTGGCAAAGCAATTTATCTGTTTGTTTAAAACCTTCATCACTAAAAGATTACCTAACTCAATCTAAGACGCTAATCAGATTTCTTTCATCTTGTACTCTCTCCTCTCTCTCTAAAAAACACCCAACAACAACGACAAACAAATATAAAATAAAACTAGAAAAAACAACAAATAAAATTTTTAAAAACTTTTTCACTGAATCATCAAAGTCTGATGCCAATGCAGAACAAAGAAGAAAACCAAACAACACACACACCAACACCCCCCCCCCCCCCCCCCCCAAAAAAAAAAGGAAAAAAGAAATCCCAGAAAGATATATTTTTTCCATCATTCAACATGGTTTCAGTGATTACTTTCTCACACAGGTGTCGCATATGCACATATTTTAACATTTCCATCCAATATTACAACTTATATCT
The DNA here is from genome assembly GCA_028751875.1 of Rapana venosa. Classification (NCBI taxonomy): domain Eukaryota; kingdom Metazoa; phylum Mollusca; class Gastropoda; order Neogastropoda; family Muricidae; genus Rapana; species Rapana venosa. Next base: position 14,566,935 of record CM054140.1, on the reverse strand, counting down.
TTATTACAATTACTCAAAGCACACACACAAAAAAAAGGGGGGGGGGGGGAGAGAATATCATTTTAAAACAAACCAAAAAAACTCTCCCCCCAGCCTTCTCTCTGATGGTATGAAGCATGTATTGGCAACTTGGAAAAATTATGCAAGCCGACTACTGCCTGTCTACACAAACTGCTTAATGCTTTCAATGGTCTTTAATGACTTAGCAACTTTTGGTTACTGATAACAGTTTGACTTGCATAATTTTTCCTGGTGGTCTAACACACACTCTCTCACACACACAAAACACGCACATGAGGAGGAATAAAGTGTCATCTCCTCTTACCTAGTCTACCCCCCCCCCTCCTACACTCACATGCACACACACACACACACACACACACGAGGAATAAAGGGACATCTCTTCTTACCTAGTCTACCCCAACCCTCCCCCACACATGCACACGCATGCACGCACGCACACAGCACAACACACAAAGGAGGCATTAAGTCTCATCTCCTCTTACCTAGCCTACCCCCACCCACCCTCAAAACACACACACACACATACACACAAGGAGGAATTCAGTTTCATCTCCTCTGACCTAATCTATCCCCACACCCACAAAACACACACACACACACACACAACAAGGAGGCATGAAGTCTCATCTCCTCTTACCTAACCTACCCCCACCCACCCTCAAAACGCACACACACACACACACACACACACACAAGGGAGGCATTCAGTTTCATCTCCTCTGACCTAATCTACTGCACAAAACAAACAAACCTACAAATTTTTTTTAAAAGGTCTTTTTCACTGAATCAATATCAAAGTTTGATGCCAATACAACACTCACCAAAACAAACAAACAAAAAAATGAAACAAGAAAGAAATCACAGAAATACATATTTTCTTTCCATCATTCAACATGGTTTTGATCATTACTCTCTGACAAAGCAGTCACATATGTAGGCCTACATATGTTAACATTTCTATGAATATCACAACTTAATTTCAATTCTACACACTCTCTATTACAATCACTCACAGCACACACAAAATTATATTAAAAAATTTATCCGAAAAAAAATCTCCCTCTCTCTCTGTGATGGTACAAAGCATAATTGGCAACGTGGAAAAATTATGCAAGCCGACTACTATAAAATCTGCCTAAGGTTTTCTGTAGTCTTTAATGATTTAGCCACTTTTGGCCACTGATAACAGTTTGACTTGCATGATTTTTCCAGGTGGTCCATCATACAGATTACACACACACACACACACACACACGATTGTCATCATCACCCAGCACTGACAATCAACAGAAAAGGTCAGTGACTAAAGAAATGCCAAAGCAAAACATCCAGAAGCCAGACCAGTTACGTAAAAAGATGGGTGTGTCGAAAATGAATTGGCATGACGTCAAATCAAGTTCTAAGTTGAAGGACCAAACTTCTGGTTTTCCCACTGTGCTTTTAGCTCATGACTCTATTCTAGGCGGAGTCAACAGCAGTCGGCTAGGTCTGTCCTATGGCTTGAATGTTAAAAAAATTAAAACATCTGACATTGACCACATCTCCCACTTAAAGGATTGGAAGATTGATGCCAAGGAACCACAGTGCATCGTTATCCACTGTGGTGTCAATGATCTGAAAACCACAGATCCACAAAAGGCCAGTCAGACAATGGTTCAAAATGTTAAAAATCTGATGACCTCATTCCCTGATACCAAAATTGTCATCAGTAAAATTGCACCCGTAAAAGATTTTAATCTTCAGATGAAGGCAGATGTATTTAATGCTGTCACTTGTTCTGAAATGTTTAATTTGAAAAATGTTTCCTTCATTTCCCATGCCAACATAAACTCATTACAACCATTTCAAAGACTCCCTGCATCTGAACACCCATGGGTCCAGCATTCTTGCCAAAAACATCGGCAGGCATGTGCATGCTCTAGTCTGGGAAAAGCCCAAGAGGAAACCAAGACGTCGGGTTTACAACAAAAATGTTTACCAGTCACCCAGATCCACCTATGTCTCTGAAAATTACCAGCTACAGCCAGCCTCCAGCCAGTGGCCATTTCCATACCAAGTGTACCAGTTCCCTTGGTGGAGACAGCAGAGACAGCACAACTACTTTGATGTGCTGAGAAACTGTGACTGGTAGTTTGTACATCAACTTGTAGTGCAATAGCTTAGCTGTGGTGTTGTTTAGTATTTACTCATATCCACAGTAGATCTAGCTGTTTTACTTGACTCAGTGTGCAGTATTTATCTTTCGCATAGAGCCAACAATTTGGGTCACATAATTGTTAATTTTAATTTGTTTAATGTTTTGTTTTTTTGCAGTTTAGAGTTAATTGTTGTTGTTTTTTAACCTTTTTTGTTGATATTTTAAAAAATTAATCCCGTATTTTAAAATGCCTACCCGATCTAGATGTAAAAAGTCCAACATATTGAAACTAATGCAGTGGAACGCTAGATCTATTTCCACTAATTTACATTATCTAATCCAACATCTTTCCAACAATAAATACCAAGTCCTTGTGTTACAATCCCTGAACGTAACCAGTAGCAAACTACCTAAGCTGCCTGGTTACTATTATCCACCTGTCCATCAACAGGTGGATGCTGCTACCAAAATCAGTGCAGCTATATACATTGAAGAAGGGGTGGATTACAGCACATGTCCCTCACCAGTGCCTAACCAGGTCCTAGATATACACTCATGTGCAGCACGCGTAAAATTTGGGAAAATTTAATAATAAATACTGTATCTGTATACCTACCTAGGGGACCTAATGATATGAACACTGAATGGATACACAACCTTAAAGATAATGAAAAATGGTTTATAGCAGGAGATTTTAATGCACATGCTCCTTTTTGGGATAAAGACTGTGAAAAAATATCTCATAATCGCTTTGTAGAAAACATAGTTGATTCCTGCCTGTACTTACTAAATGATGGCAGTGTTACTAGAATCCCCGACATTGCTAGTCACAGAGCATCAGCCTTAGATCTATCGCTTATATCTCCTGCATTAGCTCCAGAATGTGAGTGGTCAACGCACAATGACACCCTTGGCAGTGATCACCTGCCTGTCATTACAACGCTTAGTGGACTAACAGCTTCCTGTGACACCCAGGAAGACAAAATTCCAAAATTTAATTACAAAAAAGCAGACTGGAAAAAGTTTGAAAGCATCCTTGAAACTTACACCACAGACAGCTTTGACACTGACAACATAGACCATTTATATTCCACTTTTACTGAGACAATTATTCATGCTGCCACTTTGTCTATCCCCAAAATAAATACCCTAAAAACAAATAAACATCTGGGAAATATCTGGTGGACACCAGCATGTGAGGAAGCAGTAAAAAACAAACGCTTAATGTATAAAATTTATTTAAAAGATAAAACGTCAGAAAATAATGTAAAACAGAAACAAGCAAAAAATTACTGTAACCTAGTTGTAGCTCAGGCTAAGAGAGAATTTTGGACTTCTTTTTGTACCACTGAAATTTCAAATCATAAAGATCTTAAAAAAGTTTGGGATAAATATCATGAAATGAAAAAAGGTGTTAGTTTACCAACTTGTCCAGTGCAATGGATAATAAAGAATTTCCATCAAACATAGAAAAAGCAGAGGCCTTTGCAGACATTTTTTCTGAATCAATGCGTCTTGAAGGATTGTCACTAAAACGCAGGAACTACAGAACAGATGAAGAAAGTAAAACAGAACGTACTGACCCAGTCTCTGACAACGGTTCGTGCATTAATGCTCCAATTTCACTTGACGAAGTAAGAGATGCATTACTATCTCTTTCTAACAAGAAAACGTCTGTTGGGTCAGATGCAATTTTCTAATGAAATGTTGAAACATTACCAACAAATTTCATTTATCTACTCCACAAACTCTTCAATAAATGTTGGATCGAGGGAGGTATGCCAGTAAAGTGGAAGGAGTCCATTGTCATTCCAGTTCATAAACAGGGAAAGCCTAAATCGACAAAACCAGCTACAGACCAATTGCTTTGACCTCTCACACACTGGCAAGCTAATGGAAAGAATTATTCTAAAAAGGCTGATGTATTTCTGCCATAAAAATAAATAATCCCTGTCAATCAAGCAGGGTTTTCAAAAAAATAAATCTGCCATAGATAATTTGGTTAAACTATCAACACAAATTAAAAATGCAGTTTGCAAGAAGAAAGAATGTTCTTGCAACATTTTTTGATATAAAAGACATATGACCAAGTTTGGCATGCTAAATTATTAGGTAAACTAAAGAATATGGGTGTTTCTGGGCACTTGTATTTTTATATCAAAAGTTTTTTGGCAGACAGAAAAATTCAAGTAAGAGTGGCTAAATCATATTCAAGTGTTAGATCGCTTCATATGGGACTACCCCAAGGTTCTGTGATAGCTCCTATCCTATTTAATATCTTGCTGCATGATCTCCCAATGAATTTATCAAAGGATATCATCTTAGTACAATATGCGGATGATATATGCATGTGGATGAATGTTACTATGAAACGTAATACACCAAAAAGAGCGTTAAATTACATAAAAGGGTATATCAAAGCCAGCTTGATAACATCGACAAATATATGATTGAAAATGGATTTACTTTGTCCACAGAAAAACTCATGTTGTTGCTTTTTAATAATGGCTAGTAATCCGGAGGAAACTACCAGATTTAAGATTGGGACTGAAATAATTGAATACAAAAATACAATAAAGTTCTTAGGTGTTATTCTAACTTCAAAGCTAACTTGGAATACACAATATTGAGCACTTATTAACAAAGGCAAAGAAGTGCATAAACCTACTGAAGATAATTAGTAAACAGTTCTGGGGACAAGACATATTCAATCTAAATGTTTAGCTACATCTCTTGTTCGTTCGAAATTATCATACGGACAAGAATCTTTTTCAGGCTCCAAAATCTTTACTTAAAAAGCTACAAAGTGTAGACTGCAAAGCTTACAGCTTGCACTTGGAGTTCCATATCATGCATCAGCTCTGGGAACGTACAATAAGTTGGTACATTGCCTTTGGATGATTACCGTCAACTGGCATGTGCAAAATATGTTCTTAGAAACAGAAAAACTGATAATTTCATTTCTGAGGAAGTAGAAGTAAAATCTGAACTACAGTTTCCTAAAAGAGCAAAAGATATATCTTCTTTAATGCCCATTAACACATATGTGTCTGATCTAGTGGAAAATTCTAATGTCAACCAACACAGAATGGACAAACGAGAGGCAACATTACCTTGCCCATCGTGGGAGATGAATAGAGCATACTTCGACAAGAGGTAACTAATGCAAAAAAGAATGAGAATCTGAACATTATGGTTTCTGATGTTCGGTCCCACATTCATCATAAGTATTTTCATCATTTACAAATTTATACAGATGGATCACGTCTGGATAATCAAGAAACAGGTTCAGCTTTTGTTATACCATCTTAAAAATGAAAAATCATTCTATGTTGGTAAACATCATTCGATTTTTACCGCGGAATTAGTAGCAGTCTAATGGCTCTAAATTATGTTCTTGATTTGCCATTGTGTATATTTCAAATCCTTATTTGTGTTGATTCTAAGTCGTATTGTATGCTTTAAAATCCTTGTGTACAAGAAAACTTCAATCATTGGCATTAGAGATAATCATGTCATACACCTTTTAACCTTAAAGGGCACAAGTGTCACTTTCTGTTGGGTTGCCTTCACACAGTGGATTCTTTCCAAATGAGTGGGCTGATAGAGCTGCTAAAAGAGGAGCAAAGCATGAACGGGAATCAGCAACACTGCACGTACCTTTATCATTACAAGAGGGCTACCACTTATTAGAACAAACTCATGGAAAAAGGTCACAGAAACGTATCACCTAAAAGAGAGATTTCTAAACAGATCTGTCATCAAAACTGATAAGCAAGAGTCGTGAGCCATTCTAAGGCTTGTTCAAATATCTCCACAGCAGAAGAGTGAATAGTTTGTTTTATAGAATAAAACTTAATGCATTCGTAACCAAATTCAGTAGAAAACAGTAAATGTCTATGTGGTGAGAATATTTCCAATACTCATATAATATTTGAATGTAAGAAATACGAAAGCTTTTTTACTCAATTTCTGAAAACTCCCCTTAGAAGCATATTCAATAATTTGAATTTGGCATTTGATATTGCAAAAGGTCTCTGGCATAGTCCTATAGGACATTTGTTATAGTTTCATTAACGTTAATCACTTTTTATGTTTTTGTTTCTGTGGTGTTTTTTTTTATAAATATTTTTTATTGTATCTTTCGATTTGCACGGTTTCTTTTCATGATTAGACTACTTTTTCCCTCTCGCATTTTTCAGTAGGGCCTCTACAACCACCTCAATTATCATACACCCCTTGTATATATATTTTTTTCTTTCTCGTCTAATATCACTGAGAGTGAACAGACGTAAAATCGAAGACAACAACAACAACACACACACACACACACACACGCACACAGATAGATGGCTTGATGAAAACAAGCAAATGCACTGCTTATTCAATGTACCATCTGCAAATAAAAGTTTGACTTTGACTTTGACACACACACACACAGGCATTATGTCACTTCTCTCAACTCATTACTACCATCACCCCACCCCCAACCCTATGCATGGTCAACATGTACACTTGTACATTTCTTTTATTGAAGATACTAAAAAGACTTCTTTTCTTTCATAAATTTAATGCACATTTCCCACCCACTCCCCACCCCTCTCTCTTTCTGAATCTCTGAAAACAAAAACACGAAACAAAAACAAAAAAGTTATAAAATAAAGCTCTTTTTAACTGGATCTACATTAACTTTCATGCCAATACAGCACAAAGAAAAAAACCAAAGAACATACACAAAAAACCCTTCAAAATACCCCCCAGAAATACATACTTCTTTCCATCATTCAACATGGTTTTGGCCATTACTTTCTGACAAAGGCGTGGCATATGTTCTTAACATTTCCATCAATATTACAACTTACTCCCAATTCAACACAACCTGCATTACAATAATTCACAGCATTTTTTTTTTTAAAAGTAAAATAAAATGAATACAAACAAAGCTCTTACACTCTCTCAGATTATATGCAGCACAACTGGCAACATGGAAGAATTATGCAAGCTAACTACTGCTTGTCCGCAAAAACTGCCTGAGGATTTCTGTAGTCTTTAATGATTTAGCCACTTTTGGTCACTGATACAGTTTGACTTGCATGATTTTTCCAGGTGTCCCATCATACAGATTTCAACCATGCACACATGCACACACACACACACACACAACGAGGAGGAATGAAGTCTCATCTCCTCTTACCTAGTCTAAACCCCCCCCCACCCCCAAAACACACACACACAGCACGCACGCACGCACACACACACACACCACACACACACAGACATGCACACATGAGGAATAAAGTCTCATCTCCTCTTACCTAGTCTACCCCCATCCACCCCCAACACACACACACACACACACACACACACGCACGCAAAACACACACACACACATACATGCACACATGAGGGGGAATAAAGTCTCATCTCCTCTTACCTAGTCTTACCCCCACCCCCCCCAGCACACCACAAAAACAAAAAACACACACACAACAACACACACACACACCCCACACCACACACACACAACACACAACCCCACACACATGCACACATGAGGAGGAATAAAGTCTCATCTCCTCTTACCTAGTCTACCCCCACCCACCCCCAACACACCACACAACACACCACACACACCACACACACACACCACACACACAACACCACACACCACACGGAGGAATTCAGTTTCATCTCCTCTGACCTAATCTACCCCATCCCCACAAAACACGCGCACACACACACGAGGAGGCCTTAGGTCACTTCTCCTCTCAACTCATTTCACCCACCCCCCCAACCCACCCCCCTACTCAACGTGCACGTTTGTACACTTTTCTTAAATATAGGACACTATACGAACAAACAAGTAAAAACACAAAACCCAAATGCTTGGCAAAGCAATTTTTCTGTTTGTTTAAAACCTTCACACTAAAAGATTACCTAACTCAATCTAAGACGCTAATCAGATTTCTTTCATTTTGTACTCTCTCCTCTCTCTCTAAAAAAAAACAACAACGACAACGACAAACGAATATAAAATAAAACTAAAAAAAACAACAAAAAAAATTTTTTTAAAACCTTTTTCACTAAACACCCAGATTTTGATCCCCAAGCGACAAAGAAAAAAACCCAAAAAAAACCAACACCACCAACCCCCCCACCCCCCAAAAAAAAAAGGAAAAAAGAAACCCCCAAAGATTTTATTTTTTCCCATATTCAAATGGTTTCGGTTTTTTACTTTCTCACACGGGTGTCGCATATGCACATTTTTTAAACTTTTCCCATCCAATATTACAACTTAAAATCTTTATTAAAAATTACTCAAAGAAAACCCAAAAAAAAGGGGGGGGGGGGGGGGGGGGATTATCATTTTAAAAAAAAAACCAAAAAAAACTCCCCCCCCAAACCTTCTCCCCCGATAGTTTGAAGATGTTTTGGAAACTTGGAAAAAATTATCCCAAGCGACTATTTGCCTGTCAAACCACAAACTGCCAAAGGTTTTCCCAATGGTTTTTAATGACTTAGCAACTTTTGGTTATGATAAGGGTTTGTTTGAAAAATTTTTTTCCTGGGGGTTTCAAACACATACAAAACCCCCTCTCTACACCCAAAAACACAATGAGGGGGAATAAAGTTTCATTTCCTTTTTACCTAGTTGGGGCCCCCCCCCCCCCCTACACACACACTTGCACACACACACAAAACACCCCAACGAGGCATAAAGTGACATCTCTTTTCCCTGTCTACCCCAACCCTCCCCCCCCACATGCACCGCAGCACGCACACACACACAAAAAGGAGGCATTAAGTTTTCATCTCCTTTTAAACCTACCCTACCCCCCCCCCCCTAAAAACACACCACCCCACACACACAAACACACACCCCAAGCACAACAAGGAGGAATTCAGTTTCATCTCTCTGACCTAATCTACCCCCACCCCCTTTCAAAACACACCCACACACAACACACACACACACACCCCACACACAAGGAGGCATTCTTTTTTCTTTCCCTTTGGGACCCAAATTTCTATGAAAAAAAAACCCAAACAAAACTAAAATTTTTTTTTTTAAAAGGTCTTTTTTACTAAATCAAATAAAAGGTTTTTTTGATGCCTTTTCAACCCAAAAAACAAAACCAAAAAACACACTCCCCAAAAACAAACAAAAAAAAAAAATTTAAAACAAAAAAGGGAAATCACGAAATACATATTTTTTTTCCCATCATTAAAATTTGGTTTTGGTCTTTACTCTCTGAAAAAAGGTGTCACATATTTTGGGCCCAAAATATGTTAACATTTCATGAATATCACAATTTAATTTCAATTCCCCCACAATCTTATTACAATCCCCTCACAGCACCCCAAAAAATTAAAAAAAAAAAATTTTTACCCGAAAAATCTTTCCCTCTCTTCTCTGTGGGGTTTAAAAAGGGCTTTAATTTGGAAAATGGCCCAAAATTATGAAAGGGCCGACTTCTATAAAATTGCCTAAGGTTGTCTTAGTTTTTAATGACTTAGCCCCCCTTTTGGCCATGTTAAAGTTTGACTTGCAGGGTTTTTTCCCGGGGGTTTTCCCAAAACAAAAATTTACACACCCCACCCCAACACCACACACACACACACACCCCACACACACACACCCCAAAACACGAGGGATTATGTCTTATTTCCTTTCCCTGTCTGCCCCACCCCCCAAAACACAAAAGCCACTCATGCAACAACACCACCACCACACCCCCAAAAGGGAAAGGAATTTAAATCTCATCTCCTTTTTCCTTGTCTCCCCCACCCCCCCCTAACACCCTCACAACACTCATGCATGCATGCAGACGCACACACACACAAAACACACAACATAAGAGGGGGGATGACATCTCTTCTCCTCTTACCTAGTTTACCCCACACCCAAAACACCCCACAAAAAGACAGCACGGGACACACCCCAACAGCAGGCATTAGGTCACTTCTCTCGCCTCTTTCCCCTCCCCCCCCCCCCCCCCCCCTCACCCTTCAAATGCAACTCTTACACTTTTCTTAAATCAAAACCCCTATAAGGGAAAAGCAAGAAAAAACACAATCCCCAAAGGGTTCCGCAGGGGGCAATTTTTGTGTGTCTTTAAAACCTTCTTCACACTAAAACCCCGTAAAAGGGTTGCCTAACTCATTCCCAACAACTAAACAGATTTCTTTTTATTTTGTACAATCCCCCCCATTTTCCCTTTTACTCTCTCTCTCTCTCTTTTCTCTCTCTTTTCTCTCTCCCCCTCTTTTCTCTTCTCTTCAAAAAAAAAAAATCACAAAACATACAACCCACAGAAAACAAAAGTAGAAAAAAACAACTACAAATTTTAAAAAAACTCTTTTTCACTGAATCATCAAAGTTTTTTGGGGCCCATTTTGCGCACAAAGAAGAAAACCAAACAAAAACACACACCCAAAAAAACAAAAAAAAAAAAAAGGAAAAAAGGAAAAACCCCGAAATATATATTCTTTCCTCAAATTTTAAATGGTTTTCGTTTTTACTCTCTCACAAATGTGTCGCATAGGTACAATGTTAAAAAATTTTTTTTCCCCAAAATTACAAAATTTAAATTTTAATTTAAAACAATCTGTTTTTACAAAATTTTCACAGATACACAAAAATTTGGGGAAGGGAAAAAAAAAAAAGTTATTTTCAAAAAAAAACCCCTTTTCTTCTCTCTCTGTTTGGTTTTGAAGCATGTATTTGGGAACTTTGGAAAAAAATTTTGCAAGCTGACCCACTGCCTGTCTACACAAACCGCCTTTAAGGGTTTAGATGTTTTTCCCCTGGGCTTAGCCAAATTTTGGCTACTGATAACAGGGGTTTAATTTCATGATTTTTCCCGAGGGCCTCCTCTCTCTTCCCCTCTTTTCTCTCTCTCTCTCTCTCTCTCTCTCTCTCTCTCTCTCTCTTCACACATACACACACGAGGAAGAAAAAGTGTCAAACTCCTCTTACCTATTTACCCCCCCCTCCCCCCACATGGGTTTCATGGGACACACAGCACCCACACAAGGAGGAAAGAAGGGTTTTTTCCCCTTACCTATTTCCCACCCCCCCCCACCCCCCCAAAACCCCACCAAACACACACCACACACCACAAGGAGGAATTCATTTTCATTCCCTGACATAATTTACCCCCCCCCCCCAAAAAAAAACACACACACCCCCCCCCCCCACCCCCCTACCCGAGTCCCCCCCCCCCTCCCAAACCGCATGCACATTTCGCCAAATTTTCCCTTAAAAACTAGGACCCCTATCAGAGCAGAAATAAAAACACAACACCAAGTGTTTTTTGAAAGAGCAAATTTTTCCATTTGTTTAAAAACCTTTTTAGGCTAAAAGATTGGCTTACTCAATCTAGACATAAAACCCGATTTCTTTCTTTTGTACATTCCCAACACATCCCCTTTTTAATCACTCCTCTTACAAAAAAAAACAACAACAAAAAGACAAAAAACATAAAGCTAAAAAAAAGTAAAAAAAAAACAACTACAAATCAAAAAGCTCCTTTTTTACCCAAAACATCCAAAATTTGTGCCCCAAAGAGCACAAAGAAAAAAAAACCAAACAAAAAAACACACCAGCCAAAAAAAAAAAAAAAAAAAAAAAAGCGACATCCCAGAAATAGATTTTTTTCTTTCCATCATTCAACCCTGGTATTGGTTATTTCTTTTTCAATTAAAAGCGGCGCATATCTACCCTTTTTTAACATTTCCCTCCAAAAAAATTTCAAACTTATTTTCATTTCAACACAATCTGTGTTAATTTACTCACAGCACACACAAATGGGGGGAAAAAAAAACATTTTAAAAAAAAAAAATTCCCCCCCCCCCCCCCCCCCCCTTCTCTCTTGATGGTATGAAATATAATTTTGGAAATTGGAAAACTTAAGCAAAACTGACTATGCCTTTTCTCACAAACTGCCTAAGGCTTTCATTGGTTTTTTAATGACTTAGCCTCTTTTTTGGGTTTCTGATAAAAAGTATTTATTGCATGGGTTTTTCCTGGTGGCCTAACAAAGACACACGCACGTGGGGGAAAAAAGTGTCATCCTCTTACCTAGTCCCCCCAACCCCCCCCCCCACTCAATGCATGCGCGCAAGCATGCGCCATGCCGCACACACCTACACAAACCCTTTATTGTGTTATTGTAGTTATTTTTTTTTAAAATTTTATTTTTTTTAAAAATTTTTGTTCTTGATTTGTTTTTGTTAAGAATATATTTCCTTTGTTAATTTTATTTATTACACACACGAGCGGGGCATGGATGTAGGGACGCCCACGCCCAATCACACCAAAGAGTAGATTTCTCTCTCTCTTCTCTCTCTTCTTCTCTTTTCTCTCTCTCTCTCTTTTCTCTTTTCTTTTTTCTTATCTCAAAATATTTTATTCTCTATTTAAGGGGTCGTCTGGTATCACTTTTAAATGGAAAGACGTTTAAAATTGAAGAACCCCCAACCCCCCCCCCACTCCCGCACGCACACAAAACCACACAAACATATG
>CM054140.1:14529246-14549246 GCA_028751875.1 Rapana venosa | reverse complement strand
CAGCAACAAATTTTCATCAGAATAATATCCTTCCTGAAATGGGAAAATGTGTATAGATGTTATATTTTGAACATGAAGATGTTCCTTTTGTTTTGGCCCCGCTTAAAAGTAATAAATAAGTGAATTAATGAAATGTCGCGGTTAGAAGCACCTGTGGTTAAGATTTTAGAGCAATATATTCCAAATAGGACCAGAACTGTATGAATTTATTTTTAGATGTTGTTATAGGAAGATTGTATTTTATATCACTGGTGATCACGACAATTGCATATTGCTAACATAGCCCTGCAGATGAGTAATTCCAGTACTGATTATGCACAACAGTCTGCAGAAACAAACCATAAATCTTTAAATCAAGTCACTCTCAATAGAGCTGATTATTCAGTGTCTCCCATGCCACAAATGGTTCAAGCACAGGGAGAGTATAATCTGCTACCCAACCCTCAGTCTCTAGCAGCATTTGCTGGCTAGATTTCAATGTTTGAAAGTGGTATGTCTACAAGTTCAGTCTCCTCCACCTCACCCAGTTCCAGATAAAGGGAAAGCAGGGAAGAGCGAAGATCACATGGTGAGATTGCAAAAATTCTTTCTGCTTCTTCTATATCCTTTTCTTTCTTCTTTTTTGTTTCTTCCTTTCCCCCCCCCCCGTTCTATCCCCCCCCCCCCCCCCCCCCCCCCCCCCCCCCCCCCCCCCCCAAACTTACTTCCTGTGTTTTTTTCACTCCCTCTTCCAGCTCTCAAACATTCCGTTCCGCGCTCCCCCTTTCTCGGCTTTTGCTCACCCTTCTTCCCCTCTGCTTTTCTGCCTCTTGCTCCCCCCATTTGGGGTTCTCCTTGGGGGAGGGTGGGGGGGTGTTTGCTTTTGCTGGTTGTTCTTGTGTTTCTACCACTTTCTTTCTTGTTATTCACTTTCTTGTCTTCTTTGCATTTTCTTCTTTTTCCTTCCGTTTTTTTTTTTTTTTTATCATTGCGCCTTTCTGTTCTGAATTCCTTTATCTTGAACATCTACTTTTGTTTCTTTGGATTCTTTGGGGTTTTTAAAATTTTCTTATACTTGTAATTCTTTTTTTTTCCCAACCAACAGTTCATCTAATCTAAATAGAATGGGAACATTAAGAATGAAGGAAAATACACACTCTCTGGTCCTTTTATGTATCCATGCATGTATGTCAGAATGCACTCTCTCTGTCTCTCTCTCAAGCACACACACACACACACACACACACACACAACACACACACACACACACACACACACACACACACACACACACACACACACACACACACACACACACACATATATACACACACAAAATCATCTTGGTAACTGCATTTCCTACTTAACCCCCATCTGTTTATATTTAGATATTTATATTTTGCTAAAACATTCCCCCTCCCCTCTTACCAATAACAAAAATGTTTGCCCATTCCCTATTCTTGCTCTCTCTCTCACTCACACAGACGACTTAGCCATAACTTCTCATGCCCTTTCCCACATACATCTATCCATCCCACCCCTTTTTTCTAACATCCTTTTTCCCTAAAACATCCCCCTCCTCTCTTTACCCCCCTCCCAAAAAAACCAACAACAACAACACCCAACAACAACAAAACCAGTTTGCCCATTCCCTATTCTTGCTCTCCCTCACTCACACAGATGATTTAGCCATAACTTCTCATGCCCCTTCCCACATACAGCTATCCATCCCACCCCTTCTGTCTAACATCCTTTTTCCCTAAAACACCTCCCATACTACTCCACACCTAAAAATGCAAGAAACAAAAAAGGTTTGTTTCTGTATTACGTCTTGTATCATGATATCCACCTGCCTTTTGTGTCCACATTTGGGGCCAGGTTAAGAAATAAAGGTTAGTGTAAAGGTTAGTGTTAACAATTAACATTAGTAAATGGGAAAGGGCTGTCAGTAAGCTGGCTTGTCTGCCTGCATGCATCCATGTGGACACAATGGCACATAGACACGATGGTACCTAGCTTTTGCCACAACTGTTTGAAAGTTTTCTTTAAATCACAAATCACCTGTTCTATCAACAAGCCATGGTTGGGTTGTTTTTGTTGCTTCACTGATTGGATTTTTTATGACAATTTTCAAGTTCTAGAATCAGCTCAGCAGTTTCCAACAGCCTACATTTGTTTTCCAACAGGCTGTGGGTGTTTTCAAAAGAACCAAAAGTAAGTAGATAAATAAAGGAACAAGCCTCAAGTATGGTTATTTCTTGCTTATTTCTTGCATTCCATCATTATTTACTTCCAATTTTCCAGTACTGAAATCAGCGATTTCTGGCCTAACTTATTTTTGAAAAATCTCGTCTGTTCCAAAAGAACCCAAGTTGAACTGATGAATGAAGATAGCTATAAGCCTCAAATAAAACCACATGAAAAAAATCCTGCTTTTTTTATGAGCTAGCCTTTTTTCTATTCCTACTTGTAACCATACATATCCTACCCCTTTCTCCCACTTGACAAAAGTACCCAATAGATAAACTAAGGAATTAGCCCAATATAAACCGTATGCAAAAAAAACACCCAGTTTTTATTTGCTAGCCTTTTAATTCTACTTCCACTAACATAGCCATACATAACCTGCCCAATTATCAGGTTCCCTTCAGTACCTCTTCTACAAAATTAACTATCCTTCCCCTCCTCTCCCCCCAAAAAACTTATTAATATTTACATGTATTTTTATACATACATACACACACACACTGTATGTTTATGTTGGAAGAGTAGACTCTTGTGTGCCAGTTGTTACAGATGACAAAATTTTAGAAACCGCATACACACAGGGATCAGATGTAAAAAAGCACATGAGTGCTTATCCACTATCATCAAAATGGAAGAATAACACACACACACACACACACACACACCCTTTTGCCAGGCATCCATTTCCCCCATGTCTGTTCTCAATAATTATTCACCTCCAATGGTCATCACCACCTTCGTTTCCTCACCTTCTTCATTTTATTTTGGCTCAAGGGTTAGGCACCACTTGTGTCAAAATTTGTCATCTTGTATCTTGTTTCCTAGCAGCTTGAGTTCAAACAAAGTGTTAAAATCTGCTCCTGGAAGTTAGCTTCAGCTAAAGTACACAGTAGTCTGGCAACCTACACTTACATAGGACCTTCCACTCATGACAACATCCACTCTGACAAAGACACCTGTCATTGTGTCAAACAATGAACTGAATGTCAAAGTCCTTCGGATGAGACTATAAACCGAGGCCCCGTGTTCGAACGCATGCAGAACATCTTGCGCACACATTAAATCCTGTTCCGCTTTTTAGAAGAGTAGGCCATTGTGTGCCGGTGGAAACAGATGACAAACTTTACAAAACTGCATACACATGGGGACTGGATGTAAAAAAGCACATGAGTGCTTATTCCATTATCCTTGATATAAAAGAATAAATAAATAAATAAACAGCTGGCAACCACCTACCTCTCAAATGTCTCTCATGAAGCAGCTCTCACCATCTTTTGTCCTCTCTCCTTTCTGCTCCTTGCATCATCACAAGTTCCGTGACTCCTCTGTCATCAGCCTGTGGAACAAAAAGCAGCGTCATTTACATTAGCACAAGTGTCCACTGAAGAGTTACCTATGTCGACTCGTCCAATCATCTAAAAAAAATGTACTTAAGTTGTCTTAAGGTCATTCTCACTAGTTTTCAGTATTATCACCAAATCTTTTCAGATGGCTAGAATCAGATGCCTTGAACAAGGTCTGTATCTGAAATGTTCAGAAAGGTTAATAAAATTCTTGTACAGCAAAAGAATTTCTTTTAGGTTAAAAAATGTTATTTTACCATTTTATAGGATTATTTTACATGAATTAACTAAAACAAAAAAGCTTTGGCTACATTACAGAATTTCTTATTAGATTCTAAACATCTCCAGTGAGAGTATTTACCTCAAACCCATCCACATATTATGTTCAGCAATCTATCTTTGAAAGTATCCACAAGTCAGAAGTTAATAAGTTAAAATGCAAGGGGTGGGGGCAGGCTAGCCTTGTGGTTGGAGTTTTGAACTCGAGAAAGGACAATGACAGAAACTGAAGGTGCAGTTTCAAGTCTCTCCTGAGACGTCGGTTTGTGGGGACTTTTTCTCCCAAGTTAACATGGGTAAAAAAAAAAGTAAACGTAAAGGAGTCCCATAACCTATAAGGTCGTAGGGGAGCGAGAGGTCAGACCTCACTTCTCTAGGGCCAGCATATTGAAGGCAGCGCCCATCTCCTCTCCCTCGCTGCTTTACCTTCCCTGACCCTAAAGAGGGCAGGTACCCATTTACAGCTGGGTGAACTGGGGGAACTGTACTGAAGCCAAGGCGCGCAAACGGTCACCCATCCAACTGGTAACCACGCTCGACGCTGCTTAACTTGGCTGGGGGAAAGTGAGTGTCCGACCACTGAGCTATCCCGTCCCCATAACATGGGTATTGAATCCAATCCCATTTGATGATATGGACATACCCATCATTCATCTGAATACCTGGTGCATGATGAACTCCACCAGGTTCAATTCTCCTATAACAGACAGCCGAAAAGATTCAGTGAGTTCCAATGACTCCCCGAGTAATTAATAAGGAAGAAGTCAGCAAATGAGTAAGTCACAGAGAAATGGCACATCAGTGAACAGCATTGTGCAGTTATACCCGTCATGAATGATGTCAATATGTTGGCGCCACTACATGAGTTCTCGAAACCAGCCCCTCTCAACCCCCTTCCCACCATTCTGAGTGATTTCATTTTCCTTCCCAAAAAGCACGTGCCTAGAGGTGAGAATGGTGAACAGTTCGAAAGGTTGAACATGAGGTGGGGGCCTGGGGGCCCCCTAGACCCCTAGTGGGGTCCAGGGAGTCAGGAGGCTAAGCTGAAGATTTTTTAAAATATATTTTTACATCTGAAAATGACACTACAAAACCTTTTTTTGAATACAAATTACATGAATTTTTGTAACAAAGATTAGCTGAGTTTAATCCTTCTCTGTGTCTAGATTATAGAATTACACACTTCCTTTTCTAAGTGCTCAGTTGTTTCCTTTATGCCCACAGTGCTTCTCCAATTTCGAAAAAAGACAAAATATGAAAAATCTTGAGAGAGTCGACAAAAAAGACACAAACAACAAGAGAGACAAATGAGAGAGAGAGAGAGAGAGAGAAGAGAGAGAGAGAGAGAGAGAGAGAGAGAGAGAGAGAGACAATGACAATGACAATGACAATGTTTAATGAATTTAGGCCTCTGCCCATTTTCATGGGGTACATAAATGTCTACAGACACATGAATGCATATATCAAGAAAAGTGACACCAATGAAGAGTGAAAGAAACCACATATGAATAAATGACATCAAGATTTGCAAAATTCTATGTATACTGGAGACTGAGTTTACTGTCTCTGAGTTTGAAGGCTTTGTACAAAAAACCATGCTAATTGTCGGATTATTGACACATTCTGGGTGGCCATAAGACTCACATACTTTGCTTTCCTGAAAATGTAATGGGAATCTCCTTTAGCATGTTTGGTCTTAAAGTAGAGTATGTGTCACACTGAAAACACATATGAAGTTCATTTTCTTCTGACCCTGGACAAAATGGACATTCATTGTTTATATTATCTGCACACACATAACGATTCTTATGGATTCGGAGGTCACTGATTCCAAGCCGTACTCGAATGAGAATGTCTCTAAAAAACACTTTTGCTGCACACAACCTAAATAAGTTTCTGGGATAAGGGAAGACTTGAAACACGCGTAAAGATTAAATCTGTCACTGTTACAAACACTTGTCATCCATTCTTGCATGTACACGTCCAAGAGTTTCTGCTTAAATGATAGCAAGAAATGCCTCTCGTTATCAACTCTTTGATTTATCCAAACATACCCAAACCCAACACTTTGTAACATATGTTTAAGCTTAGAAACCCAGTTTATTTACCAGATTCGTCTAAGCTCATCAGCATTTGATAAGCTTGTTTTGGAAGTCGAGTATAATCCATTTTAAGTATACGAAGCCAATATTTAACAGCACGCATGCGACAGTTGATTTGTAAAGGATACCTCCCGAGGTCACCATATATCATTTTATTTGGAGTGCGGCTGGAAACATTTAAAAATCTCTTGCAAGCGAATAAATGTAACTGACTCAACCAGATGATTTTCAGATAAAATGCCCCACACTTCAGAAGAATACAGAAGAATTGGTTGAATTTTAGTGTCAAATATTTTGAAAAATGTTTTCCTAGACATATTATTATATTGGTTATATATTCTGACAATATCAAATAGCGCTCTTTTGCCCTTTTTTGCAAGGTGTTTGGCATTTTCATTCAAACTCATGGTGGTTGTAAAGGTGAAGCCTAGATACACATATTTGTTCACCACTTCTACAGGAACACCGTCAACAAACCACTTCTCACTCCGAGAGAGAGAGAGAGAGAGAGAGAGAGAGAGAGAGAGAGAGAGAGAAACTCTGTATTTCAAAAGAATGATGAGCTGGTCTCAGAATGAGAAATATTGTGTATCAGTGCCTGCATGTACTTGAGTGTACGCATGTGTAAGGTAATAAGGTTACGGGAAAGTTCTTGTACTGCTGTGTGCATACATGCACATGTGCAATGTCAGTCACTGGTAATGCACAGTCTGGTCCTTGAGCCAAATTTCCATTTCTGAATATGACTCCTGCCTGTTCAACAATTCTTACAGGAAATTCCAATCTTCCTGTCTTTGTTATTTATCAGCAGCCCCTTGACGAAAAAGTATTGTTTTGGGTTTTTTTTAAAAACATATCAGTGCCCCCCCCCCCCCCCTTTACTGATGACACTTCCCAGGTAAGTAAACTTGTCCACTTCCTTGATGGCTTCTTGGTGAAGTCGCACTGGGTCATGTGCTTTGTTGTTCACCATCATGACCTCTGTCTTCCCAATGTTGATTTGGAGGCCAAGTCTTTTCCGCTTCTGCAACATGACATAGCTTCTCTTGTGCGTCTTGCTGCCAATAACCACATAATCATCTTTATCAGGTGATGTAATATTCCAACAGGTGGGGGTGGTAACTTCTAAATCTTCTACATCAAACGATCAGACAGCAACTATTGTTGTACTATTGTTGTCTATCATATCAGCAAAAATACACTGCGCTGCTGTTAAGCACCTGACAAGTCAGGCCCAGGGGTTGCAATGGACCTGTAAACTTTGCACTAGTTTGCAGAGGAGACAAAGAGAGCACTTATTTGGGCGCCTCCAACCCATGAGTTTGGCAAATAAAATTAATAATAACTATACTGTTTCATATATGAAGTACACCATCAATTTAGATTGATCCACACACATACACGTACCCTAAGATTTTCTCCATGGATCTGAACTCAAAGTCTCAAAAAATGATCCTGGAGATAGTGAAATGGGCACTCCTCTGAAGTCAGATATGGCTGCCTTTGTGGCGAGGTACTTGAAAAGAGTCATACATGCAAACTTTCTCACCCAGGTGTACTTCCTATCTCACAGCGACTCCCAGGTGGGATGAGTGGGTCAGAGTGCACGTTCTGGGTGACCCCCAGGGTGTAAAGCTGGGGAATGCGCCACCACAACAACAAATGGGCATAATTCAGCCAAAAGGGAAAGATTGCTTATGTCTGAAAGACATACTAGGTCAGACAAAAGATAGGCCTACCTAAAAATGTTAGTAAAATCTAAAGGCAGAAGATTCTCATGTCTTCCTGTATTATAACTTCTAAAATTGAAAATTTGTTGCTTGAGTGACCTATTCAATCTACCGGCATCCCTTCAACCTTGCCAACAGACCAATGTTTATTTCTCCCGCGCACCCATAACACTTAAAACCAAAAGGATATATTGTGCCTGGATCTCAACGTACCTGAATCATTGCAGTACCTTAAAGTTACAGAAACCAACCATAGCCGGATTATTTGATAGTGCTACTTGGTTGTGAAGTATCCAAGCAATAAGAAATTTGATATAATTTCTAATACAAAGTCAGGAAAGCATAGTAATGAACATAACCACGAATCAAAAACTTACCTTATGTAGTTTTACTGAGTATCTTCTCACTGTAGGGTCTCCATGAGATGTCCCAGGGTTCCCTCACAGCTTACAGGATAGTCGGAATACCGGAAACTAGGCGAACATAGACAGGCCTACTGAAAGAAAAGATAATCGTGCTTTGAGGCTTAGAAGGCTTTTGTTTGTTGTGCTCAACACTTATGTACAGGCTAACTTCCAACTGTAGAATTTGTTTCAAATAAAGAGAAATCTCAGTGTCACTGCTGAGTGCTGAAAACTTCTGAAGGGAACTACACCTGTCAGTGTTTTGTGTGTGTGTGTGAGTGTGTGTGAATGGAAGAATGCCTATGTGTATACAGTCCCAGTGGATATACGTATATGTATGGTATAATATATATTTATATATATTATATATTATATATATATATATATATATATATATAGTATATATATTTATATATATATTAGTGGTTGTGTGTGTGTGTGTGTGTTGTGCGTGCGTGCGTGCGTGTTGCTTTCGAGCGTGGAAACGTGAGTGTGTTGTTTTACTATCTGTAGCGTAAAGTCAGCAATAGCTGACAATCATGTTCAAGCACTTTTGTTTTTTGCTATGTTTGTAGTGGTCAATGAATTATTTTATTAAATGGATTTACACCTAATTTTGACTATCCACTACAGTCCTTGATTATTCTATTCACAGCTAAATATAACTGTCAACTCCCTGGTATTGCTGTGTGTTTTGTCTGAATTGTGAACATTTACACAAAGATTATGTTTTAGCGTCTATTGTGGGACATTACTTCTTTCCCTGGGAGCGTCTGTCACATAATACTGACTTGTTTTAGTCTAATATTTATATTCAATTCATACATTGTTCTTCTCTTTGTCTGTTTGTTGTTGTTTGGGTTTTTATTTGTTTTGTTTTGGGTTTTGTTTTTTTTTGGTGGAACATCTCTCTCTCTCTCTCTCTCCTCTCTCTCTCTATCGTAGAAAAGAAATGTTCTTCCTTTCTTCTCATTTCTTTTCATTTAAATCAAAACTTGATGTTATCATTGTAATCCCTAATCAAAGCCTGGGCCACATTTTAAAAAGGTTAACACTTACCTAGAAGCCCCCTTGCTCATTTGCACTCTTTCTGGGGTCATTTATGTTGGCCCTTCCTCTCTCTTCTCTGTCTCAAGGGTAAACCAGCAAGCCCCCCAGAAGCTGCAATGAGTTTATAAACCAAGGGTCCCCTGTGAGAACGCAACAATAACATCTTGCACAACATTAAAACCTGTTCTGCTATTTGGTAGAGTAGGCCTTTATTTCCGTTATCATCGAAATAAAAAGGTTGATTTAAGGCAGAATACTTACATAAGGTTGTATGTGTGCCCTGTGATTGAGGATACAAGGTAGTGCCCTTCCTTTTTTGCTGGTATTGTAAGTGAGCTTACATCCCAAAATTGTGGCTGACATGGTTCTATGCCTGGTTTTTGGGTCTTAGTTGGGTTTTTGGTGTGGTTTTGCATTACGTAATTTTTGTAAACAAGATGCATGTATAAGAATCCGTGGACGGCAGATGAATGGCTTTGTAAAGCTTTTAAAAGAATAAATTTCATTTATTGCTTGTACTCTGCTGAAAATACAGTATAATCATAGCACATATACCTGTGTTTGTTTCAGTGTTAAGTGGGAATCCATGACCATGTTGATTATCTGGCTGAGGAATTGTCTTTCTTCTTAGTTATATAATTATCTGTTTGTTTTAAAAAAAAAAATCTGTTTGTATTTTTCTGTTGTGTCCAGTCTCTTCCCAGTTGTCCCCTTGTGAATGGGTTTGAAAGCTTATTATAATTACCCTCTCTCGCTGCTCTCTCTCTCTCTCTCTCTCTCTCTCTCTCTCTCTCTCTTGTATGTTTTGAGAATTATATATTTAGTATTGTCTCTGAAAACACACACACACTCACTCTCTCTCTCTCTCTCTCTCTCTCTCGCTCTCTCTCTCTCTCTCTCTCTCTAACAACTATGTGTACTATTCTGCAATATGAAGGTGTTCAATTTTATTATCTATAAGTTTGGCTTACTCTCTCTCTCTCTCTCTCTCTTCTCTCTCTCTCTTCTCTCTCTCTCTCTCTCTCTCTCTCTCTGTTGTTATTGCTGTTGTTATTGGCTGTAGTTGGTTGTTTTGTTGTTTGTTGATTTGTTTGGGTTTTTTGTCTCGTTTGTTTTTTGTTTTGGTGTTGTGGCTTGTGTGGGGGGGAGGGGGGGGGGGGTGGACGGTGGTTGGGGTTGTTTGTGGTTTTTTTTTTGTCCTCATGTGTTTGTTTTGTTGTTGTTGTTTCTTGTTTTTCTATTTGTTTGTTTGGTCGGGGATGGTTCTTTTTTTTTTTTTTTTTTTTTAGGGGGGGGGGGGGTTGTTCTGGGGTTTTATTTTGTTTCTTGTTTGTCTGGGGTTGTTTGTTTGTTTTCTTTTTCTCTCTTTTTTCTTTTTTTAAAAGTCTTTTCCTTTTGGCTTCTACTGTTTGAAAGTATGAGTACTGAGTTCATTATTAATTATGTGACCCTACGGGCGGGGACTGGCTGGATGTAAAAGCACCTGTTACTTATTATTATCCTGGAGCGAAAAAAAAAGAATTTGTCTCTATTACTTACAATGTTTAGATGTTTCTTTTATGACATTTTATTGGGGTTCCCCCCCCCCCCCCCCCACCTCTTTTATTATGTGAGTGTATGGGTATTGCACTTATTTTTATTATCATGACATTCCTTTTGTAATGGTATAATTTTAAAGTGTTGGTGTTGGTAATCGTGTGCTCGGGAGTATTATATATTTAGTATATGATCCCCTCACACACACACACACACACCAACACACACTCACACACTCACACACACTCACAACACTCTCACTCACTCACTCACATTCTCTCCCTCAATGGACTGTATAGGTTTAGTTTCTTCTTTTGTTTTGTTTCTATTGTGTGAAATATATGGGTATTGAGTTTATTTCTTATCATGACATTAATTTGAAACGAGTATAATTTCAAAAATGAGTGTTGATGGTGATGGTTGTACTGTTTTGGAAATTATAAATTGGATATTAGCTTTGAATACACACACACACTCTCTGTCTCTGTCTCTGTCTCTGTCTCGCTCTCTCTCTCTTCTCTCTCTCTCTCTCTCTCTCTCTCTCTCTCTCTCTCTCTCTCTCTCACCTTTAGCGTTTTGCTTATAGTTATGGTGTGTATCCTGATGAAGGATTCATATTTTATATTTTCAATACTGACTGGACATTGTTCCTCTGTTACTTAAGTCTTAACGATTGGCCCTATTTCAATATCTGATTGTTATGTGTAACAAGTATATGAACCATTTGACATGTGTAGTTGTTTATCTTTATGACTTATTTAAGTTTGGTGGTTATTCTTCTTGTTTTGTTGTTGTTGTTGTTGTTTCTTTTCTCTTTTTTTTTCTTTTGTTGTTTGGTTTTTCTTTTCCTTTGTTTGTTTGGTTTGGTTGTGGGTATGGTTGTTTTTTTTGGGTGGTGGGTGGGGGTGGGTGGGGGGTGTTTTTAGGGTTTTCTTTTATTTTAGGTTTGCTTCGGGGTGGGGAGGGGTTGTTGGGGGGGGGGGGGGCTGCTTTTGTAAAGGGTTATTTCCCCATGTTTCTTATGTGAGACTGTATAGTGTTGGGTTATTATTGAGATATATCCTACGGGGGGGGACTGGATGTAAAAAAGCTCATGACGTGCTTATTTCATTATCTCGAAATAAAAGAATTTGTCTTTGTCATTGTCATTGTCTCTCTCTCTCTCTCTCTCTCTTCTCTCTCTCTTCCTCTCTCTCTCTCTCTCTCTCTCTCTCCTGTTATTGTTTTGCTTAAAGTTATAGTTATCTTTTGTGTATGTGGTCCTGATCAAATCATTGGAGAATTACTAAAAAATGGTGGTGAAAATGTTGTCCTTTTTCTGCTAAAATTATTAAACAAAACATTTGATAATGGTCTTTTTCCAGATAACTGGACTGAATCTATCATTCTAACATTACACAAAAAAGGTGATGTTGACAACCCTAATAACTACAGGGGAATCTCCTCTTTGTGGATATAAGTAGTAAGCTGTACAGTACCATCATTAATAATAGGTTACAGGAATGGGTTAAGAAAAACAACATTACAGGTGAACACCAAGCTGGTTTTAAGAGAGGGTATTCCACTATAGATCATATGTTTACTCTACTTTCATTTATCCAGAAACAGTTTGCTCATAATGGTAAGCCCTGTGTAGCATTTATTGACTTTGAAAAGGCATTTGATCCTGTTAATAGAAACTTGTTATGGCCTATTCTCCTGAAAAATGGTGTGAAGGGTAAATTATTACGTTGTTTGAGAGCTATGTATCAGAATGTCAAAAGCAGAATGAGATGTGGATCTAAGCTGACAGACATAATATACTGCACCACTGGAGTCAAACAGAGTGATGTATGTAGCCCTCTTTGTTTTCTGTTTTCATTAATGAGTTAGCATAGAAGTCATTAATAAAAGGTAAACATGGTGCTACTTTCCCCAGATTTCACAGACTTGTTTATTCTTCTGCTTGCTGATGATGTCATCCTGCTATCTGAAACTGTGTAGGCTTACAGCAGCAGCTGAATAGCTTAAGCAGTGCTGCAACAGCACTTGATCTTAAGGTTAATCTGAATAAGAGTAATATAGTTGTATTCAGAAAAGGTGGTTATTTAGCTGCTCACGAACTATGGCTGTACAATGGAAAAGTCATGGCTGTGATTTAATGTATATAAATATCTAGGAATCTGTTTTTCTACAAAGCTTAGTTATTACAACTGACATTGTAAAGATTTGGCAAGTCGAGGTAAAAGAAGCTTGTTATTGTTTTGAAAAAAATTCAAAGAAAACACTTCAAAGAAACGCTCAACAGACCTACACCACCCGTGCACCAGACATCCCCCACCTACTGAAATCCTTGGCATCAACACCGGCCCCCTACCAAGAATGAGATCACCAAAGCATCAAGTCACTCAAATCAGGCAAAAGCAGCAGGCCCAGACGGTATACCACCTGAAGCACTGAAGGCATAACATCCAAACTTCCACTGAGATGTTATACCCACTCCTACACAAAATCTTGGGAGCAAGAGAGTGTACCAGAAGACTGGAAGAAAGGCCATCTCGTAAAGCTGCCAAAGAAAGGGGACCTGTCTCCTGCAACAAACTGGAGAGGAATCATGCTACTATCCATCCCAGGGAAAAGTGCTGACAAGGATCATGCTAGACAGACTGAAGACAGCACTGGACAAGACACTTTGGGATGGAACAGGCAGGCTTTAGGCAAGACAGATCATGCACAGATCAACATCACACAATGCGCATCATCATTGAGCAGTCCCTGGAGTGGAAGACCCCCTATATTCAGTCTTTGTCGACTTCCAGAAGGCATTTGACAGCATCGACAGAGATGTCATTTGGAAACTGATGCATCACTATGGCTTTCCACCAAGTTCATCACCATCATCCAGCAGCTATATGAAGATGCCACCTGTCAAGTCATCCATGAAGGGAAAACTGACGGAACCCTTCTCCGTACAGACCGGTGTTCGTCAGGGCTGTCTGTTGTGCCAACCATCTTCCTGTTGGTGGTTGACTGGATAATGTGGCAAGCCACAGCAGGCAGGAGAACCGGCATACAGTGGACCCTCATGAAGCAGCTGGAAGACCTGGACTTCGCAGATGACATCAGCCTTCTCTCCCACAGGCAACAAGACGCACAAGAGAAGTTAGTCGTGTTGCTGAAGAAGCTGAAAAGACTGGCCTCCAAATCAACATCGGCAAGATGGAGGTCATGGGTCAGGAACAACAAAACACATGACCCAGTGCGCATGCAGCAAGAAACCAGCAAGGCAAGTCACCAAGTTTATTTACCTGGGCAGTGTTGTCAGTAAAGATGGGGGGACAGATGAAGACATCAAGTGCTGAATCAACAAAGCCGTCACGCCTTCAACACCCTTGGCCAATTTGGAGGTCAACATCCCTCTCATTTCAAAACAAGATTCGGATCTACAACACCAAAGTCAAATCGGTCCTACTTTATGGCTCAGAAACCTGGCAGGTAACAAAAACCAACACCCACAAACTCCAGTCTTTTACCAACAAATGCCTCAGGTACATCCTCAACATCAGGTGGCCGGAAGTCATATCCAACAAACAACTGTGGGACAGGACCAGACAAACCCCAATCGAGTCCATCATTAAACAAAGGAAGTGGGGATGGATCGGCCATACACTCCCAAGCCTGCATCAAATGTCACCAGGCAGGCCCTTGACTGGAATCCACAAGGGAAGTGGAAAGTTGGTCAGCCAAAACAGACCGGGCGCAGAAGTGTTGACGAAGAAACGAAGGCCCCCGAATGACAGGCCCCATCTGAAAAAGACCCCCAAAACGATTTGTTGGGGGGGGGTTTTTTTGCAGCCCAAGCCCCCAAGGGAACCAAAGGCATAAGTCAGGGTTATATGGTTGGAAATTTGGGGACTGGATGCAGCTGAAAACACATTGTGAATCAGTACCCACTTTTTTTAACCGTTTTTAGGCTTAAAAAACGTACCCCTAATTTTTTGTTTAAGTGAACCCAAATAGATACCCCTCTTCTAGAAGTGCTGTAAGAGCACTGAAATTTGGATTAAGATCGCTTTGGATGAGGCGGTTCCTTTTTTAAGTCTTAAAGTCTTATATCTGATATCAAGGGGAAAAGCAG
The DNA here is from genome assembly GCA_028751875.1 of Rapana venosa. Taxonomy (NCBI): domain Eukaryota; kingdom Metazoa; phylum Mollusca; class Gastropoda; order Neogastropoda; family Muricidae; genus Rapana; species Rapana venosa. The sequence goes on along the minus strand of CM054140.1, from coordinate 14,534,459 downwards.
GGGCTTCACAAATACGTACCTGTTTTGGAATTTGGGTTTTGGGGTTTTTGTTTGGTCAATCAAATGTGGGAAATTAAAAGGAGTTTTGGTTTTTTCAGAAAAAAGACTGATTGCTGCCTTGCGGCAGTGAATGTCATAAAAACAAAACAGTAAAATTTAAAAATGTACAACTTTAAGGGTTCAAAAACCATTCAAACCCTTATCAAAGTTTGAATGGACATAATTTTGAAAAAAAAATATTTAAAAAAAAAAAGGGGAAACAAAAAAAAAATGTTCATAAATTTAAAAATATAAACATGAAAAGAGCCCCCCGGCGCATGAAAAATTAGTAAGCAAAAAGGAAAAAATTTTTAAAATTTTCCCAAATTTTTTCTTAAAAATAAAAAAAAAGGGCCCCCCCCCAAACCCCCCCAAAACCCCCCCCCCCCCCCCCCCCCAAACCCCCCCCACAAATTTACCCCCCCCCCAATCCCCTCCCCTCCTGCTTTACCTTCCCTGACCCTAAAGAGGGCAGGTCCCATTTACAGCGGGTGAACTGGGGGAACTGTACTGAAGCCAAGGCGCGCAAAAAGGGCACCCTCCCAAAGGTAACCCCGCTCGACGCTGCTTAATTGGCTGGGGGAAAGCGAGTGCTCCGACCACGAGCTATCCTGCCCGTTGTGCTGTGCTTTCCCCGTATTAAAAGAGAAGACAGAATTCATTCCCGGAAAAAAGTAGCGCCTAAATTTTTTTAGATTGTCTACCCATGGAAACTAGTTACCCGAAATTTTGGGCCAGCCTTTTTTATTTTGTGTAAACCTTTAGAATAAAAGATATCTGGGTTTCTTAAGTCATTTTTTTTGGGAATGATTTTTATTGTGGTAGTTGTGGGTATACATTAAAAATTTGGTTTTTTTGTGTTATTATTTTTTCTCACTAAAAAATTTAAACAGTTGGGAACCCCCCCCCCCCCCCCCCCCCCCCCCTTTTATGTATGGGCCAAGGCCTTTTTTTGAATAAAATTTTTGAGTTCGAGTTTTCTTTCTCTCTCTTCTCGTCTCTTCTCTCCCTCTCAAGAAAACAAAAAAAAAGCCGGTCATTTTTTCAACATAAAAGTGAATGGTAATTAATGTACCCCTTTAAAAGCTCTTTCTCAGATAAACACATGCTGCGATAGGGGAGGGGGTACGTTTTTTATTGACACACCCCTTTTACTAAAAAATGCTTTTGGGCTTGAAAATCGAGGTTGAAGAGGGCTGAAAGGGGTTTGACACTGGCAGCAGGGGTTTCACCACACCCCATCAGCTAATCTTCCCCATTTGTCAGCAACTGATGAACATCAAACTTGAAAAAAAATTTGGAGAAACCTGAAAAATAAAGGAGGACCCCTACGGGCAGTAGTTAGTGGGTTTTTACATTAGTGAGGAAGCAGTCAGGGTCGGGTCAGAGGTGCCTCTGCTACCGGTAACCATGAAACCCCGGTACCAGTACATGTGGGAGTCAACCCCCCCCAAAAAAATCACGCCGGGAGAAGATGGGCGCCGCCCTATTTTTCCCCAAGACACGCAAAAAGGAACGGACGAAAATAAAGAATAACCGGATCGGTCGCCGCCCGGGCAAAAAGGGACCGCGCCTCCGTCTCCCCACCAGGGCGGAGGCGCCAATGTTACTGGGGGAACCCCAAAAAAAAAGATAAAGGGAAAGGGACTACATCTCCATCGCAACGTGGAAGTCAAAGTCTGGCCCAACAGGCAAACCCAAAACTGATTTACGACTGGACAAGTACCCCGGGCATCTGGTAGGTCTCTGGGGTCTATAAAAACAGGGTGAACCCATACGACGAGGGCCTTTGCCACTTGCGGGAGCGGACAAGCTATAAGGGCTAGGCATGCTTGTCAACAAAAAACATCAAAAACCCGGGTAATAGGATACTACCCATAAAAGCCGGATTTTGGCCATCCCCCTCAGGGCGCCCCATTCAACTCACAGTGATTCAACCCAAGCCCAACAACGGATCACGATGACGAAGTCGTAGAAAATTCTACAAAACAGGGGGCATCATCGATAAAAACAAGAAAGACATCTTGATCTCCCGGGGGAATGGAACGCCAAGGTGGGGGGGAGACGCACTGAAAGACGGGAGCAATTCTGCGTCCCCCCTGTAATAAAACCCCCAAGGGGGGGACCCCGACTACGGGAATTTCCCACTACAACGACACGGTCCCGCCAATCCCCTTGGAAACAAAAGGGCACCCCGACGCTGGACATGGCAGCACCCAATGGGATCCATCACAACCAGTTTGGGACTACATCCTGGTGCAGAACCGGTTTGATCTGGCATCAACAGACCCAAAGACGAGGACTTTCCCCAGGTGCAGACAGGGGCAGCGATCATGACCCGTGCTCCTAAATTTTAGAGTCCGATTGAAAAAGACCAATAAGCAAAAAAACCCGACTCAAGTTCAACCGGGACAAACTGAAGGACCCCCCATGCCGAGCCCTTCCAACAACAATAGGGGGGAAATTTTCGCACCACGCGGCACTTGAAGAAGATGCCGAACGTGACCACCAGTTTTAACACAGTGATGACGAGACAGCAAGCAACTTTTTGGCAAACTCGCCGAAAAACACAACCTGGGTCACAAGAAATCTTGAAAATGTGTGAAAAAAGACGAGACCTAAAAAAGAGCCCAAGAACACTACAGGAGGAGCGTTGAGTACAGAGAAGAAAAAAAAAAAGAAAAAAGACAGGAAGACATAAAAGAAGACAAAGGAAAAGGAAAATTGGTAGAAAACCCCAAATTACCGAAATCGAAGAAGCCTACAAAAGAATAATTAGAGAAAAGGCATACCAAATTTGTTAAAGGGGCCCCCACAAACGAAAAAGGAAGAGTAAAAGTAACATCCAGGACAAAGAAAAAGGAATTTTCCTAAAGAAAAAAGGAAATCGTTGGCAATGGAGGAATACTTTCCGAAAAACTCTACAATCAAACCAGACCTAGGGACCCGCGTTCTTTGCCCAAAACCCCAAAACCCTCATAATTTTAAAACAACTTCCCAATTCACCGAAAAGTAAATCAATTAGGGCTGAAAAAAGGAAAATCAAAAAAGCAGGATTCACAACACCCCCACAGAGCTGATCCAACACGGGGAAACTCAGAATCCTTAAAATTTTCTCAACAAGATTTTTTCAACTAATCCTACACCGGCCAACCCCCACTCATCATAACTCCCCCCCCAAAAAGAAAAGGAAAAACCCCACGTGCCAAAACTACAGGACAACACCCCATAAGTCACCCGTAAAGTCATGCTGAAAGTGACCGCCGGTGAAACCACAGGGAAAGAGACATCGCCCAAAGAGCAGGCCGTTTCCGCCCCAAAAGAACACCACGAAAAAGAATTTAAACCGGGGGGTTTTGTGAAAAATTTCGCCCCGCTCCAAGAATCTTCCACGTCTTCATTGATTTTTAAAAAGCCTTCGATAGAGTTGGCAGACGCTCTGTGGGCCCACCTAACAAATTCAAAATGGCCAGAAGCTGTCCACACCATAAAAACTCTACTCAAAGGGCCCCCAGTGCTACCGTACAGGGGACGGTGGGGAAGGTTGTACCTCGTTGGGGGCCGACAGGGGGGTCTGCGTCGCCGCACATTTTAAAATTTTTCCCTTTAAGCTATGACGACGCCTTTGAAACCACACAGGGCACAGTCCATTTGGAGGCGAACAATCACCCAAACCCCAGGTTTGCCCATGACATTGACGGTCTGGGAGGAAAGAAGGGAACTGGCCATCCTAGTGAAGAAAAGGAACGAAATACCTCCCGATACGGCATGGAAATCATGCCGGAAAAAACCAAATCATGACAAAAAAGGCCAGCCAACACCCCAAGATCACCTCAGCGGAAAAAAAGAGACAGGTGCCATTTCGTACCTTTGGGGCCATCAAAGCGAGGAGGGCGAAAACCAAATCCCAGCAAGAGCGGCACAAACAGCACCAATGGGAAGATGAAGCCATATGGGGAGCAGAAACACCTCCGAACCAAAGGGAAAGTTTCTAAACGCGCTAGTCACCTCAAACATGCTTTACCATGTGAGGCTGGCACTAAACGCAGACCTACAAAAGGATCCAAAGTAGAAAAGAGATGCCTCAAAGGCTCCTTGGCATCTCATACAAGGGCTGTCACCAACAATGAATCCGCAGAAGATCACTCAAAAGGGGCGGGGTTATAAGACCTACTGACCCCGGCGAAAAAGAGGAAAAACCCGATGGGATGGGGACGAACACCTCAGAAGGACTTTCAAAACCATCCGCAAGAAAAATCCAGGGGGGAAGGAAGACGGGGCAGACAAAGGGAAAGGGGGGGACGACATCCGTGATGGACAGGGGAGGGCTTCAGTGTCCCCAGCACTTGCCCACGACCCCGCTAAGTGATCCCGGGTCCCCCGTTCGTCCACCATGCGCCCCCCAACCCTGGGGGGTTACGGGAACCCGTAAAAGTGAAATGAAGCATGTGTTTTTCCCCTTAAATGACGACAAAACGGCCTATAGGCCAACGACGATTGCGGGGCAGTCAGAGAACTCATGATTGAGGAAAGATTTTCCCTATATCAAGACATGCAGAAGTAAATGTATACGAACTATGGAAAAAAGGGAAAAAGGGCCCCACTCTGAAATCTACACAAACAGTGATGTGCTTTCTGGTACTTAAAACGAAAACAGACACTTCACTTAGGAACGTGTAAACTCTCGAGATGTTAATCAAAAAAAAACAAAAAAAGAAAAAAAAAGAAAAAAAAAAGAAAAAAAAAAACAACATCGAAATCCGGCAGGGGCCCCTACACAGAGATCCAGGACGTGCTGAACAGGAACTGACTTCTGTCCAGGGGGTGGTTGGTTTTTTTCCCGGGTTTTGCGTTCAGACTGGACATGGGGGGAAAGAAGTTCGTGCCAATTGATATTAATTAAAACATTAGGTAACAAACAACCATGTGATTTTTTCAGCGTGTGTGGGTGGTTTCTTTGGTTTGTTTGCATGACAGAAAGCTCTTAAAAACCCGTTTTTTAAAATTTTATTTTGATTAAGAAATTTTACATTTCAAAAACATAGCGCTTTAGGGGGAAGTCGATAAATTGGATATTCCAAGGACTTTTTAATTTCAACAAAAAGGGGGGAAAAAAACCCCCCATCCTAAAACCAAGAACCATCCCCCCCACTCCTTTTTTAAATTTTATTTAA
>CM054140.1:14500501-14528746 GCA_028751875.1 Rapana venosa | reverse complement strand
TTGGGGGATGACTGCTTTGACAGTGATTTGAGTGGGTTTGTGGGTGGGGGGGGGTGTGTGGCGGTGTGTTGTGTGTTACATATCGATTGTCTTGAACTTCGTTGTGTTTTGTTCTTATGTCATTGAAAAGGTAAAGGTTTGCATGTTTATCAATGTAGAATTATTGAATTTCTTACCTATAAGGTCCTGGGTTAATTGTTTATTTTTTTGTGTATTCATGTCAATGCATGTTTTTGAGCGTGCGTTCGCGGCGCCGCGCGCGCACGTGTGTGTGTGTGTGTGTGTCTGTGTGTGCGTGCCCGCGCGCAACGAGTGTGTGTGCATAGACATTCTTATTATCTTGAACTGTTATGGGTTGTTGTTGTTCTTGCTCTTTATGTAATGAAATGGTGTATGGGGTGCATTTTTTTTTCCTGTTAAGAATGAATTGGATTTGTGATTAGAATGTCGACTTGGATGGTTTATTTATTCATATGGGCATTCATATGACTATGTATGCATGTGTGTGTGCGTGCGCGCGTGCGTGTCTGAGAGTGGATTTTTTTTTTATTATCTTGAGCTATGTTTGTTTGCTCTTTATGGCATTGACATGGTGTATGTTGCGATTGCGTTTGGTTCTGTTAAAGTAGAAAAAATTGGATTTGTTAGTCGTGTCATTTTTGATTATATATATTAATTGGATATGGTTATTCGAATTGATTCATGTGCATGTGTGAGTGTTGTTCCTGCATGTGTGTGGGCATACGTGCGTGCGTGCGTGTGTGTGTATGTGTGTGATGGGTGTGTGTGTGTGTGTGGTGTGTGTGCTGTGTTTGTAAACTGATTGACTGTGGAAAGAGAGTTGTTACATCATTTACTTTCATTGCAATAACTGATGTAAAGAAAAGTCGTTTCCATTTCTGTCCCAAACTTTTAAAAAATAGTGGGCTGATTGCTTCGTTTAGTCGTTTTGAAATGCATGGTGTGCGAGTGTGGATGGTGTAGTGTGAATGTATCTTTATGTGTGAGGAAATTTTGATGTGTGTAGACATGAAATTAGTCAATTTGTATTGATTGGCTGGTTTAGTACATAATTAAATGTTAATGTGAGCAGTTGATTGGAAGTATAACTAAGTGATTGAGTTTTTGTTAGCTTCATTGTGTATAATTATGCTATGCATTTCTTCATGTTTGTTTGCCTTTGTTTTTTTTTTTCTTTGGTTTTTATGTTAGTTTTGTTGTTGTTGTTGTTGTTGTTTTTTTTTGTTGTTTTTGAGGACCTGGTGTAAAGAAGCCTCTGGCTTATCCAATTATCCTCATTAAAACATTCGAGTTCGAGTTCTCTCTCCTCTCCTCTCCTCTCCTCATGCCCTTTGTCTTGTCTAATTCAATAGATTTTATCGTGGATGTTGTTTTTATTGCAGTTAGAGATGAGATTAATAGTACTATTATAAGCGATACTGTTTTAGTTTGATATTGTTTTAGTTTGATAGTCCAGTTGGTTATGGGCTTTTGAATTCTGTATCGTATAGGGGTTCTACTTGTTTGAATAATTGGTTTTAAAAAAAAATTATTATTTCTCTATTTGATTGAAGGTGTATTTCCCCTTCCCCCTTGATACTCCTCCCCCACCCCCATCCTTTCCAATGCTTTTCTGTTATCATCGTTATGTTGTTGTCTCATGGTGATGGGGATCATTTGTTATATTGTTGTCTCATGGTGATGGGTGATTGTTGTTATAATTGTATCTCTATTATAATAATCATTATTGTAATCTTATTGACTCCTCTTGCTTTGATAGTTATTGTGTGAATATGTCATTTAAAAAAAAGCGCTATTTGAAAAATATGAGCGCATAAAAAAAACACGTTTGCTGGGTGGAGGAGGAGGGGGAGGGAGTCATTGAAGGTAAAAATTATCAGAAAATGACGAATGCCTAGTTTTTTCTAACTTTTTTTATTCCTGTACCTTTTTTATTATCTAAAGTATAAACGTGAAAAAATGGATGAAACAGTAAGAGAAGTAATTTGTTTGTCCTGACGTTTTATGATTTTCTTTTTTTAATTCTTAAAACATTTTTATTTAAATGTGTGTGTGGACGTGAGCGCGCACGCGCTCAGGTGTGCATGAGTATGTGTGTGCGTGTATATGTATATGTGGTAATTTGTATTTTCAATGTATTTCCTTATCGACTTTTTCCTCTTTTTAAAATTTTTTTTTACTGGTTTAATTTAATGGTAAATGATGCAATAATGTAGTGTCTTAGTATAATCATTACGAAATTTGTTCTTAGATAGATGGCTTGATGAAAAAAAGCAAATGCATTGCTTATTCAATGTACCATCTGGAAATAAAATTTTGACTTGACTTGACTTGACTTGACATACATACATACACACACACACACACGCACAACAACGACAACAGCAACAACACCAACATGTAAAACACATTTAGAGCCTAACCTTGATATCCTTCTTGAAGAAATTCTGGTCCAGTGGCGTGGATGTTTTGGGGGCAACAACTTTGATCTGTAACAACAATTCATTTTGTACATAGGACTTTTCAATTCTAACATTAAAATTCTGTTGACTACAGTGACAAATCTGTAAAAAAAAAAAAAACTTTAAAAAACCCAAAACCAAACAAAAACACCAAAAGTTCAACATCAAAACCAAAACAATTTTTGAAAAAAACATGAAAGCATTCACAACAATCCAATCCAATACAATCTTGTTGTTTATACTCCTGCCAACCACTGAGGACATATCAGGGCTGTCACCTTGTAAAATTTTAAATCTCAGAACAAAACTGTGCAACTATATACAGTTTAAGACAGGGTATCAACACATTGACTGCTGAAACAGCAAAGCGAATCCAGTCATTTGAAACAAAATGCCATAGAAAACTACTGGGCATATCCTGGAGAGAATGAAAGACTAATGAATTTGTCAAGAGTCAAATAACACGGCTGGCAGGTCCACAGGAACCCCTTCTCACCATCGTCAAGAAGAAAAAGCTGACATGGTTCGGTCACGTCACCCGCCACAACACTCTGCCCAAAACAGTACTGCAGGGAACACCCCGAGGTGGCAGAAAGAGGGGAAGACAGAACAAGTCATGGATGGACAACATCAGAGAATGGACCAGGATGAATGACTCGGCACTACTGCGCAGAGCCGAGGACCGAGATGGATGGAGGAGGCTTACCATGGCATCGTCTTTCGTGTCTCCCCCACGACCGCCAAGGTCACGGGTCTGATGATGATGATGATCAACACCCACGCCAACCATAAGGGTCAACCCTGGATGGGCACCGCATTGTGGAAAAAACCACATCAACCACACATAGTCTCTTCTGATCAAGAAAAATCTGATAAAGAGAAATTTAAGCACTTTTAAAAAAAATTAAAAGGAACAAAAACGCCCCCCCCCCCCCCCCCAAATTTTTGTGTGAATTTCAGATTTTAAAACTAAACAGACCTAAAACAAAAAGCAATCCATTCATTGAAAAAAATAAGAAAAGGGGCAATGGAAGAAAGAAAACAAAATTTGCAAGACAACCCTTGAGGTACGAATTCCCCATGAAAAAAGAGCAGAATGTTGGGTGTCACGTACTCCCCACACAGCAAAAAGTCTGCCCAACCTGGGGGGCAGAATAGAGGGGCATAATCTTTGGGTTTTACTTTCAGAGGGACCAGGATATGTGGGACTCTGGAGACGGGGAAGGGAGGGCTCCATCTGCTATTCGTGCTTATGACCCGCACATTTGGTTTTTCGTCTGAAAAAAAAATGAAAACACCCAGAAAAAAATCCCTGTTCACCATATTACCCTTAACCAACTAATCTTCTGTGTTGTGTTTTAAGTTTTTTGGGGATTTTTGTGGATTTGCGGTTCTTTTTCTCGGCCCCCCGGGATTTAAATAAAGAAAAAGAAAAGACAAAGAAGAAGAAACAACCAAGCCCACAGGGGAGACTGAGAAAACAGAAGATGTGAGGTTTGTGGAGGACTGTGTGTCCCCAGCATGCAAAGTGCCCACCCTTTGTTAAAGAAACCCAAAATCTGGTTTTTAGAAGGACACAGAGGATTTTACTCTAAGACAAAAGTGTTTTTGCTGATTCTTTTTTTCCCCGTCACATTTGGTGTTTGTTGAAAATAAATGCAACTATCACTTATCCGCCCCCATAAAATTTTTTTGGCTTACTTCAACGAATCTTCTGTGCGAGCTTGGTAAGGTTGTTTGTGGGTTGTTGGTTTGCCTTGTCGTGGGGTCCTCGTGTTCCGTGCCTGCGGGTGTTGGGGGGGGAAGGAAAAGGAGAGTGCACCCCAGAAGAGACGCAGATATGATTATGTTTGTTGTGTGGATGCTCACGTTTCCCGGCGTCATGTTTATGAAAAAACTTGTTAGATGGGGAAAAACCGAATTGACAAGATTTTGCTGAATTCTTTTCAGCTCAAGTATGTATTAAGACAACTCCAGCCAACGGGTTTATACGCCACCCTATAACAGACATCGGACCTAAAATGCTTGTTCACCATCCACCAGCAGTTCCCACCCTAACTCCGAAACCGGAACCAAATTAAAGCTTTCCACTCTGTATTAAGCGTTAGACTTAAGTGGGTAAAGACGAACACAAACAAAAGGAGGGGAAAGAAAACCCAAGAAAAATATCTTGATGGACACAAGATGAAGAACCACCAATGCACAGCACAGTCGGATCCTAAGTACAATGCTCCAACCATACAACTATTCCCCAACCTACAGCTATTCCACCCAACATACAGTATTCCACCCAACCATACGCAATTCCACCCAACCAACAGCTATTCCACCCCAACCATAAGCTATTCCACCTCTGCTTTTTTTAGAACTAGATGGTAAACAGTGTTGCTGCGAACTCTAAATGGAGGACAGATACAGATACAACAGAAAATGTAGTTAAAAACAAAAAAAGGGGATGGCGCTGTCTTGTGGCAAACCTTTCTGGGAGACAGTCAATGTCGTTGTTGAGATGTTGTCATGAATGAAAGTCATATACAATTGGGGGTGGGATAACGTAGTGGTTAGAGTGTTGCGTTTGTATCTGAGGGCCAGGATGAGCTACCATGGAGGTGCGTTTAGGGAATTACCCGGAGTTAACATCAGTGTTGACTCCATCCCCCCCCCAAAAAAAAAGTCCTTTGGATGAGACTCGAAACTGAGGCCCCATGTGCAAACACACATATACATTACACAATACAATACAGCACAATGCAATGCAATGCAATGCAATACAGTACATACAGCACAATACAGAACACAGAACAACACAACACAAGTTGCAATGCCATTGTGCTTCACTGGCTGACCTGCATCACCAGATGTTCAGGCACAATCAGAGCGATCAGAGCAGCAGACCACAGCATGCCCTGCACAGCACAAGGAAAGGATTTTAGTCACACACACACACACACACACACACTGAATCTACCAACAGCAACCTGATGCAATCACTCTACTTTCATAGGGTGGGGTTTTTAATTTAATTTAATTTATTTATTTATATTTCTTTTCCTCAGCTAGACTCTTGAGGTTCACCAATGCTGAGATTTTCCATAAGCGACCGTTTTTGCCCACTATGAAGGTAGCCACATTCTGACTTCAGGATTGTAGGGTGTCTGAAATCAATATTCTTGTGAAGAGGTATTGGACTGATACAGTCTAGAACTGTATCATAGCCAAGAAAAAGGTTTCAGAGAAACTGCTGTCAAACGGGACACACACACACATGGTCATGGTCATGTTCATATAAATGGACACATTTACAAACACCCACAATATATATATAATATATATATATATATATATATATATATATATATTATTATATATATATATAAAATATATATATTCGACTGCATCCTTTTTCTTCCCTGTCTAATGTGAGAATTTTGCTACATCATTTTCTTCCCCCTCAAGAAGCAGCTGTACAATTCACACCCCCAAAATATGAATTTATTTCTTCAAACATGGTTTAACTCCTCAAGATGGCAAGATATTCTGTCACACTCCCTACCCTACACATACAGGCAAGAAATGAAACGTACATATTTTAGAAACAATGCATTATTTCTATGAGGGTTTTTTCTCCTTCAAAATTTACCAATTTTGTTTTGCAATAATATTCAGGACCAAATGTTTATTTATTAACAAAGACATTGAAGATGCTAGAAAAGGTTCCCTGTATTCTCTTAACTCTGTTGAAAGGCTGGACTTACGTCCTTTGAAATAGGTGTCCCAGTTTAGTTATACAGAAGTATTTGTCCACGGTATTTTCAACAGCAGGCATAAATTTTATCCCAAACTCATTCTACACTTCTACAAATGCCACATACTCCTCCTGCCTCCACTGTCAGCCACATACCGCATTGACAGCAGGGGGAAGGAGGGAGGCTGATATAGCCACCCCCACCAAGGAGCCTGTGTTTCCGCCCAACACAGACAACGCCACGCCGGCCCCTGACGGTAAGGCGATGAACATGCCGATCAACAGCCCCCGCAACACTCCCCTGCCCACAACAACACCAGTGCAGGGCCTGTGTAATCATCTTCATACCAGTACGGTAGTATTATCAGTTGTCACATTCTCATCACTATTCTTGTAAAATCTTTCTCATTTCTTTTTCAGTTTTGTAAGAACATGGTGTGTTTTTATTAATCACTTTGCGTAAACTACTACTTCAAAAAGGAAAAATCATGCTAAAGTCGGATGCACTGGGCCTGACTTGTCAAGTGCTTAACAGCAGCGCAACGCGTTTTTGCTCCTATGACAGACAACAATAGTTGCTGTCTGAGTGTTTGATGCAGAAGAAGAAGAAGAAGAAAAGAAAAAGAAAACCAGCCATGGACTTCCTGAAATTTAAAATGTCCCCCCTTACAAGAACATTATCATCATGGCCCAGGCCAAAAGCTTTGTCAGTTATTGATGCAAAATCTTCAGTGGTTCGGTCTACAGGAAAGGTGAAGGTGAAGGTGATGCAAGCTAAGTGTCAAGGCCTATGTTAAAACGTTGTTACATTCTAAAATGGTATGTTGAGATTGTCTTCAGCCATGACAAGCTCTTAGCATAATAACATATAGTTATTCCAAACAAGACAAAAAGTATGACAGCATATACGGTCAGGTACTTGAGAACAATAATACATGCAAACATCTCATCCAGTGTGTATTTATGGTCCTACAGAGATTCCCAGCTGGTTGAGTGAGATAAGAATGCACATTCTGTGTGACCCCTAGGGTGTTTACAATGTCACTACTGGTCACCAGAACAAAACAACACAAGCAAAATGATACATAACATATGAAGAACAAATGTTGTCATACTTGCTTTAAAAAAAAAAATTTTAAGGCAGGAGAATGGACTGGGAAGGCACAAACTAAATGAAGAGACATCAGACAACGAGATATCAGATAAGGCAAAAGACAGTTATTAAACAATGATAGAAAAGATTAAATTCCCAGCACCAAATTTCCATGAAATGGGGATACTATTTATGCTGAAAGAGTCCCCAGCATCCCCACTAGGAGAGAGTTAATAACTGAAAAGAATAATGGAAGACTCTGAGAAGAACTGTTAATAACTGAAAAGAATAATGGAAGACTCTGAGAAGAACTGTTAATAACTGAAAAGAATAATGAAAGACTCTGAGAAGAAGTTAATAACTGAAAAGAATAATGAAAGACTCTGAGAAGAACTGTTAATAAATGAACAGAATAATGAAAGACTCTGAGAAGAACTGTTAATAACTGAACAGAATGATGAAAGACTCTGAGAAGAACTGTTAATAACTGAACAGAATGATGGAAGACTCTGAGAAGAACTGTTAATAACTGAACAGAATAATGGAAGACTCTGAGAAGAACTGTTCTCAGACTAGCAATGGTAAAGTGAGGTAGCCTTTCAAAAAAACCAAAAAATGTCAAAGAAAAACTAACTGAAGTTGAATCGCTTCCTTTACCTTGAAGACATTTCTGTGGTTGGCCATTGTTCAGCACTTTTCCAATGTGCTGACCCAGCCTCCAGGCTTGATGGTATCAGCCCACACAGAAACCCTGCCACAGCAGTTTCAGTCATGTGCTTTGGAATAAAATCCTTTCACACCAGCTCACTTGCTATCCAAACTAAAATGAAACAAAAACACACAGCAACTAAAGTATAAACAAACATAGCCTGACAGATGTAAAGCACAAAAACAAATTTGCAAGAAATCAAATACCAGCAGGGGAGTGGGATTGGGGGGGGGGGGGGGGGGGGGGGGGTGGCCCAGTGGTTAGAATGTTGCACTCATAAACTGACGGCCCAGAATCAAGCTACCATGGAGGCACCTGTGGAACTTCACCCTGGAATTAACATCAGTACTGACTCCATTCCCCAAAAAGCCTTCGGATGAGACTATAAACCCAGGCCCCATGTGCAAACACATGTGAACAGCTTGTGCACACATAACAAACACATGTGAACAGCTTGTGCACACATAACAAACACATGTGAACAGCTTGTGCACACATAACAAACACATGTGAACAGCTTGTGCACACTTAACAAACACATTCCCTCTTTCCGAAGAGCAAGTCATTCCATGCCAGTAGAAACATATAACAACATTTTTTAAAGTGCATGCACACACAGGTGTCATGATGTTTAGACACCAGTCTTAAAGTCAGACTGTGGCTGCCTTATTGGTGGGCAAAAACAGCTGCATATGCAAAACCTCACCATGGGTGAACCTCGGATCTCTGGCCAAGAACAAAACCCAACCCAACAAACACCCAACATGCGGCGATTACCCAGCCAGGCATATCACCACACAGCAGACAGAGACAATGTACAACATAAACAAAAGAAATAAATAGCTGCACTCTTTTTTTCTTTTTTCTTTTTTGGGGGGGGGGCATTTGGCCCCTCCTCCAAGCCTCACTGTTAGATAAAAATAAAAAGGCACCACTGAAAATGACAGGAAGAACACTTTCTTTTCCCATTCCGCCTTTAGAAAGAGCAGGCCATTTCAAGCTGGTATAAACAGATGACAAAGTTTTTAAAAACACAAGCACACATGTCATGTTTAGACACCTGAAGTTGGCATATGTTGACCTAAATGGTGGGGGGAAAATGGTTGCATATGCAAAAATCTCACCAATGGCAAAACTCGGAGCTCTAGCCGAGGAACAAAAAGAAAAGAATAAACAGTATATAATATACATATAAAAAAAAAGGCACCACTAAATGCCTACACAAAGACATGGCAGCTGGGTAAGGCTTCTCCTGACTGGTTATCACACAGCGACCAAACACGACAAACATGCCCCCTGTCCATCCCCCCCTCACCCTCGACACTGCCCCAGAATTTAAACCCCCCAACTTGGGAAAAGAGTGAAACTTACCACATAACAAACATATGCCTAGTCCACGCAATTCTGAGCTGATTCCCAAGTTACGCAGACCATTATCCTGTATCACAGTTCCAAAAGTGCCTGCCAGAATTGGACCCTGGTGAAGTGAATATATATACAAATAATCAAATCAACACAAAATACTGGATATGTGAGTTTACATGATTAAACATTTTAGTACATGCAACAACATTAACAACAAAGAGCAAAAAAAGCTTGAATATTAATTAACCATTGCAAAAAAAGAAAAATAACCAAACCCAAAACCAAACCAATAAAGCAACCATTTCCTATCATTTCCCTTCTTCTCTGCCACCCTCTCCCCCACCCTCAATTTAAAAAAAAAAAGTAATACACCCATAGGCACATTATTTCCATGCCTGAACAACCACTACAAACAATAATATCACTGACAATGAGAGAATAAACAATACTGCTAATGTAACAAAATTTATCACCAGCATGAAGAGGTCAACCTAACAGCATACACACACCACCACAACCAGAGAAAAAGCACACAATACCACAACAACAAGGAGATGATACTGACCATCAGAGGGGAGATAAGCATGCTGGCCACCAGGATGACAGAACTGTTCTCCACCAGACCGATGGCAGCGATCACACTGTAACCACAGGGAACATCACTACTTGCCTCCCCTTCATAGCCATTCGTCTACTTATTCCACAAAGATGGAATGCCGCTGCCTTCACAGTGGGCAAAAACAGTCACATTCACAAAATCTCACCACTGGTGTACCTTGGAGCTCTAACCAGGGAACACAAAAATATTTGTCAATCTACAGGAAAAAAAACACCTTGTCATTTGTCAATCTACAGAACAAAATACTTATCATTTGTCAATCTATAGAAAAATATACTTTCATTTGTCAATCTACAGAAAAAAATACTTATCATTTATCAATCTACAGAGAGAAAAAATACTTATCATTTGTCAATCTATAGGGGAAAAATACTTATCATTTGTCAATCTACAGGGGAAAAAATACTTATCATTTGTCAATCTACAGAACAAAATTACTTATCATTTGTCAATCTACAGCAGAAAATACTTATCATTTGTCAATCTACAGGAAAAAATACTTATCATTTGTCAATCTACAGGGGGAAAATACTTATCATTTGTCAATCTACAAGAAAAGATACTTATCATTTGTCAATCTACAGAAGAAAATACTTATCATTTGTCAATCTACAGGGGGAAAATACTTATCATTTGTCAATCTACAGGGGGAAAATACTTATCATTTGTCAATATACAGGAAAAGATACTTATCATTTGTCAATCTACAGGAAAAAATACTTGTCATTTGTCAATCTACAGGGGGGGAAACCTATCATTTGCCGATCTACAGAAAAATATACTTAACATTTGTCAATGTACAGGTAAAAATACTTGTTATTTGTCAACCTACAGGGGAAAATACTTATCATTTGTCAACCTACAGGGAGGAAAATACTTATTTGTCAATCTACAGGAAAAAATACTTATCATTTGTCAATCAACAGGAAAAAAACTTATTTGTCAATCTACAGAAAAAAGTACTTATCATTTGGTCAAACTAAAAAATACTTATTTGTCAATTTAAGAAAAAGGCGTTAGAATCCATCATTACAAAGTGTCCAGTCAAAATAACAAAAATCCACTGAAATGAACAGGAAGAATCCTTGTTGCACATTTCAAAGAAAGTGGCTAAATAAACACCAGCTGAGAATAACCAGTGTTTCCCTTCTCCCTCAACCCTTTGAGGAGTCATTGGGGAACTGCACTGAATTTTTCAGGTTGTGTCTCTTAGGCAGGAACAGGGTGAGTGCTGGGTACGTTTATGTTCCTGTAACCATTGAATGCTGCCACAATTCAAGAATCCTTCAGGGGCATACCTGATCTTATCATGTCATAACCAAAAAAAGAATTAAAACACTGAAGGTCTGTCTTGAAGCTGACCAGGAAGGTCATAAAAGTTCTCACAATCACATGCTGCTGTGAGATTTGAACTTGACTTCATTAACCCACAGGATGAAGTTAATGCTCTTTCAATCAGCTACAGTGTCCTGAATACAGATCATTATGGAAATCTATAGCACTGAATCTTGTAAAACCCCAAAAAACGAAGTGGGTTGCAATTAAATCATCTTTCGCATGCGACTATTCACAAAAGATCAATATTTTAGATTTTGCCGCGCGCACAGACACTCACATACATGCAAAATCACAAATAAGATTGACAGTTCTTGTATGTACATCACAGCCAGCAACCTCCGGGAATGAATGGAGAAGAATCAGAGTTTGACTGTATATGGTGAGATTGGAATTAGTGTTATGAGAACAGCATAAAAAAATACCGAATCAATAAGGAAATTTTTTAAAAGAAAAAAATGGAAAAAATGGACACATCATCCCAGCAGATGAGGCATCAAAAATGACAAGACAAGTGAACATTGAACAGTGAAGGACATGTTGAAAATGTGTTATACAGCAACTTGGAGGACTACAGCACGCTGATGCCTTTATTGGGCTGTCCATCTGACAAACGAAAAAATAATCTTGAAAATATGTAAAGATTTCTATTTTTCTATTTTTCAAGGACTGATATTGTAAGAAGCAGCTGAAGATGCCCACAAAACTTCTGGGGAGAGAGAGAGAGAGGGGAGACACAAGAGAGAGAGAGAGAGAGAGAGACAGAGAGAGAGGAGAGAAAGAGACAGAGAGAGAGAGAGCACAAACACAAACTTTTTTTGTTCACTTACCTGGCAAGGATGATCAGGATGAGATAATCAAACGTGAACCCAGCATTGCTTTCAACTGATTTTACAACCTGAAAAAAAGGGAAGTTTCCATAATGCACATGCACACTTTCCCTTAAACTTAGATTTGTTTTCCTTAAATTTTATAATGTTT
This sequence comes from Rapana venosa, assembly GCA_028751875.1. Lineage (NCBI taxonomy): Eukaryota > Metazoa > Mollusca > Gastropoda > Neogastropoda > Muricidae > Rapana > Rapana venosa. The sequence continues at coordinate 14,516,416 of CM054140.1, read as the reverse complement.
CTCTTTTTTTCATGTCCACTTTACCCCCAATACTTATGGCATTCAGACTTTGCGCAGTAGCCAATAACTTTACTTGCTAAGACAGCTCAAGGCACTAGACATATTTTAAGAGACCACACATATCACTTCTGCCCTCTAAGCCCATTAAAGGCGTATCTTTCTGCCCTTGGAATGTGACCATTTTGATTGCCTACAGAACTGAAATAAGTTTTCAACACCTTTCTCTTGTTGCGTGCAGAGGGGAGGGACATCAGTGTGGAGGGCAAGTTTTGGGGAAAACTCATTTTAACCTCAAAGTGAGTGTGTGTGCGTGTGTGTGTGTGTGGTGTGTGTGTGTGTGTGTGTGTGGTGCATGTGTGGTGGTGTGTGATTGGGATGTGTGTGCGCCAGGTTTGTGTGTGTGTGTGTGTGTGTGCATACATGCATGCTTGTATGTGTGTGTGCATGTGTGTGTGTATGTGTAACACAGACACACAGAGGAGGCACGTTCTTTACTAACCTGTCGGACAACCAAACGAGACTTGATGGATTTCTGAAACTCTGTGGCTTTTTCTTCCATCTGTTGCCTGAACGGGAGAAGAACAGTCATGATCTTACGTTATCATCTTTATCTGTAAGAACAGTCATGATCTGACGTTATCATCTTTATCTGTAAGAACAGTCATGATCTGACGTTACCATCTTTATCTGTAAGAACAGTCATGATCTGACGTTATCATCTTTATCTATAAGAACATTCATGATCTTACGTTATCATCTTTATCTGTAAGAACAGTCATGATCTGACATTATCATCTTTATCTATAAGAACATTCATGATCTTACGTTATCATCTGTATCTGTAAACTTTGGCCCAGGCCGAACACTTCGTCAGTGACTGATGTATGCTCATTGCCAGGGTCTCCATTTATGTGTTGTTACGTTGTTAAATGTTACATAAAGATTGTTTTCGGCCATGACAAGCTTTAAGCAGAACAACCTGCACTGTCCTGTCTTCAGCCATGACAAGCTTTAAGCAGAACAACCTGCACTGTCCTGTCTTCAGCCATGTCAAGCTTTTAGCCTGCACTGTCCTGTCTTCAGCCATGACAAGCTTTTAGCCTGCACTGTCCTGTCTTCAGCCATGACAAGCTTTTAGCCTGCACTGTCCTGTCTTCAGCCATGACAAGCTTTTAGCCTGCACTGTCCTGTCTTCAGCCATGTCAAGCTTTAAGCAGAACAACCTGCACTATCCTGTCTTCAGCCATGTCAAGCTTTAAGCAGAACAACCTGCACTATCCTGTCTTCAGCCATGTCAAGCTTTAATTTAGCAGAACAACCTGCACTATCCTGTCTTCAGCCATGTCAAGCTTTAATTTAGCAGAACAACCTGCACTGTCCTGTCTTCAGCCATGACAAGCTTTTAGCAGAACAACCTGCACTATCCTGTCTTCAGCCATGACAAGCTTTTAGCAGAACAACCTGCACTGTCCTGTCTTCAGCCATGTCAAGCTTTTAGCAGAACAACCTGCACTATCCTGTCTTCAGCCATGACAAGCTTTTAACAGAACAACCTGCACTGTCCTGTCTTCAGCCATGTCAAGCTTTTAGCAGAACAACCTGCACTATCCTGTCTTCAGCCATGTCAAGCTTTAAGCAGAACAACCTGCACTGTCCTGTCTTCAGCCATGTCAAGCTTTAATTTAGCAGAACAACCTGGACTGTCCTGTCTTCAACCATGACAAGCTTTAAGCAGAACAACCTGCACTGTCCTGTCTGCAGCCATGACAAGCTTTAATTTAGCAGAACAACCTGCACTATCCTGTCTTCAGCCATGTCAAGCTTTAATTTAGCAGAACAACCTGCACTATCCTGTCTTCAGCCATGTCAAGCTTTAATTTAGCAGAACAACCTGCACTATCCTGTCTTCAGCCATGTCAAGCTTTAATTTAGCAGAACAACCTGCACTATCCTGTCTTCAGCCATGACAAGCTTTAAGCAGAACAACCTGCACTGTCCTGTCTTCAGCCATGTCAAGCTTTAATTTAGCAGAACAACCTGCACTGTCCTGTCTTCAACCATGACAAGCTTTTAGCAGAACAACCTGCACTGTATGTCTTCAACCATGACAAACTTTTAGCAGAACAACCTGCACTGTCCTGTCTTCAGCCATGACAAGCTTTAATTTAGCAGAACAACCTGCACTGTCCTGTCTTCATCCATGTCAAGCTTTTAGCAGAACAACCTGCACTGTCCTGTCTTCAGCCATGACAAGCTTTTAGCAGAACAACCTGCACTGTCCTGTCTTCAGCCATGACAAGCTTTAAGCAGAACAACCTGCACTGTCCTGTCTGCAGCCATGACAAGCTTTAAGCAGAACAACCTGCACTGTCCTGTGTTCAGCCATGACAAGCTTTAATTTAGCAGAACAACCTGCACTGTCCTGTGTTCAGTCATGACAAGCTTTTAGCAGAACAACCTGCACTGTCCTGTCTTCAGCCATGACAAGCTTTTAGCAGAACAACCTGCACTGTCCTGTCTTCAGCCATGACAAGCTTTTAGCAGAACAACCTGCACTGTCCTGTCTTCAGCCATGACAAGCTTTTAGCAGAACAACCTGCACTGTCCTGTCTTCAGCCATGACAAGCTTTAAGCAGAACAACGTGCACTGTCCTGTCTGCAGCCACGACAAGCATTAATTAAGCAGAACAACCTGCACTATCCTGTCTTCAGCCACGACAAGCATTAATTAAGCAGAACAACCTGCACTATCCTGTCTTCAGCCATGACAAGCTTTTAGCAGAACAACCTGCACTGTCCTGTCTTCAGCCATGTCAAGCTTTAATTTAGCAGAACAACCTGCACTGTCCTGTCTTCAGCCATGTCAAGCTTTAATTTAGCAGAACAACCTGCACTGTCCTGTCTTCAGCCATGTCAAGCTTTAATTTAGCAGAACAACCTGCACTGTCCTGTCTGCAGCCACGACAAGCATTAATTAAGCAGAACAACCTGCACTGTCCTGTCTTCAGCCATGACAAGCTTTAAGCAGAACAACCTGCAATATCTTTAACATTTTTTGACTGGGCTTTCCTCAGGCTGGCTGTTCTGCTGGGTACAGGATGCCTTGAGAACATTTGGGATGAGTAAGTGAACTCCTTTCTTTTTTTTAATGGGGACTTTCAATACTAACAAATTCAAATGAAATTTAACGTCTTTGTGGAAACAACTGTAGAAAACAAATCTGCAACATGAATTTGGTACTATTTTTTGTGTCTGTACTTTGATTATTTTTTATAATTTTGTCGCTATTATTTTATATTCATTGCAGATATATTGTCCATCATCAAAACAACGATTTCACCACATGTAACATCAATCAAAGGCACTGCCACATCAATTTCATTCATTTATAACATTTGTGATTCAATTTTATCATATGAATCTACCTCATTTCTATCAGAAGTATTATTATCATCAACGTTAAACAGACACAGGCTTTATTTCAAGATTAACAACAATTTCCCACCATTTTCATCAAAAAATCATCACCAAAACTGCTTTAAACACTCAAAAAATGTCAGCGCACAGCTGTCACTTTCCCCCAACAGCTGATGCTAGTTATAGCAGGAGATGACCGAATTCTGACTTGGTAAAAGGAAGAGGCATGTTAATTTTAGCACTGGGCCCTGGACCCTTGACTGAGTTATGCTGGATTTGTGAGCTGCGAGTTAAGCAATCTGGAAGAAGCAAATCATGAAGAGTGAGAAGAATTTAGTGAGTTCTGTACCTTTATATGAAAAATCTACCATTGATGCTTCCTTTCCAGAGGCACTGCAACTTGGAAACATTGATCAAGGATTCCCATCATGAAGTGCTAAAGAAGAAAACAACATCCTCTGAAGTTGGAGTATGGCTGCAAATGTGGCAAGGCACTTGAAAAGAGTTGTACAGGCAAACTTCCAGTGCGTTTTTTCAATCTCACGGGTAAGAAGAGTGAGTCAGAGAACATACTCTGTGACTTCCACAGTGTTAAGCTGGGAAACACACAACAACAACACATGCAAAATAATACTAACCTAAACTACAACATTTAATCAATTGAAGCTATTTTTGAATCTGTCTTTTTTCTACATCTGTTACCATATATCTGGGCAAAAAGAGGGAAAATTATTTAGAAAAAGAAGAACAAAAGAAGGAAAAAGTGGGGGAAAAGAAAGAAAAAGAAGAAGGTTGAGGGAAAAAGCATGTCAAAGAGATGAAAAAAAAAGATAGAACCTGGAAAAGTTAAACAGAAAATCCACTTTAAGTTTTAACAAAAACTTTTCTAAAAGCTGTCAAACACCTCTTCCTTTATTCTAAAGTTTTGAATCCCTGTCTTGTGTGAGGGCACACTGAATGTAGTTCTGTCCATCACTCAAAAAACCAAAAGAAATCCTCCTCTTTACACTGCCTCCTCCCTGCGGTCGTGCTCTGCGCTGTCTGCTTTGGCCTGCTCTTCCTCCACTGGCTGTATCTCGGCGTGGATGCTGACGGGAATCACGCTGAAAACATACACACAACTTTCCTGCATCACAACAGTGCTTCCTAGCTGTGACGACCGAGTCAGAGTCCATAGTCTGGGTGACCTCCCCCCCCCCTCTCCCACAGGGTGTTAACTACTAGACTGCCTTACCCCGGAAATTTTCCGGGGCTAAACGTGCACACTATACGCCTACAAACAGGAAAATTTCTGGGGTGTCAAAGTGAAGTAAACAAGCCTACTTCCTTGACTACAGTTAAAGGGAAAGAACTCCAACATTAATGGAGATCACTCTACTGTTGCTTGGCAACATCCAGCTGCAAAAATCCTGGCAAAAACGATCGTTTTTTAGCTTGTATTTTGTGTTTTTATGCATGACTGCTTGGGAAGTTCTTGTTCAAAATGGCTGACACTTCTTGTTGAAGGCATCAATAACTTTACACAGCTGTAAAAGTGGCAAATAAAACTGTAGATTTACCCAACAGTGATAAAAACGATCGCGTATGATTCAGGAGATTGTGTATATTTAAAAAACAATGAATGAGATTTGGCCTAGAATTATGTTTGACGTTATTGAGATGGGGGATACTCAGAATGACAGTGGTGATGAAGAAATCGTATTCTTGGTCGATATTTTTACATTTTAAATATATTTTCACAGTTAAATATGATGCTAAGTAATTTGAGCTTGCCTTGAAGTAATCTACGATATATATACTGTCATTGGGTAGACTATCAGGAATATTCATGTAGTAGTTTCTGAGTAAGAGGGATATGAACATAGCAGTGGTACATAAGAATTTTATTCCCCGGCATATAGGCTGCACTTGCACTGGGCAGTTAAGAGGTTAACTGGAGAATGCCCAACTGTAACAACAATACACACACATTTTTCAACTCTTCACATGGCCAATACTTTCTTCAGAAATGTTTTCCAAAACATCACATCATTACTTAATAAGCCCCTTCCATGCCATGCCCATTTTATGCTCACTGATAAATTTGTCCCAGTCAACAACAAACAAAGCAGTGACATTCAAATTGTTGTTGTTGTTGTTCTCCTATCTTCCCCAAGTTAACATAACATCCTAGGGGTCACCAGGAATATGCACACTATCTCACTCATTCCACTTGGGAATCACTGTGAGACCATAATGTGTTCACACTGGATGATCCTCTGTGGGGATGCTGGGGGCCGGTCAGTATAAATGACATCCACACCCTCTGGATATTCTGTGCTAGGAATTCCCTCTTTCCTGTTCCTCTCTTTGTTTCTGCTTTGTTCATTTTCTTCCTGTCCCTCTTTCTTGTCTATTTTCTGCCTTTTTGGTCCATTCTTCAGCCTTTTTTTTCCAGAATGACTTAAAAGATAACAATTTTATCCCACACTGAAGTCGGATGTGCTGGGCCTGTATGTGAGATGCTGATAATACAGGGTAGGTGAGATGCTGATAATACAGGGTATGTGAGATGCTGGATAATACAGGGTAAGTGAGATGCTGGATAATACAGGGTATGTGAGATGCTGGATAATACAGGGTATGTGAGATGCTGATAATACAGGGTATGTGAGATGCTGATATACAGGGTATGTGAGATGCTGATATACAGGGTATGTGAGATGCTGATAATACAGGGTATGTGAGATGCTGATATACAGGGTATGTGAGATGCTAATACAGGGTATGTGAGATGCTAATACAGGGTATGTGAGATGCTGATATACAGGGTATGTGAGATGCTGATAATACAGGGTAGGTGAGATGCTGATAATACAGGGTATGTGAGATGCTGATAATACAGGGTATGTGAGATGCTGATATACAGGGTATGTGAGATGCTGATAATACAGGGTATGTGAGATGCTGATAAATACCTGATGGAGGAGTTGTGGGCACGTCCAACCCCGATAGTGGCCAGTTTCAGCATGATGTCCTCACACCTCATTCCAGAATCTTCAATAAAAGTCACCTGCAATCACAGCTATCTATAATTATGTGAATGAATCTAAAAGAACATTGAAAATGGACAAAATGTCTGTGCTGAAAAAAACAATTCTATTTTCACCATCACCATCATCTTCATTATTGTCAGCATCAGAAACATCATCAACACAACAACATTATTGTAATTGTTGTTTTCTTGTTTCCTTGTTCTTATCATCATGATCATCCTCATCATCGTAGTAGTGGTGGTGGTAGTGGTATGTATGAATTCGAAATGAAGCTACTTTTTATTAATTTTTAAAAAAAATCTTTTATATCGAGGATAATGGAATAAGCACTTATGTGCTTTTATTTTATATCCAGTCCCTGTATGGATGCAGCTCTGTGAATTATGTCATCTGTCCCCACCAGCACACAATGGCCTACTCTTATGAAAAGTGGAACAGGATTTAGCATGTGACAGTTTTTGCCCACCATGAAGGAAGCCAAATTCCAACTATGGGGATGTATGTTTCTGTAACCTACTGAACACTGACATGACTGATTTAATGGTGGGTAAAAATGGTCGCATACACAAAAAATGGTCGCATACACAAAATCTCACCATAAGTAAACCTTGGGAGTTCTAACCAAGAAACAAACAACAACAACAACAACAAAATGATCGTAATCATGAAAGCTATTCAGTATCTTATTTACAATACATGTCATACACCAGCAATGTCACTGTTAACTACCCTGTAAATACACTTATCAGTACCTCTGATCCTCGAAGTTTCTGAATAAAATTGACAGCTTTGAGTAAAATATTGCAAACCTATTCAAAATAGATCTAACAACCACAAAGGGTGGGGTGAAGGGGATGATACCACACTACTTCAGATCTCCTGTATTGCCACAGATCCTAACTTCATTGCTTATTACAAGACCATTCTGAATATAATAATAATAATAATATATGGAATTTATATAGCGCTGAATCTTGTAAAAAACAAACAAATCAAAGCGCTTATGATAGTTTTCTATACAAATGCACGTTTTCATCCAAAAGCAAACATTTTGTTGTATTTCTATATTCCTATTCTTCTTTTCTGACATCAAGATCCAAGAAGCCTGCCTGCATTTTTGTCTTACTTTGGCTTTGACAATACACACAATGTGCTCAATAATACACACAATGTGCTCAACAATACACACAATGTGCTCAACAATACACATACCTGCCACACTCTGTCCCCTGTGCATTTCTGCCATGCCACATTCTTCACCCCCTCCTCTTCCAGACAGTTCCTCACAAGCTGCAAACAGAAACAGAACACATCACTCACTGCCCACTTCATACCAGTCATTACACATTAATTTTTTTAAAAATTTAAGTCACTTGGAGATGTCTACAGCTACCTAAATACTGAATAAGATAGTTAACTGATTGTTATTATAACTTTCCTGTGCTATACACATCATTCTTGGCTGAAGTGGTTACCAGCAGTTGATACAGTTTTAGAACTGTTAAGTCTGTTGTTGTCTGATTAAAAAACATATTTAAAAAACCAACTTTCTTCTTAACAACAGCCACTGCTGAATTATATCTAAAATGTTTGCCCCTGACAAAAGCTACCCATATAATATTTCTTTAATCCAGGCTGCTGCTAATTCTTCTTCGTTCCTCAGCAATAACCAAGGTTTGCCATTTATGAGATGTTTGCTTTAGTGAATGTTTTACCACCATCTAGATCACTACATTCTGACTGAAAGGACATTTTTGTTTTGGTATTGTTCTGTTCCTTGACTAGAGCGCCGAGGTTCACCAATGGTGAGATTTTGGGAATGAATTTACACATGTGACCGTTTTTGCCCACCATGAAGGAAGCCAAGTTCCAACTTTGGGGATGTATGCTGGGTATATTCCTGTTTCTGTAACCTACTGAACACGGACATGAATTACAGGACCTGTAACGCGCATATTTGATCTTCTGTATGCCTATTTATACAAAAAGGGAATTAAAGCACTTGAAGTGCACTTGAAGTTGACCTGGGAGATGGTAAAAATCTCCTTCCCTAATTCGTCCAACTCTTCCAAGATTCATTCCCAGTATTGTTCGCACACAGAACCTCTATTTAATAATAACAACAATGATAAATGGAATTTATATAGCGCTGTGACTTGCACTGACAAATCAAAGCACTTGCACTCAACTCATTCTTACACAAACATGCAACCAATAACAAGTAATAGTTCTGACAAGTCCAAATGTACACACACACACACACACACACACACACACACACACACACACACACACACACACAGAGGTTATACACTTTGGCAGGGTGAGGGGATTTGGGCAGTTGAAAAGCAGGGACAGCTATGAAATGAAACGCGAGAGGAAAATCTTAGGTTTGAAACAAATATGTCTTGAGGTTGGATTTGAAAGTGTCACAAAAAGGCCTTTGGCGAAGAGAGATAGGGAGGCCATTCCAGATCGATGGACCAGAAACAGAGAAAGAGCGACGGCCCACGGTGGACTGGCTGAATCTAGGTATTCGTAAGCACAAGGAATCTGCAGCAGAGCGAAGGGAACGAGAAGGGGTGTACAGGTGGAGACATTCACAGAGGTAGGAGGGTGCTGTAATAGAGAGTACTGATCTTATAGTTTACTCTTTGTGGCACAGGCAGCCAGTGGAGCGATATTAAGCGAGGGGTAATGTGCTCAGATCTAGGGCCTCCTCTGAAGGACTGAAGAGAACTGTACACCTCAGGTCTGACAAAGCAAGTCCCTTCCAACCTGGCAGTGGACAGTGAGAACTGAACTGATTCCCCTGGGTCTTGCATTAACATTCAGAGTTCCTACCCTCTGAGCCAAACACGCCCATACTACTGATTCCAGGATCATTATTAGATCATAAGTATGCACTGGATGAATTTCACATGTTAGAAAAATGAATGGTTACAAAAACCCTTACATGTTACACACACACACGCATGCACTTGCGAACGCACACAAGAACATCTTGCGCACATGTTAAAACCTGTTTCACTCTTTGGAAGAGTAGGCCATTGTGTGCTGGTGGGAATGGATGACAAAATTTACAAAACTGTATGCACATGGGGACTGGATGTAAAAAAGCACATGAGTGCTTATTCCATTATCCTAACAATAAAGGAATAAATAAATAAACAAATAAACACACACACACACAATCTATACTGTCTGGTGTTCCTCTCTGTATGCACTTATAAATACATTTCTACCTAATAATTTTAAAAACCCAACTTTTTCAACAACACCAACATCTCCTCAAATGTAAACTACATTCCACTCACCGACCTCAAAGAAAGCTTGGGCAGGAAATCCACCAGTTCAGTGTAATCAATCACATCAGAACTCTCTGGAACTTTTATCTGTAACTGCTTTTCCTTGCTGTCTAACGAAAATTTTTGTTTTAAAGGCAAAGCATTTGTTTTATCTGCGCCATCTGTTTCAGTGGGCTGGGTCATCAAATTGCCTCCTTTCCTTTTCAACATTTCACCAGTAGATGCCGACTTGAAGACTGGTTTTACTGGGTCAACACTGCCCTTTCCTGGATCATCATTGTCTGCCACAGGTGTCGTGAGGAATTTATCTGAATTCACTTTCATCTTAACCTGAAGGGTGGCCAAGTCACCTGCTTTGTCTAATTCACTGCTCTTCTCAAGGGTGGCATTTTCTTTCTGCAGTGGTTTGTCAGGAATCATCTTTGTCTCCACATCAATAAGAGCTGGCTCTGATTTACTGGTATGTTTGTTGCTTGACAAATCTCTGTCTTTCATTATGTCATCACACAGTGCTGTGGTTTTTTCGTTTGGAGCAGATTGTTGAGGGTGCGCATTGACATCGTTGGATAACACTTTGTCCTCATTCTTCTTTGAGGGAGCTGGTGTGTTTGGGCAGGTGTGAAAAACATCTCCTGAGTCTGCGTCAACATTGTGGGCTGAGACTTTGAATTTAGTGTCAGACTGTCCATGGGGATTTTGTGGTGAATCTTCTTCCTTCGTTGTCTGCTGCTTGACTTCTGCATTTTCTAGGGTTGGCTCCTGCTGTGGTTCTTCCTTCCTGTCATCAGCCTCAATACAGTCTGATAAAGGAGTTGACTCTTTTTCCACATCAAAATCCCAGAAATCATCGGTGAGATTCTTTCCCAGCATGTCTTTGGTGATTAAACCTGAAGTTTCAAGAGTCTCACTGACTCCATCACAATCCAGTTCTAAGTCATGAGCAAGTGATTCTGGCTGAGAGGACTGAGCAGCTTCACCAGGGTCATCTGCTGTACCTTCCTTGGTATGTATTGGGGTTACGTTTTCTGTACTCCCAGGTACAGAATTGGCATTTTCCAAGGTGGCCACTGACAATGGATCAGGAACATTTTCCTGTTTTTCACAAGCTTCTCTTGGTTCATTTCTTGCAGGGGATGCAACAACTTGTGTGAGAGCAATGTTAGAGGTTGTTTCTTCAGAACTGCCAGTATCTTTCTCGTTTTGGGATGGTTTAACGCTGAAGGTATCGGGTGCTGCGCCATCTTCTCCTGCTTCTTTCTGTTTTTCTGTTAACATAAGAAAAGAAACTATGCAGGATTAGAAAAGCCATCCTAAACCTCACCACATTTCTGCTGGAAAAAAACAGCTCTCTCCCTGATAATCAAATCATTATGAATATACTTAAGATAATCACATAACCTGTTCAAAAACATTTTTGATTTTGTTACAGGTGTATCTCACTTGGTGAAGAAAATTCTAAACTCTAACATGATCAAGCAACAACCCTTCCAGCACAAAACAAACCCATATAAAGTGCTTCCCCGGTGCCAGGGAAATTTGAATAATTGAAGATAGTAATATACGTTCAATCAACACAGAGTTCTAGTTAAAAAACTATAAGAGATACAGGCAAAGAAATACAAGTTTCTTACCCCTGCAAAGACCTATTCTGGCACTCAAAACTGGAATAACTTTTGGTACTTGGGAACCACTTTGCATAAAACATCAGCTAATGGCCTATAGGCCCTAAAACGGGTACCCCCTACCCCCAAATATTTTTTTTCTTTTTTACTCAGGTAAACTAAAGTATCCCTTTCAAATAAAAATAACCAGTAACTGCAACTCTATCACCACAGTACAGAAACAAACAAAACAAACACACACAAAAACATGCAGTTAAGATGACTCTTTTGATCTCACTGCAGGATTCAACCACAGAGTCAATATGTGGTGAGAGTGATGACAAAACTCTGTAGAAATGCATTATTTTCTAACTTTTGTCCTTTTTTTTAATGCAAGAAGCAAAATTCTTCCTTTCTTGGCTAGAATCCTGATGTTCTGCAGTGGTGACATTTTCAAATCTGCAACCATTTTCTAATCAAACAATTAAGATAAACCACACTTCCCCTGCAGGGATGCCAGGGTCCTGTCAGTATAAATAGCATCCCCACCTTCTGGAAATACTGTGCTAAGAGTTCCATCTTTTCTACCCCTCTCTTTGTTTCTGCCTTGTTCCCTTTTCTTTCCGTCACCTCCTTGTCTATTTTTTGCTTTTTTTCTAAAAAGATGTAGAACATAACATTTCTCTCCCATGCAAAAGTTGGATGCGCTGGGCCTGACTTCTCAGGTGGTTAACAGCAGCGCAATACATTTTTGCTCATATGACAGACAACAATAGTTGCTGTCTGAGCGTTTTAAGAAGAAGACAAACCACATTCCTCCTCATGTATGATGTGTTGACATAACTTCACTGTACTTGGGTTGTTTTTTTTACTGTTTGTCATTCATTCCTCCTGTTATGTCACAGCCTGAACCTTTTCTGTTAAAGGTGGAAAGGGTTTAACATGAGTGCAATACTGTGCATATATGTATTCACGCACAATACCCAATCTACCTTCTGTAATTTCAATTTATAAGCATCACCTGCAGACAGTGAAAAACCTTTTCATCCACAACAGAACAACAACAAAACAGATGGTGTTAACCTTGTGACAATGTGTTTTCTCTAGTGCAAAGAGCCCTAATGTCACACAGAGAAACTGCTATGAGCATAAGTGGTATACACTACACCACTATACACACCACTATACACTACACTACAACACACCACACCATTATACACTACACTACACTAAACTACAGCACACCCCTATACACAATACACTACCCTGCACTACACTACACTGCAAATCACTGCAATGCAATGCACCACATTGCACTGTACCACACCACACCACACTACAATACACAACACTACACTACTCTACACAACCTGTGCGCCTCTGTGTGTGTGTACGTGTACGTGTGTGTGTGTTGTGTCTTATTAATATGCGATCGCATGCGTGTAAATGATCTGAATTTAAGCACTTTGATTTGTTGCTTTACAAGATTCAGCGCTAAATAAATTCCATACATTATTATTACTATTATTAACACTACACTACACTAGACTACATTACACTACATTACCCTAAACCACAACTTCAGATAAACATGGATCTAAAAAGTCTAAGATACCATTTATCAGTTTTAACAGTGCTTAAGAAAAACATCAAATATGAAGTTCAATGCTCAAATAATCTGTGCTATATTTATATTATCAACATTGCAAATCATGAACATTTCAATTCCTTTCTACAGCAAGTATCATCACGTTTCAACTAAACTTATTTTGATATGACATAAATCTTCATTTCATTTTCCTTACAACTGAAAAACCAGGAGAACCACAAGTTTATAAATGCAACAGGAGAACCATTCCTGAACTAATAATAACAACAACAATGTATGGAATTTATATCGTGCTGAATCTTGTAAAGCAACAAATCAAAGCACTTACATTCAAATTATTTACATGCATGCAGTTGCACATAAATAAAATGAACAGATATCAAATGTATGCAGAGATGCATGCATGCGCACACACATACGCACTCTCTCTGTCTCAACTCAAGTAAATGCAAAGGAAATGGACTCAAGTAAATGAAACAGGAGAACCATTTCTAGACTCAAGTAAATGCAACAGGAGAACCATTCCTGGACTCAAGTGAATGCACAGGAGTTCTAACCATTTCTAAATTCATGCAAATGCAACAGGAGAACCATTCCTGGACTCATGTAAATGCAACAAGAGAACCACTCCTGGACTCAAGTAAATCTATAGATCTATGGAAAATCAAACCATTCCAAATTATCCAAAGATGCGCACCCAGACTTGTGGCCTATTTCCGGCTGCCTAGTGGGTGGAGGAGGGAATTCTAGCTTCAGACAGGAATGAAATCCTCTTGAAACCTTTCAGTTCCTGATGGGTGCATTACTGCTTGGCCACCTATCTACCTCAACTTTGATTTCTATCATATTTAAGCTTCTTCTTTTTTTTATTTAACACTTTTTTCAAAGCTTTGGGCAGCTGCTAATCTGAGCATATTGTGAGCTCACTGGAAATAGGCAAGGGTCATCCACTTCACAAATTATGCAACTTTGAAAGAATAATTATGCATCTTTGAAAGAATTAAGCAATTTTGAAGAATCGCCTCTTGTGTTTGTTTCTCTAAGGCCAGACTGAGATATTTCATGTACATATGATGCTTCAAACCAAACTGAAAATCCACAGCATCCCAATTAGTCTACTGTTATAAAAAAAAAAAAAAAAGGTTAAAACTAACAATGCACTTAACAAAAGTTGTTATTTCAAATACATTTTCTCCTCAATTTCATGTTTGTTAGTGTCTAGGAAGGCAAATTTATCACTGAACACATGGTATTCAGAGAATACACACACAGACAAACACAGGTACACAGATATATGATGGCTATCAAAGCTATGATTACAGATTAGTATGCCATATAACTGGAGACAAGTAGGGCCTGAGGGGTGCATAACATTTCTCCCTGACAAAAAAACAAACAAAATGGCAAAGCTACAGGTAAAAAACAACACAAGTGCAATAAAAAGAAACTATTTTACTCAGATTAAGATGGAACCTACTTTGCAGTTGATAAAAAGGAGTGTAACACAAAGTGGGAATCTTCGATTTCTTTTAAAAAATGTTCACTTATTTCTTTTAAAAAAATATAACTTAATATAAAACACGAATGAAATATGCCATGAGTTGGCTAGTACAACATCATTATCAACAACCTTCTGACTTCAAGTTGGAAAGGGTAAATTTTAGGGCGATCCACACTGTTTTCTCCTTTTGCTTCCGAGTCATCCTCTGTCGTTCCAGATATTGCGTTGTCCTTGCCTTCTTGCTCTTGTAACAAAAGTTTCTCGTCATTTTTCGAATCATCTTGTTTATTCTTCGTTACAGCGTCTGTTTCTTCCTTTTCTTCAGGTATGCAAAGCAAAAACAAAACTTTATCCATGATTGAGTGACCCTTCTTGGATTCCTTCCCATAGGTCGAGGTCATCAGTTAAAAATAACATCCAATTAATAGAGGGAGATTGCTAACATAAAGGAGTGGGGTGGATGGTTCTTGGATTAGGATAGGGGATTTTTCAACTGTTGTTGAAGATATGATAAAGTCCTTGTGAATATCCAATTTATCGACTTCAACCCTAAAGCAGCATCAGTGCTCTTTGAAATGTACAATTCTTAATCATAATAATAATATTTTAAAAACTGGAATTTTAAGAGTGCTTCATCTAGTCATGCAAACAAACCAAAGCAACCACCCACACACGCGTGCACAATCACATGTGTTGTTTGTTTAGCCTAATGTTCATAATTGAATATCAATTGGCACGAACTTTGTTCCCCTGTCCAGTCTGAAAAAGCTAACCCGGGGAAAAACCAACCAGCCATGAAGACAGAAGTCAGTTCCTGTTCAGCACGTGCTGGATCTCTGTGAGTGGCCCATGCTCGGACTTCGATGTTTTTCTTTTTTCTTTTTTTTTTTCTTTTTTTTTCCTTTTTTTGTTTTGTTTTGATTAACAGTCTCGAGAGTTTCACACGTTCCTCAAGTGGGCATGTGTCTGTCTTCTCGTTTTAAGTACCAGTAAGCCATCACTGTTTGTGTCAGATTTGCAGGATAGGCCCTTTCCTTTTCCATATGATTCGTATATCAGTACTTCTGCACTGTCTTGATATACTGGAAACCTCTTTCCTCAATCATGAGTTCCTCTGACTGTCCCGCAATCGTCGTTAGGCCTATAGGCCTAGATGTCAGTCAGTTATAGTGGAAACACACTGCTTCACTTCACTGTTCACTGGTCCCGTAACCCGCCAGGGTCGTGGGGGCGCTGCATGGTGGACGAACGGTGGACCAGCTGGATCCACTTAGCGCGGTCGTGGGCAAGTTTCCTGGGTGACACTGAAGTCCTCCCCTTTCCCAATCAGGATGTTCGGCCCACTTTCTCTCGCTGCCCCCTCTTCTCTTCCCCGGACTTTCCTTGCAGGATGGGCTTTTCAAGTCCTTCGACGGTTTCGTGCCCAACCCTTGATTTCCTCTTT
>CM054140.1:14449972-14500001 GCA_028751875.1 Rapana venosa | reverse complement strand
CAGATTTCTTATTGTTTACTTTTATTGTTAATACCACTTGTTTATGTTGCGGATTGATCCATATACTTTACTTTTTGTAACTACCACCACTGTCTTTTTAATTTGATGATTTATTGATCTGTTCATTGTGTTGAAGACCAGACATTGTCTTCCTTTCCCTGCCTTAAAAAACCAAACAAGTTTGTTTTTTGGTTTCAAAGGCTCAAGAAAGTTAAATGTCCCAGCACTTCTTAGCAGTGTGAACCTTTTCTGTGCTTTTTTGTTTTTGGTATGGGTGGGGGGAGGGTGTCAACATTCAATATACGCTTGTGTAAATAAGCTTACTTCCATCATTTGGAGAGAATTGGAAGAAAGTTCTCTTAGGTTACCATGCTTCAGGAAGATTGTTGTATTTGTACCTTGTCTTGTTTTTGTTACAAAGGAGGTTTTGGTGCTTGTTTTAAGAAGATGTATTAGTACCTCGTCTTGTTTTTGTTACAGAAGAGGGTTGTTTGTTGGTTTTTTGGACAGCTTTGAAGAATTTGTGAAAGTTATATATCTAAGACCTGACTGGTTGAGCTGAGCTGTAGACCAAAGGACATGGAAGGATTTTCCTGCACTGTGCCTGACTTTTTCCATCTGCCATTCCATTGCTGTTGATCCCCAGACCCATCTCTATGTCTGTGTAGTTACGACCACTCCTGTGTCCATGGGGGTGTCGGGTCTAGCCTTGCCTGTGTGGCATAGAAAAACGTGCCTTCATTGTTGGCTTGTTAGTTTGTGTGTTCACAGAAACTTTCTTCAGAAATGGCTTCTAAAAATGCTCATGACAGAAAAAAATAACTAATTTTTGCCGACTCTTTAATGCCAACGATGTGTGGTTTTCAGCTGATAATCATTGCTGCAGTGTTGATGGGTTTTTTTGTGCAGTAGATACTTTTGTGTCATTTTAAACAGTGTGTGAGGAAATATATTGTATTATGTCTTTGCAGTCATTTCAATGTTTATCAGATGGTCTGTAGTTATCGACAGATTTTACATTTTTCTAGCTTTGTATTCCACTTCCTATCACCTCCTGTAGAGATATGACATCCCTGAAGCAAAGGCTTCACGATACTTATCCTTCTGCTGTCATCTGCTCTTAAGATAGGTCAGGGATAGCAGATCAGACACTTTGCCCCAATGTTGTTACATGTCGGTGTCATTAGGAGAATGAGATAAAAAAAAAAAGAAGAAACTTTTTTTTTTCAGCAGACAAGAAATACTTTTTTTTACACTCCACTTTTTGTGCTCTTTTGAGTGAATACCAGCAATATTTTATGTGAGGGAAGTTTTTGAATCCCAGAGTCATTTCTCCTTGAAGAAGCTCCTTCAAGTGTCATTTACTACTTGAATTTGCCTCTTTTGTGTAAGAGAAGCGTCGTTTAAATGCTGTACATGTATGTTCATATTTTAACTGAGTGATAACTGAATAACTGATGTATGTTTATATTTTAACTGAGTAATAACAACTGAATAACTGTAACATACAATCCCCCCCCCCCCCAAAAAAAAAAAAAAAAATTTAACAAACAATGAATGAACTTGTCAATTTGATGCATGGAAGGAGCTAGAGAAAAACGTACCTTGGGAAGACAGTGCATGTCTTTCCACAGCAAAAACTGTTTTCTGAAAAATTAGTATAAACAGCAGCAGGACAATCAGTGAGGGATGCAGTGAAGTGGTACATGTTTTTGTTTATAAATACACAGACCAGAATCTGAAAACTTGCAGCTCTTTGCGATACTGAAAGTGCATGTAGTTATTCTCATCAAAGTTTTCTCCATTTCACTATGCCTACAACTATTCTCATCAATTTTTTCTCCATTTTAGTACACCTCTTCTCATTAAATTTGTCACCATTTTAAAAACTCGATTTCTTTTAGGGGGAGAAGAGAAGCACATGTATAATTATTACATGCACATTGATTGCATCATTTTAATTCTATTGTAAACAGTTTTATATGTTTTTGTATAGTATTTATGGGCACTTTGTTTTATGAATGCTTTATTTTATACACTGTGTGATCTATTGAATTAATGAAATGTTTTTGTTAGTGTTACAGAACAGAGGTATCTTCACCAAATTACTGTAGTTTTACACCAATTTTAATGATGAAACAGAGTTGTAGTCTCTGTAAGCTGTAAATATCAATTTGTTTATGTCATACCCGATGATTCTTGTAATTTAGCTATTTTAAACCTTTTTAAAAAAATTTTTTCATATCTATCACAATGTATTGTGTGTCCACAATGGGTCATGAACTGTATACTTTTTCCGTTTTGTGATCGGTTCCTTTGGGGTCATTGCCATTATATATGGTGCTTGTGGTTTTTTTCTTTTCTTTCTTCTAGTATTGTTGCAAATCTATAATTTTCAGTGTTGTGGGTTTTTTTGGGGGGTTTTTTTGTTTTGTTTTATTCCTTTCTTTCTTCTAATATTGTTGCAAGTCTATAATTTTCACAGCGTTTCTTGTATGTTTCATTGTTGATAAGTTGGGTTCATTTTCTTGGTTTTCGTGTGATAAAAGAAATGATGGAAGCTTGCATCGGGGGTATTTCCAGTGGGTTTTTTTACGGACTTTTTTTGGTAAAGATTTCCTGTCAGATTTTCTTCACTTTCTCTCTTAGTGTTTATCACACATTCCGGCGGATTAATTAAGGTATCAGTCTTTTAGTTTGATGATACAAATTCCATATATTATTATTATTATGATATGATGGATTAGATTTTGCACTTGAATTTTACTTTTTGGGGGTTGTCATCATTTTTCTGTGTTTTTCCCCCTGATATGATGTCTGTCCAGAGATAACAACATTTTAGTCTTCTTTTACAAATCACCATTTTCCCACAGTTATGAAGTATTTATCACTAAAACTTTCTTTTCCTTTTTTTGTGCAATGTTTTTTTTTTCCCCTTTTATTTTGAAGTAAATGTCAATGCTTTTCCAATAAACAAGTTTTTAACATTATTCTGAGTCGGTGTTTCATCTATTTTTTGCCTTTCATTAGTGTTTGACAGCGTCAGTGACAGCAACTTGGATTTGCAATATGCAAATTTATTCCGGAAGTCAGAATGCGGCTACCTTAAACGGTGGGTAAAAACGGTCACATACGCATAATCTCGCCAAAATCTCGCCAAAATCTCATCTCATTAGAGCTCTAGATGAGGAACTACAAAAATTGTGGAGAATTAAATAAAACCACAAAAATGTTCAAGGAGCTACTACATTACGGGTTTGCTACAACTAGTCTTCAAAAAGAGTAGGGGAGGGGACCTTCCTTTTTGCTCTTGGCATTCATGGCTACACAGTCAGTCAGTCCAGTATGATGATACAAGCAGGGTTTGCCCAGGCTAAAACAGTCAGTCGCCAGTTACTGATGTTTGGCCCAGGCCAAATCCTTTGTCAGCTGTTGATAGTAATAAGCCAGTGCCAAGGCCTACATTAAATTGCTGTTATGCCATGACGAGTTATGTTGAGATTGTCTTCAGCCATGACAAGCTTTTAACATGCTCTTTTAAGAAAACTGAACAGGGCGACATTGTCAAAAGAACTCTAACGGCAGCCATGATAGAAGATCAATACCCTCACGAGGCATGGCTCCACGTCTACACAGACGGCTCTGCAACAGATGCCACCAGATGTGGAGGAGCTGGGGCCTACATCTGGTATCCCAGCAGAGAATGGGAGACTCGGTCAATAGCAACCGGCGTCTACTGCACCAACTACAAGGCCGAAGTGGAAGCGATCATCCTTGCAGCAAACACCATCCGCAGCAGAGTGGATCACAACACCCAGGTCGTCTTTCTGACCGACGCTCTGTCTGTGCTGCAAGCCTTCAACAGCGGCAGCTTCCACAACTAGAGATGGCACTACATAACATCCAGTGTCTTCGCACCGTGCTGCAGTGGATCCCCTCACACTGTGGCATCGAGGGCAATGAGCAAGCTGACAGAATGGCCAAGATAGGCGCCCGAGATGAACAGCCCGAAAACCCTGTCTGCCTTGCAGAGAGCAAGACCATCATTAAGGCTCTCTACAGGAAAACGCCACCACCAGACAGCTACCACAGCCTCACCAGACAAGACCAGGTGACCATCTTCCGATTAAGAACAGGCCACTGCAGGCTGAACCAACATCTGCACAGGAAGATGAAAGTGGTACCCTCCCCCATGTGCTCATGTGGGGAAGCTGAGCAAGACACTCGCCACATCCTGCAGGACTGCAGGGCCTTCAGGCAGCTGAGAGAGGAAATGTGGCCGAACCCATTACCCCTAGAAGGAAAACTGTACGGGCCGGTGGATGCCCTACAGACTGCTACATTCCTTAGGCGAACTGGTCTCTTAGTGTAAAACAAGGCATCGAAAAGAAGAAGAAGAAGACATGCTCTTTTTTTTTTTTTTTTGCTCCTCGGCTAGAGCTTGAGGTTTACCAATTGTGAGACTTTTGCATACCATTTTTCCCCCACCATTAAGGTAGTTGCATTCCAACTTTGAGGATACAGTTGGGAATTAAACCTACCAATTTGATGATAGGGAGATGATAGGAAGACAAATACAGTTGCAGACCAAAAGAAAAAAAAAGGGTGGCGCTGCTCTTGTGGCGACGCGCTCTCCCCAGGGAGAGCAGCCCGAATTTCATGCAGAGAAATCTCATGACTTAAAGTGGTATAAAAAAAAATAAATAAAAAAATAAAATAAAAATATTGAACCAGGAATCTCATGGTTATACTCCTTTTGAAAGAGCACTTTCCTTAAAAGGAGAAAAAAAATTCACCGAGTCCAAGTATGGCTGCCTATATGGTGACGCACTTGAAAAGAACTTAATAAAACGAAATAAAAAGGAAAAGATCATGCATCCAAACTTCTCACCCAGTATGTTCTTATGGTCTCACAGTGATTCCTCAGTGTGATGAGTGAGACAGGGTGAATATTCTGGGTAACCTCCAGGGTGTTAGTTGGTGAATGCCTAACCACAACCACCACCACCACCAATAAATGTGGTCCATTTCTCCAGCTCTTTCATAGCAGCTCCAGAGTTTGGTTAGGAATGGAGTATCAACAAGCCACATTTCTTGTCTTGACCATTGAATACTGGGCCTAAATGACAATAGGTTTGCACAGAATATTCATCTAGCAAAACTAGTTAAGTATTCCAAGCATAGAGCTGGGAACAAACTCAGGTGTGCAGATTCTACTGAAATTTTGAACTGCTAATTTTTTACTTTGGATTTCCTTTCAAACAATGTTTGCTGGAAAGGAAATTTTGGGAATGCACTTTTGGCATGTAATTTGTAAATAGCACTTCACAGGCTTCCAATGCAGAGATAAAAATGAAGTTGGCAAAAGAGTTAAGACGTTCACCTGCCCAACAAGCAAACAGTGAGGTTCTGGGTTCAATGCCTTGCCCATTCTTCCCAGTTTGACGAGAAAATCGAACTGAATGTCACAGTCCTTTGGATGAGACTATACATATATGCCCCGTGTACAAATGCACACAGAACATCTTGTGCACATTTTGAAAACCCATTCTACCTTTTGAAAGAGTAGGCCATTTCATGCCAGAAGAAACAGATAATTTTAAAAATGCATGCACACAGTGTCATGTTTAGACACCACCCCAGAAGTCGGAATGTCACTACCTAAATGGGGGAGGGGGGAGGGAAACAGTTGCACATGCAAAAATCTCACCATTGGTGAACCTCGGAGCTCTAGCCAAGGTATGAAAAAAAAAAAAAAGCGTAAATGCCTTTGATACATTCTAAATATTTTAGGGTCCACAACTATCCTACAACATCTTTTATAAAAGATGTTTGTTTTGGTGCAGTGTGTTGCTTTTTTTTAATTCCTAAAGGAAGGATTAAAAAAAAAGATATACAAGCCACAAAGTGGTATATGAAAGCCAATGTACATCATAGCTAATCTACTGTTGAGCAGGACAGACCAATTATTCAGTGATCTCTGGAAAACACTTGTCAAACCTTTTACACAGCACAACAATCACAAAGCATATGCTCATGCGACATTAAACAATTTAATTGCAAACAGTTTTACTTTAAGAAAGCAAGAGACAAAACTTCATGAATAAGCAAATAAACGGACACGAAAAACCTCAACGCACACTGTGCTCCGAGCTCAATTAGATCTGCTCTCTCCCATTTTACATGCAGCCAGTCAATTACCATTCACTCTTAAAACTTGATACTGTGACAATGAAAAAGAAAGGTAAACATTTCAGTTTCTGTACTTTTCTCTAGCACAAAGGACTGAATGTGATTTCAACAGCCAGTTGGTTTTCTCCTTTCCTCACTGTACAGTCAGGACTTCACGTTCCACTGCCCTTCCCTGCCACCCCAATTTTTAAACACCATATTTTCCACCAGCTTTCCTAGCTCCCTCCATAAGCAGTGATGTCAATTCCTGGACCATTAAATCTTCCCATACTTAGAAGTGATTTTGTGTCACAATGATATTTCTCAAGATACATGTTCTCAAACTTTGATTGAAAAATTTGTAAGTACCTTGTTTATTCTATGTGACTAAACAATTTTACTCATGCTATTTTTCTAGATGAAATCTCTTCTGCAGTGAATGAAGTTTATGGGGGAGGGATGAGGGAAGCATGATTTGTCTTTTGATGCATCAATTTATTGCTAAAAAAAATTATTACCAAAAAAAAATTTAAGGAAAAAGGACCCATCTGACACTTATTTCCCTTTCTTTCTGCACAGAATCTCCAGGTGTTCCTCAGAAGGAAAACCCCAAACTGTCTACTGACACACTGGGGAATGAACATTCAGGAAGAAGGCCCTGCCTTGGAACAGTGCACTTGATTGAACAGCCGATCTTTGATCACCTGGGACATCAGTCCATGGATGGCTTCAATTGTTGTCTTGCACCTGTCACACACACCACAATGGAGATACACTAATTTTGTAAGTAATGTTAACAGACGCATTCACAATCTCACCTATACAACAACAACAAAACCCTCTATTTTTTGCCTTTGTGTTCTAGCTACAGCATTTTATCAAAATGCATGGCACTTATTTTTGCTCCTCCACACCATATGCTAATGATATTTTCCAACTGCATGAGCTGAATTATGAACTAAACCAAACAAATAAAACACAAGATAAAAAATACCCTAGAAAAGAACATGTGCATGTGTAAAAAATACCTTAGAAAAGAACATGTACATGTGTAAATGTAAAGAAACAAGCTACAGAAAGAAAAGCAGATATGAATAATAAAAGGTTGTTATTTATTACAAGCAAACCAAAAACCAAAGAGAACAAATTACCCCTCACTTCAAGCCTTCATATTCACAATATCATTATGTAGTTCTTTATAGTCCCTTTTATGCAAGATGTTTGCTTTGTGAATCTGAACACACTGTAAAACTGTGCATGCACTCGATTTGATGAATTTTAAATGGAAGGGGAAAAAATAATCGATGGTAATGATAGTACCATTTCCAATGCTCTACTATTTTCATGCAGTCATACATACCAATCCTACCATAGATGCAAAGACATGACAGGAAAATCCAGCTCACTCACCCATCCTTTGTGGCTTTGGACAGCTTGTCCTCTGTCTTCTTGTCCTGGGTGTCCATGCCCAGCATGAAGCCCCCACGTCCAAGCTGAGACTCCGACTGTTCCAGCTTCTGCGCCAAGTCGTTGATCTGGCCGGTGGTGTAGTCTGCGTTCTGTTCATCCACACCAAAACAGCACTTTCAGACTTCACAGTAACTTTATACAGGTTGCTTAGGTTTCATAACGCAAATTCTTGTGAAATGCAGTTCCGAAGAACACAACAGGGAGAGAAACATGAATGATAATCCAGCAGCAAATGAACATTCTCCTGATCTTTCTTTTCCATCAAGAAGCTACCGCATGTAGAATATTCTACATAAGCAAAATGTCCAGTCTGCCATGAAAGCCACATTAACTGATACCTGATCAAGGCATGTCCCTGTGCACTGGTGCAGCTGAAGTCAATGGTGGGTATGGTTTCCATAAGCCTCAAAACTATGACATGAATTACAGAAGGATCTTTTACATGCAGGCCTGATTTTTCGGTTACAGACACACAGGTAGGATTAAGACACCAACTTATGAAACCATACAAATCCTTACCCGTAATTTACTGGCTGTATTACTGAATCTCAAACAAATGATTTAAGGGTTACTAGGAATAAAGTCAACATCAATTACATCACTGAGCCCTTTTGCTGAAACAAATTATATTCAATACTCTTCACATTTTTTTCAGCTATAAGTTTGCCAATATATAGGTCAAAACGGTTTATTAAAACCAAACTCACACAGATATGAAAATACAGATTTAAAAATAAGTCACACTGCAAACTTTCCCTTCCTGGCTACCAGTCTTCCATTAGGATGACTGTGCTTTTCTGGTGATCACACTGACAATGATGTTTCTGCCAAAAAGTGAACAGGCACTCACAGTCAGGAGGCTGGAGGAGCTGAGGGTGTTGACCCAGTACTTGTTCCACAAAGAATCCAGCAGACGTCGATCCATCGATGACTTGAAGTAGGAGATTTCCAAGGAGTAGTAGCTAAAACAAGCCATTTAAACTCAGAACTGTATGAGTCTGAAACATGCGTGAAACTCTCAATGTGTTAGCACAAAACACATACTTAACTGGACAGCTTTCAGCACCTAAAACATATCCTAAACTGAAATTAAATGAAAAAGGTAAAAGGTGAGGCTTCCAATGTATCTCTACGCAAATAGTTTGTTTTTTCCCTGTAAATTCATGATTGGTCTTTCACTTAAAACTTCAGTACTTTTTTAACTTTCACAATTCTCACTGGTAATAAGATTTACAATTTCTTTCCTTAGGAAGGAAGGTGGCAGGATGGTTAAGACGTTCGCCTGCCAACAAGTAAACCGTGAGGTTGTGGGTTCGATTCCCAGCCTCGCCCTTTCTTCCCAGTTTGACAAAAAAATCTAACTGAATGTCAAAGTCCTTCGGATGAGACTAAAAACTGAGGTCCCATGTTCAAACGCACGCAGAACATCTTGCGCACACGTTAAATCCTGTTCCGGTTTTCGGAAGAGTAGGCCATTGTGTGCCAGTGGAAACAGATGACAAAATTTACAAAACCGCATACACAAGGGGACTGGATGTAAAAAAGCACATGAGTGCTTATTCCATTATCCTCGATATAAAAGAATAAATAAATAAGGAAAAAAAACCACCCAAAAACTTTCATGCCATTGTCTCATTTGATATATATCAAGATAAAGTAAGTTGATAATAGCAAGAGGCAAAAGGAGAAACAATATATTATCCAAACAGGTTCTCAATCCATGTACTTACTTTTTGCAGTGGACTCCAAAATCTTCAATTTTGCTCAGTGGTATAGACTGGTACTCAGAAGGAGCCTCGTCTGGAGGTTTATATCCCTGCAAATTGTAGACAATTTCAGAGTGGGAAACAAAGTAATATAATATACTCAAACTTACAATCTCAAACACAATCTCCATAGGTTTATTCATAACAGCCCCAAGCAAAACTGATACTGACCATACTGAACAGCAGCTGGTTAATCATACTGAATATTCAAAAAGTATTTCTTTCCCCCAAAATTTACTTTGTAAATTAAAAATGCAACCAGCTAAATGAGTTGTTCAATGAAACCACACAATCTAACTGTTGTTGTGTGTTCTCTGCCCCTGCGTGCACGCGCCCGTGTGCCTGAGTCTGTGCATGCGTGCGTGTGTACGTGTGTGTTTGGGTAAAAGTAGACCCACATCAACAACAAAAAGAAGGAAGGACTGTTCTGAAGTTGTAAAGTCCAGATTGCCTCTATTCTTTTTCTTTTCTTTTCCATTTTCACTTCCAGATTTTTTTTTTTTTTTTTAACTTTTTTAAAATTCATTTTTAATACAATATAAACAAAATAATATTTTTGAACATAAGGTAATGCAACTAAGCATACAAAACATTTATTATATAAACTGTATATATATGTTCACGTGCGCGCGCACACACTCATTGACACAGATTGCCTCTATTCTAACTGTACCTTTGGATACGTTCTGAAAGCGCCAATGTTGACTTTTCCTGCTGATATAGTTCGTACTGGATCAATCTGAAAAGGTAAAAATAGATAATTCAATCCAATTTTCAAACATCACCAAATCAAAATTTTAAAGAAAGAAAATGAAAGATTATCAGTTTAAAAAAATCTATATTACAGAGGCTGTCTATTAATTTGCATTCTCTACCAGTTACTGACCTGAAGTCAACAGTACTCAGAGCCCCATATCAAAATACACTTTTTAAAAAAATCATGATGAACTTTTGGTGTCCCTGTGACTTCTTACTATGCATATGTATGAGACAGACAGACACACATGATATACCTCCTTTCAAGTCCACACAAATCATCTATGAAGTAAGTTCAACAGTGCAATCTTTAGAACTTGTGCATCTTATTTCAAAATAAACAAGCCACAAAAGTATACAGAAGCCTACTGCAGTGATTCAAGTAAATATCAAATTATGTGGACACTGTTTCTAGAGTAAGCTATTTGCAGTGATTCAAGGAAATATCACACAATTTGAACAGTCAGTAAACTTTAGCAGAAATTCAAATAAACATCACATTATTTGAATGCTGTTTCTAGGGTAAAGTACAGCAATAATTCAAGTAAACATCACATGATTTGTTGAACACTATTTCTAAAGTAAACTATTGCAGTGACTCAAGTAAACATCACAGTGTTTGAACACTGTTTCTAAAGTACACAACTGCAGTGCATATTTTGAATACTATTTCTGTAATAAACCAGGTAAAAATGAACACTACAACAGGAGAGAAGGGACTGACCACAATAGCCACAAAAGGTTCCTGGAACTGTTGGTTCAACATTTGTGTGCTGACGTCAATGCCAGACAACCAGCAGCCATAGCCTGGATGACTGTGGTACCAGCCGATAGCATTCTCCAGCCGACGAACCTGTGACACAAACACAGCCACAGTAAGCAACAACAACAACAAAACAAAACAAAAAAACCCTCATGACTATGCTTCTTTGTTGTTGTTGGGTTTTTTTTGTATAGCTGTATTCACAAACCAATTTTTCTATAGCAAAGGTTTGTGTAAAGTTCAAGACTTTGTTTCAAAAAAAAAAAAAAGCACTACCATCAAAATTAGTGTCATGTAGCTAACTAGTAATGTAACATTCAGAGGCATTTTCAATAGAGCTATACTAGTAATAGTATAGGTTTACCAATGCCAATGTGCAAACTGACACAACCCTGTCATCAAACACACTAACAATGCTTACACCAGGCGCAAATAACAACAACAAAAAACAATAGAACAAGACAGAAAATCATGCACAACATAAAACAACATCAGCAAGGTTTGGGAGGAAAGTTATGTTTTATATAGGGTGTTGTTTTTTTTGGGTTTCATTCCTCGACTACAGCTTCAAGGTTCCCATGTGGAGAGATTTTTGCTATGCGACTGTTTTTTCCCCCCACCATTTGGGTAGGACCATTTCTGACTTTGGAGATCGTGTCTAAGCATGACACCTGTGTGCATGCAGGTTTAAAAAAAAACAAAAAAAACCTGTCAGAGTTTAAAGTCTCATCAACAGGACTTTAAACGTTTAGTTTAATTTGGTGGGGAAGGGGTGTCAAACTGGGAAGAAAGAACAACCTCATGGTTTACTAAATTACTTGTTAATTGTTAGGCAGGCAAACATCTTAGCCATCCTGCCACCTTGGTTAGCTTTAGATTTAATCATCTGTAAACAAACTGACCTGTTTGGCAGCTTCAGTGTAGGAAGCCATGTACTCATAGGCCTGGGCCTGGGCGTTGACCCTGGTTTCTGTACCCTCTACTGGCAGTGCCACACCGTCCATGACAATCATGGTGTTGCCGTCCACTTTTCCCAGCAGCAGACCCATCACTTCCAGGATTCCGCCAGAGCGAGCATGCATCACCATTTTCAGAAGAGCCAGGGCAGAGATCTTTATGTGCTTGAAGTAGTGAGGACTGAAATCATTCAAAACCAAAATCTTCATATTTTGATCAGCAGACAATGAGACATGTAGGTATACGGTCATACATTTCAAGAATGAAAACTGAAGCAAAACATACCTGTTTGTATAGTTGCAGTAAAATAACAGCTGAAATGCAGTCTTATTAGTTATAAAACCTTTGTATACATCACCATGATGATGACATATGATGATATATCATATCATTATCTCAACACTAGACGACCTTGACTTTGCGGATGACCTGGCGCTGCTGTCAACACACACCAACATATCCAGGAGAAGACCAGCAGACTCCAAACATTTGGACGGCAAGTGGGGCTTCGTATTAGCACCAAGAAAACGGAGACAATGTCGCTCAATGTGAACACACCAGCCCCTGTGAAAGTGAATGGAACTGACCTGCGGCAGACAGACAAGTTCGCATACCTTGGCAGCATCATCAAACCAGAGGGCAGCACAAAAGAAGACATCCACAACAGACTGGGCAAGGCCAGGAGTGTGTTTAGGGAGATGAACAATATCTCTCAGTACAGCACCAACACCAAGCTGAAGCTATACCAGAGCTGTGTTGTAAGATCTACGCTCCTGCACGGTTCTGAGTACTGGAGGATGACGGAAGCGGATCTTACCAAACTTCGATCCTTTCACACCGTATGCCTCCGAAGAATTCTCCGGATCTTTTGGCCAGAGAAGATCTCCAATGAAGACCTACTACGGAGATGCAGGCAGGAAGACATGGGAGCCATCATCACCAGACAACGGTGAAGTGGATTGGGCACATCCTCCGAAGAGACCCACAGTCAATCACAAGAACAGCATTGCACTGGACCCCAGAAGGAAGGAGTAAGAAAGGAAGACCAAAAGCAACGTGGAGGGGGACTGTAGAAAGTGAGATGAAAGCCATGCAGCACTCTTGGGGATCAGTGACTAGGTTAGCCCAGGATAGGTAGGAGCGGAAGCGCTTTGTTGCTGCCCTACACACCACTGGGTGTAATGGTGGATGATGATGATCATATCATTATCATGTATGTAAATGTAATTAAAAAATTAATAAAAATAAAAACAGTTTAAGTCAAGGGTTGGAACACCTTGTCTCTTTATATGAATGCAGCCATTTCTAACTTCAGTTTATGAAAAACAACCTGGACAAATTGAGTCAACAAATAGTGAATACACTTTACTCTCTAAGCTGAACGGTCAGAACAACCTTCACGGCTTCAGTCAGTTCAGAGAGCGAGAATGCTTTCTATGTATACTCTGTGAGAGAGAGAGATGAGAGAGAGAGAGAGTGTGTGTGTGTGTGTGTGTGTGTGTGTGAGAGAGAGAGAGAGAGAGAGAGAGAGAGAGAGAGAGAGAGAGAGAGAGAGAGAGAGAGAGAGAGAGAGAGAGAGAGAGAGAGAGACTCAGAGAGTGCATAAGTGTGTGTTTTTATGCACGTGTGCATGCATGCATGCATACATGTTATTATGTGTAAACACTAAATCAGTAAATGTAATAATTTTCTCAATGAAATGAAACAGAAAATTAAAAAACTGGAAAAAAAAGCACAACCTATACATTATACATGAACTAGCAGCTGACATACTGCAACCACTGTTCACAGCTGCATGGAAGAACGAGAAAGTACCTGATGATTGGACCAAGGGAGTGATAGTCAAAATCCCCAAGAAAGGAACCCTGAGCGACTGCAACAACTGGAGGGGAATCACTCTTTTGTCTGTGCCAAGCAAGATACTGGCCAAGGTCATCATCAGAAGAATATCAGACGCTGTGGACGATGCTTTGAGGAAGGAACAAGCAGGGTTCAGGAAGCAACGAGGATGTATAGACCAGATATTCACGCTCAGAAACATCATCGAACAGTGCACAGAGTGGCAAAGACAACTGTATGTGAATTTTGTGGACTTCGAAAAGGCATTTGACAGCATACACAGAGACAGCCTTTGGAGTATTCTTCGACACTATGGCATCCCATCGAAACTGGTACACCTTATCAAAAGCTTCTATGACAACTTCAGATGCTCTGTGGGCCATAGCAACACTGTCTTCGAAGTCAAGACTGGAGTAAGACAAGGATGTGTGATGTCAGCAGTTCTCTTCAATCTGGCCATTGATTGGGTGATGAGGAAGACGACAAAAGACACCCCAAGAGGGATTCGCTGGAGCCTGTTCTCAACACTAGACGACCTTGACTTTGCGGATGACCTGGCGCTGCTGTCCCACACACACCAACATATCCAGGAGAAGACCAGCAGACTCCAAACATTCGGACAGCAAGTGGGGCTTCGTATTAGCGCCAAGAAAACAGAGACAATGTCGCTCAATGTGAACACACCAGCCCCTGTGAAAGTGAATGGAACTGACCTGCGCCAGACAGACAAGTTCGCATACCTTGGCAGCATCATCAAACCAGAGGGCGGCACAAAAGAAGACATCCACAACAGACTGGGCAAGGCCAGGAATGTGTTTAGGGAGATGAACAATATCTGGAGATCAACTCAGTACAGCACCAACACCAAGCTGAAGCTATACCAGAGCTGTGTTGTGTATACGCTCCTGTACGGTTCTGAGTACTGGAGGATGACGGAAGCGGATCTTACCAAACTTCGATCCTTCCACACCATATGCCTGCGAAGAATTCTCCGGATCTTTTGGCCAGAGAAGATCTCCAATGAAGACTTACTACGGAGATGCAGGCAAGAAGACATGGGAACCATCATCACCAGACGACGGTGGAAGTGGATTGGGCACATCCTCCGAAGAGACCCACAGTCAATCACAAGAACAGCATTGCACTGGACCCCAGAAGGAAGGAGAAAGAAAGGAAGACCAAAAGCAACGTGGAGAAGAACTGTAGAAAGTGAGATGAAGGCCATGCAGCACTCTTGGGGATCAATGGCTAGGTTGGCCCAGAATAGGCAGGAGTGGAAGCGCTTTGTTGCTGCCCTACATACCGCTGGGTGTAATGGCTAATGATGATGATGATACATTATACAATCTCATACTCATGATACTGTCATACTCATACTACAGTCATACTCATAGTCATACTAAGTCTAAGCACTGAGAACAACTCCCCCCCCCCCCCCCCAAAAAAAACCCACAAAAACAAACCCACACCAAACAAAAAAACTGACTGTATATGACAATAGGCTAGATGACAACAAAATTATGAATCACACCAGTCACAATTCAGGAGCTCTGCTATTCTTTCACTTTCTCAGGCAATGCTTTTTTACATTATTTTTTATCTTTGTTGATGGGGCAGTAATCTAAGTAAATCACCAAATGCTGCATGCTTGCTTTCAGCAGTATGATTTGAAATACAGAAGATGGGATAGCAAATTCGTGGGGAAGTGCGACTTGTGCGATTTCATTTTCAGCATAGGCCTAGTTCTTCTTTTGCGAACGATCATTTTCACCAGTCTTACTCTTAGTACTTGACTACTTACTAAGCCTAGTACAGTAGTACAGTAGTAGTGGTACTGTAGTATGCCACACTGCAACTACACTGAGCAAAAGCTACTTACTCTTTTTCCCATGGCTTAGCAAACAAGATATCTTGCTGCTGCTTGGCATCATAACGATAGATTTCATCCGCACTGCTCACAGGCTCTATATTGTTTGATAATGCCCAGCTCTTCTGTGCGTTCTGCGAGTCCATCTTCTTGTTAGGTGTTCCGCAGTTGGAGATAGCGCCGCAGAAAAACAAACTGGAAAGAAAAATAAATCATAATGAAATTCAGAACAATGAGTAATTCGTTTCCTCGGATTTCTTTTCAATCATTTTTTACAATAATTTTAAAAGCATTAACTTGGCGTAAAAAAACAACAAAGACGTGGTAATAACCTGTAGGCTAGTGATTTTCCCAGTTGGTGCAACCTAAGAACAGATAACTCAGTTTCGGTTTTTATATGAAAGAGCACTGTGTCAAAACAAAACAAAAAAGAAGGAAAAAAAGGGGGGTCATTTTTTTAAAAAAAAAGGACAGGGTTGTGAGGGGCGGGGGATGGGGGCGGAGAAGGGACAGTCAGGGGATCATCATTGTCCTTATCTTCATTTATACAGCAGTAAAAACAAAAGCAACAAGAACGATGATAATACCAATAAAAACAACAGAAGCTGCAGCAACAACAATTAGAACAGCAACAGCCACAAAACTAGCACAGCAATACAACAATAACAAACTGGGAATTTCCAATAAGGGAAAACATTAAGGTTTTGTATGATATCCAAGAGACAACCTTGTCAGAGTTGTCCTCTTTAAGAATAGTTGCATGTTTCTGTCAGTGTTTAGCATCATTTGTTCGACAGATGACTGACTGACTGACTTGATACAAAGATGAAAACATAACATGTGTTGACAGTTTTGTAACTTTTGTCATCCGTTTCCCACCGGCACCCAATGGCCTACTTATATGAAAGGTGGAGCAGGTTTTAACGCGTATGCAAGATGCTCTCGTGTGTTCAAACACGGGACCTCAGTGTGTATAAGTTTCATCCGAAGGTTTTTCGGGGGAATGGAGTTGGCACTGATGGTAACTCCAGGGGGGTGGGGGTGGGGGGATTCCTTTGAACGGGCATGTGGGTGGTGGCTCTTAGATCGAGAGCACAATGCTCCAACTAGGCTATCCCACCCCCGTCCGAGAACAACTAAGCTTCTAACAAATAAATGAAAGAAAATTAAGATATGCAGGCCATACGCTACGAAATCAAGTTACAGACCTCATGAAGACAAGACTGGGACAAAAAAAAAAAAAAAAGGGGGGGGGGGGGGAGGCAGACCACCTGCTTCTCTCCCTGGCAACATCACCAAATCCTGTGCCATGAGAATCCACTGAAGTCAGCAGAGCCAGCGAAGACAGGAGCAGAAAATGCAGGAGGAGGATCATGTCGGTGTCATTGGGTGTGGCAGCTAACGCCCTACCGGATGACGCGACATGTGTTGCATTGCATTTATTGTATACAGTACATTGTATTGTGTTATATTGTACACCACTTCAAGTCACAGCAGACTTCTCTGCGTGAAAGTCAGGCTGCTCTCCCTGTCATTCTTCAGCTAGAGCTGTGAGGTTCACCACTGGTGAAATGGTGTGCACATGCAACCATTTAGGTAGCCCCATTCCGACTTCAGGGACGATCAGAAATTACAAGGGAAAGCCAAGACCCTGATATAAAGTGGTATTGTAAATAAATTCCCAGAACAGTCAACTTTTTGTTTCTTGTAATATTGAAGGATTGGCATCAAGCTATATTATGGTGGTGTGTGTGTGTGTGTGTGTGTGTGTGCGCGCGCGCGCTTTTTGCTTGATACTATAAAATTCTCTGTCTGTTTGTTTGTTTGTTGCTCTGTCTCGGGTCTGCCTCTTCCTCTCTCCCTCCTACTTTTCTGTTGTCCTTTCCCCTCCTTTAGAGTGCCTTTTCTTTCTTTCTTTCTTTCTTTGTTGTTGTTTTTTTCCCCCCTGCTTTTTCGTTTTTTTTCATTCATTTCGTTTATATTGCTTCTTCCTCCTCTCCCTCTTGTTTCTGTTTTATTGCCGTCTCCTCGGCTTTTCTTTTTTTTTTTCCTACTTTCGTCTTTTTTTGCTTTTCTTCTGTCCTTTTATTTTCCTTTCTTTTTATGTCTTTTCTTTTATTCTTTCTTTCCGATTTTAACTTTCTGTCATTCCTTTATTCTTGCTTTCCTTTTCTTTCTTCGTTCTTTTACATTAGTTGCTTTAAAAATAAATATTTCTTTTCAAACCTTCTTTCTTTTTCCTTTCACTTTTATCTTCTCGTTTGTTTTCTTCTTCTTTCATAATGTATCGTTCTATTACAGAACTAAGAAACTGCACATACTAGCCAACCAGCCAATCAGCGGCCATCCAACAACCCCCTCCCCCCCAATTTTTTTTTAAAATTAAGAAAAAAAAAAAACCCAACAAAACCAACCAGCAACAAGTTATCACCGTCAGCGCTGATGCTTGTGATGCCCGGGGAGAGGAATTCTACTCACCCGCAACTAGAGGGCTGAGTATTGTGTTGCCAGAACAACACTCCATTTCTGATTCAGCGATGACAGAAACACATCTCGTTTAGCGTAGGCATGCAGAAAATCAAGCCCATGCATCGGCCACCATAGTGCCGTATTCACCTGAGGGTACAGGTAATGGCTATTATTTTTATTTTTATTTTAGGTTGATTTGTTTTGTTGTTCGTGATTATATTAATTGTTTGCTATGAAATATTGAAAAGCAAGTTGGCAGAGGATTAAAAAAAACAAAACTACATGTCCCAGAAAGAAAAGTTGCTTAGACTATTTAGTGGGGCAAGATTTCCGTGTGCTCCCATTCCGGTGACTTCTACTTAGGAAAAAAGGAAGAGAATAATGAATAGGGGTGGGGTGGGGGTCATAATTAGATAAGTTTTAAAGTGAAGGATGTGTGGTGTTGCTTTGTGTGCATTGAAATGCTGACTTCAAGCATACACCACATGTTGCAAAAAACACGGTAAAGAAACGCAAATATAACTAAAATAGAGCAAAACTGTCGAAACTACAAAGTGACAGATGATGTGACTAAGCCAATTTTCTGTACATCAGCAGGGGTATAAGACACACGTGAAAAAAAAAGTATAGATTTTGTTACATTTTGTCCGATTCTGTTGATCAATGTAATCTTATATTTGTATATTCATAAGAATATAAAGATGATTTTTCTTAACCCACTTCAGCTCCAAGGTTTACCAAAGATGAGATTTTGCGTCAGCGAGTTTTTGCTTACCATTAACAGGGTTTGTTTTTTTGTAAAAGTTTTGGGGAAAAAAACCTGTTCAATGTCTTTGTGAAAACTGACTTGGGTTTGCAAAACCCCTGCAAACTTGTGGTTCTCCACCCCCCCCCCCCCCAAGATAAAAAACCTGTACCTGAGCAAAAGTATTTGTTCGGGAAATAACAACAAAAAAAAAACACAAATCTCTAATGTTTCTGACAAATCCGATGTCGTCACGCTTTCATTTTGGCGGGACATCATTTAGGCTAGTCAACCTTGCATTTCCCAGGAACTTTTGCAATATTTTCAAACTTGGTGCAACGGTAGATAAAAATATCACTAACAACATATAAAAAAGTGGAAAAAGTAGGTGTCCGGAAGTTGCCGAAAATCAATAAACAAAACAAGCCAAAAACAATTTGGCACTCTGAGACTGATCGTTTGTTTATAGCTGGCTCCCTCACACACCGCGGCACCCTCCTTATTTGTAAGCTCCACCCATTTTTGACCCAAAGGCATGGCGGCAAATGCTCTTGCCCTCTGATTCGTTTAGATGAGCATAAATGATTATCTTTTGAAATTAACACACACAAAAGTACCTGCTTGCTTGTTTTTACGAGATGTGACGTTACATCACTGATGTACGTATTAAACCAGACAACATCAAAATAACTGTCCACATCATGACCATTTTCCTACACAATACAGTAAGGTAGTGATTCTTGTATGGTAAACCACTTTTGCCAAAATCAGCTCTCTGGGTCCCTTTGTGGTGTTTTACTTCAAAGGTTTTTAACTTTCATAAACAAGCCAGAGGCCTTATCTGTCCACAGAACACTGGATAGGACAGGCACTGGAGAAATCTGCCCATAGAAAATTAGGAAGGGAGTGTATACACATTTGGGGTCTATCCCCTTTCTGTTGATATATCTTTGATCCAGTAAAGCGGAAGTAGATCTGTGTGCTCTCTGCTTTTGGAAAGTAAATCTGTGTGCTCCCTGCAAAAGTGTGTGTGTGTGTGTGTGGTGTGTGAATAAATAAATAAATATAGGTATTTTCATTCTGTTTCATTCTCTGTAGGTTTCCTGTCTCTGACTGTGTGTACAGATGATCTGAATTCATTGGACCCAAAATGTCTCCCCAGTCCTATTTACCCTACTGGTGTATTTAAAATTCTGAAAAAAAGGGCCCTTGCAACTGTTTTCAGTTTAACTTGAAGCTAAGGGTGGGGTGTGAATTTTTTGTGGTTTTTTCTCCTGCTCTACAAAAGTGCTGATTAAATATTTTAGTTGCCATTTTGCAAAATTTTCCCAATAACTGATCACTTTTTTTTCCTTGGGTCCACATGAAAGGACTGAATGGTATGTCTGTATGTTTTTATGTGGAGAAAGACTGCTGACTGATAGCCAAGGTAAAGTAAGGCAGACTGAGAAAGGTATAGCAGGTCTCAAAAAAGCATGCTGTTTGAAGGATGACAATGTAGAGACAGAGGGAAGAGCAAGATATTCAATGTGTAAACAACACAAGCTCTTTGATCCAAGCAAGCTAGGTTTAAAAAATTTCCTCTTTTTTGTCTCCTTTGTGGTCAGTCCATTAATGATTTGGGGAAGAAACGAAACACAGCTGTGTATAAAAAATTCGGACATGCAATTTGCCAGCAGCAGATTCAAGAAAGGGGTTTAAAGCATGGACCAGAGAACAAATGGGCAGAAAGAGTGTGCAAAAGAATCCAAGCTGTCAGTGACCTTCATGCTGCAGATGTTGTGTATCACAAGCAGTGCAGTGTCCATTTCACAACTATGAAATCTAAAACCCCCTAGCATTCGCCGTTCTTCAGAGGAACAAACCACAGCAACGCCCGGCAGGACCAGTAGAACAAAAGCTCATGATGAAGCTTCAGGACATGTCATGACTTATTTCAAAAGAGAATGTGATGAAAAAAAAACACAATCATGGACTTGTGCAAAAAGAAAATAGTATCTCCATAGTTTACACTCCATACCAGAGAAATACATGTGGCAGAAACTAGAATCAATTTGGTGATTTAGGGGAATTAATTACCTGCAATCAAGGGAAAAAGAATGCATTTCAATAAAGTCAAATGCAAGAAGATCCTGGAGAAATTGCAAAAATCAACAGAGAAAAGATGCAGAGAAAGAAAAAATCAAAATGATTCAACACTTTCAAAACTGTCCTATCAAATATCCCGAAACGTCAACACACAACAACAGAGTATCTTCTGCAGAAGCAAGTAACTAAACAATTGAGATTTCCCCCCTAAAACAGTTGGATTATAATTTTACATCTTCTTTGGATTGTTTTCAGAACTTGGCTGGAAGGAAAACAATCCTGACTTGACAATTGCTTCTCTGTCAGGCACTATAGCTGGCCCGCACGACCACAGTACCCCCATCCCCCCTCTCAATTTCTCTTGGGTTGCCCCATACCCCAGCAGACTGGCTCCAAAAACCTTGTTGAACGTGTCCACAAGCTTGGGTTTTGTTCTTCATACAAGGTCAGTCTGTTTGAAAATGTTGCTGCTACTGACTAGGAAACAGACCTGGTAGCATGAACCCCCAAAAGCTGGATCCAGTTTTGTTGCTGACAATGTAGATCATCAATCAGGACACTGGATAGAACTGGTACCTTCCATGGTATGGGCATTATTGGAGCAGGACCCCCTGGCTTTCAAACACTGTAAGGCTGTACATCATAATCTAACATTATCCCAGAGACATGTTCCCGTTGCTATTTTGAAAATTTTGCAGCTAAATTTGTCAATAGCATACCAAATATTACATGTTTGGTAAGCATGACAAGCCCCGACTGGATCCCTTTTGAGGGGAAAGAAAATGTCCTGGCCTCCTGTGCCCCACCTTCAGGATAGTCAGGGATGAGGGAAGCTGTTTGCAATGGAAACTATTTAGTCAAGCAAATTTACCCTTTCTCTACATTATAGACATGGAACCCCCAAATATGAGCTGCCTATTCTCCACACTGCACTAATAGGAGCTGTTATT
This sequence comes from Rapana venosa, assembly GCA_028751875.1. NCBI lineage: Eukaryota > Metazoa > Mollusca > Gastropoda > Neogastropoda > Muricidae > Rapana > Rapana venosa. The sequence goes on along the minus strand of CM054140.1, from coordinate 14,478,160 downwards.
CTCACACTGCACTAAAAAGGAAGCTGCCTATTCTCTACACTGCACTAATAGGAGCTGCCAAATTTTTCACACTGCACTAATAGGAGCTGCCTATTCTTCACACTGCACTAAAAGGAGCTGCTTATTCTCCACACTGCACGAATATGAGCTGTCAAATTTTCCACACTGCACTAATAGGGGCTGCTATTCTCCACACTGCACTTATAGGAGCAGGTTATTCTTCACACTGCACTAATAGGTGCTGGTTATTCTTCACACTGCACTAATAGGAGCTGGTTATTCTCCACACCCGGGGACTTATAGGAGCTGGTTTTTTCTTCCACACTGCACTTGTAGGAGCTGGTTATTCTTCACACTGCACTAATAGGAGCAGGTTATTCTTCACACTGCACTATAGGAGCTGGTTATTCTTCACACTGCACTAATAGGGGCTGGGTTTTTATTCTCCCCACTGCACTAATAGAGCAGGTTATTCTTCCCCACTGCACTTATAGGAGCTGGTTATTCTCCACAAATGCACTTATAGGAGCTGGTTATTCTCCACACTGGGACTTATAGGAGCTGGTTATTCTCCACACTGCACTAAAAGGGGCAGGTTATTCTTCACACTGCACTTATAGGAGCGGTTATTCTCCACACTGCACTTATAGAGCTGGTTATTCTCCACACGCACTTATAGGGGCTGGTTTTTCTCCACACTGCACTAAAAGAAGCGGTTATTCTTTACCCCTGCACTTTAAAAAGGAGCTGGTTATTCTCCACACTGCACTTTTTGGACTGGTTATTCTCCACACTGCCACTTATAGGAGGGCTATCTCCACACTGCACTTATAGGGGCTGGCTATTCTCCACACTGCATTATGGAGTGGCATTCCCACACTGCACTTTTAGGAGCTGCTATTCCCAAAACTGCACTTATAGGAGCTGCTATTCTCCACACTGGCACTTTGCTCAGGGAAGACTGATCTCCTCCTGCCCAGAGAATAAAAAGGTCCTGGATGCGCTTTGATTGTTTGTTTTTCAAAATTCATGTACATAAAATTTCCCTTATCTTTTCTTCTTTTTCTTCTTCTTTTCTTACTACGGACTGCAGAAAAGATATGGCTCCAATTTCAAAAGGCATTAGGACATGCAAACTTGAAACTGTCTCAATGCAACCCACTCTTCAGGAAGTGGATTTAGAACTAGGTTACCTGAACTGTCGATTCTGCTGTGTTACTTTATTTAGCAAGAGTGCCTGGATGAACTGACTTTTCCATGTTTGAAATTTTGCTGGACTGAAGTGACTTGCCACAGTGATTTGAACTAACTCTAATGCGTTGCCTTACCTGCACTGTTTTATCTTATAACCCCCTTGTGAAGTTCTTACCTTCAAGGAGAAACTAAACCCCTTTGCTCTGCCATGGGAATTGTACATGGTCGAAAAACTTTGGTTAACCTGGTAAAAAAGCATTTTTCTTTTTCTTCCAACGCTCAGGCAGCAACCATTGTTGTCTGTTATAGAGTAAAAATGCGTACGCTACCCTTTAAACACCTTACAAGTCAGTCAGCGCATCTACTGGCATAAAAGGGAAAAATTTATCTTTATAAGTCTTTCTGGAAAAAACGCAGAATGGACAAAAAGCAGAAAATATACAAAGGGGGTGACAAGCAGTAAAGGAACAAAAGGGAAAACAAAAGAGAGAATAAAAAGAGGAAATTTCTATCACAGAATTTCCATATGTTGGGATGCTATTTTTTACTGATAGCCTGGCATCTCCACGTTTTTGGGGTAAAATGCCTAATATACTTGATTTTGCATGCTAATGGCTTCGAACTCTAAATTGGAACATAAAGCGCAATTTTCATAATTTTGCTTTTTATTACGTCTAATGGTGATTCTATTATAAAATTCGTATCAGTACGTTTGAAAGCTTTCAAATGAATTCCCCAAACCTATTACATTCTGTTTAAAATTTTTATAAAATCGAAATTTGGGTGACGTATATCTTTAAAAAAATGGCTTTCCCGGGCACTTAATTTGTCCTAAATTTTGGATATGTTAAAAGTTTGGTACTTTCCTATCCAAATATATAAAATCATTACTATGCAATTTTTTCCTTCTCGGCACTTTTTTTGCAAAGAAATTTACTAGACTAAATTTCCCTTTTCCCAGTGATGCAGTAAATTCATGATGTTTGGATGAAAACTTCATCCGCTTCCTCGCAAAGATAGGTTTTTTGGGGAAAACCCAAAAAGGCTGAATGCGTGCATTTTTGGACAAAAAGAAACAGTCCAAAAAGCATGCGACCGGATGAATCATATTTTTCGGTTTCCACTGCTCTCTTTTCGTGTCAAAATAGGGCGATTATTTGCTGATAAATCGGTGAAAGTGGGATCCAACTTTATTTAAGATGTTATAAACTCAAAATTTTACTAGTGTTTTTTTTCTTAAAATTGAAGAATACAAAACCAAACCCCGCACAACACTTGACTGAGTTACCGAATACACACGGGGACTGAAGTCCTTCAAGGGCGAGACTTAAACCGAGGCGTGTGCGAACGCATGCAGAACAACTTGCCCACGCGTTAGATCCTGTTACGCTTTTCGAAAGAGTAGGCCATTGTGTGCCGGTCGGAACAGATGACAAAATTTACAAAACCGCATACACACGGGGACTGGATGTAAAAAAGCACATGAGTGCTTGTTCCATTGTCCTCGATATAAAAGAATTAAAAAAATAAATTTAAAAAAATGTAAAAAAAGCACATAAGTGCCTATTCCATTATCCTCGATATAAAAGAATAAAATAAATAAATAAACGCTATGGCTTAGTCTTGAGTGAAATTTGTCCTCACACCACACACACACACACTGCACAATGCTAATCACTGATCGATTAGACTTAAGTTTAAGTGCATATTACGAATCGCGAAATCTTGTTCACAGGAATGTACCAGAAGGACAACTCTTCTCTCAACCTCACCACAAGAAAACCCAACAAAAAGCCCCCAGAAGGCCACCCTGTGTCAACACTTAACAGGCAGACCCTGCTTCATGAGGACAACCCCACAAAAACAGAAGCCATGAAAAGACTTTGCCAAACAAATAATGCCCTTGAAACTCCACACTGGCCACAAAGAGAAACTGCAATAAAACATGTATCGAAGCCTTACCCCACCACACAAGACACAGTTTGAAGGAAGACCTTGCATGAAGCTCAATAACTTGGAGGACCTGCAGCATTTTGCTGCATTCATCGCAGTGACTTCGGCATCCATCTGACAACGCAAAAGAAAAACTGGAAATGGAATGCTGCACTATCTACACTTCAGGCTGACAGACTGTTGCAGCTGTGGTTGTCGCTGCCACTACATGTCACTTCAACCACCATCTAATTGTAAGTACGATTACATATTTTTGCAGACTTAATATTTGGTGTTTAAATATTAGTTCAAGTAGGCATACTTGCTGGCAGCAGGTAGGCAGGCATACACATTCACACATGCTTACACACACTGCCTGCTCTCTAGAGAAAGGTAGAAGTCAAGAAGACTTGCACAAATATTTTCAGACAATTTTATCTATTTTTGGTTTTGTTCCTCGGCTAGAGGTCTGAAGTTCAATGTTGAGATTTTGCGTATGTAACCTTTTTTTTTTTTACCCACTATAAAGGTAGATGCATTCTCATTCTGACTTTAGGGGTGATCTGATTTTGAAACACAAGTGTGTATGGGTTTAAAAAAAAAAGTAATTGTTACCACCAGCACGCAATGGTGACAAAGCTCTATTCTTCCGAAAGGTGGAATGGATTAGTTCTTCTTGCGTTTGCACTTGGTGCTTCGGTTTATAGTCTCACCCTAAGAACTGTATTAATTTTATTCATTGATAGCCTATTTACAAAAGTCCAACAGCAACCTGGAAAATTCATGGAACCTTGAAAAGCTCTAGGTTAGGAACAACAAGAAAAAAAAGTACATTGTATCTCATTTGTTTCTTTTTCAGATACTTCACAGCATCTTTGATCTTCTTGCCATAAATATGCCATTATGAGACTTCAACCTTGTTAGACCCGTGTTGTTAGAGGGTAGGGAGTGGATGAGGCGGGAATGCTGCACAAAACCTTTTGTTTTCTAGGGCCCTGAAAACAGTGCACCTTTTGTCTTCAGAATACACACAGACTCCTGCATTCTTCCAGACCCCACAGGACCGAGTCCGAATGTTGGTAAAAATTACTTAAAAGCAGTTGCATGCACATGGGTCAGTCATGACATGTCACATCAGAAACACTTAAGGTAAACCGAAAAGTGAGCAGTCACAGTTATCCAGTGTGTAACATTGGAATGTATGTATACACAGGTCACAGTTATCCAGTGTGTAACATTGGAATGTATGTATACACAGGTCACAGTTATCCAGTGTGTAACATTGGAATGCATGTATACACAGGTCAGTTATCCAGTGTGTAACATTGGAATGTATGTATACACAGGTCATTATGCAAAGCCACAAGCAATACAACTTCTTCTGTGCACAGCTGATACACATGGACGAGAAATTGCGACACACGTTTTTTATTAAAATTTTGTTGTTGTTGACATTGCATTCAAAACTTCTTGCTCAAACCACATTTTGCCTCTGAAGTTCTGTGCTGGGCTTTAACGTCGCTGCCATTGGACTACTTCAACTACTTCCGTTGGTCACCTTCAATTGATCACTGCACCACACTTCTGATTGCAATCAGTATTTCTTGCTAAGATAACAAAATAAAACAAGATAGTAAATATAAATTTTAAAAATGAATAAGCCATAAACAATATAATCTGAATGAACTAAAATTAGAAATAAAACAAAAAGTAAGATATAAAATAAAATGAAGTAATAAACCATAATATGATATAATGAAATACAATTAGAAATAAAAGCAAAATAAGATATAAAAGAAAATGAAATAAAATGAGTTGAAATAACTAAGCTAAACTGAAATAAATTAAAACCCAATTAAGAAAAAAACACTAAAAGAAAAGAAATTTAGAATAGGGATAAAATCTGGCAAGAGATCTGAGAGCAATCTTGGTGACAGTGATCTTCGTGCCTGAAAATACCACCACCTACAACAGCTTTGAGATGACCGTTGAGGGATCACGACTCTGCTACCCCCTCATATTTATGATGCATTTCCATATATCTGAAAATACCACCACCTACAACTTTGTGTGGTCATAAGGAATTGGCTTGGTCACCCCCTCACATTCCTGATGTGTCTGTATATCCGAAAGTACCATCACCTGCAACGGTTTTGAGACAACTCAGTCACCTGTCACATTTCTGTCTGAAAACAGCAGCACCTATATACATAATATAGCCATGGTGGCTCAGTCACCCCCTCCCATTTCTTTTGCGTTTCCATATTTCCAAAATCACAGCCACTTACAATGGCTTTGAGACAATTCCGTCACCCCTCACATTTCTGATGCATTTCCAAAATCACCACCACCTACAATGGCTTTGAGATAATTCTGTCACCCACCCTCTCACATTTCTGATGTTTCCATATTTCCAAAATCCCCACCACCTACAATGGCTTTGAGACAATTTCGTCACCCACCCTCTCACATTTCTGATGCGTTTCCATGTCCAAAAACACCACCACCTACGCTTTGAGACAGTGGTTATGAGGAATCGTGACTCAAGTCACCCCCTTCACATTTCTAATGCATTTCCTTAGCCTTCCCATCCTTTATTAAACATGGGTCCTAACCTGGTGAATTACCATGGGGATCATCTGGAGTGGCCTGTCTTGTGTGGATCATCTGAGAGTTGTCCTGCCATGAATAGGGCAGTCATCTGTTCCACCAAGTTCCTGCATGTGTAAGTATATTTAAGAACTCTTCAGCAAAAGTTGAGTTTTATTATAAAGACATTATTCAGATAATGATCTTTAGCTCACATCTGTCTAGGAGAAAAAAGTTCATTCTCTTGAAACACACGTCACCTAGGCTTTTAGAACTCTATAAAGAGCTTGTGATGCTTAGCTGCTGCAGACATGGTAGCTTCTGTATCTGGAATGGAGAGTATCATGATTGTTTGAAATAAATGCCTCCTTGTTTGAAAGTCATCTTTAAAAACATTATTGATAGTGTATTTGATTAGAATAGCTTCATAGTCTATTTATTATCTATTTGTATATTTACCATTATAAACAGAGTGGATTTGAATTTGAAAACATTGAAGAAGCTTAAGTGATGAAATAACATTTGTATATCTTAGCCAATAAAACAACTTGGGTTTTTAGACTCTTGCTGATGATACTTACTGCTTTCAGGTCTTTGGGGCTGGAATTGAGTGCTGTTTCCCTGATGCGAGGTGGCAGCCATCATGACCTGTGTTTTCCAAAAGCTAGATCAGGTATTTATATTTTCGCTTCTATTTGTTGTTGTTGTTGTTGTTCCTTAGCTAGAGTACCAAGGTTCACAAATGGTGAGAGTTTGTATGTGACCGTTTTTACCCACCAGTGAGGTAGCCATAGTCCAACATTGGGAATGGTGTCTAAACACACCAGTGTGTATATATTATGTATTTCTAAAGATTTGTCATTTGTTCCAAACACCACGCAAAACAGAACACCAAATCCGAAAAGTTTTAAATTGAATAATAGTTGATGTTGTGTTTGATAAAGGAATGATGCTATAGTATTGGAAAAACTTGAGACTTCTTGAAAGGGCTGTTCCTTGCATGTCCTATCATAATATGCCCTGCTGTTAGGCCTCGACAGTGTTGGTTTGATTTAAGCAGCTCTCAATATTGATGAGGTCCCAGTCTTCCCATTGAACCCATAAGTTTTGCTTGAGGTAGGAACTGGCTAGAGTTAATTAAAAAAAAAATCCATGTTTTTATGGGATTTGAACTCATGAACCACCAACTATGAGTCCAGTGTGTTAGCTGCTACTCACTCTCAGTCCCATGTCCCAAAGGACCTAGGGGGGGCATGAGAGAAGACGCAACAGAGTATCATTAGCTACTACATCTTCTGGTTATTTTATTTATTTATTTGTAAATATTTTGTTTTTGTTCCTTGGCAAGAGGTCTGAGGTTCACCAATGGTGAGATTTTTGCACATTTTGACCATTTTTACCCATCGTTAAGGTACCTACAATCTGACTTTTGGATGATCTCTAAACACACCAGTGTACATGCATGTTTTTACATATTTTGTCATGTCCTTAAATGCACAAATTCCTACGATTCTGAAATAATGGATATTAACGCATGTGCAAGATGTCTGTGTACATTCATACACAGGGCTTTTGTTTTAGAATAGTCTCATCCAAAGGACTTTCAGAGGAATGGAGTCTGTCGTGATTTTAACTCCAGGGGAAAAATGCCCTTGAATGGTGGTTTGGATTTGGGTTTGATCCTGGGCTGTCAAACTCTTTAACCACTAAGCTGTCCTCCCTCCCACCCTTTTGAAAGAAATCAGTTACTGCTAAAGTTAGAAAATGTTTGTGATTTTTGTCTATTCAGCCAGATACCATGTAAGCTGGAGCAGTTCCAATGAAATCCAAAGTCTAATGGGACTGCTAAACCAAACCACCCAATTCAGCAGATAGTATCATGCATGGGTTGGACTCCACACATTGTTCCCAGCAAGACTGAAAATAAAGATGATGCACCATTGTCTCCTGAGACAAAAGGACCTCTACTGAATGGAGGCAAGCATGGCTGCAGCAAAGGTACATGTACCTACTTCCATGAAGGGGAATCAAGTGGTCCAACATTTTGACATAATCCAGGTAAGAAAATTGCTATCTTTTGTAATATATTTTTTTAAATACTTAAATGCATTGTCCCTCATTGCTAATGAAAAATGTGTGAATTTTTTTAAAACCACAATTTTTCAGTGTTTTGTGTCATCTTTGTGTACATTTGCAGACTGGCATCAACGAAAAATGTACCCATTTAAGGTGTTGAAGACAAAATTTTAACTTTGTCGTTCCGCCACTAGAGCCCACAGGGTTTATCATTGGTGAGACTTTGTGTATCTAACCGTTTTTACCCACCATTGAGGTAGCTGCATTCCTACTTCGGGGGTTAATGTTGTATTCCAGTGATAGTTTAAAATTAAATCTTAAAAAGTGAGGAAATAAATTGGTATGTTTTGAGTTCACAATGTACAGCTAAATTGTGATGAGGGTAATTTTAAATCTAATATTTTTTCAAATTAGTATAAGTTAAATGTAATATTTTGCCAAGAAAACCATTTCAGCTTTGTTACTAAGAAATTCCTTGCTTTTTTGGGCTGTGAACCACAAAATACCTTGTGTGTAATGGCAGCCATCATGAACTGGGGGTTTTGCTTTGGAAGAGTGGTATGGATATAGATAAGTATGACTTAATCGTCATATTTGAGCTGATAAAGCAAAGTGTATGTTTATATAGAATTATTGTGAAATCAGTTTGTTTTGAAGTACTAAGATGAAACCGTTTAAAATTTGAGGTAATTAAGCACAAATTGAATTTTTTTCCCCGTTCCTTAGCGAGAGCTCTGGGGTGTACCAATAGTGAGTTTGCGTGTGCGACTGCTTTTGGCCACCTTAAAGGTAGCTGCATTTTGTCTTGGGGAATGTCTAAACACGCCATTTGTCATTCGTCGCCACCACTAACACTAAGAGATCCTCTCACCCCAATATGTCTTTTATGACTTTATAATATTTTGATACTTTAAGTTGATAAAGCAAAAGATTTAATTTCTGTAAGAATAATTATGAAATATTGTTACAAAATGGCATCAGATCATTGATTTTAGCTAATAAAGCAACAGATGTGGTGTCTTTTAAGAATAATTTAAATAATTTTGTTTTAAAATGACATCAAATCATTTTAACATTTGAAATTATAAAGTAACAGACGTGCGACAAGGTCATTTAAAGGCAATTGTGAAGTGATAGTTTCATTATGAGATCAAAACATCTTTATATATGAGGAAACAAAAGCAGCAAATGAAATATTACACTGTTTTGGGATAATAATTGTGAATGTAATCAGTTGTAAAGAGTAAGACCAAATCATTGCAATACCTGAGCTAATAAAGCTGTCAAAATTTTCCTTGTCACTCATGACTTTAACTGCTTACAGGAACAGCTGGACTGGAATCGAGCGCCAGAGAACAGACACGCCATCTGGCACCACTCGTCAGTTACCAGTGTGTGATCAGGAAACGTTTGCAGTTTCCCTCTTTCTGGCCTACAATTCGCAGTGTCTGGACGACTTCTGCACTTGTCACGAAGCTGGAGGTCTGCCTACTGGCCACAACAGACATTCTGACTTCAGGGTGGCTCATTGAAAGGTTTGTAAAAACTTTTTTTTTTTTAGATGTTCTTGGAGAAAGGCAGGAAAGTGGGTAGGCAGAAAATAACCAAGAGAGATGGAAGGGATAGAGAGGTGATGGGTTGAGGAGTTTTCCCACGGAATTCTGTGCCAACTCCATTTCCCTGAAAGTCCTTTGGTAAGACTGCAAAGTGCATGTGTGAGCACACTCATATCTGGCTACAGATTCCCCCCCCCCCCCCCCCCCCCCCTCCCCCCCCACCCCTTTTCATTTTAAAGGGAAATGGAAGAGGAGAGAAAAAACTTTCCCAATTTTTGGGATTTTGCCGGGACAGTAAAAAAGGGTTTAGCTTTTTTGCTTTTTTCTGATGAATTTAGGGGGTTTCTTTTGTATGCAAAAACCCTGTAAGCCCCTTGGGGATCTGAAGGGGTTTAGGGTCTCCTGTAAAAGGGACTTGACTTTTCGGGGTAAAATTTTTTTCCTGTAAAACGGGGAAAGGGGAAAAAACCGTAAGGCTGGGAATGGAACTCAAAACCCCCACGTTTTTTTTTTTTGGCGGGTGAATTTTCGTTGTTTGACTAAAATCACTTTTTTTGGTAGAAGAAGGGGTCTATGCAAAGTTTATTTTTATCCCTACTGTTGTGGGAAAGCATTTAGGGAGGTTTGGTGTTCTCCATGAGTGCATCATCCCATTTTCTGGGTTTCTTTAACATTTAAAATTTAAAATTCTTTTCCCAGTCAAATCCCAAGTTTCCCTGTTGGCATCCGCAACACTGTTTTATACTTTGTTCATATGTTTTTCAGGACCCCCACCAAAAAGGACGTTTTATCGAGGAAGAGGCCCACCCTAGAAATCAAAAAAAATCTCCTCACCCCAAAAACCATAGGGGGTTTTTCGGGGGCAACAAAATGTTAAAACAAAAAAAAAACCCTGAAACAAAAAGTATCCCCCCCCAAAAAAAAAAAGGTTTTTCCAGAAAAACACAAAAAAAGAAAAAAAAATTTGAAAAAAAAAAAAATCAACAAAAAAAGATGATCCCTCTCAATCTGCATGAGGCAATTAGAAAAAAATTTTGTAATAAAATAAAAGGGTTTAGAATGCCTCTTCGATAAGCGAAAGGGGAAAAAGCGGGGGGGGTTTTTTTGTTTTTTTTTTTATACATGCTTTTTAAAATTTGATTTTATGAAATCGGAATGCTAGATTTTTTTTCCATACCCCCCATTGCTGCCTTTAAGGAAAAAGGATTTGTGTAAAAAATTGCTGGCATTTGAAAATTTGGGAAAGAGCTTTATCTGTTAATACTTTTTTTAAATTTAAAAGTGAATCAATTTTAAGTGACTTTTTCGGGTTTGTGAGGGTTTGTATTTTTTCGTTTGGTTTTTAAAAACCTTGAAGTGGATCTTGATTTTGGTGTGTGTGGGGTGCGTGTGGTTTTGAGGGGCCTTAAATGCCAAGGGCTACCTTTGTAGAGTTTATTTTTTTGGTAGAAGTTTTTTTTTTGGAGGAAGAAAAGCGACTTGACAAGAGTAGCAGATGAAAAAACTAACTGCCAACATGCTTAAAATATTTTTTTTAAAAAGTGCAAAGTACCAGTTTTAAAAAGGGTGGAAAATTTAAAAAAAAATTATAAAAAAGAGAAAATTTTCTCTGGTTTAGGTGAGATTTGGTGTGTTTTGTGTCAGTGGGTGCCCCCTTCCCCAGTTTTTGGGGTTGGGCACGCCGTGTTTTGGTGTGGGGCACCCCAGTGTGTGTTTGTGCGCATGCCAGTGTGTGTGGCGTGCTTGTTGTGTGCTTGTTTTTTGTGGGGTTTTGAAAGGTGTGTGTGTGTGCCTTTTTGTTTTGTCATTTTTGTGTGTGTGTAGTGTGTATAGGGAAAAGGGGATAGAAAGGGGGAGGAAAAATAAGGCGGAACGAGAGGAAAGGGAAGGGGGGTTTGCGAGGGGGGTTAAGGGGGGGACAGATGCACTTTTAAGAGCAGTGGCGTTTAAAAAAAGGGGGGGCTTTTGGTTTTTTTAAATTTTTTTCAAAATGCCTGCAATTTTTTTAAAAAAATGTTGGGCGGGGACACGGGAAGGGGCCCAAATGCACGGTTGCTGATAGGACTGGGGGTTTAAAATTTAAAAAAAAATGGTTGTTCCTTGGTTAAAAACCCCGAGGTTCCCCTTTTTTTCTTTTTTTTGTGATTTTTGCCCCCCATTAAGGTAGTTGTTTCTGACTTCGGGTTTTTGGGAAATCTAAAACCAACCAATTTTTGGCAGGGACGTTGGGGGTTCTTCTTGCTTTTTGCCAATTTTAAAACTTGCAGTTCGTTTCGATGTTTTCAAGTCCATAAACCTTTTATTTCACTGGTTCAGGTCCCCTTGAAAGTTTTTGATGATTTCCCATTTTTTTCTTTTTTGGGGAAGAAAGTGCAAGGTTTGGGAAAAATTTCCCGGAAAAAGGGAATTTCGAAAATTTTTTTTTTGTTTAAAAGTAATTTTGGGAATGTCCTTTTTACAACCCTTTTTGATTTTAATTTTAAAGCTCCATTATTTGTAAAGCTACGCCCCCTTTAAAAAATGTGAAATTTTTCCAACCAATTAATAAATTCTAATAAGGCCCCAAAGGGGCCAAAAAACGGGAAAAACCAGGTTAAACGACCCCTTCCCCATTTTTAAAACTCTTAAACCCTTTTGGAAAAAAATTTTTTCCCCCCTCAAAATTAAAATTGCCCCACAGGGGGACAAAAAAGCAAAGGCTTATTTTCGGGGAAAAAAATTGGGAAAAAAAGGGAAAATTTCGGTTTTGGGGGGGGGGGGGTTTGGGGGGGGGGGGGGAAGGGGGGCAAAATTAAAATGGAGGGAAGGGGGGGTTTTTAAAAAGAAATTTTTGGCTTTTTATTCTGGGAAAAAAAAATGAAAAATGAAATTTTAAAGGGGGAGGGGGGGGTTTTTGGGGGGGGGGGGGGGGGGGGAAAAGGGTTTTTAAAATTTTTTGGGGAAAAGGATGGTAGGAAGGGGTTTGGGGGTTTTTTAGAATGTTTTGGGTAAAAAATTATATCAAAAAGGGATGGATGATTTTAGAAGCTTGTTTAAATCTTTTAAAGGGGGGGGTGAAGTTGGTTTTTTTTTTTTGGGGCGGGGGGGGGGGGGGGGGGGGTTTTTTTTTAATGTTTTAAAAGGTTTGGGGGGGCGGGGACTTTGGGGTTTATTAAAAAAAAAAGGAGGTTTTAAAAAGGGGTTTGGTTGTGGTTGGGGAATTTTTGGAAAATTTATTAAATTTTAAATAAAGGGTTTTTAGTTTTTTTAAAATTTTTAGATTTTAATATTTCAAGGGGGGGGGAATTTTTTTTTTTTTTTTGGGGGGGATTTAAAAAAAGGGTCTTTGGTTTGGGAATTTTTTCTTTATTGAAAGAAAATTTGGGAGATAGGAATGATTTTTAAAAATTTTAAGAAAGATTTGAAAATTTAAAGAATGAAAGTATGTCATGTCAGAATGTTTTGCGTGTGTGTGAAGGGATGGTTTTGTGCTCCCTTTTAATATCTTTGGAAGGGTTTAAATCAGGTATTTGTCATCACTTTTTTTATGCTATATTTGCTTAGCATAAGATCCCTTTATTTTTAGAGGTGTGTGTTTTTGTGTGTGCGCGCATGTTTTTTTTTGTTATTGTTTTGTGTGCAACGTGCCGAATGCATTGTTTTTGTGGAAAATAGCAGTTACTAAAATTTGAAATTTTGAATTTTTCTCTGCTTTTGTCTGGGGGGTTTTAAAGTTTTTTTTAAAAAATTGCTGTATTTGAAAACGGGAAAGAAAACTTTGGGTTTTTTTTTAAAAAAAAATTTAAACCTAATTTTTAAAAAATTGGGGTTGGGGGCATAAAATTTTTTTAATGGAAGGGCCCATTTTTTTTTTTTTCAACTGAGGTATTTTGATTTTAAAAAAATTTTTTCTGTGTAAATTCTATTTGGGCAATTAATTTTTGGAAAATACATTTCCCCCTTTTCTTTTTTAAAAAATTTCGGGGTTTAAAAAAACCTTTTTTCCCTTTGTCTTCATGTGTATAAAAAATGCAGGATGTTGTTTTTGGTGTTTTGTATTTATCTTTTTGTTTGTTTTTACTTTAGATAAGGGACACCCCATTCCCCAGGTGCATCCTTTTTTTTTCCCCTTTTTTAAAAAAACTTCCCAGCAGTTTTTGGATTTCCTTTGGTCAGCAAAAAGGGGCCCTTTTATCCAGCCTTAAAAATTTTTTTAAATATTTTAAAATTAAAAAGAAAAAAGGGGGGAAAAAAAATTGGAGGCCCCAAAAATGAAAATTTAAAAAAAAAACAAAAAATTGAGAAGAAAACGATACAAAGGATGTTTTTTTTAAAAGGCAAAGGGGCCCATGGAAACGGTTGTGTTGGCAAGACAAAAGCGATCAGGGGCTCATGCATTTGTCTAACCTTTGTACTGGATTTGTTACGCAAATTTGTCCCTTTTCTGAAAATTTTAACTTAAAGTGTGTGTTCAAAAATTTCCAGTGTTGAAAAAGGGTGAAGTGTTTTTCTAGCAAATCACTGGGGTGACAGTGTGGTACAAGTGTTTTGTGTGTGTTTTTTTTGTTTTTTTCAGCCCTTTTTTTGTTTTCCGCTGTTTTCTTTATAAAACCTGGGTTGTAGCAAATGGTTTGGGTGGTCTGTGTGTTTATTGGTTGGTTGAAAACCCGTTTGATTTTGTACAAAAAAACACTTGGCTGTTTTTAAGGGCTTTTTGTTTTAAAAATCACTTTGGGCCCCGATGGAAAAAAAATTTTCATAAAGGGGAAGGGCGGTGGAAAGCTAGTCTTTTAATTAAAGTGCTTGCTTTTTCCCGTTTTTTCTTTGTTGGGTTGATCACATTTTATTTCTTTTTGAAACTTTTACTGTTTTATTTAAAGTTCTTTTGGGACTTGTTTAACCAAAAAGACAAAGTTCCCTTTGGGCATTTTGTTTTTTGTACTCGAAGTGAAGCGTTCATTTCTGAACCCCTTTTTTTTCCTTTGTACAGGGTTTAAAATTTGGGTATGTAAAATGTTTGTGTTCTGTTTTAAAAAAAAAAGGGCGAAAATACTGCAAAGGTGACCCATAAAATTTTGATAATTTTTTCTGAACAAAAAATTTTTGGCCATTTCTTGAGTGAATTACAAAATTTTTTTTTAGATTTACTTCTTGAGTAGTGATTTTTTTAAATTTGGGTCAGTTTTTTTGGGAGGTTTAAAAGTTTGTTGCTTATTGGGTATTTGGTCATTTTTTTATTTTGCTTTTTTAAACCATTCCAAGAAATATCCCCATTTTTCACCTTGAAATGAATGCGGGACTTTACAGGGGTGGGCTTTTTGCCTGTATAAAATTCTTGATAACAATTGGACATGGCTTTATTCATCCCTTTTAAACAAAATTCCTTTTTAGGGTTAAAAACTAGGGGTTTTTGGAATTTTATGTCCATTTTTTTAAATGTATTCCCTTTAAAGCTGTTTTCCCAGTTGAGTGTACTATATAAAAAGGTGAATTTAAAACCCCAATTTGACGGGTAGCAGTTGTTTTTGTTCTTTGGTTGTAAATTTATCATTTGTTTCCTTGGTCTGTTAGCACCCCTTCTTTTTACTCGCTGGGGAGGGCCCAAAATTTTCCCCTTCCCTTGCTTTTCCCCCGGGAGGGCCCCCTTTTTGTAAGGGTTTAGAAAAAAAAAAATCATAAAAAATACAAAAACACTAAAAGGAAAATGTTTTTTTCTGAAATTTATGTTTAACATACGGGGTTTTAGTAATATAAAAAAATTTTGGGAGCTCCCCACTTTGGGAAAAAACGCCGCATGGGCCCTTTTTCTGACCCCTTTATTTTGCTTCGGGACACATGCAAAAATGGGGGCATGTCAGCTACTCTCAACAATTTTGAAAAAAAAGAGTTGGGAAACCCCCCGGGAAATTTCACCTGAAAACCCACTGCATTGACTTTGGACAGGCTCTTTGAAGCTATGTTTAGCTGCACGAGTCATAGTTTCATGCGGTACCACGTAAAAAATCTGAAAACAGAAAAACCCCCTTTAGTGGCGATTTCCTCCGGAAAAAGGGTTTACACCGACCCGCTATGGGCGGACAGCCGCCCTTGGGGTTTTAAAATTTTTTAAAATTTTCTTTCCCCCCCTTTTTGAAAACCCAAATGCTTTTTTGAATTTCAAACAGAAATTTTTCATTTTGCCAATTTTTCTTTTAAAAAAAGGTGTCAATAGGTTGACCAAATTTCATTTCCCTTTTGGGGGAAAAAATTTTTGGCACAACCCCTTTGGAAATTCCCAAACTGTTTTCCCCTTTCCCTTTTTTCCTTTGGGAAAATTTTAAGTTTTGCCAAGACCCTTGTTTTAAATTTCCCCCAAAAAAATTATTTTTTGCAAAAAAAAAAAGGAAAATAAGTTGAAAAAATGGGGAAATTTTTTTAAAGCTCCTTAAGCCGGTGGGGTAACTTTTCCCCATTTTTCCCAAAGGGGGAAAAAATTTTTATCTTAAATTGGTTTTTGAAAAAAAGGAAAAAAAAGGAAAAAGGCAAAAATTTGGAGAATTAAAAAGGGGAAATTTCAGTTATTTCCCAGGGGGGAATGCTTTTAAGTTTGGGAAAACCCACCCCCCCCCCGGGAAAAAAAAAAATTTTTGGGTATTTTTGGGGGGTTTAAAAACAAATTTGGAAAAAAAATTTGGGGTTTTAGAATTTCAAAAAATTTTTTGGTGAAAATTTTAAAGAAAAACAAAATTCTTTTTTTTGGGCATTTTACGTTCAGGCATTAAAAGCCAACCCCCCCTTAGAAAATAAAGGTTTAAAGAAAATTTGGGAAAAACCCGGCAAAACCCGCCCGAATTAAAAACAAAAAAAAAAAAAAATAAAAAAAAAAAAAAATTTTTTAAAAAAAAATTTTAAAAAAAAAATAAAAAAAAAAATTTTTTTTAAAAATTTAAAAAAAAAAAAAAATAAAACATAAAAACTTTTAATAAAAAAAAAAAAAAAAAAAAAATAAAAAAAAAACCTTGTCCAAAGTCTTTGTTAAAGGTTTTAAATTTTAAGATAAATTTTGACTTAGTGTAAAATGTTTTCAAAAATGGTTTGCTTTACCTTCTTTTATCTGAACTTCTCTACCCCCCCCCCTCTTCTCTTTCCTTCCTTTCAATGTTCTAAAATTAGTCCACCCAAATGGGCCCAAAAAAATCTTAATGTACCCAGCCCCATCAAATTTACATGGATAAACTGACGATTCGGATGCATTAAAATGCTGTCAGAAATAAACATGCATGCCCAAGATGTGTACATTTTGATTTTATTAAATTCAAGCATTTCCATGCACAATACAAAATCTTTTTTTCCCCCCAATGCGTGATTTTTAAACCTATCAAAGTGATCGTCAAAAAAACTGTGGGAAAAATTAAAAGATTTTTAGGTTAAAAAATTTTCATGTTAGATGTAAGTAAATGCCCCCTTTAATTACTGAAAGATGCTGTGAAAAAAGTATTCCATAAATTTAACGGTCCTTTGTGGCTAAAACCATGGGGAAAAAAAGTTGACTGTTCCCAAAATTTTTTTTTTTCTAAACTTACTTTAAAAAGAACTTCCTTTAAAATTTAAACTTTGACAAATTTTTTTTAAAAAAAAAAAAAAATTTCAAAGAGAAGTTTGTTATCGGTGTTTAAAAAACTAGTTTGGGATAGTGATAACTGAAAAAAAGTGTAAATCTCCCACTTTCATTTTTCTTCAATTCTTTGGAACATGATATGATTTAAGGCTCTGTACCCAATTTTTTTGGGGGGTTGATCAAAATACATGTTTTTTACACTTTGTACAAAAAAGGGCACTCGCACCCCTGTAGATATGTTTTTGGGTTAAAAAAATTGTAAAAAAACTTGGGTTTTCCCCAAACAATCATAGTATTTAACTTCTATGACTCAAAAATCAACTTAAAAATTTTTTAAAAATCTGTCCCCTTTTCGAATTTTCCCCAAAATTATCATCCCCTTCTTATGATTTACAAAAAATTTTATTTGCAAAAGTCCCTAAAAAGACCAGGTGCAAAAAAACAGTTAATGTTTTAGAGCTTTCTTTTTTAACCTAATGCAAAAAAAGGAGCCCAATAAGCAATAAATAAATCAGAATTTATTGATTGAAATGTAGTTTGTCCCAAAATGATTAAAACCATTTTAAACCTTTCACAGAATAGGGAGCTATCAAAGGCTGTTAAATGACCCCACATACCCAGCATGCACCCCTATTACCGGGGTTGAGAGACGGGCTCTGCCAGATTTTAATAGCCTTTGCCCACGCTGTCCCCCACTCGGAGCAGTGCCCCTAACAAACCCTTGATGGGTTTAGGTTTAATTTAAATAAAGGCACTTGTTTGATTTTTTAAATTTATTACCAATTCGTCTAATCCCTCATCTAGTATTTGAATAAAAAAGGGAAAAAAAAAGGAAGAGATGGGATTTTAAACGCATACAAAATTTGTTTGTTTTTTTGTTTGATTATTTTGTTTGCTTTTGGGGGATTTTCAGGGTTTTTTGTGTGTCGGTTGTCTTTAAATTTCTTAAAAGATAAATGTGTTGGTTGTCTTTAAATAAATAGTATGATATGAAAAAAGGGGCGATATGGAAACCCTTTGTTTTTAATTTGAAAATTTTTTTTTTTTAAATGTTTTTTTTCTAAATTTTTCTTGAAAACCAAAAATCTAAAGTAAGTACAAAATGTGCGGTATGTTGTGTATGAATTTGTGGGGTGTGTGTGTGTGTGTGTGTGTGTTTGTTGCGTTGTGTGTGTGTGGGGAATGTGTGTATGTTTTGGGGTGTGGTGTGGGCTTTGGGGTAGGGTGGGTAGGTTCTCCCAGTATATTTTTCTTGGATGAAAGGGGGGAAGGGGGGGGGGTTGTTTTTTTTTTTTCTTTGTGTTTTTTTTGGGTTTTTTTTAAAATTTGTTTTTGGTTGGGTTTTTTTTTTCCTTTTTTCTTTTTTTTTTGGAGTCGGGTTTTTTCAAAAAATATTGGTTTTGAGTAATTTTGTAGTTGGGGGGGAATATTATTGATCCAGTTGTTTTTTTTTCCCTTGTTTAGGGCTTGATGAAACCCAAAAGGAAAAAGATCCTTATTCAATGTACCCCTCCCGGGAAAAAAAATTTGACTTGATTCACACCCAAACAATATATTTATTTAAAACCATTTCCTTTTTAAAATTTTTAAAATAGACGGCTTGATGGAAAAAAAAAAAACAACTACTGCTTATTGAAGTTTTCCAATGTACCATCTTTAAAATTTAAAAAAAACCCCCTTTTTTACACATTAAAAAAACCCCAAAGCACAAAACACACCTACGCACGCAAGCACACACAAAAAAAACCCCACCTGAATTTATTTACTATTTAAAAAAAACACCCCGTCAAATTTAAAAACATGTTTACAGATGATTTTACACAATTTACAAAGAAAAGGGTTAAAACTGTGGGCTAAAGGAAAAAGACTTTTGTACAAACCGAAGATTTTTAGACGAGAAATCAAAACAACGTATGCAGGGGAGCATCCCGTTGGGGTTTGGCCCCAGGTTCTTGATAGCCTTTTGACCCCTTTTCCCTTTTAAGTCCGTCACGTGGGGCTTTTTTCCCAAGCAGCAAAAAAGATGGCGGAAATAAACAGAAAAAAGAAAGTTTGGAAAAAACTTAGGGAAAAGTTTGCTTTTTTTTACTCTGTAAAATCGGATGCAAGAAAAAGCTTTACGGAATGAGAAAACCCGGGTTTTAAAATGAAAGAAACCCTGTCGTCGAAAGGAGAAAGATTGCGAAAAAACTTGGGGAAATTCCCTTTGGAAAAAGTTCGATTCAGGGCTCGCAGCCCGGAAAAGGGTTTTCAACCCGGTCGGTAAAAAAAAAATACCTTGGCCGTGAAAAATTCAACCAAAATGGAATTATGATTTTTTCTTTTTTATTTACTTGGCCTTCATGTTTTTTGGGGTTACTTTTAATATTTTGTATCGGTTTATCGTTTTGACAAAGAAAAGGACAGAAGGTTGTGATTTTTGTGTTTTCCCGAATCGATTGGGGCCCCGGGGACTCAATTTGGCCCCTCGAGTCTGCGGGTTTGGGAAGATGAGTTTCTGTCTGAGGAAAAGGTAAAATACATATGTGTATATATAATTTTTTAATGCTGAGTGTGTGTTTGTGGTTTTTAACATGTTGTTTCGGATCGTTTTTCCCATGTTGGTTTGCATTTGGAGGGTTTCGTATAAATTTAAGATATTTTTTTGCTTTTTGGTGATTTTTGTGGTAGGCCCAATGACTCAAAAACTTTTAATTTAGGGGAAGAGGGGGAGGGCCGGGGGTAGGGAATTTTGTCAAATTTATTAGAGTGGTTTCTGTTGGTTTTTAGTCACAACTGAGCCCCCCATTTGAGGGGGAGTTCCCCCTGGGTTTTATGGTTTTGACTTTTCCCTTGATTTGGGCATTGTTATCTTTTTGAACGCAATGTAAATAAGTCATAAAATGCACAAAAAAAGATTTTTGCCACACAAATTAAAGAATCTGTAGGGGTTAAAACCCCCTTTTAAGAAGAGGTGGCCAGTTTTTATTATAGCCCGTGATGTGGATTTACATTGAAATAAACACAGGGAAAAGTCAAAAAAAACCCCCCTTTGGGGACAAGAAAGTCTGGGAATTTTTCATTAACTTGATTAAGTGTACAATCTTTAAATTGAAAAAATGGGAAAAAGTAAATTGAGTAACCCCTTTAGTTTTTACTGCCTTTTTTCATTTGTAATTACAAAATTTACTTTTTATTGCCTGTTATTACAACTTTTAGCCAAAGACCCAAATTTGTTTTTCCCGTTGTATCTTTGATTACTTTATTTAAAATTAGAAAAAAACTAATTTTTAGTTTATTAAAAACATTTTTAAAAATTCAGCCTCTTGGAACGTGGGTTTAACTAGATGTATTTAGTGTGGGTGTGAGTGTTTACCCGTGTGTTGTCTTTTTTAATTTTTTTTTTTTATTCTTTTTTTTTTGAGGATAATGGGGAAAAAATCATTTGCTTTTTTTCAAACCAGTCCCCGTGTGTATGCGTTTTTGTCAATTTTGTCCCCTCCGTTCCCCCAGGAAAACAATTTGGGCCCACTCTTCTGAAAGGGGGAAAAAGGTTTTTTAATTTTGCACAAAGGGGTTTTTTGCGTTCGCAAAATGGATTCAGTTTTTTATTTTCATCTGAAAAAACCTTTGGAGAGAGTGGAGTTGGGACTGATGTTAACTCCAGAGGAAAAAAACCTTTAAACCCGGAATTGGGAACCCCCCTCAGAAAATCCAAAACACTTTACGCTAACCCCCCGGCTATCAGGGTGTGTGTGGTGTTTTGTGTGTGTTTTGGTGTGGGGTCTGTTTTATTTGTGTTTGTATGTGTGTTTTCACTGTGTGTATGTGTGTTTTGTGTGAGCCCGTGTTTTGTGTGTCACTGTGATGTTTGTAGTGTTTTGTGATTCCCATTCATTCGTACACGATAAGTGTAAAAAAACTCAGTTTTTGATAGAGGACAAAAATTTAATGAAAGTTCGTTAGCTTTATGATCGAAAACCATAGTAAAAGTAAAAAGGGGGGGAACTCATTTAAAAATGAAAATAATGACCCCGTGACAGTTTTTTCCCTTTTAATTAAAAATAAACTAGAAAAAAAATACATCACCTCCTTTTCGGATGGGAAAAAAAGGTTTTAAAAATTTAACGGGAGATAATAGTAATTTTTCCCAAAAACATTTGATGGATGAAAATACTAAAATTTGAAACTGAGATGATGATATTCTAAAAAAATTGTTCAAATTTTTTTAAATTTTTTTAGCTATTTCTTGTAACTCTTTCCTCCCCTTTCCCCTCCAAAATTTTGGGGCAAAGTTTAAAGGGATTTTGAATTTAATTGTTCAAATGAAGTTTGGGGCACAAAAAATTTTAAATTTATCAGGGGAAAACCCAAAGAAATTTTTTTTTTTTTTTTTTTAAATTTCGAGGGGGTTTACCGGAGATTTAAAAAAGCCCGTTTGAAAAAAAAGAACGGGTTTAAAAAGGAAAATTTGGGTTCTAACAGTAACTGAGTGAGAAAATAAAAATTATGAAATGTCCCTTTTAAATTCAATTTAAAATTATATTTCACTTCGTTTGATAACTAAAATTGTTCACATGGGAAAAATTTATCAAATTTTTTGGGTAGTTGGATTTTTGGGGGTTGGATTTTTTTCTGGGTTCCAAGGGGCGCAGATGTATGAGTGTTTTTTGTGGTGATTGCTGGGTGTGGTGTGGGCTTGGGGGGCTGTCTGGGGGGGGGCAGGGTTTTAAACTTTCATCTTTTATCCAGCTCAAAAAAGTGGGATCAGTTCCCGGGGTCAGTAGTAAAGGGGTGTTGTGGAGACTTCTTGTAGAAACTGCGTTTCTGGTGACCCGTTGTTTTTCCTCTCTGGGCCCGTAAAAATTGATCCTTTCTTTGCTAATAAAAAACAAAAAGGGGGTGGTGGTTAAAGGGGTTTTCAGCGTTGGAGGGCTGGGAATTTTTTCAGGGGTACAGGGGATCACCCCCGGTTATGGAGGGGGTTTGAGGTTTTCCTTTTCGTCAGGTAGCGTTTTTTATGTTGGCCCCTTTTTTTTTTAGTGTCTTGCTGCCCCATGTTTTTGGGGGAAACAATTAAAGACGCGTGCTGGGGGTGGGGGAGTTTTGTCCTCAGTGTACGACCAAACAAGGCAGGGAAAGGGGAAAAAAACAGTGGTGCTGTGAGGAGTAGAAAAGGTAGTCCAGGAAAAAATTTGTAATTTTCCTGCTTTGGTTGGGAAAAAGGGGGGGATTGATGGGCTTTTTTGTTTGGTTTGGGTTTAAAGCGTTCGGTTTCTGCGTTGGACGGGGGCCACAGTGGGGGTGATTTTGCGATGTTTGATGCCCATTTGTTCACAGAATGGGCAAAAATTGTGAGAATTGAAGGGGGGTTCCCTTGTTTCCCCCCTTTTTTGGATTTTTGGAAAGCCAAAAATCAGGGAAAAAAATTTTTTCCGGTGTGGAATTTAAAGGGTTTGCTGTGGAGTCCCGAAAATCCCCTTGGGGGGTAAAATGGAGTAATAAACGGGGACAACCGGATATATTTTCCCTTGGGGGGGAGTCCCAAGTAAAAAGGGGCAGCTCGGTCCATGGTTTCATTTGGGGGTTCAGAATCTGGAGGGTTCACGGGTTGTTTTGGGGGGTTGAAAATTGGCAAGTTACCCGTTCCTGACTGTGTGTTCAAACCCGGGTTGGGATGCCTTTTTAACCAAAACCCTTTTTTTCCCCCAACAGTGCAATGGGTTTTGACAAACCCCCTTGATGACCGGTTTTTGGCAATATTTTACGGCTTTCTGGTGAAATGATGGGCAGGAAAATCTATGGCCTTTTAGAATAATGCCGGAATCGTGAAACAGGGGAAAAGTTCATGGGGAAAGGGGGAGAGGGGCTATGAAATGTCTGTGTGTTGATTTCCTCTCCTTTGTTGTTAAACCCCTTGTCAGTGAGCATGGCCCTTTAAACACAGCAGTCGTGTTTTTATCTTTTGCGTTTCCCCCGCAATTCAGTGATGGTCATTGCTTTAGGCGTTGAGGTAGTCACAACATTTGTGCCATAATCCCCTTTTCTCCCTTTTCTTGCTCTCTGTTAGGGGGATTTCTGGACTGGGGGGCGGCTCCGGTAATCTGCAGGATTGTCAGCACCGGTCGGGACGACTGTTATTTCTATGGTTGCGTCGAAAGATCCAAAGTTCAAGGGGGCTGATAGTTGAGTCGGGTTTTTTTAAATTGGCCCCTAAGGGTTTTTGAAAGTTTTGGACGTGAAAGGAGCACCAAAAATTAAGATGTGGTTTAAAATTCACATGGGCCCCACAATGGCGAGTGCCTCTCGCTCCCCCTTTTTAGAATAAACTTTGGGTTTGTGGGTGATTGAGCTCGGCTTGCATTTTAATGATTCGGCCTTCTTGAGTGAGCACTGGGAGATATACCCATGGACTTGCGTCAGTGTAGTTTTTGGTGGGCCCCCTTGGGTCCCAAAATATGCAAAAGTTGTTGCTTCACTCAGAGCAGTTTTTAGCCCTTTGGGCAGTGTGCTCATTTTTTTTATTTTCCAAAAACCCAAAGGGGGTGCTTTTCTTTGTTTTAAACTGCCGCAAAATATATGTAGGGAAACGTAGTTGGGAAAAATGATTTGGGGAAACCCCAAAAAATTCATTTATGCCAGAAAAACTTCGAATTCTGTTGCGTTTCTTAGGAGTTGGGAAGGCAAAGGGTGTTTTTCAGTTTGTCTTTATGGGCCCTTTATGCCCTCTTCTTTCCCAAGATAATGCCCAAAAAATTCAAGGATTTTTTTGAAAAAACACACTTGTCCCCCCATGGGCTCAGTTGTTATTTACCCGGGGTCTCTCGAAATAAGTTTGTGTAGGGTTTTTTGTCATGTTCTGCTGTGATGAGCCCAAAAACCGGATATTTTTAAATGATGTTGCCCACTCCTGGAGGCCTTTAGAAGGGTTGGCGAATTGATTTTGGAAGATCCGCGGGGGAGTTCCTTTTGAAGAAGAGGGCGACGGTATCGGGGAGAGCCAAGTGAGTAGGGAAATGTCGTTATATAGCGGGGAAATTTTTGTCCCCCAAAATCTGTGATTTTTATCCCTTTTGGGTTTAGTCTAATTTGGGTGAATACTTGGCCCCCAAAGTATAGCTTCGTTCATCAAATGTTGGAGTTGGGATTTGGGGTTAACGATGAATTTGCAAAGATTTGCAGTGCATATCCACACCCAAAAAAAAACTTTGCCCGGTTGCTTGGGTTTTTTGGGAACCCAAGACCCCTGGGGCAACCCTTTGGGGTTGGTCCCCCTCGCTCTTTCAATGATGCCAAGGCCTTCATCTTTTTCAATTGTTTTTATGTCCTTGCGACATGGAATGGGACACGTGAAAATTTTTTTTGGGGAAAAGGTTTTTAAAACCCCTTTGGGTCAATGTGGAGATGGACTGGTTTTTTTTCAGGCAACCCCGGGCCGGGGAAAAGGGTCAGAGTTTCCTCTTTCAGCTGTTCAAGCACGACTTGACAGGTTAACAAATGTTAATAGTTTTTGTTTCTTGAGAGTTTTTCCAAGACAGAATTTTGGTTTTTTCCAAAGTGCCTGGTCCAAATATCGGTAGTGGGCCCTTTCTAGGTTACTGGGTTTAAAAACCCCAAGAATGCAAAAAGTATTTGGAATGGGGTTCTTACTTCCCCTTTTGCTGCCACCGCCGGGGAGAAGGCTGTTTTTTATAGGTTTTTTGGTTTTTAGTTTTTTTCAAAGTCTTGTTTTAGATAGGGGGTTGTAGAAGCAAAAGAATCTGCCCGGAATGAGAAAATTTTTGTTTTTATTGATGGAGCATTAAAAGGGGGGTAGTTAAAAGGGCAGTGTTGTGAAAAAAAATATTTTATGTCAAAACAGGATCCCCCCCTAGAATCAATTTTCAATTTTTTTTTGGTTTTTTCTGATCCTCATCCAATTTTTCCCTTGAACCCGGTGGGGTGTGTGATTTTTCGATTTTTTTTTCCAGCTGGGTGTTTTTGGTGAAGTTTTTGCTTAAATTGCAAAACCCAAATTTGAACGGCACACTGAAACAAAGTGAAAGCCCAAATTTGAACAATTTTTTTGCAGCGTTTTAAATTTTAAGGCCCGGGGCAAGATCTTTGTTTCCCCTTGATAGGCCATTCACCACCCCAGTTACGACAGGTAGAAGGGGGGTTTATGACCCTTGGTCCAAAGATGACGATGATTTATGTGTGATTTGGGGAAAAAAAACATGAAGTTAAAATTTGTGATGTAAACCATTTTTTTTTGTTGCCCTTTGGTTTAAAAATCTAGTGTGCGGGGCCCCTATGTAAGAAAATCTTTTAGAGTTTTATGGAGGGGGGGGGGGGGTTCACCCTTTTTAGTACCTTGTTGCTTCGGAAACCTGCCCAAAAAACCCGAGATTTAATTTTGCATCTGGTATTGAAAGGGCCCCAGGTTGCTGAAGTTTTGTTTTAGTTCCCCCCCCCCTAAAGTCATTTACATTTACCTTTCTGTTCCCAAAAGACGGAAAAATGTTTCTTTGGAAATTTAATTTGTTGGGGATTTTAAATGGTTTAGGGGGTTTGCATCAGAAGGTTTTGAAAAATGAGGGTTTCCCCCCCACTTGTGGATGGACCTGTTCTTTAGTTTTAAGTGTCCACAATATATTTAGGTCTCCCCCCAGCATAGGTGGGGAAGAAGGCTTTTTTTTCCCATGTCATTTTGAATATTTTAGGCTACAAAAATTTTTTTTCAAATTTGTAAAATTTTGCCATCGGATAAGCCCCGGGGTTCTGAAGAAAGTCGAAAGGGGGTTTGTGGGGCGGGGCAAAATAGCCATGAAAAAATTGTTTTTATTTTTTTTTTTTTGTTTTTTTTTTTTTTTTTTTTTTAAATTCCCTTTTTTTAGTTTTTTTCTGTTTTTTTAATTCCATTTTTAGGGGGTAACGAAGGGAGTACTACAAATTTAAATCTTGTTTTGTTGGGGAAAGGGCGTTTTAGCCAAAATTTCCTTAAAACCCCTTTCGGGCCAAAGTATTTGGAAAAGGGGGGACCCGAAATTCACGTTACATTGTTTTTTGTAAAAAACTTTATGAAAAAGGGCCAAATTTTTGATGTTCGTTAGCTTGTGTTGTTGTGTTGGTTTGTTTAAACATAAAAATGAATAAAAATTCCAAGTGAAAAATTTTTTTTCCCTTGAATCCCTTTTATGAAACCTTTCCCCCCACCCCCCCCCGTGTTTAACTTATTAGTGGGTGTTGTGGTTTTTAATGCTTTCGTGATTTAAAAATCAAAATGGAAAATATTTGGTTTTTAACCCTTTTCTTATGAATTTTCCCGGGGTGCATGTGAAAATTTTTTAATGTGAAGGGGCATGTTTTGACCCCAGCGGGTTTTTGTGGTTAAATTTTTTTTAAAAAATTTTTTATGCCCACTTTGGGAATATTTTTTAAAAAAAATACCATTTGGGAAACCAAAAAGAATTTTTTACTTTTCAAGGTTTTTGTTTTTTTGAAAACAAGGGTTTCCCCAACCCAAATTAAAAATTTTTCAAATTTTTGGGGTTGGAAAAATCTTAAAGGTTTTTTTAAAAAAATTGTTCAGTTTTTTTTTGATACTTTTCGTTTAAATTCTTTTTTGTGTGTTTTTGGGAACTTGTTTTGTTTTTGTGTGATAACGCAAAAATTGTGTTTTCAAAATAATGATTTTAAAAATTTGGACCTTTAAAAATAAATTTTTCTTTAATTTTGGTTATATTTTATAAACCTTTGAGTAAATTAATTGTTGCCTGGGCAAAAAGGAAATACTTCCGGGGTTTTTTAATGCGACTTTCCCTTATTTCCCCCAAAATTAATTCTTTATTTATGTTTTTGTAAAATGACAGATTATAATTGAAAATTTAATCTTAAAAAAACCAAAAAAGTTGCAATAAAATTTTTCCGGGGAAAAAAATTTTATGTCCCACTGTTTTTCATATCCCTTTTACCAGAAACTACTAGTCATGAAATTCCTATAGTCTGCCCAATGCAGTATTAATCGTTTTAAATTCTAGGAAGCTCAAATTAGTTAGCATGATTTTCAGTGGAAAATATATTAAAGTAAAAAAAAAAAAAATTTGACAAAAAAATATTTTTTTTTTATACCCCCCTGTCTTTTTTGGTCCCCCGATCTCAAAAAACGTCAAACATAAGTCAGGAAAAAATCTCATCTTTTTTTTTTTAATGCACGATCAGCTGAATCATAAAACGTCGTTTTCACATTTTAGGTAAATCTACATTTTTATTTGCCATTTTACAGCGTGAAAAAGTTTTTATCCCTTAACAAGAAGTTTTCACCCATTTTGAACCGAACTTCCCCCCGTATGAAAAAAACACAAAATACGACTAAAAAAACGATCTTTTTTGCTACAGTTTTTGCAGTTGGGATGTTCCAACCCAACGGAGAGTGCCCCCTTTTAATTTTGGAGTTCTTTCCCTTTAACTGTAGTAAGGAATCAGGTTGTTTACTTCGTTCGACACCCGGAAAATTTCGGGGTAAAGGGAGTCTTGGTTTGACTGATTCAATCAAATGGGTCCTGAAGTCAGAGTTTTAAATCTCCCGGCCTGGTGAATCAAGGGTGGGGATTTTACCTTCCCTCAAATTAGGTGCATACCCACCAGTACCTTTCACTTTGAAATTGACCATGTAATTTATGTGGATGTGGATTTATGTTTAAATGTTTGGTCCCGTCTTTTCCCAAAAATCCATAACAAAAACATTTTGGGTTTTACAGGCGGAACCAAACCTTCCCCAAATTTAAAAAATTTTTTACTCATGGGTTCAAAGCTGCCAAACCCCTCTTTTTTTTTGGAAATTCCCTTTCCCGATTCAAATTCGGTTTCATTTTCCCGTTTACAAGAAAATATTCCATTTCTGAAAAATTAAAACAAAAATTTCGCTTTGTAAAAGTTTTCCCACTACAAGAAAACAGCCCGCGTTCGCTTCCCAGTTACTCTTAGGAACTCTTTTGCCACACCCCCCGCAGCACAGAGGAAAGAGGCACCTTTGTCACTGGGGGGCTTTTGGCAAAAGGGAAACAGACCTGGCAGCATCAGGGAGCCACCCCGAAGAAATCTGGAGTGTCAGATTTGGGAACTGGAAAACAGAAAAATCTTTGATGCTTTGTTGACCCTCTGATGCTGACTATGCCAGTTTTTTGAAGGCTGTTGTCCGTCTTTGAGAGAAAAACAAAAAGTGCAGGCTGAAAGCCACTGATCATGCTTTGTGAAGATAACCCCGGGGTTCTTTTTTAAAACCGCATAATTTTGTGTGCCTCGTAC
>CM054140.1:14358270-14449472 GCA_028751875.1 Rapana venosa | reverse complement strand
TTTCATTATGAGATCAAAACATCTTTATATATGAGGAAACAAAAGCAGCAAATGAAATATTACACTGTTTTTGGGATAATAATTGTGAATGTAATCGTTTTAAAGAGTAAGACCAAATCATTGCAATACCTGAGCTAATAAAGCTGTCAAAATTTCCTTGTCACTCATGACTTTAACTGCTTACAGGAACAGCTGGACGGGAATCGAGCGCCAGAGAACAGACACGCCATCTGGCACCACTCGTCAGTTACCAGTGTGTGATCAGGAAACGTTTGCAGTTTCCCTCTTTCTGGCCTACAATTCGCAGTGTCTGGACGACTTCTGCACTTGTCACGAAGCTGGAGGTCTGCCTACTGGCCACAACAGACATTCTGACTTCAGGGTGGCTCATTGAAAGGTTTGTAAAAACTTTTTTTTTTTTAGATGTTCTTGGAGAAAGGCAGGAAAGTGGGTAGGCAGAAAATAACCAAGAGAGATGGAAGGGATAGAGAGGTGATGGGTTTGAGGAGGTTTTCCCACGGAATTCTGTGCCAACTCCATTTCCCTGAAAGTCCTTTGGATAAGACTGCAAAGTGCCATGTGTGAGCACACTCATATCTGGCTACAGATTCCCCCCCCCCCCCCCCCCCCCCCCCCCCCCCCACCCCTTTTCATCTTTCATGGAAATGGAAGAGAGAGAGAGAACATACCAATTTTGATTTTGCCTGGACAGTCAAAAGGTAGCTCTTTGCTCTTTCTGATGAACTGTAGTGGGTTCTTTTGATATGCACAAGCCTGTAAGCACTTGGATCTGAATGGTTTAGGGTCTCCTGTGAAAGACTTGACATTCAGTGTGATTTTCCTGTCAAACTGGGAAGAAAACGTAAGGCTGGGAATGGAACTCAGAACCCCACGTTTTACTTGTTAGGCAGGTGAATATCGTTGATCTGACTGAAATCATCTTTGTTGTAGAAGAATGGGTCTATGCAAAGTATATTTTTATCACCTACTTGTTGTAGGAAGCATTTATGAGAGTTTGGTGTTCTCCATGTGTGCATCATCACCATGTCTAGGATCATAACAGTTAACACTAAAATCTATTCCAGTCAAATGCAAGATTCCTGTTGCATCCAGCAACACTGTTCTTATACTTTGTTCATATGTTTTTCTAGGACACCCATCACAAGGACGTCTTATCGAGGAAGAGGACACCCTAGAAATCAAGATCTCCCATCATCCACCACCTAGTTGGCTTACGAGGGGCAACAAAATGTTAAAACAAACAAAAAACCCTGTAACAAAAAGATATCCCCCCCCCCCAAAAAAAAAGTTTTCCAGAAAAACACAGAAAAAAGAAAGAAAAATTGAAACAAAAAAAAATCAACTAAAAAAGATGATGCTCTGCAATCTGCATGAGGCAAAGTAGTAAAACATAATCGTAATAAAATGAAAGGGTAGAATGCCTCTTCAGATAAGCAGAAATGCAGGAAAAGCTGAGGGGTTTTTTGTTTGTTTTTCTACATGCATTTTAAATTTGATTTATGAAATCGGAATGCTAGACATTTTCCATACTGCCCATTAGCTGCCGTAAGGAAAAAGGATTTGTGTAATATGCTGCTGGCATTTGATAATTGGAAGAAGCAATATCTGTTACATACTTATTTTGAATTTGAAGTGAATCAATTTTAAGTGACTTTTTCTTGGTGTGTAGGGTTTGTATGTTTCGTTTGGTTGTTAAACTTGAAGTGGATCTTGATTTTGTGTGTGTGTGTGTGCGTGTGCGTGTTGAGAGGCTAAATGCCAAGGAGCTACTCATAGTAGAGTTTATTTTTTTGGTAGAAGTTTTTATTTGGAGGAAGAGAGCGACTTGACAAGAGTAGCAGATGAATACATAACTGCTAACATGCTTCAAATATAATTTTATAAAGTGCAAAGTACCAGTGTGGAAAGGTGGCAAATTTAAAACAAATTATCAAAAGAGAAAATTTTCTCTGGATTAGGTGAGATTGAGTGTGTGTGTGCCAGTGTGTGCACATGCCAGTGTGTGTGCGCACGCCAGTGTGTGTGTGCGCATGCCAGTGTGTGTGCGCGTGCTTGTGTGTGTGCATGTTTGTGTGTGTGTGCCTCTGTGTCTGTCATTGTGTGTGTGTGAGTGTGTATATGTAAAGGGGATAGTACTGGGGAGGAGACATAAGGCTGGAACGAGAGGCAAGGAAGAGGGGTGCAGAGGGGTGTTAAGGAGGGGTACAGATGCACATTTAGAGCAGTGGCGATAGAAAAAAGGGGGGCTATTGGGGCTTTTTTAATTTTTCAAAATGACTGCAACTTTTTCAAAAATGTCTCGGGCCTGGACACTGAAGTGCAATGCACAGGTTAGCTGATAGGACTGGTGGTTATAATTAAAAAAATGGTTGTTCCTTGGTTAGAACTCCGAGGTTCACCCATTTTTTCTTGTATTTGTGATTTTTGCCCACCATTAAGGTAGTTGTATTCTGACTTCAGGGTTTGGATCTGAACCAACCAATATTGCAGGGACAGTCTGGAGGTATCTTCTTGCTCTTGCCAATATTCAACTTGCAGTTCGTTTCGATGTTTTCAAGTCCATAAACACATTAGTCTGACTGGTTCAGAGTCTCCTCTGAAAGACTTGACTGAGTTCAATTTTTCTCTCATTGGGAAGAAAGTGCAAGGCTGGGAATCGAACCCAGAACCTCGCAGTTTACTTGTTAAGCAAGTGAATGTTGAAATGGTCCTGACACCCACCTTTTTGATTTTGATTTAAAGCTCCATACTGTTGTGAGCTACGTACCATTTATCTATGTGCTATTGTGTCCACATAATATATTCTGCATGAATGCATGCTAATATTCAGACTGACCAGCTGACAGACACCCCTTACCCGCTAGTAACTCTTAACCCTGACCTTAACATTAACCTCAACTCTAATCCTGGCCCCACATGTGGACACAAAAAGCAGGTAGAGAACATGGTATATACAGAACCACCTTGCGCACATGTTTAAAACTGTTACGCCTTTTGGAAGAGTAGGCCATTTGTGTTGGTGGGAACAGATGACAAAATTACAAAATCGCATGCACACAGGGACATGATGTAAAAAAGCACAAGTGCTTATTCCATTCTCGGGAAAAAATAATGAAACAATGGCAAAGATCTTCAGGTTAGGGGGGGGGGGGGGGGGGGGGGGGGGGGGGGGAAGGGGTGTTAGAATATTAAGGAAAAGGATGGTAGGAAGGGGTGGTGGTGGTAGAATGTCTTGGTACATATTATATCATAAAGGGATGGATGATTTTAGAATGCATGATTAATCATTTCAAGGAGGGGTGAAGTTGGTTTTTGTTGGGGGCGGGGGGGGGGGGGGGGGAGTGTTAGAATATTAAGGAAAAGGATGGTAGGAAGGGGTGGTGGTGGTAGAATGTCTTGGTACATATTATATCATAAAGGGATAGATGATTTTAGAATGCATGATTAATCATTTCAAGGAGGGGTGAAGTTGGTTTTTGTTTTTTATTGGCAGGGGGCAGTTTAAAAAAGGGGTGCTTGTTTTAGAATGCATTACTGAAAGATCATTGGGGAAGATACCGGGAGACAGTGAGGATGTATTACAGAAAGAGAGGTGTAATTAAAGAGGGGTAGAAAGTATGCTCATGTCAGAATGTGTGCGTGTGTGTGAAGGATGGATTTGTGCTGCATACATATCTATGGAATGGTTACCTCAGGTATTTGTCATCACTAGTTTATGCTATATTGTGCATTCAGCATAAGATGCATTATTTTGTAGAGGTGTGTGGTGTGTGTGCGCGCATGTCTTTTTGTTATGTGTGTGTGCACACGTGCACGCATGCATGTGTGTTGTGGAAAATAGCAGTTACTGAAATAGCAATTTGAATTTTTCTCTGCATGTCTGGGTGGTTTAAAGTATTTTTTAAAAATTGCTGTATTTGCAACTGTAAGCAACATTGACTTAAAAGAAAATGCACCATAATTTTTGAAATAGTGGTGGTGGATGAAGTAATGGAATGGCATTTTTTTGTTTTCAACTGAGGTATTTTGATTTTCAAAAATATTTCTGTGTACATTCTATTTAGCAACTTAATATTAGAAAATACATTTCCCCCCCATTTGCTGTTTTACAAAATCTGGTATAAGAAAACCATTTTTGCCTTTGTCTATCATGTGTATAAGAATGCAGGCATGTTGTATTGGTGTGTGTATTTATCTTATTTGCTTGCTTTACTTTAGATCAGGGACATGCCCATTACCCAGGTCGCATCACTCTGCCCGTTAATAAACTCTCCCAGCAGTCTTTGATTTCCATTGTCAGCACAAATGGGCTTTTATCACAGCCTTGAAATTTTTTTATATATTAAATTGAAAAGAAAAAAAGTGGGGAAAAAATTGGAGGCCCCACAATGCAATTTACAAAAAAACAAAAATTGAGAAGAAAACGATACAAAGGATGATTTTTTTAAAGGCTAGAGGCCCCATGGAATCTGGTTGTGTTGGCAAGACTAAAGCGATCAGTGCTCATAGCATTTGTCTAACCTTTGTACTGGATTTGTTACGCTAATTTGTGCTTTTCTGCAACTTCACTTCAAGTGTGTGTTCTAAAATTCCAGTGTTGCAAATGTGAAGTGTATTCTAGCAGATCACTGCGGTAGTACAGTGTGGTACAAGTGTTTTGTGTGTGTTTTTTTGTTTGTTCAGTCTTCTTGCTTTCGCTGTTCTCTTATGAAACCTGGGTTGTAGCAAATGGTTTAGTGTGTCTGTGTGTTTATTGGTTGGTTGCAAACCGTTTGAGTTGTACGAAACACTTGGCTGTATTAATGGCTTTTTGCTTTAAATCACATTGTCCAGATGGAAAAAAAATTTTCATCAAGGAATGCTGGTGGACAGCTAGTCTTTTAATTAAAGTGCTTGCATTTTCCGCTTTTCTTTGCTTGTTGATCACATTCTATTTCATATTGAAACATTTACTGATTTTAGTATAGTTCTCTTGGACTTGATTACCAAAAGACGACGTTCCTTGCATTTTGCTTTTTTGTACTCGAAGTGAAGCAGTTCATTTCTGAAGCCCATTTTTTCATTGTACATGGTAAAATTTGGGTAGTGTCAACTGCTGTGTTCTGTGTAAACAGCAAGCATGATAATACTGCTAAGCGTGACCCAATAAAACTTTCTGATAATTTTCTTCTGAACATAACATTGCCATTTCTTGAGTGAATTACACAATTCTTTTAGATTTACATCTTGAGTAGTGATTTTTTTCACATTTGAGTCAGTATTTTGGAGGTTTAAAAGTTTGTCTGCTTATCTGGGTAGTTGTGTAATTGGTTTAGTTGCTTGTAACCATTCCAAGCAATACTCACATTTTTCACCTTGAAATGAATGCTGACTGTACATGGTAGCTTGTTGCCTGTATCAATTCTTGATCACAACTTGGACATGGCTTTATTCATGCCTTTAACATATCCTTTTTATGTGAAACTAGTGGTTTTGAATTTTATTGTCCATTATTTTAAAATGTATTGCATTTGAAGCTGCTTTCCAGTTGAGTGTACTATATGAAAAGGTGAATTTGAAACCCAATTTGACAGTAGCATGTTGATTTTGTTCTATTGTGTTGTAAATATTATCAGTAGTTTCCTTGGTCTGTTAGCACACTTCATTTTACTCGCTCGGGACGGCTAATTCTCTCCCTTGCTTTTCCCCACAGACGGCCCATTTGTAATGGTTAGTAAAAAAAATCATAAAAAATACAAAACACATAGTAAGAAAATGAAATTTTCTGAACTTATGTATAACATACTGGGTTAGTACATATATAAAAATTGAAGCTCTCACTTTAGTAAAACGCCGACATGGAGACCTAATCTGATCCCTTCTATTTTGCTTCTGACACATGCAAAAATGCTGGGCATGTCAGCTACTCTCTACAACTGCGAACAAAGAGCTTGGAACACACGGAATCACCTGACAACCCACTGCATTCGACGTTGGACAGGCTCATGAAGCTATGTTTAGCTGCACGAGTCATAGTATCATGCGGCTACCACGTGAAAAATCTGCAAACAGCAAATCCCCTATAGTGGCGAGTCCTCCGGAAACCGTGGCTTTACACCGATCCGCTATAGCGGACAGCCGTCCTCTGAGAGTTAAACTTTTAAAATTTCTTTGTCCTGAACCCAATGCTTGTTTTAGAATCTCAACTAGAAATGTTTTCATTTTGCCTATATTTCATAACAGCCCTGTACAATATTGACCAATTCATAATTCAGTTTAGAAATCACATGGTGAGCACACACCACTGGCACTTGACCACCCAACTGACTTCCTTTCCTTTCCTGGGCAAAATACAAGCTTTGCACAGCTCCCTCTGTTTTAAAATTCACAATTTCATGTTTTGCACATAATCATACAGCAACTATTGTTCGATATATGAGTGAAAATGTTACGCTGCCGTTAAGCGCCTGTAAGTCGGGCCTAGCACATCCGACTTTGCCAAAAGAGAATTATCTTATGGTGACAGGAAGAAAAGGAACAAGGCACAACTAGAGAATGATAGAAAAGAGGAAATTTCTAGCTCATAATTTCCAGGTGGGGATGCTATTTACACTGATAGGACCCCAGCATCCCCACAGGGGAAAGCAGCTTTTTATCATTTCTGTGTTTGAAAAACATATTGGAATGAACACTATTGTGGTCTTAGATATTTCAAATCATGGTGTGAGAATTCAAAAGAGAACATAAGTCAGTTGATTGGTCATTGTCACTGCTGGTCAGAGCATTGGGAAAAGCCTACCTCCCCCTTCAGCCAAAAAAAGAAAGGTTGGAGTAGGGTTGGGTAGCCGGCTCGCAGCTGAAATAAGAAAAAAAATGCTTTAGAATGACAGGGTCAAAAAGTTATTTGTGGATGATTGTATGTGTATAAATGATTAGAATATGCATATTGCTTTGATTTGTCATCTTTACAAGATTCAGCGCTATATAAATGCCATACATCATTATGATTATGATGATTAATAGTAATACTTGTGAATAAGCGCAAAAAATCAAGACCATGAATAAAACAAAAACTTGTCCAAAGTCTTTGTTCAGAGTTACATTTATGACTGAATGACTTAGTGTAGAATGTGTACAAGATATAGGATGCATACACTTCTTTTATCTGAACTTCTCTACCCCCCTCCCTCTTCTCTCTTCCCTTCCTTTCAAGTGTTCTCAATTAGTCCATCAAACATAGGCAAACAACTCTTAATGTACCCAGTCCATCAAATATACATGGATAACTGACAGATTCGGATGCATTCAAATGCCTGTCAGAAATAAACATGCATGCACAAGATGTGTACACTTTGACTTTAGTACATTCAAGCACTCCATGCACAATACAAATCTAAATTCCCCAATGCGTGACTTTAAACCTATGCAAAGTGATGCGTCCATTCAACCTGTGGAAGAATACAAGATGTTTAGGTTATAAATGCTCATGTTAGATGTAAGTAAATGCACATAATTACTGAACTAGATGCATGTGAATAAAGTATTCTCATAAATTTAACTGTCCTTTGTGGCTGACCATGAGAACAAAAGTTGACTGTTCCAAATTTTTTTCTGAACATACTTTAGAATAGAACTTCCTTTGAAATTAACTTTGACAAATCTTTACTTTATTAAAAAAAAAAAAATTCAAAAGAGAAGTTTGCTTATCCGAGTAGCTTAAACTAGCTTTGGATAGTGATAACTGTAAAAGTGTCAAATCTGCACTTTCATATTTCTTCAATTCATTGAACACTGATATGAGTTAAGGCTCTGTATCCATGTATATGCTTGATCTACATACATGTATGTTTACACATATGTACAAGAAGGCACTCGCACACCTGTAGATATGTTATTGTTAACAAATCGTACAAACTGGGATCCCCACAATACATAGTACTTACTTCTATGACTCGAAAATCAACTTAAGAATATTAAAAATCTGTCACCTTTTCAGAATTTTCCCCACATCTATCATGCCCTTCTTATGATTTACTAAAAATTATTTGCATAAGTACCTACAAAGACCAGGTGCAGAACAGTCTAATGATTAGAGCATTCTTTGTACACCTTAATGCACAACATGAGTCCAATAAGCAATAAATGAATCAGAATTTATATGATTGCACATGTAGATCTGTGCAAATGATAAAACCATTTCTGACTTTCACAGAATAGTGAGCTATCTATGGCTGATGACTGACACCGACATACCCAGCATGCACCCTATTACCTGGTGAGAGACGGGCTCTGCCAGATTCAAATAGCCTATGACACGCTGTCACACTCAGAGCAGTGCCCCTAACAACCCTTGATGAGTTAGGCCCTAAGTAAAATCAAGGCACTTGTCTAGACCATTACAGTATTACCATTCGTCTAATGCTCATCTAGTATTTGAATAAGAAAGAAACAAAAAGGAAGAGATGAGGACTTAAACGCATACACACTTCTGTTTGTTTTCTTGTTTGATTATTTTGTTTGCTTTTGGGGGATTTTCATGGTTTTTGTGTGTCGGTTGTCATTAATCATAAAAGTATGAATGTGTTGGTTGTCATTAATGATATAGTATGAATATGAAAGAACGGGCGATATTGTAACCTGATATAATTTGACATTTTATTTTTTAAATGATTTTTTCTCATTTTCTTGTAATCCAAATCTAAGTAAGTACACATGTGCAGTGTATGTATGTGTATGAATGTGTGTGTGTGTGTGTGTGTGTGTGTGATGTTGCGTTGTGTGTGTGTGTGCATGAGTGTATGTGTGTGTGTGTGTGTGCATGAGTGTATGTGTGTACGAGTTCTGCAGTATATTTTTCTTGGATGACATGGGGAGGGGGGGGGTAGTGTTTTTTTCTTTGTGTTTTTGTTGTTTTTTTAAAATTTGTTTTTGGTTGGGTGTTTTTTTCCTTTTTTCTTCTTCTTTTGGAGTCAGGTTTTTCAAAAAAATATTGGTTATGAGTAATTATGTAGTTAGATATTATTGATCCAGTTGTTTTTGTTCCTTGATAGATGGCTTGATGAAACAAAGGAAATGCATCCTTATTCAATGTACCATCTGGAAATAAAATTTGACTTGACTTCACACACACACAATATATATATAATAAAACCATCTTCCTTATTAATTTTAAGATAGACGGCTTGATGAAAAAAAAAAGCAACTACTGCTTATTGAAGTTATCCAATGTACCATCTGAAAATTAAAAAAACCCTTTAACACACATAACACACACACACGCACACACACACATACGCACGCAAGCACACACAAACATACACACACCTGAATCATTTACTATTTAAAAAAAACACCCCAGTCAATTAAAATCATGTCATACAGATGATTATACACAATATACAAAGAAGGATTAAAACTGTGGGCTAAGAGATAAAGAGACTTTTGTACAAACCCGAAGATTTTTAGACGAGAAATCAAACAACGTATGCAGGCAGCATCCCGTGCAGTAGGCTACGAGTTCTTGATAGCCTTTTGACCCTTTCCCTGACGTCACGTCACGTGACTTTTCCGAAGCAGCAAAGAAGATGGCGGAAATATAGCAGACCAAAGAAAGTTTGGAATAACTTAGGGAAAAAGTTTGCTTTCTTTACTCTGTAAAATCGGATGCAAGAAACAGCTTTACTGCAATGAGAAACCGGTTTACAGTGACTGAAGCATGTCGTCGAAAGGACGAAAGATTGCGAAGAACTTGGGGAAATCCATTCGGAAAAAGTTCGATTCAGACTCGCAGACAGACGATTTGCAACAGGTCGGTAAACCAATACCTTGGCATGTGAAGAATTCACCAATATGAATTATGATTTTACTGTTATTTACTTGGCCTACATGTATTTTGAGTTACTTTTAATATTTTGTATCGGTTTATCTGTTTGACAATGAAACCGGACAGAAGGATGTGATGTTGTGATGCTGAATCGATGGCCGAGTGACTCACTCGGCCGTCGAGTCTGCGATTGGAACGATGAGTGCTGTCTGCAGGAATGCCTAAGATACATCATGTGTATATATAATTCTTAATGCTGAGTGTGTGTGTGTGTTGATAACATGTTGTGCGGATCGTTTTCGATGTTGGTATGCATGTGGAGTTGCGTATAAATCCAGATATTTTTGTGCTAAGGTGATTTTTGATGGTAGGCCTAATGACTCAAAAACTTTAATGAGGGCAAGAGTGAGGGCGGGGATAGCAATAGCTCAGTGATTAGAGTGGTTACTGTTGGTTTGAGTCACAACTGAGCCACCCATTTGAGGGGGCAGTTCCCCATGAGTTATATGGTTTTGACTTTTCCATTGATTTGTCATTGTATATCTTCTGAACGACACTGTACATAAGTCATAACTGCACAAAATGATCTGCCACACAAATTAAAGAATCTGTAGGCTAACCCTTTTGAAGAAGAGGTGGCCAGTTATACTTATAGCCAGTGATGTGGATGACATTGAAATAAACACAGGGAAAAAGTCAAAAACCCTCTGGAGACAAGAAAGTCTGGTATATCATTAACTTGATTAAGTGTACAATCTATAACATTGAAACAATGCAAACAGTAAGTTGAGTAACCCCTTCAGTTTTCACTGCTTGTTTCATTTGTAATTACAAAATCACTTTTCATTGCCTGTTATTACTAACTTATCAGCCAAAGACCCATCTAGTATCAGTTGTATCTATGATTACTTTATCTAAACTTAGAAAAAACTACTTTGAGTATTATAAATACATTTTTAAAGATTCAGCCTCTTGGACACGTGTGTTTAATCTAGATGTATTTAGTGTGATGTGAGTGTGAGTGTGTGTGTCTGTTTTATTTATTTTATTTTATTCTTTTATTTTGAGGATAATGGAATAAGCACTCATTTGCTTTTTTTCATCCAGTCCCTGTGTGTATGCAGTTTTGTCAATTTTGTCATCCGTTCCCACCAGCACACAATGGCCTACTCTTCTGAAAAGCGGAACAGGTTTTAACATGTGCACAAGGTGTTTGTGCGTTCGCACACAGGATCTCAGTTTATAGTCTCATCTGAAGGACCTTTGGAGAGAGTGGAGTTGGCACTGATGTTAACTCCAGAGGAAAAATCCTCTTCAACAGGAATTGAACCCAGATCAGCAGATCACAAGCACATCACGCTAACCACCAGGCTATCAAGTGTGTGTGTGTGTGTGTGTGTGTGTGTGTGTGTGTGTGTGACTCTGTGTATGTGTGTTTGTATGTGTGTGTCACTGTGTGTATGTGTGTGTGTGTGAGACTGTGTGTGTGTGTCACTGTGATGTTTGTAGTGTTTGTGATCCGATTCATTCGCTACATCGATAGATGTAAACAAACTCAGTTATGATAGAGCGACCAAAGTTTAATGATCGTTCGTTAGCTTGATGATCGAATACCATAGTAACAGTAAAAAGGTATGTAACTCATAAAGATGAATAATAATGACCACGTGACAGTTGTTTCCCTTAAATACAAACTAATCTATGAAACACTACATCACCTCCTTCCTCGGATGAAAAATGGTTGAAAAATTGAACGGAGATAATCAGATAATTTTCCAATAACATTTGATGGATGATATACTAACATTTGAATCTGAGATGATGATATTCTAAATAAATTGTTCAACTTCTTAATTCATCAGCTATACTTGTAACTCTTTCCTCCTTCTCCTCTCCAAGATGGTAGCAAAGTTAATGTAGACTTTTGAATTACTTGTTCAAATGAAGTTTGGTGCACAAATTTATAAATTGATACATGGAAAACCAATGAAATATTTTATTTTTTTTTTTAAATACCGAGTGTTGATACCGGAGATAAAATGCAAGTTTGAAAAGAATGAACAGTTCAACAGGAACTCTTGATTCTAACAGTAACTGAGTGAGTAACTAAACATAATGAAGTGTCATTGAAATTCTAATAAATTCATATTTCACTTCAGTTTGATAACTAACATTGTCACATGACAAAATCATCAAATTTCTTGGGTAGTTGGATTTGGCGATTGGATCTTCTGGGTTCAGTCGCAGATGTATGAGTGTTGTGTGAGTGATTGCTGGGTGTGGTGTGTGCATGGGGTCTGTCTGGGGGTGCAGTGTTCTCAGCTTCACCTTCATCCAGCTCAGAAGTGGGATCAGTCTCGGTGTCAGTAGTAAAGGGCTGTTGTGGAGACTTCTTGTAGAAACTGCTGTTTCTGGTGACAGTCTGTTGTCCTCTCTGGGCTGTAACCATTGATCCTTTCTTGCTAATAACCACAAGAGGGGCTGGCTGGTAAGGTGTGTCAGCGTTGGAGGGCTGGGAATTCTTCAGGAGTACAGCATCACCCACGGTTATGGAGGAGGGTTTGATGTATGCCTTACTGTCAGCGTAGCGTTTCATGTTGGCTTTTTTTTTGAGTGTCTCTGCTGCGCATGTTGTGGTCAGCATCATGACGCTGTGCTGGGAGCTGGGGCAGTTTCGTCCTCAGTGTACGACCAAACAAGGCAGTGGCAGGAGAAACACCAGTGGTGCTGTGAGGAGTAGCACGGTAGTCCAGGAGAAATTTGTACATTTCCTGCTTGAAGTTGGGAAAAGTGGAGGATCTGATGACTTTTTTGATGGTGCGCATGAAGCGTTCGGTTTCTGCGTTGGCACGGGGCCACAGAGGGGTGATTTTGCGATGTTTGATGCCCATGTGTTCACAGAATTGAGCAAACTTGTGAGAATTGAAGGGGGGTCCATTGTCGGTTTTCAGGATTTCAGGAATGCCAAACTCAGCAAAAATTTTGTCCAGGTGTGGAATAACGGTGTTTGCTGATGTTGAGTCCAGCACATCCACTATGGGGTACCTGGAGTACTCATCAGTGACAACCAGGATATATTTTCCATTGGGAAGATGTCCAAAGTCACAGGACAGCTCGGTCCATGGTGCATTGGGTAGTTCAGACATCTGGAGAGGTTCACGGGTTGTTTTGGGTGTTGCCACTTGGCAAGTCATACAGTTCCTGACTGTGTGTTCAACCAGAGGTTGCATGCCTTTGAACCAGACTTTTTCACGCAACAGTGCAATTGTTTTGACAACACCTTGATGACCGGTTGTGAGCAATATTCCGGCTTTCTGGTGAAGTGATGTAGGCAGGACAATCTGATGGCCTTTCAGAATAATGCCGGAATCGTGAGCCAGTGAAAGTTCATGACGGCAAAGGTAGAGACTATGAAATGTCTGTGTGTTGATTTCCTCTCCTTTGTTGTACCACTTGTCAGTGAGCATGGCTTGGATCACAGCAGTCGGTGTTGTATCTTTTGCTGTTTCCTCAGCAACTTCAGTGATGGTCATTGCTTTAGGCGTTGAGGTAGTCACAACATAGTGCACATAATCCTCTGCATCCTTCTCTTGCTCTCTGTTAGAAGATTGCTGGACTGGGTGGCGGCTCAGGTAATCTGCAGGATTGTCAGCACCAGGTCGATAGACGACTGTTATTTCATATGGTTGCAGTCGCATGATCCAACGTTCAAGACGGGCTGATAGTTGAGCTCGAGGATTATTGAACATTGGCACTAAGGGTTTGTGATCAGTGTGGACCGTGAAAGGAGCACCAAAAATGAAGATGTGGTAATATTCACATGACCACACAATGGCGAGTGCCTCTCGCTCAGTTTGAGAATATCTTTGCTCTGTGGGTGATAGAGCTCGGCTTGCATATTGAATGATTCGGCCTTCTTGAGTGAGCACTGCAGATATACCCACTGGACTTGCGTCAGTGTAGATGTTGGTGGGCTTCCTTGATCAAAGTATGCAAGAGTTGTTGCTTCACTCAGAGCAGTTTTCAGCTTGGTCAGTGCTGCATCATGTTTTGATGTCCAAGACCAAGGAGTGCTTTTCTTTGTTAGCTGCCGCAGATCATATGTCAGGGAAGCGTAGTTGGGAATATGATGGGAACCACAAAAGTTCATCATGCCAAGAAGGCTTCGGACTTCTGTTGCGTTCTTAGGAGTTGGAAGGTCAAGGATGTTCTTCAGTTTGTCTTGACTGGGCTTGATGCCATCTTCTCCGAAGATAATGCCAAGAAATTCAAGTGATGTTTTGTTGAAAACAACACTTGTCACCATGGAGCGTCAGTTGTTTTGACGGAGTCTCTCGAATAAGTTGTGTAGGTTGTTGTCATGTTCTGCCTGTGATGAGCCAAAGCACAGGATATCATCACTGATGTTGACGACTCCCTGGAGGCCTGAGAGTGCTTGGCGAATTGATTCTTGGAAGATCTCGCTGGCTGAGTTCACTCTGAAGAAGAGACGACGGTATCGGTAGAGACCAAGATGAGTAGCAAATGTCGTTATATAGCGAGATTCTTCGTCCAACTCTAGCTGATTGTATCCTTGGTTCAGATCTAATTTGCTGAATACTTGAGCCCCTGAAAGTATAGTCTTCAGTTCATCAAGTGTTGGAGTTGCATGGCGTTCACGACGAATAGCACGATTTGCAGCTCGCATATCCACACAAACACGTACTTTGCCAGGTTGCTTGGGTTTTGGAACAACGACCACTGGGGACACCCATGGTGTTGGTCCACTCGCTCTTTCAATGATGCCAAGGCCTTCATCTTTCTTCAATTGTTCTTCTATGTCCTTGCGCAATGGAATGGGACACGTCGATATGGTTGGGCAACTGGTTGAACCTCTGGATCAATGTGGAGATGGACTGGTTTATTATTCAGGCAACCCAGACCAGAGAATAGATCAGAGTATTCCTCTTTCAGCTGTTCATGCACTGACTTGACATGGTTAACAGTGCTTAATAGTTTAAGTGCTTGAGATGTTTTCCAAGACAGAATTGGTCGTTCAGTGCCTGGTACCACAAATATGGTAGTAGTCGTACTAGTGTTACTGTAGTTTAAAACCGCATCGAATGCACCAAGTACTGGAATGTGATTCTTACTGCCATATGCTGCCACTCGCTTGCTAGAAGGCTGTAGCATAGGTTTTGGTTTGAGTTTTTCAAAGTCTTGTTCAGATAGCAGGTTGATAGAAGCACCAGAATCTGCCAGGAATGAGAATGTGTGTTCATTGATGGAGACATTAAAATGTGGTAGTTCACAGGAGCTACGTGTTGTGAAAACATATTCTATGTCATCAGGATCGGTAGAATCAATCTCAATAGTGTTGGTTTCTTCTGCATCCTCATCACTGTCGTTGACCAGGTGGATGTGTGATTTTTTAGATTTCTTTTTCCAGCTGGGTGCTTTTGGTGAAGATTTTGCTATTGCACCACCACTAGAACGGCACACTGATGCAAAGTGATGCAACTTTGAACATTTGTTGCAGTGTTTATTGTATGCTGGACAAGATCTCTGTCCACTCTGATGAGGCCATTCACCACCACAGTTACGACAGGTAGAAGGTTGATGACGTTGGTCATGATGACGATGATGATGATGTGATTTGGGGAAAGAAACATGATGTACTTCTGCTGATGTAGCCATTGTTTTAGCTTGCTTTGATGTGAGCTCTAGTGTGCGGGCATATGTAAGCAAGTCTTTTAGAGTCATGGCAGGAGTTGCTAGTCCCTTTTCACGTACCTTGTTGCTTCGGCAGCCTGCAATAAACTGAGATTTAATTTCTGCATCTGGATCATTGAAGCCACAGGTTGCTGCCAGTTGTTTTAGTTCCCCATAATAGTCATCTACATCACCTTTCTGTTCACAACGACGGAAAATGTACTTCTGGAATTCTACATTAGTTTGAGGATTGAAATGTTCAGTGATAGCATCAGCAAGCTTTTGAAAATGAGTTTCACCACTAGTAGGATGGACCTGTTCATCAGTGAAA
Source organism: Rapana venosa (assembly GCA_028751875.1). Classification (NCBI taxonomy): domain Eukaryota; kingdom Metazoa; phylum Mollusca; class Gastropoda; order Neogastropoda; family Muricidae; genus Rapana; species Rapana venosa. The sequence goes on along the minus strand of CM054140.1, from coordinate 14,433,627 downwards.
GTGTCCACAATATCATTTAGGTCATCACCAGCATAGGTGAGAAGAAGAGCTTTTTTGCCGATGATCATTTTGATATTATAGGCTACAAAAATATTTTTCAGTCTTGATACCCATTTCTGCCATCGGATAGCTCTTGCTTCTGAAGAACAGTCGAAAGGAGGATACGTGGGAAGTGCAGTAGCCATGAAAAGTTCGTTTTTAACTTAATATAGACTAACTGAGTCAGTACATACGATAATTTCAATCTTGATTCAGCTTGAAGAAATGACGTTTGTAGCCAATTCCTTCACCATCCTCGTCGCCAATGTGATGTTTGTAGTGTTTGTGATCCGATTCATTCGCTACATCGATAGATGTAAACAAACTCAGTTATGATAGAGCGACCAAAGTTTAATGATCGTTCGTTAGCTTGATGATCGAATACCATAGTAACAGTAAAAAGGTATGTAACTCATAAAGATGAATAATAATGACCACGTGACAGTTGTTTCCCTTGAATACAAACTAATCTATGAAACACTACAGTCACTGTGTGTGTATCTGTATGTGTGTGTGTTGTGTTGTGTTGTGTAATGCATGAGTGTAAGTAAATCAAGTGCTACATATTTGTATGCTACTCTTAGTGCTCTATGAATACTTGTGTGCATGTTGAAATTACTTATTAGCTGGAAGACATGAAATGTGACCTAGACAGATTTTTGTGAATAAATCAAGTGCTACATATTTGTATGCTACTCTATGAATACTTCTGTGCTTATTGAAATTACTTATTAGCTGGAGGACATGAACTGTGACCTAGACAGATTTTTGTGTTAGTTTCTGTGCAAGAACAATTGGAATTTGCCACAGCCCAATTAATAATTTTAATACAACTCACCAACTCTGCATTGGAAACCAATCTCAAGACATGTTTACTTTGTCACGTTGTGTTTGATACAGTGATCAGCATTCCCATTGCTTTTCTGTGTGTGTGTGTGACTGTGTGTGTGTGTGTGTGTGTGTGTGTGTAATCTGTAAAGTTGTGTTTACAATATATACATGTATTGTTATTTGTATCCATGTGTAGTATTAACTTTTAAAGTGTGTTCATATGGGTATAACCTATGTATTGTAAATTATATGTGTGCACTGGAGCAAAAGGTATGAGTACATTGCAGTGAGGTTTTAATGCAAGATTTCACGTTATACAAGAATTATTCTTTATTATTGGTATATTATGTACTGACAGATGCTATAGCTGAGTGGTTAACCTCTTAACTGCCGAGTGCAAGTGCACCCTATATGCCGGGGAATAAAATTCTTATGTACCACTGCTATGTTCATATCCCTCTTACTCAGAAACTACTAGTACATGAATATTCCTGATAGTCTGCCCAATGACAGTATATATATCGTAGATTACTTCTAGGCAAGCTCAAATTAGTTAGCATGATATTTCACTGCGAAAATATATTTAAAATGTAAAAAAATTGACCAAAAATATGATTTCTTTATCACCACTGTCATTCTGAGTACCCCGATCTCAATAACGTCAAACATAAGTCTAGGCCAAATCTCATTCTTTTTTTTTTTAATGCACGATCAGCTGAATCATACACGATCGTTTTCATCACTGTTAGGTAAATCTACAGTTTTATTTGCCACTTTTACAGCTGTGTAAAGTTATTTATGCCTTCAACAAGAAGTGTCAGCCATTTTGAACACGAACTTCCCAAGCAGTCATGCATAAAAACACAAAATACGAGCTAAAAAACGATCGTTTTTGCTACAGTTTTTGCAGCTGGATGTTGCCAAGCAACAGGAGAGTGACCTCCATTAATTTTGGAGTTCTTTCCCTTTAACTGTAGTCAAGGAATCAGGCTTGTTTACTTCGGTTCGACACCCTGGAAAATTTCTGGGGTAAGGCAGTCTAGTGGTTAAGACTGAGTTCAATCAAGTGGGTCCATGAAGTCATGAGTTCAAATCTCACCGGCATCTGGTGAATCAAGGGTGGGGATTCTTACTCTCCCAGGTCAAATTCAGGTGCATACCTACCAGTACCTTTCACTTTTGAAATTGTACCATGTAATTTATGTGGATGATGGATTGATGCTTAACTGTGTGGTCCTAGTCTTCCCAATAAGTCCATAACAAACTCATTTTGGGTTAGTAGCAGGCTGGAACCAAACCTTCCCAACTTTTAAAGTTTTTATTACTTCATGGGATTGGCATAGCTGCCAACCCATCTGTATTTTTCGGAATTCTTCCAGATTCAAATCTCGGTTCTCATTTTCCAGTTTACAAGAAAATATTCCAGTTTCTGAAATTAAAAACAAAAATTACGCTTTGTAATGTTTTCCTACCACATACCAAAGAAAAGCAGCCAGCGTTCGCTTCCCAGTTCATCATCTTCAGGAACTCTTTCTGCCACACCCCCTGCAGCACAGAGGAAAGAGAGCACTCTAGTCACTGGTGGCTCTGCTGGTCAGACAAGGAAACAGACCAGTGGCAGCATCAGGGAGCCACCAGCGAAGAAATCTGGAGTGTCAGATTTGGGAACTGGAAGACAAGAAAGGATCTTCGATGCTTTGTCTGACCCTCTGATGCTGACATATGCCAGTTTTCTGAAGGCTGTTGTTCCTGTCTTTGAGACGACCAACAAAATGGTGCAGGCTGAAAAGCCACTGATCATGCTTTGTGAAGCATACTACTGGGGATTCTTTGTAAGACTCGCAGTAAATTTGTGATCGCTTCTGTACAAAAATCCAAAGAAGCAATTAACATTGCTTACAAAACAAGAAAAAATCAGAAAGAAGGCAATGATCTTTTTGTTGGGGCTGCAACCTCTGCTCTGTCAAAAACTCTGCCACCTGTGGTTCAGGCTGAATTTTTCCAGACTTCTTTGGATTTTTGTACAGAAGCGATCACAGCCTGTGACTACATTATTTCAAAATTTCCCCTCCAGGACCCTGTTCTAATTCATTGCACAGGTCGCTGATACCACAAAAGCTGGCAGTTCAAAATGGGAGGACGTACAGTTTTTCATACAGAAATTTCCATGTCTGGTTCTTCAACATGATGAGGAAGAACTGTCAGAAGCAACAGACCAGCTTCAGGACCAATTCAATGGCCACAAACTACTTGACTTGCCACAAGCTGTCTGTGACTTGCAAAGAGAAGACCAGAAGTGGGTTTTGCTGGCCAAAGAAAAACGCTTTGGTATGTTAGCCTTTGATAGGCTGGCTCCTGTCCCTGCCTCACAGCAATGCCAGTTATGAGCGGCTATTCAGCCAGGTCCGAAAAAACAAAACATGCTTCAGGGGGTCCCTCAGCACAGACATGCTGAACATGATGGTTGCAAAGGCAAACTTTAATGGATTTTGCTACCAGCAGAAGTTCAGCCAGGACTCCTTGAAAAAAGCGAAGTCATCAACCTCCCAAATGGTGAAAAGAAAAATGGTGTAGCCTGACTTTGAGGAGATGTGCAGAACAACATTGCTTTTTTTTTTTTAGAGAGATTTTTGTTTGTTTGTTTGGGGCAGAAGGGTTAGTAGGTTAATTTTCTTCTTCTTTCATATTTTTTGGTGTGTTGTGTTGTCAGCTGCCCCAGGGCCAGAGGAGCCAGTCCAAGTGAACTGTTAACAAAGTGTTAACTTTAGTACATAGAAGTATATTAGAACTTTAGAAGAAATCTCCATTCTCATATTGGCAATGTGTAGACAAGAATTGCTATTCCAATTTCAGTCTGGTTGAATCTTTAAGAAGATTTGCTAAATAGATGGTATATTTCTTAATGTGTGGTTAAAAAAAAAAAGTTAATGTGGTTTTCATTTCAGGAGATAAGAAATTTGCTTGTCTAAATATAAAAAGTGCTTCAGCTTCAGGGGGCTGCGCCCCCTCACCCCTGCTTTTACAGGGGGAGGGCTATGCCCCCCTCCCGAACCCACCCCCCACCAGGATTCCTATTTTTGAGTCTCAGAGTTTGACAGCTATGGATTAGGAGTTGAACTTGAGACTTTCCAGCCAGGGAATGAGGAACCCAGCACATTAACCGCTGTGCCATGATAGCTGGGGGTTTTAATATATGTGAATATTTTAGCACAGCTCTTACTGAGGAATTTTCCAGTAGTAGAAATGTTGAATAACATGCAAAGTTGTTTCTTGCTTCTGGCTCTTCAATCTTCTGTGTTTGTGTTGACACTTGTAGTTGTACATGCATGTTCTATTGTTCTTTTGTGTCTTCTTTTGCAGACATCCTCAGATTTGAATCCTTCCTTTGAGAGCGCCATGCATCACCTATCAGTCAGCGGAGAAATGAATTCCAGTAGCTCTGGCTCTCCCCCCACTATTGCCAAGAGCACCTCACTAAGCACCATCGGCAATGATCCTGCTGACCCTGTCGTCGTTGATCACAGTGAAATCCTCGCACTCACTCATGATGTCAAAAACTTCTCCGACACCCTTGCCAAACTAAAGAATGTCTTCATTCAAGGCTTGGGTAAGTTCACATTATCGAGGAATAGAAATAATTGAGGTAGTGAGTATTTGCTCAGAATTACTGAACAGCTGATAAAACAGGTATCCAGACCCTTAAGAATGTACAGTCTGTAGTATACATTTACATGGGCATGGTACATATGAGTGTACATCACATGTTACGAGCATGCATGCTTCAAATTCAAATTCGAAAACCTTTATTATTTCAAAGACAGAGAAATTCTGGTGGGTTACTCACCATACATAAAAACAATAAACATTTAAACATAGTATTTAAAACACACACACACACTGTCCAACATCAGCACACACCCATCATGAGATAAAAAGCATCCACAAATCAGCAATATCTCAGCCAGCCACAAACCCACCCCAACAAAAATCACTTTTCTCATGTGCGCACTAGTAAACCCGTACGTCCGCACATTCACAAACAGTCACTCGCGCACGCGCACGCACGCTCGCACATTGTAAACTTTCGTACCCATGCTCACGCATTTTAATAGTATGTCAAATTGTTATAACATGTTGTATAAGACAAATATCAATTAAATCAATACTATGTTCTTTTAAGATATTGAACAGTCTAAAATAATAACACTCACACGTATTTTTATGAAAAAAAAATCATTTGTATAACATGAATGATAAGACACACTGAAAACACACACACACACACACACACACACACGCGCCACACACACGCCATGCACACCACACGCATGCCACAACACACTCACACACACACACACACACACACACACACACACACACACACACACAACCACACATCACACACACACACACACACACACACACACACACACACACACACACACCGCGCGCACACACACGCACACATGCACACACACGCATGCCCACACACACACTCACACATACCCACATACACACACACACACACACAACACACACACACACACACACACACACATACACACACATACACACACACTCTCTGTCTCTGCCTCTCTCTCTCTCTCACACACACACACACACACACACACACGCACACACACAGAATTTAAGAAAATGTGCTGACAAAATTGCAAATTGATAGCAGATCATTGATGTAAGATGTGAAGTTTTGACTGTATATAATATATACGCTGATCTGTATTTGTGTACAGAAACGGGTGATGATGCTCGCGTGGTATTGCAAAATTCTTTGGGGGAGGTATTGGCTGTTCTTAAAAATACCATGCAGCGCTACGCTGACTTGAAAACTCCAGAGATCTTTACAGCTGCTAGAGTTCTCATCAATAAAATCAGAGGTGAGAGATGTTTGCTTTTGTTTCTTGTTTTCACCTTTTTTTGGTTGTATTTAAAGGATAGACAAGCTTGAGGCTTGCTTTGTAAAACTCATGAACAAAATTCAGTTTAAATCAGTCTGCTGGTCTCACCCATATAAAAACAAAATCAAAATTTCGGCAAATCTGTGGCAAAAGATAAAAATAACAAGATTTTGCAAATATGACAGATGGACTTTTTGGCTGAAATTGCTCATGTATTTTATGCTTCTCGTGTATTTTGAAAAAAACAAATCTTTTTAAACTTTTTGGATGTTCAGCATTTAAAATTTTTTTATTTAAAGTATTGTACGTCTTGATGTTTACATTAGGTGTGATTTTTTTGTGTAAGGGTTCATTCCTTTGTGAAAGTATTTGTTTTTTTGTGTAGGTTAATCTTAAACATATTTTGCGTTTTCTTTTATTACTTCACACTTTTGTATTTTCAGTTCAGAAATGCCTTGAAGTCACTTGTGGGCTCTGGCACCAATCTGAATGATTAAGTATTGCTTAGAATGTGTCAAGGAGCTATGGACATATTGTTTGATGTGTTTCAGCTCATGACAGTGAAGAGCTTCAGCTGGATGAGGAAGAATTGCAGTTTTATTTGGATGCCATTGATCAGGTTGCCCTAGCCTTTAGCCGGAGGTAGGTTGTGTGTGTGTGTGTGTGTGTGTGTGTGTGTGTGGTGAGTGCATCCGAGTGTGTGTGTGCATATGTGTGTGTATGTGTGTGCACGTTTTTGTGCATGAATGCATTAGTATGTGTGTGTGCGTGCGCGTGTGTATGCATGCATGTGTGAGTGTGTGTGTACACACGCATATCAGTGTGCACATGCAGATTATTGATCATTAGAGAGATGCATATTTGCCTTTATTTTCCAGTTCAATACTGCCATATGTTTCCGTATATACTGTACTTGTGCATGCTTTGTGTGAGTTCTGTGTGAAAAGTATGGGCAAGAGCTACTACAGAGGTGATAGACAGGCTATTATCTTCCGTGTCATGTGTGCAGTGTTTCTGAGTACCTCATGGGAGATATAGTCACTCAGCAGCAGCAGCAACTGAACACAGATACCAAAGTCATGTCCTGTGATAACCTTGCCAAACCAACCCAGCCAGATGAGAGAGTTGTAGAAAAACAGGAACCTAAAAAACGTGAGTTTGTTTCGCGTGTGTGTGTGTGTGTGTGTGTGTGTGTGTGTGTGCGTGTGAGTGTGTGCGTGTGTGTGTGTGTGCGTGCGTGCGTGTGTGTGCGTGCTGGCGTGTGTGTGTGTGTATGTGTTTGTGTGTTTATATAAACCTGTTGTGGTTTTATATCCTGTGTTATCTTTTCTTGTATGTTTTGACAGGTGTAGTAGCTTTACAGATGGGAACATTATTGAAAGGAATGCATTTTTGTTGTTGTTTAAATCAAACATGTACAGGAATGTTAAAAAAAGGAAAGATATTGTCATGATGCTTGGGATCACTTTTATATGCGTCATACTTCTGTGAAGGGAATGGCTTGGAGCTGGAGGAAAGTCATTTATGATGCAGAGAAAGATAAATTTGATATCTTCCTTTTCTAAGATATTTAAAATGCTCATGGTGAAATTAGTGTGTGTGCATGCTTTTTTATTTTGCTCTTTTTGCTGCCAGCTCCACCCACCCCTTCTAATTGCCATAGTGTTCATGATTTGGGATGATTGTTGGCAGCATTAACACCTGAAGAGTTGGATGCTGTCCTTGTGGGGTTAGAAGCTGGCCTTGACCTTGCGCTACAGCGTGCGAAAGCATGGTCCCGTTACACAAGGGACGTCATCAGCTACATTGAAAAGAAATACCAACTGGGTGAGAATTTGTCTTATTGTGTTTGTACTAATTGATGTGTTGAATTAGTTGAAATCAAACTGTGATCATTCCCCACTGTCTGAATGCAGCTTCCTTAATGGTGGGCAGAAACGGTGGCATATATCCAGAAATCTTGAAGCTCTAGCCAAGGAATGAGAAACAGCAAACAAAAATGATGCGATCTGCACAACAGTTGGAGATAATGATAGGTTAATGAGGTTATACAGATTGGTTGTGTTTTAAAAAAAAAATCCAGATAAGCATTATTAAAGCAGTACTCCCTTTTGTCACATAATTATGCTGGCATCAGCTAATACTGAGGGACACAAGACTCATAATAGTGTTAGTCAGGTAACTTGAGTGATAATAAAAAAAACAACAAAAAAATACTGTGCTATGCATATCTAAAGAGTGGATGACTCTTGACTTTGTGACCCATCTGCCCACAGAAACCATGGATGCTCATTCCAGGTAGATGTTGGCTATAGTCCCCAAGAAATCAAATATATATGTGCATCTCATGGGGCTAGAATCCAAGATCTTTGAGCAGGAAATCCAGCGTATATACTAACCACTATGTTCGTGAAGTGATCAATCATTTCTGCATCTGGAAGATCATGTGCCAAAACATAAGCTGTTGTTTGTTTCAGAGATGGAGTATGCGAAGAGCCTGGCTCGTATCGCTCATAGCATGCAGCCAGTGCTAACCAGTGAAGGCTTTTTACCACTTCAGTCTGTCTTCTGCACTGCTCTTAGTCAGGTATGTTTTGTGTCCGTCTGTTTGTCTATCTGTCTGTCTGTCCATCTGCCAGAAGGCATTTAACCTCTTAACTGCCGAGTGCAAGTGCACCCTATATGCCGGGGAATAAAATTCTCATGTACCACTTGCTATGTTCAGGTCCCTCTTACTAAGAAATGACTAAATGAATCATCCTGATAGTCTGCCCAATGACAGTATATATATATCGTAGATTGCTTTGAGGCAAGCTCAAATTAGTTAGCATGATATTTCACTACGAAAATATATTTAAATGTAAAAAAATCGACCAAAAATACACTTTCTTCATCACCACTGTCATTCTGAGTACCCTCATCTCAATATTGTCAAACAAAAGTCCAGGCAAAATCTGTCATTTTTAAAAAATGCACTATCTCCTGAATCATACACGATCGTTTTCATCACTGTCGGGATTATCTAAAGATTTATTTACCACTTTTTTGGCAGTTATTGATACCTTTAATGAGAAATGTCAGCCATTTTGAACAAGAACTGCCCAAGCAGTCTTGCATAATAACACAAAATATGAGCTAAAAAATGATCGTGTTTGCCTCAGTTTTTGTAGCTGGATTTGCCAAGTAACAGGAGAGTGATCTATAATTTTGGAGTTTTTTCCCTTTAACTATTGCCAAGGAAGCTGGCTTGTTTACTTTGGTTCGAAACCCTGGAAATTTTCCAGGTTGCAGAGCGTAATAGTGTGCACATTTAGCCCTGGAAAATTTCCGGGGTGGGGCTGTTTAGTGGTTAAACCATTATAATCTGGATCTTGCATGTGATCAAGTGAACTTTATGGTATAGTAATAGGTCTCGGTCTCAGTGAAAGTAAAAGTTTGTAGTTTGTAGGAAAGAATTTTGATAGTGAAAAGTCTTTAATCGTGCTTTACGTATGCGTGTGTGGGAAATTATGGACAGTGTCAAACAGTGTTTTCAATGCTGTGTTTCAGGATGCTGAATTTGCTTCCAACTTACAAGCTTCACAAGCTTTGCTGCATACATCCAAATTTGTTGAGGTAATATTTAGCTGTTGCTCGGTGGATTGCCAAAATGAAATTGATGTTACAAAAATCAATACGTTTGTTGTTGAAAGATTGTGCAGAAAAGTTATTTCATTCAAGGAAAAATCACATATTGTTTTGCTTTATTTTTTGTGCGCAGTAGTTATTTTATCTAAGGAAAAATTGTATATTATTTTGTTTTAGTTTGTAAGTAATTATAAATGCATTTCTGTGGCATGCTACTTTGTATTGAATACCTCTGCTATTGAAAAAAATGCTGGTTGAACAGATCATTTGAAATGGTAGCTACTTTGTCGTGAATCATTTTTGACTTTAGTCAGCATTCTCTTTCCATCGCCTCTTTGGAAGCAAAAGAAATGAGAGGCAAAATTTATATGATTTTGTGTTGATTACTTTGAAATTTTGTGAAATTTTCTGCTATAACGTCTCCCATTGAGAAAGTTTTCTTTGAAACAAGTACCTGTTGATAATTGACTTAGGGTGGTTTTGTCCCATGTATGTGGTATTGTTTTTTGGTTTATTCATTGGTTTGTGTATTTGGAATGTACGTGGCAAGACTGTGTTCACATATCTTGGTACGTTTGATATCTTTAGAGACACTTATTGAGAACAGTGTGTGTGTGTGTGGGTGCGTGTGTGTGTGTGTGGGTGAGTGTGTGTGTGGGTGCATGTGTGTGTGTGCGCATGCATGCATGTGTGTGTGTACCTCGTGCCCACTCATGTTTTAGTGTGCATGTGTTTGTGAGAGTGTGAAAGCAGTAGTGAACAGTATATCACTTGGTAAATACCTCTGTGTAATGACCAAATTTTAAACTTTTTTTTTTAGGGTCTTGTAGAAAGGTTGTACTGTGTGTGATTATTTCTTATTTGATTTTTTGTTTTTGTTTAGCTTTTGACTATGTACTATCATACAGTTTCCCAAAGATCATTTGATATCTTGCAGTCTCTATTATGCAATGCTTCAGTTTCTGTAATGTTGTTTTTCAGCCACTAGCAACAAGGCGGAATGAGCATGACAGAGTCAGAAAATCAGTGAAGGAAAACTGGGACAGAGAGGTTCGCAGAATGGTAAGTTTGAGGAAACAGTCATTGCTGGTGTCTTTGTTTTCTTCCTCAGCTTGATTCTTTAGGGCCGACCCAGTTTACACTTTTGCTCACTCATCACAGTTTGAGTTTGCAATCTGGGCATTTTTGTCTTTATCTTTAAAATAAAGTTTGCACTTGTTTTGATATATTATTCAATTAGTTAATTCCAAAAATATTAAGCAGTAACTCGAGAAGTGACCGTATTTCGTTTCAGTGTGATTCAGTGGTCAGTAGGTGGCTACAAGGAAATGGGAACAAAGTGATATTGAATATTAATGTACATGTACACTGATTATATCAATGTACATGTACACTGATTATATTAATGTACATGTACACTGATTAATGTACATGTACACTGTTCATGTCAATGTACATTTAGACTGAGGAAGCTGGGTTGTTAGGATCATTTTTCTAGCTTTCAGCCCAAAGAATTGTTCAGGAACATCGCAGGCATTATTTTGGTAAACAGATTGCTTAAACATATTCATACTTTATTAATGACTGATGTTTTTCCCTCCATTAACGCAGCTGCATTTTATTTTAACTTGTATGTTATGAATTTATGCACTACATTTCAAGTATATCTAACCAATGATTTCTAAGAGTTAGGTTAATATGAATTTATATGAATTGTATTCAGTGTGAATGAATCTGAGCTTCATGAGAAAGAGACTTTGTGAAGTTTTTCTTCTTCTTTTTCTTCTTCTGATGATGATATATATATGATGATACACACACACATACACACGCACACACACACACACACACACACACACACACACACACACACACACACACACACACAACACACATATATATATATATATAATGTATATATTTATCTTGCAGCAAGAAACGGTAAACAACCTACGGAAAGCACAGGCACTCTACATTAGTCGACAGCAGGAACTGGAACGTGTGCGTGAAACATTACAGAAGGCTGAGGGGGAGAAAATGGAGAAGAAGAAAAAGTCTGAAGAAGATGCTATGCATAAGGTGAACTTTTTCAACAAACATTTTACTGATGATTTGGTACTGTGAAAGATTTGTAGCTGAGGGTCATGAAGAGTAATTGGCTAGGGAGTGAATTTACATTATTGCTTTGTTTACGCACTATGTATAATGTAACATTGGATCATGCCATATTTCTCTGCTTGAAATTTGACTGTTCCCCTTGGTGAGAAAAAGTGGCCAACCTTTTGTGTGTGTTTATGTGTATGCGTGTGTGTGTGTTTGTTAATTTTGTTGGTTGCCTTTATATTTGTAACTTGTGAGAGTATTTTTTTCCCAGCAGTCTTACTAGGGAACAACACTTTCATTGTCATAGGCATTTTCGTTGTGGTTCTTATTACATACACTGAATGTGTACTCATGGAACCTCATTTATTGTCTGAATGTAAAGACAAGTACCCAGACCACCAATCATGGTTTAGTGAAAGTGGGAAAAGTCCTGCTTCAGGTGGGTTTTGATTAAGGATCTCCGGCTTTCTAGCTACATGCTTACCACAAGACCACTGTCCCATGTGCTTATGTTTTGTTTTGTAATCTAAGTGTTGAAGTGTAGTTCAAGGATAGAATATAACCAGTGCATATTGTCAGTTTGTCATGCAAAGGGATACTGAATAATGTTCTGTATGTTGCAGTCTGCAGAGGCAGAGACTACCTATAAAGCTTGTGTAGCTGAAGCCAACCACAGGCAGCGATCTCTGGAAAAAACAAAGGTATTGAACAGAGCTGTGATAGCTGTACTGTGAGTGTGCTTATTATATGGGCAAACAATATTCATGGGTATTATACAGGCTGAACAAATATGTTGGAATTTCTTAGGTCATTTTCTTGTGTCAAAGAGAAAACAAAAATGTTAATGTATTGCACAAAATGAAACAATGTCATAGTTGGTTGAAAGATTTTAGGAAGAAAGATAGTGCATGCCTGTTTAAAAAAGATTCTGATCTGGAATTTTAATTCAGTGAGTTAGATTTTGAACATGAGAGGGAAAAGTTAATAGAAAGGCATGGTTCAGTTTTTTTTCTGACATGGGAGGCTGGTCTGAACTTGGTGAAGCCTCTCTTCTTCCAGGTTGCAAGTTGAATGCTGGGCATGTTTATTTCATCCATGCTAATGGCTATTTAGCTTGCCTTCTGTGAAAGATGGATAGATATCTAATGTGTATGCAAAATCTGCTGTATGTGTTCACACAAGGTACCTCATTTTATAGACTCATTAAAAAGGACTTGAAGGGGGCTGGATTAAGAACCAATGTTATGTCCAAGGGAGAACTCTCCTTAGGTAGACACCATTGTGGGATCTCAGACCTGTGCTCTCTGTTGCTGTTAAATCAGGAGTTTGGTGTACTAGTGGCTAGGCTGTCCCCCCCCCCCCCCCCCCCCCCTAGATTGCATACGCATTTAAAAAAACATCTTTTAATGTGTATAATTGGCACATGGACTTGGGTGGTGTTAAAACTGGAGTGAGATCCAAAAAAAGAGGGACAAGCTTTGGGCCAAAAATCGAAATAATCAGCGTTCAAGAGAAACATGGACATCTTTTTCAGGTGGAGCTGCTGGGAAAAGTGCGGGAACAAATCATGCAGTGTGACCAGGTGATCAAAATGGTAAGAACTAGGACATTCTGGAGTTCTTAGGGTGATCATGTTTCTGAATGTGGTGAACAAGTTGTTTTGAGTGTGCTCCTTTCACATGTTATCATTTTTATTATTGTGTGTTCTTTTATACTGTTTAAGGTTATTTTTGTTTTTTAGTTATATGCATAGCATTCCTTTTTGTTGTTTTGTTGATGCATGGATGGGAGTATTTGTGGCATGTGTGCATTGTGTGTATGTTGCGTGTGTGTGCATTGTGTTTATGTTGGTTAACGGTACTTTTATGCTAAATCTGTCTCTCATTGTGTTCTTACAGGTAACTGTGGATTACTTCAATCTGCTTCATACAGTGTGGTCCCCAGTACCAGTGCAGGTACACATTTTCATTTTCATTCAAGTAGAAATAACTGGTCTAATTTGAAAACTAGATAAATGGCATCCTGAAATAAAAAAAACAAACAAAACATTTTGACTTTGGCAATGTAAATATCTGGAAACATTGTCTTGTGTAGAAGCCTTTATGATCATTTTAGCTATGTGCGTTTACAAGGCTAGGGGAGATACATCTGTCTTTATGTCATTTTTAGTGTTTAAATTTTTTTAATGCTATATGTATAACTTTTATTATTAAGAGTTGTTTGTGTTTGTAAGTGTGTGTGTGTGTCCGTGCAAACATTTTGCACATGCATTTGTGTGACTATGTGTGTGCAGTACCAGACACTGTGTGAGAGCAGCAGTGGGTATGAGCCAGGCTGTCAGTATGCAGAGTTTATCAGACGATTGCCGTCCAGTGCCTCCAGGCCCAGCCGTACCGATGAATTCGCCTTCGAGGCCTATTCACCTGGACAGAAGTGAGTCACTGTCTGTCTGGTTCAGAAATTGAGTGCCCAGAATATAATTATACACTTATCATGTTATCTTTTCAGTTTGCATGCTTACAGCTGTGTCTGTAAACTAGCTTGCTTACATGTGCATGCATATGTATGTGCATTTACATGCCCACATACAAGCCAGATCAAGTCTAAATATATAAGTATAAAAGGGACAAACATAAAAGGAGTACAAGAACACTTATGAATGACATAATTCCTCTTAACATTCTAGTAAATCATAAACTGAAATGAAAAGAAGTCGGTGTATGTACAACACCCCTTTCCCCCATTGTATTGTATTGTTTACCACTTCAAGTCACAGCAGAATTGTCTGCATGAAATTTGGGCAGCTCTTCCTGGGGAGAGCGTGTTGCCAAAAGAGTAGCGCCATCCGTTATTTTTGTTTCTTTTCCTGTCTGCATATATATACATTTCCCTATCAGAATGGCTTTTCTCCACATAAATTTGCCAGGGACAACTTTCTTGCTGCTGTGGGTTCTTTTATGTGCACTGAATGCGTGTTACACACAGGGCCTCGGTTTATTTTATCCTCCAAAACACTAGCACCCAGACCTCCTTCCCCCACCCTAGCTAAGCTGCATCAGTGTAAAACATGTTTTCTTCTTTATAGCCAAGACTTTGTTACAGCCAGGACAGAACTTTCTGTAAACCATTGATAAGGAATATTCCAAGTAGGGAGACACTGGCTCAGTCCGAGAGGAAGGGAGTGAAGAAGAACCAGGTGATTGAGGGAAGTGTTTTATGTCATTGTTGTTCTGTCTGTTGTTTCAGAGCTGGAGAAGCCAGGAAGATCAGTGTACACTCCAATGGTTCATCAGGAGACCACATTCACTCCAATGAGGGCTCTCCTATTTCTTCACCCCGCAGAGGTTTTACATTGTTTTCCTTTTGAATAGTAGAAGAACTTTCCTTTAGCAGGTTTGAAAGTACTCATGTTTATCTTGTCGATGTCTGAAAGGTAGCCTGTATCATTTTACTGTTTTTGTTTCTGTGAATATGTCCATAAAAAAATTGATCAAAATGTTTGTTTGGAAGTTTTTCTGTAGTTTTGAATATATTTGTCTGAAAACTGACTATAATCTACCATGGCAGAAATCCGAAGTTCGTGTTTGAGTGTATCTAGCAAGAAAGCTGTCTTTGGAAGTTAGCTCTTTTCATAGCTGTTCAATTTTCTGCTATTTCTTGTCAGGAGAAGACAGTAGCCACAAAGCAGCTTGGTCTGACTGCTGTTATGACAGCTGTTTGATTCATAGTTATGCTAGACTTTGTGTAAAGTTTTTTTTGTGTGGTTTGTTTATAAGCTTAATTGTTTGTTAATTTAAAAAAAAAGAAAGAACCAGATGCAGGGTTTGGGAGAACCGTTTGAAAGAACAATAAGCACTGAAATAATCAACTACCAAAATGTTTTGTGCTTGTTTTTTTTTCAAGCAGAGTTAGTCTTTAACAGTAACAAAAGTAAGTAGTATCATCTTTCAAGCCAGAAAGGCCCAAACCATTATTAAATACGGTTTTCTGAGCGTTAATGTAACTGATGGTTTTTCACCGCATCCCTGTGAAGGCCTGGGACAGACTCTAGTATATTCCCACAGAGTGGCATGTGTACACGACAGTGGTGGAGGCAAAAATCATGAATCTCTTCCCAGGACAGCCCCGCTGACGGGGTCATCTCCGACGACAGAGTTTGCTCAGTCCTAACAGACACGTGCCAAAAGAAGATATGATAAATAACCAGATCTGCCACCTACAGCTAGCGTTTGTTTGTGTTTTGGGAATGTTTTGTTGCCTTTTTTGTGAGATGTATGTGTAAGACGTGTGTGTGAGGTTTGTGTGTCTGTGTGTTGTGTGTATGGTGGTTTGTTGTCTTTTTTTGTGTATGTGTATGTCATATTGTAGTGTTTTGTTGGTGTAGCTAGTTGTTTGTGTGTATGGTGTTTGTTGTCTTTTTTTTGGTTGTATGTAGTGTGATGCCACTATGTGTGCATGTTTGTGTTGGTGTGGTGTTTTGTTTCTTTTTTTAATGATTGTATGTCCAATGTGTGTGAGTGTTTGATGGGTCGTGTTTTGTGTATGTGTTTTGTTGTCTTTTTTTGTATGTATGTAGTGTATGTCACTATGTGTGTGAGTGTTTGTGTTGGTGTGTCTGTGTTTGTGTGTATCGTGTTTTGTTGTCTTTTTTGTGTATGTATATGTCACTATGTGTGTGAGTGTTTGTGTGGTGTGTCTGTGTGTTTGTGTGTTGTGGTGTTTTGTTGTCTTTTTTTGTGTTGTATGTATGTGTATGTCATATGTGTGTGAGTGTTTGTGTTGGTGTATCTTGTGTGTTGTGTGTTGTGGTGTTTTGTTGTCTTTTTTGTGTATGTATGTATGTGTATGTCACTATGCGTGTGTGTGTTGTGTTGGTGTGTTTGTGCTGTGTGGGTTTGTTGTCTTTTTTTGTGTATGTATGTATGTGTATGTCACTATGTGTGAGAGTGTTACTGTTGGTGTGTCTGTGTGTGTTTGTGTGTGTGGTGTTTTGTTGTCTTTTTTTGTGTATGTATGTATGTGTATGTCACTATGTGTGTGAGTGTTACTGTTGGTGTGTCTTGTGTGTTTGTGTGTGTGGTGTTTTTTGTTTTCTTTTTTGTGTATGTATGCATGTGTATGTCACTATGTGTGTGCGTGTTTGTGTTGGTGTGTCTGTGTGTGTTTGTGTGTGTGGTGTTTTGTGTCTTTTTTTGTGTATGTATGTATGTGTATGTCACTATGTGTGTGCGTGTTTGTGTTGGTGTGTTTGTGTATGTATGTAATGTGTATGTCACTATGTGTTGGTGTGTCTGTGTGTGTTTGTGTGTGTGGTGTTTTGTTGTCTTTTTTTGTGTATGTACGTATGTGTGCGTGTGCACAATTGAGCAAGCATGTATTTATGCAAGCACGGCAAAAGCCAGTGTGATAATTTTGATGAGATATTAGGATAGAAAAAGTTTAAACAAAAGTAAATATAAAACATATTTTTTGGATTGTGGCAGTCATATTCTTAGTAACTTAAAGAATCAAGCGAATAGTTTTATTTTTGTGGAGTTAACCAAGATTGATTTATTTATGTGATGTTGGCCCAGGCCAAAAGTTATGTCAGTTATTGGTGTCAGCTAAGTGTCAAGGCCTAAAGTGTTGTAAGTGTTGTGTGGAGATTGCCTTCAGCCATGGCTAGCTTTTAACATTACAACCTGCATTCTCTGAGTGTATCTAGCAAGAAAGCTGTCTTTGGTAAGTTAGCTCTTTTCATAGCTGTTCAATTTTCTGCTATTTCTTGTCAGGAGAAGACAATAGCCACAAAGCAGCTTGGTCTGATTGCTGTTATGACAGCTGTTTGATTCATAGTTATGCTAGACTTTGTGTAAAGTTTTTTGTTTGTTTGTTTATTAGCTTAATTGTTTGTTAATTAAAAAAAAAAGAAAGAACCAGATGCAGGGTTTGGGAGAACCTTTTGAAAGAACAATAAGCACTGAAATAATCAACTACCAAAATGTTTTGTGCTTGTTTTTTTTTCAAGCAGAGTTAGTCTTTAACAGTAACAAAAATAAGTAGTATGTTCTTTCAAGCCAGAAGGCCCATAGAGCCGGAGCTTATCCCGGTTTCTGTAGCGTTAAGGGAACTGATGGTTTTTCACCACCCCTGTGACAGGACGCTAGTCTGTCGCCAGATACTTCCCCAGCAGAGCTGGTACCCACTTGTACACCTGGGTGGAGTGAGGAAAATAGGAGTAAAGTGTCTTTCCCAAGGACACAACACCGAGCTGAGCGGGGATCGAACCCGCGACCTCTGGATCACGAGTTGACCGCCTAAACCACTTGACCACGGTGCCTCCAACAAAAATAAAGTCATCATCAAATAACCAAGATCAAAATGCTCACACACACACACATTTTATTAATGTTGAATGTTAACCCTAGTGGCGCGGTTCCCGGAATATTCCGGTAAAGGCGGGTCTAGGCTGTGTGGCGGATCCCGGAATATTCCGGGATGACGTGGGTGGTCATAGTTGAAAGCTTACTTTCGCTTTCAAAGGTCAGCCAATGAATGTTAAGGCCGTTGTAGGCCTGCAGAAAGGGGTGAAGGTCGTTTGACACACACAAGCAACGAAGAATCTGATTGGTTAAGAGTGTATTTTAATTTTTTTTTCGGACCAGCCCAGATCGTCTTCAACTAAAATGGCGGCCAGCGTTTGCACTAGAATTTCTTCAAGCGTTTTTCGAGCTTTTTTATAAAATTGACAGCGAGGAGGAGTTTTAGAGGCTGGATTTGGTTGAAATAAACAATGAGAGAGACGATGAGGTAAGGATTGTGGAATATTTTTGAAAAACTTGGTAAAAATCGATCGCGATCGGACTGAATCGAGCGGTGCTAGTTTTGCTGGATGGACTTTTTCGCTACTCGGCGATTTCGACGTCACAGATTGTTTTACTTTATTTTGATGCAACGAGGCTTCGAAATAACTGTTGTTGAGTCAAATCGCTATGCTGCTGAGCACTTTGCATCACATGAAATCAAGCGATCTTTGTATTTTTGTCATAGAAAGCCACCACTTAGCACATTCCGCCATGACGGTCGCGATGGCGTCGATCCTGTCGCTGAACTTTTCCGAGTATTTGGTGACCGATAAAGCGATACAAACTCCTTATTTTTTGAAAACTAATGTCAAGAAATAGTGTTTACCTAATCATGACATTTATGCACCGCAAGAACTTTGCTTATTGTGTTAAAATCGATCCGGGGCCCTGACAGTGGAACAGTGATCGGTAGTGCGAACATGATTTTTTTTTTTGGATTTTTTTTTACATAATCATAAACACTACACACTATTATAAAATTATACTCATTTAAAAGCATATTATCTCTTCTTTCCAGTGATCTATAGCTTAACACATTTAATTCAGTTTTATATATCAATATCAAGGGTTGTTTGAGCCCACCCTGCTCCAAAACAATGCTAGCCAATGTTAATTCAGCCAATAGAAGTGAGGCTTGTTGCTGTTTATTTAGCGCTACTAGGGTTAAAAACACATGGATATTTCTGAAGTTAGCAGTCTATCTACAGTCTGACGTTGCTAGTTCTGTTGTCAGACAAATACCGCATCCCAGTGAAGGCCTGGGGACAGAACTCTAGTCAGATGCCGGCACCAGGTGGCAGTGACACGGACAGTGCCAGTGGCAGCAACAAATCCCATGAATCCTCACCCAGCAGCTCCCCTCACGACCTTCTCCGACGACAGATTGTCTCTGCTCAGTCCTTAGAAGACTTGGCAGAGGAGGATATGGATAAGTTGGCCCCTTCAGGTAGGGGTGTGTGTCTGTGTGTGTATGGTGTTTTGTTGTCTTTTTTTGTGTATGTATGTATGTGTATGTCACTATGTGTGTGCGTGTTTGTGTGTCTGTGTGTGTTTGTGTGTATGTTGTTTTGTTGTCTTTTTTTTGTGTATGTATGTATATGTATGTCATATGTGTGTGAGTGTTTGTGTTGGTGTATCTGTGTGTGTTTGTGTGTGTGGTGTTTTGTTGTCTTTTTTGTGTATGTATGTATGTGTATGCCACTATGTGTGTGCGTGTTTGTGTTGGTGTGTCTGTGTGTGTTTGTGTGTGTGGTGTTTTTTTGTTTTTTTTTTGTGTATGTATGTATGTGTATGTCACTATGTGTGTGAGTGTTTGTGTTGGTGTGTTTGTGTGTATGGTGTTTTGTTGTCTTTTTTTGTATATGTATGTATGTGTATGTCACTATGTGTGTGAGTGTTTGTGTTGGTGTGTCTGTGTGTGTTTGTGTGTATGGTGTTTTGTTATTTTTTTTGTGTATGTGTATGTCACTATGTGTGTTTGTGTGTGTGGTGTTTTGTTGTCTTTTTTTGTGTATGTATGTCTGTGTATGTGTGCGTGTGCACAATTGAACAAGCATGTATCTATGCAAGCACGGCAAAAGCCAGTGTGATAATTGTGATGAGATATTAGGATAGACAAAGTTTAAACAAAAGTAAATATAAAACATATTTTTGTGATTGTGGCAGTCATATCCTTAGTAACTTAATGAATCAAGCGAATAGTTTTATTTTTGTGGAGTTAACCAAGATTTATTTATTTATGTGATGTTGGCCCAGGCCAAAAGTTATGTCAGTTATTGGTGTCAGCTAAGTGTCAAGGCCTAAAGTGTTGTAAGTGTTGTGTGGAGATTGCCTTCAGCCATGGCTAGCTTTTAACATTACAACCTGCATTCTCTTTTAAAGGAGAAAAAAATCCTCTGAAGTTGGAGTATGGCTGCCTACATGATGAGGTACTTAAAAACAGCCGTACACACAAACTTCTTATTCAGTGTGCAATTTCAGTCTCACAGTGATTTCTAGAGATATGAAGAGTGAGTCAGAGTGTACATTGTGGGTAACCCCCAGAATGTTAAACTGGGGAACGCACAACAACAACAACATTTATGTGAAAATTGTCAATTCTGGCTTGTCTACCAGCCCAGCAGAAGAGAGGGCAGATGAAGAGGACAATGACTGTGGGGGAAGACAGCTTGGACCTCCCCAGCATTATGGTAAGGGTTTACTTCTTTGGCTGTCTGTCTGTCTGTCAGCTGGTATTGGTTTTTAACATTCCCTCATTTGTTCAGAATGCCATGATGCTGTTGGTTTAGAGTAGATCAAGACATCGGTTTTGCATGTAATTGACCTAGTGTGCATTTAGTACAGAGAATAGGCAGAAGAGAAAGAAAGGTGGGTGGCAGGGATGGGGGTGCTTATGAGGTGATGGGAGTGGGTTTTTTTAGATAGCAGCTGGTGTTTTTGATGCTTTAATTAAAGGCAGTATTCTGTTTATTGTTGCATTTTTCATTTTATTCATTATGTAAATAAAGTTTGTGTCTAGTCTACTTGCTGCTTTATGTTTGCATGAAAAATTAATTTGATCTGATATATAATCATGAGAATTCAAAGTAATATTAAATAAGCAAAGAAAGCCAGCCGCCATGGCGCAGTGGTTAGCGCCTTGGGTTACAGACTGGAAGGTCGCGGGTTCGATTCCCATAAGAGTCATAGGGATTTTTCGGACTCAGGCCGGCTCCTACCCAGAGTGAGTGTGTGCTGTGGGCTCAGTGGGAAGACTGGGACCACACAGTCGAGCTTCATCCACTTAACGGATGCGAGTTTGAGAGTGTTGCTCAAATTACCTGACCAACACTGCAGGTGTTTGTATCTCTCGGGCCCGGTTGACGCCGGGATATATTATGATTGTAAGCGTAGAGTACAACCCTGTCAAGTAGTCTCAAAGCATATGCACTTCCACAGCAGCATCATTACGTCATCTTCATTGTCATTGATCATCATGCAATTAAAAAAAATTGCCTCTGATTCGGTGGTCCCGGTTTCTCTAGTCTCATGGTGACCTCAGATTCGGTTTCCCCAAACACTTCTGTGCCTGTGGTGAGTTTGTGTCAAGCCTTTGGGGTTGGAGGTTTTCGGGGGACGGTCGTTGGAGGGACGTTGTGGTGGTTGCCACCTCGGGTGGGCAACTCACTCAGTCTGGCTCCGCGACTGAGCTAATACTGTCGTTAGTAGGGGGCTTAGTAGGTGGTGTCCTGCGTATGTTAGCTCAGAACAGGCACCACTGAACACCACCAAAGTGACCCAGCAGCAGTGCAGGGCCCCTCTGGCTGGTGGCCCCACGGCGGCCTGATAGTGATGGGCTCCCTGTGGACTTCCGACCCTGAGGATGAGACATAACAATCTGGGTATGGCTGTGGCGAGGAGATTGGAATGAGCGGCGTGGGAACAGTAGGACGGGGGACGTCACAGAAGATGAGGCAGCCAAAAAAAAAAAAAAAAAAAAAATAAGCAAAGAAAAAAAGACCTCTGAACTAACCAAAAAAATCCAAAATAGGCAGTGGCAAAAAAACCCAGTATATGACAGAGAATGTTTGGAAAGTTTCTGGATAATTTGAAACGTTTGTTTATCAGCGACAGGCAAGTACTGTGTACACCAAACTGTTAACAGAGGCAGCAGGGGCGACGGAACACCATGTTTGGAGTGGACTTCCAGGAACAGGTGGAGCGCTACAGATCCCAGGTGCCGCCCATCATCACCAAGTGTTTGACCGAGATTGAGCGACGAGGGGTCATGATCAAGGTAGGAGTGTCTCTTAGTGGGATTATCATTTTCGCTTTTTGAATGTGTTTATCAAAAGTATGCAATGCTGCTATGAAAAGTAATCTGTTGGACCATAGAGGAGTTTGAAGTTTGCTTTTTTCTCTAGCATGTGTAAGAGGAAACGTTTTCTTCACTTATTCAGAAGTACTTGTGAAGCTGTTAGATATGTATATGTTGTTTACTGCTTCTGAGTTATCCGTTTTCTGTGCTATGTTTTGGTCTCATGCACATGTTTGCTTTTTTGCTTGGAGGAAAGATTAGATAACTTCAGTCAGGTTGTAGACTTGTGTAAGAAAAACACAAGAAAAAATAACACCTTCACAAGTTCCTTTCTTTTTTTCTTCTTCTGTTTCTCTTTTGCTTTTTTGGTTCTCCTTTCCCCCCTTTTTTTTCATTGTTTCTTTCCTGTTTTTAAATTCACTTACTTCTTGCATGAGCAGTGAAGCATTTAGCTAGAAAAAATTCTCCTGTTACGTAACGAAGCCAGAGGCATGTTATTCAGATTACATCAAAGGCTCCGATTTTTCTCTCCTTTCAACACTGATTTTTCTCTCCTAATTTGAGCAAAAGAGTGATGTGGGTGCTTATGTTCTGTTTGTTACCTGCTTGTTCTTCTTTTGTTGTTTTGCTTTTTAATGAGGGATGAACATGTTCATTTAATGCATGCGAAAGAATTTGCAGAACATGAGAACAGTCTCATAATTTGTATTCACATCATCAGGTTGATTGATTATCATTGGTCACCATAACTCTATAGGTTATCATTATCGAATCTATCTGCAGAAACAGGAAGAGATGATCTGAGCCCCTCCCCCCTCTCCTCCATCACCTCACTCCCCCCTTCCAATTTTTGTGTGTGTGAAAAAAGATTGGTGCATGCTGCTTTATGTGTGATGGTGGTGTTACACAGTCAGGTCCTTATGTGCATCAGGTGAGAGGGTGTGCTTGCTGTGGAAGCTTGCCTTCTTCTTTCTGCTCATCCTGCTCCTTTCCTCCAGCTGTTGATGTTTTTACAGTTGTGTCTTTAAAGACATGCACCTTAAAAAAGAGTCTGTTTGAAACTTTTATCATGTTTTAATACGGTTAATGTGTGACAGTGTTTTTACAGTTGCATGAACTTCTCAAAGTTTGGCTTGGTGGTTTTATGTCTTTAATTGCTTGTGTGAAGTGACCTCATCATTTTTGTCCATCTTTTTGACATTGCTATAAACTATAAACTTTCTTGTTTTGAGTTATAACCATGAATGCTGGAATGGAAATCAGTTACGCGGGATGAATGGAAATCAGTTACGCGGGATGGGAAGAGGATTGAAGAATCATGTCCATTCATTTATAAAACTAGTTCTGGGTTTGATTTTCAGCCTTGCCCTTTCATCCCAGTTTAACAGGAAAATCAAATTGAATGTCAAGTCTTTTTGGAGGAGACTCTAAACCAGTGGGACCTGTGTACTTACGTGCTTATGCATATTAAAAGCACCAATGACAATTGAACATTTGAAAGAGCAGGGAGCTATCTCCTGACTGTCTTGGCAATGTTAGTAGGGTCAGTTCTCAGCACCAAAAATCTCACCTTTGGTGAATCTTGGAGCTCTAGTTGGGGAACAACTACCCCCCCCTCCCAAGAAAACCCCAAACAATCACCACCAAACTACAAGTGGAAAAAAATTGTAGCAATATTTATTGCATTTTCTTTTTTTATTTAGCAGGATTTTATTAATTTTCAACCTGAAGGTACTTAAGTAAAGAAGTAAGCTTGTCTCTGAATGTCAACAGTAAAATTTTATTCAGTTCTTAGATATCTTTCTTTGAAAAAATGTTATTGCTATTCTGTATCTTAACCCTTTTTTGTTTTTACCGTGATTTTGTTTTTTAAAGATGGTGTGCATTTAATTTTGTTGTTGATAATACATTTCTTTGTTTAATCAGTTGCTGTGAGATTGCTGTGTAATTATTTGGAAATATAACAGTACTTAAAAGAAAAAAAAGACAACCATTCATGGCTGAAATGTTGAGCATGAGAAGTATTTAAAGGTTAAGGGTATCTGATAGATCCCTATCTAAACTTTACACAGTACAAGTCTCAGATTTCTGTAGTATCGTTATCCTGTTCAATGCTTACAAAAACTGCTTGCATTTGATAGAGGACATTGAACACATTGTGTGAGAGGGCAGGGTGGGCCATGCGATTGGATTTTATATCAGGATTGTTTTTACAACTGACTTTTCCTGATACTCCTTGAGAAGTCATAGAGCACTGCCCTAAATTGTCATGCTCTGTGTCATGAAGAGGTTAAACTAGGTAGGGTGGGAGAGATGTCAGTTTGCATGTTGTTGTACCTAGCTTTTCCAGAATTCTTACTGTCAGATGCTGCATTTTGTGTCCAAATGTTGCAAGTTTGGGGCTAGATATATAATGAAACATAACTTTACCCATCATCTAATCCACCTGTTGCTGTTAGGTAGTTGCAGTTGTAGTTGTTGCCATTTATGTATGGTCAGTTTACATAGCTAAGTTCCATATGAGGTTTGATGTTATTTTGAATGCATTAACATTCTTCTGAATGCCCATGTTTCATGTATATTGTCTTGTTACTTGATAATAGTATTGTCACTTTGTACTAACAGTTGGATATCCTTGTTCCTCTTTTAGGTTTTTGTTATTGCTTGCTAAAAGGGATATCTGTTTTACATTATTTGTCATGATGCCAGAAAAGGTAGGTCTTCAGAATGTGATAAAAAATTCAGTATGAATGTGTGTATAGATCGTGCATGTGTGATTGTTTGCTGTGTGCTTGGATGCAAGCATATACTAAGCATATGTACACAGCAACACATTATGATGTTCTTGTGTACTCCTCTGTACATCCACTGTGTTGTGTATGGCATGGTCAGGAGATTTTGGCTTGCTTTTCAAAACTAAATATTCTACCTACTGTTTTGCAAGTATTGACAACCAAACATGACAGGATGTTAGCCCATCCGAAAACCAACAAAAATTACAAGTAAAACAAAACGAATAAACCCCATCTCCTATATCCCCCTACCAATCAAAAAACAAAATAAGAAACCCACAACACACCCACATCCTCAAAATGACACCACCACTCCCCTAAAGAAAACGCCCTTTAAAAAAAAGAAAAACACACAACCCCCCCCCCCCCCCCCCTCCCAACCCTTAAGAATCCTTTTTTCCTTTGCCCCTCAAAAACACTGAGAAAAAATAAACAATATACTTAACGCAAACCCCTCCCACGTCAGCCTTATTGGACAAAAACTAAAAAAGACACCCCTCCCAAAAAAAAAAAAAAGCATCAGAAAGCAAACACAGGCTATACAGTAAAGGGAACATAGTGTGTACATTATGGTAAGCCCGATGTGGCTGGTCAGTGGTAGTTATAAACAGATACAATGTTTGTGCAGGGCATATACCGAGTGTCAGGAGTGAAGAGCAAAGTGGAGAGTCTGTGTCAGCGCTTTGACCTGAACCCTGAACTGGTGGACCTGGAGGAGGTGCACCCCAACATCATCTCCAACGTGCTGAAGCTCTACCTCAGACAGGTCAGTCCCTCAGGGTGCCCTTGCATTTCAATCCTCTTTTTATTAAAAAAAGAAATGTGCTTTTATTTCATATTTGTGTTTGGTATCATTATTTTCAAAAACTGTGTGTGTGTGTGTTTGTGTGTGTCTTCAATTTTACGTCTGTTCACTTAAAGTGTGTGTGGGTGTGTGTGTGCACGCGTGTGTGCGAGTCAATGCGTGTGCATGCATGTGAGGCTGAGTTTGTGTACATGTATATATACTTTAAACGTGAGTACCATAAAAATAACAGTTTGTGGCTGAGTATTTTGTACATATATCATAAAAACGACTGTGTGTGTTATCTTGATGAAAGATATTGTATTTCACTTTATATCACTACTGATACATAGCTATTCTTTCAACTATTATTTTCTGGAAAATGCCACAAATTTATGCAATACTAGTATTTTTTTGTTTTGTGTTAGAAATGTTATAAATTTACAATCCTAGATCTCCAGTGACATTGCTCAGTTTACTAAAGTCACATACTCTGGGTGTTGTGCTGAAAGGACATAAATGTTGTAAAAGTGTAAACACTTTGTTTAGCCTCTGTTAGGATTTAAAAAAACAAACCAACCCAGTGGTCTCATTAGAAAAACAACACTGATGGAAGTTGTGATGAAAAATGACAGATTTGTGTGTTTTCTTTTGCAGTTGCCAGAACCATTGCTTACTTTCAGGCTGTATTCCGACTTCATCCATTTAGCTAAGGTAAATTTATATCAATGTGATTATTGTTGAAAATTCATAAGATTGAATCTGGAGTGTGCGTGTGTATCAACAACAAAGAGTAGTGGAGGAAAATATATTCAATTTGCGTGTGTGTGTGCGTGTGTGCACGTGTGTTCGTGTACATATGCCTTTGCTCTTTCAGTGCTGATGTGATAATAATAATAATGTATGGTATTTATATAGCGCTGAATCTTGTAATGCAAACTTATCAAAGCTGTGTAAATTGATATGTATGGATGCTGTAGCATTCACATGCATATCGTACTTACACAGCAATTCACACATGTGAACACTCATATCTACTTTCACACATACATATATACATATGTCTTTATGATATATACCTAGTGTATACATGTGAACTCTTGTTTTCAGGAAAACATGTCTGGGTATCTGGTTGGGGACAAGATGATAGAGCGGCTGTCAGCGCTTGTCAGAAAGCTGCCAACATCCAACTTTCGTACCTGTGCTGTGCTCATGCACCATCTTCATAGGTAAAGCTTCTTTTTACTCCTTGAAAATAAACATCTTTATTGGACTCCTTTAAAAAAATTTTTGTCATTTTCCAGTTAAGAAAGTATTAAATAAAGGCGTTGTTACTTTTGACAGATGGCAAATAAACAAAGTAACCCTACCTCTTTTTTCCATGTATGGATAAACGTTTCATTTTCTGTAGTTATTCAATAACTTGTACTTTACAATGTGCAATACTGAAAAAATCCTCCCTTTTCGATTAAACCACCTTACTTATCTTTTGGTATATCTGAGTTTTAAAAAAATGGAGCAAATAAAGATAGTAGGTGAACCAGATGGCCATGGTGATGATGATTGTGTGTCTGCGTGTGTGTGTGTGCGTGTGTGTGTGTGTGTGTGTGTGTGTGTGATTTGGGTTGCAGGGTGGCTGGTCATAGTGACCTGAATCACATGAGTTGCAGCAATCTGGGTATTGTTTTTGGACCAACACTGTTGAGGCCACTGTAAGTATTCTGTTATGTTGTAAAGGTTTTTTTGGTTTTGTATTGTCTAGGGTTTTTATTTCACCTTGTTTTTTTGTGTTGTGTTGTGTTTTGTAGAGGTATCGCAGTCAGCAGAAATACGTGTTTAGGAAGCATCCACAGTGAGTCATGCTGCTTCTTGACTGTGCAGATTTCAGAAGTCTTTTTTCTTTCATTAAGTATTATTCGGTGAGAAATTGTATGTAATGTAAAAATTTGAGTTCATGCATAGTGCAACAAGAACTTAAAAGACACATAGGCTGTATTCTTTATAGTATACGTAGATGCCAGAGAGTAGTGCTGGCCTATCTGGATAGGTATTAAAGACATTCTCTCTCTCTCTCTCTCTCTCTCTCTCTCTCTCTCTCTCTCTCTCTCTCTCTCTCTCTCTCTCTCTCTCTCTCTCTCTCTCTCTTCTCACTGATCATTCTATAGTAGAGTGATTGTTTGGTGGCAGAGAGGGAACTGCATCGCTGGCCTCTCTTGTGGACACTCCACATCAGACCCGTGCTGTGGAGCTTCTCATCACCAATGCAGAGGTAAGGACTTGTCACTTGTTCTTCTCTTCCTTTGCCCATGGGAAGCGTGAACATGTTTGGTAAAAGATGGATTTGGGGGGTATACATTGTGGGTTGCATGAAAGGGAAGTTGATCATGAGGGTTGTAATCATTTATTTTTTTCTAATGTTTTTATGTGTGTGTGCGTGTTTGTGTGTGTATCCGTGTGTGTGCGTTAGAGTGTGTTTGGTGTGTGTATGTGTGTGTGTGTGTGTGTTTATTATTTAATGTATTATTCTTAGAAGGAAAGGAAGAGCACAGTGTACACAGTGATGATGGAGGAAAGAGAGGCAGAAATGGAGAAAAGAGAACAGGATAAGGAGAGAGAGAGAGAGAGAGAGAGAGAGAGGGTAGAGAGAGAGGAGAGAGGGGGGGGGGGGGTTGAAAAAAAATCCAAATTTGCAAAATTTCTTTTTCTCAAAATTCACACATGCAGAGATCAGTGCAACCAAACATTCACACACAACCACACCACATGCACCACCACACCACCACGCACCACACACACCACGCACACGCACACCACACATGCACCACGCACCTGACTCTCAATTCACTGATGTCTCATCCACATTGACAATGTAAGAGTCTATAATCGTGGGTGTGTGGCAGGCGGTGTTTGGACCAGGGGATGACTATCAGCTGGTACCTGATCAGACACCTGTGGAAACCTTGGAAACAGTGGCAGAAGATCAGGCCAATACAGGTGTGTTGCTGTTACCTGCCTGGCTGTGTACTATAGAATGATAGAATGATGATGCTTTTTTACTGTGGAGTGCAAGTTTGTTTTATGCTGAATTTGTTGTGTGAAATATACAATACAGCACTGTACTGTACAGTACAGTGCAGTGCAGTGCAGAGCAGCACAGCTTAGTACAGTATAGCATAGCACTGTTCTGAACAGTAGAGTACAGTGTATAACAATACAGTGCAGTGCTGCACCATGCTTTGTAGCATAGTATAGTACAGTGCAGTGCAGTACAGTACAGTACTGTACAGTACAGTTCAGTACAGCACAGCACTGTACACATAATCAAGAGCGCGCAGCTTTTAAAGGAAAAGTCATGTGCATAATCCATACAGATATACACGTTACAGCATACGCAACATCAGTATTAACTATTGACTCTCTGCTGCCTATTCATGGATGTAGATTCTTTCGGTGTAAACTTTATTTTGGCTGATAATGTATTTTTGGGTGTTTGTTCAGTGCCATCAAGTTCAAGTGAGCCAAGTCCTGAGAGGTCACCAACCAAGTGAGTGAAGCTGAGTTGATATCTGTGTATGATACAGATTTGTATGGAATGGGTGTTCTGTTTGTCATGAGGTGGCTAAACAGAGCACAGATTGTGTTTGAGCTATATGCCTTTATTGCAGCAAATTGTAATAGTATTGAATATGTGTGTTGTATGTAGAGATTTTTTTTGGTCCTCTTGGTGGTATGTTCTAGGGGATATTTTCCCCTGGAGTTAACGTCAGTGCAGACTCCACTCTCCCCAAAAGTCCTTCGGGTGAGACTATAAACCAAGGCGCTGTGTGCGAACGCATGCTGAACATCTTGTGCACATGTTAAAACCCATTCCACTTTTCCGAAGAGTAGGCCATTGTGTGCCGGTGGGAACGGATGACAAAATTGACAAAACTGCATACACACAGGGACTGGATGTAAAAAAAGCACTTGTGCTTACTCCATTATCCTCGAAAAAAAAAGTTTTATGATACAAGTCATATCCTCAGACATATCCTGAGTTAATTTTATTTATTGCTAAGTAATAGTTGCTAAAAACAACAGTTTATCCAACAAGGATTGCATACATCTGTTTACAAGGAGCAGAAAAACCAATAGATTATTGTATTCTATGAAGGCAGATATAATTATACTGGAATGTAGAATACTGTGAAATCACTTTTATAGTATATTAATCATGTTGCCAAAATGAAAAATTAAATTATTTGACAGTGTAGAATAATGAGATCACTAACATGTGTTTTATAGTGTGAGGTCTTCACAAGTGTATCGAATTGTGTGCAGGTAATATCTCAATTTTGCACATCATCAGCAGCCAAAAACGTCACTAATAAGCAGCATACAGGCACAGGTATGCTGGTGGGAGCCATCTGATTGTAGAACAAATTCTTCCAGAGGTGTTGGCATAGAAGATGAAGTGGAATATGTGGGTGTTACAGAGATGTCGCTGACAGTTTGGCAATACCAGTACCCCTGCCTGTCCCCTCACTGTCCTCCACATCAACACCTCCCGCTGCGCCGGTCACTGCCCCTAGTCAGTCAGAGGAAAGTGCCACTGAGCTGGTCACCGATGCTGTTCAGTCCTCAACTAGTCTGGAGGTTAGTCGTGTTGTGTTGTTCGTGTCACACTGTTTTGTCAGTGGTTTGTGTCCTTTGTGTGATCTCTATCCAGTTTAGAACCAGTCTGGATTTTTTTATCTTATGTTTGTCAGTATGGTTTGTGTCCTTGTGTGATTCTGTTCAGTTTTTAACTATTCTTGAGCTTACTTTTGTTGTGTGGAGATTTCTTCTTCAGATCATGGAAGCATGGGAAAGAGGTATATTGGATTAAAGTGTGTGTGTGTGTGTGTGTGTGTGTGTGTGTGTGTGTGTGTGTGTGTGTGATTTCTTAAATTATATATAAGTATATAAGTCAATAAAAAGTGATGTGGGGTGGGGAGAACTTTGATAAAAAGTGTGCGTATGTGTGAGTGTTTGCCTGCCGGTGTAGGTGTTTTCTTAAAAGTGTACTTGATTATATCTCTGTGTATGTGTGTGTGTTAGTATGCGTGCACACATTTGGTGTGTACTCTAAGCTTTATGTGAGTGAAGTTTGACAGTTGCTTATTTTATATGTGTGCATGTGAGTAAATATCATTGTTCCATGTTGATTTAGAAAGTATATAAAAGGAAAACATTTAATTTTCTTCTCACATTGAAATGACTCCAAAAGGGAACAAATTGTATCACGTTAGAAAAGTGACTTTGCAATGGCTGTCACAGAAGAAAACTAGATGAATTAGTGATTGCAAGAATTTGTTGTTTGCAACTCAGATAAACTGCAGTTTCAGTTGGATGGTGACGACTATGTGAATGCATTTTGTACTGGTTGTGATTTTTGTTGAAATCATTGGTCAGATATTTCTATGTACTTCTCTAGATATTGTTTTAGTTTTCTCTAAGCATTGTGATTTAGCTTATCAGGGGATATGTTATGCCATGAAGTACAAGGATAGTACATGTTGTTATTTTGTTGGTATTCTTTCAGCCTGCGGCGGATTTTTCATTGCCAGGCAGTGCTAGTCTTGACAAATACGATAACGTATTTGTCAGCAGTTCCAGCGGTACAGTAGTTGATGGTAACCACTCTTTTTTTGTGACTGTGACTACACCAGCATGTCATTTATTTTGTTTTCTCTTTTTTTGTTTGTTTTTTTACTGCACTGAATTTTCAAACCACTTTTCACACTTGTATGTACATACGGCATGGCATGTATTATTGAATGTACAATTCGTATTGTGAGTGTATGAAATTAATTCATCTCTAAAGTCATCACTGTTGATGGGATCATCACATGCATGCAGTTTATCCACATACACTGATTTGGTTTGATTGAAAATTCAGTTACTAGAAA
Organism: Rapana venosa; assembly: GCA_028751875.1. Lineage (NCBI taxonomy): Eukaryota > Metazoa > Mollusca > Gastropoda > Neogastropoda > Muricidae > Rapana > Rapana venosa. The sequence goes on along the minus strand of CM054140.1, from coordinate 14,401,961 downwards.
AAATAACATTTGAGATAGATGTATGAAGTCATTTTAGTATAACCTGTAGAATATCCACTAAGAATCTATGTAATATTGATGTCATCATTAGTCTTATAATTTTTTATAGATACATTTTGCTTGTGTGTAATAAAGTGTGCTTGTTTCTGAACAGACAGACATACTGACAGAAATGAATGGCATATACACTAATTAGCTGGGCAGCAGGAGACACTTTGCACATGTTCTTGACTGTAGAGTAGATTGTCATGTCTTTTTATTTTATTTTTCCTCTTTTTGAGTCAATGAAATTCTGTTTTTCTTTGGCTGATTTCTTAGCTGTGTTTTTCTGTAACCTAACCATTCTTGTGATTTGTTGCAGCTTGTGTAAATGAGAGTTGACATTGTCAGTAGTTGAAGTAGAAGTTGTGTTCAGATGACATTCTTGATTCAAGGGATCTCGTAGTCTTTTGAAGTTTGCACTTATCTGTGTGTGAGAGAAACACAACTGGTTGTATGCTTGTGTGTTTTCTTCTTGACATTTTGCTTTGATACTTACTCTTTAACTGGATAGTTTGGAATAGATTACTAATAAAATACAATAATATAGATATCAATATGTATTGTAAAATAATTCATGGTGATGTTTTCACCTATTGTCAGCCACATTACAGAGATGTTTTTCATGTTTTGTTTCTAGGACAGTAGGTGTAGACTTTGTTACTGACTTGTTGATATAACTAGTTTTGTTGCTCGTTATTCATTTTAAACGGTAGAAGATGTAATGTTCATTTTTGAAGCATGTTTGGTGACTGTGCATGATGGGATGGATCATATCCTGTTGTGGTACAGGTGTCGTGTATTCTGTTATCAAGCTTGTCATTTATGATGATCATTGTTTGAAAAGTGAAAAATATGCTATTTCTCTCTTTTTCCCCTCTTCTCTTTCTGTAGTTAGTTAAAAAGGTTGTGTATTGGATAGTCAAAAGATTTGTCAAAAAATGACTCCAGAGCATAGCAAAGGAAAGTAAAGACATAGAAAGTATCAATATTTATCTTTAGAAAGAATGGCACCCACAGAAAAATAAGCATCATAACCCCCCACCCCCACCCTTTCCAGGTATGATAGGAAACAGAAAAGAAATGTTAAAATATAAGGGATATACCCTTAGATCCACTGAGATAATGTCTTGGCAAAGTACAGATGAATGAATTGTTAAGATTAAGTATGAAAAGAAGCTGAAGCTGAAGAAAATTTGAAATAAAAGAAGTGATAGAAAAGGAAGATGTTCTAATCTGGAATTTCCTGAAGATGAGGATATTATTTATATTGTGATAGGTATCCTTATGAGGATTAAGGAAATAATCTTTCATCTCAAGACGTAGAAGTTAAGACGCAGTCTGTGCTGTAAATGGGCTGTGGGTAATGTGAAAATGAAGAGGCTGAAGAAAATCTGACAGGTGAAAAGAAAAGTTGAAATACAAAATGTTTCATTTCGCATGTTGACATTTTGGGTACATAGTAGGCTAGTGAGTTTTCGCTAGCAACGAAAAAACTGAATGAATAGGGGAAATGTTTCTTCTTTATGAATCATTGTACAGAGGATGTATGTTTGATTTACAGCCTGGATTATGCTGGCTTTTTTCTCATCTGTAGATTCACACTTTCTGGTGTAGTAGTTAGTTATTGTTGTTCTCTCTCTTGTTCTCGCGACCAGTATTGTTGTTAATAACTTGTGTGAAGAAAGTTTTGGGAATGTATGGTGCTACTGTCACAACTGTGTGCAACCTTGTTGCTGTTGTAGACTTGCCTTTTCCTTCCTTTTCTTCTCTCTTTATTTTCTTGTGGTTGTTTTTGTTTGACATGTTCTTTTTGCATCATTTACTGTCAAGATAAAGAGAAAAAAGAATGTGCTGACATATTAATAGACTGATATTTGTGTTATTATACTCTGGTTGTATTTAGTTTTGCCATTTTGTGCCCTAGTGTCTTTGTCTTTCTTTTAATCTCTCAATCTCTCTTTCTCTCTTATCTTTCTCTCCTATCTTTCTCTCCTTTGCTTATCTCTATTGCTGTCTTTGTTTCTTTTAACAGGGAGTTAACATGATTTAATCTGAAAATTTCCATGGCTTAGGTTTTGATACGTGTGTTCTGTGACCTGGAGATAACTGAGTGTTTTTGTCTGGTGATGGTGACTGGTGCTGTGTAAGGGATTAGTTGTGGCTAATAATGGTTGTAGGATTTTGTATCCTGTAGAGATGTATACCTTGGACATGAGTATTGCTTTGAATCAGGCAGAATTAAAACTTCTTTTTTTTTCTGAACATAGAATGATGGCTTGAGCAGTTATAGGACTACTGCTGTCACCACAAAAGGATAAATGTAGAAATTTGGAAATTCATTTTGGTGAACTTATATTTGTAGTTTTGTTGAAGTTTTTAGAGCATTTTCTCTCTAAATAAAACCATTGAATTGTAAATGGAAAGAAAATCTATCCACCAAAAAGCAAAACAAAGCCCAAAACGATCAGACAAGAAAGGTGAGCATGCAGTTTGCATGGAATGTTTTCAGCTTGATTCTCAGCAGTAAAATCATGTCAGTGTATAGAGAGAATAAATCATGTTGGCAAAAATAAGAAATATAAACTGTCAAGTTCTATCTACATTATCTTCAGCCTCAGCTGTATTACCTATGAGAGGTCAGCTGTTATTCTTGGTTATGATTGTATATGATTTGCTGTTTGGAGTTGTGATAATAATCTGTAAATGAGGAGCATTTTGGTACATGGGTATTGGCAAGCATGAATGGCACGGTAGCAGACATTAGGACAGAATTTTATGTAAATTTTATTGCTTGATTCATACAGTCTGTACAGTTGATTTTATTTGATAGTTTATTGGATGCATGTAGAATGTATTTTTTGCTCTAACATGTTAATTCAATTTTTGAAGCTTATGCATTTTTGAGCACCAATAAAGCTGAATGATGTGTGTACCAAATCTACTGACTTTTAAAGCTTTGCTTACTAGTTTCATTGCTTAGTGTTTCTGTAATGCTTTGAAGCATGTACTGTATAGAAATGGAAAATGTGCATCAAAGGTGTAAAGCAGTGGTGGTTTAAGGAGGAAGCATAATGCCATCCCTACTTAATGCAGGTATAAAGAAGTCTAATGGAGGCTTCCCTCTCTCTGCTTGAGGTTTGGTCTGACATGTGGCAGTGCTGGATGAGGGAATGTAACCCAGCTGCAGCTGATGAGGTGATGGGAATGTTAACCCAGCCCTAATGTCCTCATCTTCAGCCACAGTCCTGAGTGCTCAGTTCTTCTCCATTGCAGGCCAGGGGATGAGCAACGACCTAGATGGCAGCAGTCTCTCCACCCTCGATGATGATGAGGAGGAAGATGATGATGATGATGATCTTGCCGATGTCATGTTGCCTGACCAGTCTGCAGCCCCCAACTCACAATCCCACACCCCCCTCCTCACCCCTCACTGCATGGCAGGTATAGTGGAGTGGAGGATGTCGTGATGGGTTGATCTGTCCACAGAGTGCTAGCACTTGTGTGTGTGTCTGTCGTCAGCACCTTTTTTCACACTGAGACAGATTTTTCATACAGTGATAGTAGTTGTACATTTCCCAGAAGCAGGCAGCAGCAGCAGCAGGTTTGCTCATTTAGATAGTGGCAGTTGAGTGGCTCTCTGACTGCCTTATTTGTCGTCTCCTTTTCACATCAGGACAAGTTCCCCATATGCTGGTACTGAGTTTGATACTCCCCCAAATTGTGAACTACCAGCAAAGAACATATTGTGGACTCACAGCCCAGGTGGCATTTGCATATACAAACTCCATTCTGATGGACAGCATAGCCGAGCGGTCAAGACTGTTCAACTTCAATCCCATGGGTCCATGAAGTCATGGGTTCGAATCCTGGTGGCATCTGGTGAATTAAGGGTGGTTTTTTATGATCTCTCAGTAACTGTACAGACTTGTCAGTGCCTTAATTCCCTTCATGTATATGCACATGCAAAAGATAAAATATGCATGTTAAAGATCCTGTAATTCATTTTGGCGTTTGGTGGGTTACAGAAACACAAACATACCCAGCATACATCCCTGAAGTTGGAATGTGGCTACCTTCATGATGGGCAGAAACGGCCACATACGCAAAATCTTGCCATTGGTAAACCTCAGAGCTCTAGCCGAGGAATGAAGACTCCCCCCCTCCACCCCCCTCCCCCCCAATACTAAACGTCATACAAACAGAAGCCTGAGTGACATTTGCATGACACATCCCAGACTGGATTTCCATTGTTACATCTATCTTGGCAAAAGCACTGAAACGTGACCAGTGATTAATTTTATCAGAGAAGAGTGAATCATGTTGATCCTCTACTGCTTATGAGTCAATTCCAAAAAAGAAATCTTCACACAATTGGCATCAGGATAGAGTTTTTTGGTGTTTCTGGGGCAGTTAAAATCATTGCACATATATACTTTCCCCCTGCCTCTCTGTTGTGCTGTCTGTGCTCATATGCTGTACATGTTCTGTGTATGCTTGCGGGCAGGTAAATGTCTGTGTGAGTGTGTTATTCTAGAATAGTGTTGTGAGTCTGTTACTTTGCCAAGCTGTTCACCTGTATGGAGGAGCCTTTGCTCCAAATGTATTCAGTGAGACTGTATACCTGAACCTGATGTGATGGCTTTTTGAGATGTCTTCAATGTATTACTTCCATTTTGTGGGGAAACAAAATGATTGAATATGGAAAAATCTTACCATTGGTGAACCTCGGAGAACCTGCCGAGGAACAAAACCAACAAAATCCATTTTGTATTTTTGTTTCGGGTATATACTTTGTCTTTGGAAGGTGATTTGTTTCTGCCAAATGGTTCATTCTTATCAGTTTTCACTCAGCTTACTGTGGTAGGAGGTGATCAGTTCTCTTCCACACAAAAAAAGACAATTTTAACCGAGGTACTGTGATAGTGCCTATCATTACTGTTTAACTTCAGGATGACATACTATTTTTTGGTGTGGCGGAAACTTTGTTTTGCGAATTAGAATTGAATCAATCTGAATTGTTTGCCAATTTGGCCTCAGTTTTGTCATCTGATAATACTACACCAATGGTGAAGCATCTGAATGCATTTCTCACGCTTTTGTTGTGGAAGTTTGTTGAAGTTGTGATGGAAGAAAGAAGCTAAGTCAGGGCAGAGCATTCTCTCAAGACAAATTGGACGAGGAGGAGCAGCTAACTTTCCACATTATTATTGGAGAGGTGTTTCTAGGAACTGGAGAATTCTGCTAAGCACAGGATCTAGGTATACAGTCTGGTCTAGTTTGCTATGTGTGAAAGGTTGTATCTGTAGGCAGATATTCTCTCTGGTCAGGAATTCCATCTATTTTGCCTCTTTAAGATAACAACAGTACTTAAACCATTTTGGTTTGCATAAATGTTTTGCGAACAAAAAAATGTGACCCCCAAAAGTGAGATAAATGGCTGTTAAAACAAAATATTCTAACAACTTAAGTGAACTTCAGATTATTGATTAATTTTTGGGGGTGTATGCTATTTAAAAGGGATGTAGAGCTATTGATAAAGTTTTTTAATTGAAGATTTTATCCAATTTTCTGAGGATGTATCATTCATAGATGGAATTTCTTTTTTTGTGTGGATGAGTTGGAACTTTGAAAGGAAAGGGTCTCTAGACAGTCATCCCTGTTTTTCTGAATGAAAAAAAAAGAAACCCAGGAAAAGCAAAAAAAGAAAGAAGAATCCCTTTAACAGTAAGTTGAGCAAGCTAGTCTGATTATTTTAGATGTTAATTTGTGCAAGTTTGCTGATTCCAAGAAATTGTAAATGTAAACCAAAAAAAAGAAGAATTAATTGAGGTGTTGTTGTATGGACATTTTTCTCATCTCCACCCCTTGCACCTTCACACATAACAGGGAGAAAAACCATGAAGGGAATCTCCTCACTCTTCATTACATTTTTAAAGACTGTTCTGAAAGACCTTGTTTTCTTTCAGAGGCACTGTCGTTGGAACTTTTGGATGTGTATTACATGCAATTTTGATGTGCAGTTGTCTTGATGCTTGCTTCTTTTATCTGTTGATGTGTTTTGTTCTCTGTCATGGGCATCCATTGCATCAGTTCCATCACATTTCATTCCATCATATCCACCGCAGTTATTGGATCAGCCTGTTGTGAGAAGAGTGTTGCTTGTACTTAAATGTGTGTTCTGTTGCGTCTGTCCTTTGTGAGAATAGTTTTATTCAGTGTTAAACAAGAAAGTTGTACAACTTTTCAAAGAAAATGCAGTGAATGTTGTAGAGAAAGGGATCATAGTATTGTGTATGCTACCTATGTCGTGTATAGATAATGTATGCTGTAAACATTACATAGTGGAGATACATGGTGAACAGCTGTAGTCTTTGCACAGACAGTAATCCAGGCTGCATTTTGCTTTCCTGCAGAGGAAACGGGTGGTCCTTGGGTTGTGTGGACAGAAGATTTCTAGAGTAGCACGCACCATGCTGGCTTTGTGCATGTGTGTGTGTTGCACAAGTTTGTAAGTGACCCTGGGACTAAAACCCTCACTGTAGCTATCATGTAGAACGTAGCGTTTCACAGACCGCTTGCTGTGCTTACACATACCTCTGTTGTTGTTTTTTTCCCTCCTCAGCACCTTAAAGCCTTTGTTTGTCGTGTGTTGTAAACATTTGGTGTGACATTCTGTGATAAAGTTTAATGTAAATACTCAAAAAGCAAAACAACAAAACCAAGAAACCAGCCTGTTATTGAGAACACTTCAGTAGAATGTAGAAGAATTGTCATTTTTCTTTTTTTATACAAACCTTTGCTTAACACCTTTAATCATTTGTGTGTGAATTGAAGGCTGAATTACTCACTGATAACACTTAGAGATCATCTTCTCTTTGCCATGTAAAAAAAAATTGAAGGTAGAAAAGTTGGAAACAAATCTTGGAAGATTTAGCTGGGAAAAAGCCAAGAACTAGGTACAGTTTTTTGCTTTTCTTTTAATCATTACATAATAAATACAGGTAATGATGATCAGTCATCTAGGTGCAGTGGCTACAGCAATAGACAGCTGAGGTGACAGGTTGATCTGTTCATAGGGTTTTAATAAATTGTTGTGACATATCTTTATAGGATCTTTCATTTGCTACAGGCTGAAGGAAAGACTGGCCGCTCTGTCATGTATAATTGACATTGTATTTTGAGACTGACTCAAATTGTCAAACCAATACTTTGTTTATCCCACCATTCTCCTGTCAAAGCCCTAATATATTCCTTGCCGATGTCAGTGCACATTATAAAGTAAAAAAGAAGTGTACAGTAGGTCCCAGCCTTGCAATCTTGAATTTTTGTAGTCTCCTAAGCATGATCTGCATCCTGATAAATCGCGATCTGCATCCTGATAAATCGCTATCAAGTACCAGAAAAACTCAGCAACAAACAAATAAAAAAAACCCTCAGATTTAGCTGCTCTTTATGTGTAGTCTCCTGTGGACTCAGTTTTGATTTGTCCTCTATTTCCAAACTTGCCGTGAGTTGTGATGATTTAAGTTTGGCATTGCAGCTAAAGAGACTTTACTGTCATCAGTAGGGGGCACATGTAGGAGGGGTGTAGCATATTTCAGACAAAAATAGGGAATTCTGAACAGCCTGTAAGTTACCTTGCAACAGTCTGATCATTGGCCTTATGGTGGTCTTACAGTTGTAATTCCTGTAAACTATTGGCTACAGGAAAGGAACGAAGAACAAGCTTGGTAGGGTTGGGACAAGTGTAAAAAAACCCAAACCCAACCCCTCTTAACCCCCCATCCCTACCTCCACACACACACACACACACCAACCAAATAAGTAACCTGTGGATGAGTAGCAGGAACAGTTTAAAAGCAAAAGCGAACCTAATTTTTGTAAAGGAGGAAAGGAAAGGAGGTGTGGAGAGGGAAAGGGTAAGGTAGGGTAGGGTAGGGTAAGAGGCAACTTTGAGCATTTGCAAAGAAAGGCTTTAAGATTTTGGCATCCTTCCATATCTCTGTGCTACCCATTTTATTGTTCATACACAACATAATTTCTACCCCCTCTTTTGAATGTTACCATTTTCTGTGGCTGTTTGCACTGTTCTGTATGATGGTGCTGTATTTTTTTTTGGTCACAGTATAAAGTTGTTGCACCTCTTATCTATCAGGAGCAGTATCAATTTCAATATCTTTTTTTATTTTTGAACTTCACAGTCAATATTTGCAATATTAACCACAGCAGCATTTTTATTTTTGTACACCGTAATCATAAAGGCACTGTAAATAACTGGAGTATATTTATATTTATGTAAAATTTTTTGTGTGTTGTAACTTTGCTCATTCGTGGCCAACTGAAGAGTATCTTTTTTTTCTCTCACAGACTTTTTTTTTTTTAAAACTTCTGTAGAAAATTGTAGTTTGTAGTGTAATTCAACTTCTAATCGATCTTTAGTTTTCGATTTGAAAATTTACTTGTTTTTGTTTCATCAACGTGTGTGTATGTGTGTGTGCGTGAGAGAGAGAGAGAGAGAGAGAGAGAGAGAGAGAGAGAGAGAGAGAGAGAGAGAGAGATGGAGAGAGGGAGAGAGAGAAAGTGAGTGTGTGTACTCTTTGAGTGTGTGCATTCATCTGCACATGTATGTGGGCATGCATATAGTTATTTCTGAGTGCATATTGCCAATTTTACGTACTATATATTGAAGTTATTATTATAATTTTCTTTGGTCACAGTCACAATAAAGAATGACTCTTTCCCCCCAAAACCCCCCCCAACCCAACAACAAACAAAAAAACCCCACCAAAAACAAATGAACACCCCCCCCTCCCCCCCCAAAAAAAAAAACAACAACCACCCCTCATTGTTAAGCTGATTGCTTGTCCTTATAGACAAAATTTAGGGGAGATGTTAAATCTATTTATAGTGGATATGTCCTGCTGGTAATACTTTCCCTCCCCTCTGAAATGTTTTGCTTATTGCTGTTACCCAGCACATAACCCTGTCTCCCTTTTGCCAAAACAGACAGCCAAGATTTCTGTAAAAAATGATAATCTGAGAAGCATAACAAAACTTAGATATCTGTTTTTGTACTTTGTTAATCGTATTTGATGCATTTTTTCTTCTTAAACCTAAACACTCTTGGTATAGTTATTTTTTCTTGTTAAAATCCAATCATTTTATAGATGATTGGATTGTTTTTTTTTTTTTTTTTTAATCTAATGGACTTTATGTGATTTCAGCCATGTTATGTTTATCTGGTTGTTCAGGCTGTAAACACCAACTTGTGTGGCAGAATATAGAACTTGCATTCCTTGCTGTGATTGCAGTAAATTACTGATGTATTGCATTGTTTTTGCCTAGAGTGGGGTTGGTAGTGCTGTACTGACTTTGTGATGGTCAGAAGCTGTTCATCTGCTGTGTCTAGGAATTTGTAGAAGAAGAGTGTTGACATTATGTAGATGTTTGTAATGTCTGTATGAGCTTTGTGGGTAAACTAAACTAAGCCAGCTTTATAGTTAAGTGCTGAAGAACAGATGCATGAGAGAAAAACATGTCGGGTTAAAAAAAATCAGTCATACATCGAAAAGCATAATTTACTATATGTTGAAGATGATGTACAAGATAATTGTGTGTTATCATTTGTCTCTTTTTCTTATGTATTAAATGTGTCTCAGTGCATGTTTTTAATGTTAAAAAGTGGATTTATAAACGAAAGAGTGAAATTCTTTTCTGATTTGTATTTTGCTTTTCAGGTTCTCAAAGCATTGATTATAAGATGAATTGTTCATTCATTTATTATCACTATACACATAAATATTCTTTCCGTTGATGTTTGAACAGTCACATTTATTACACAATTTCATTCATCTGTTTCTTTGTTTTATTTTTCATCCATTCCTTTCTTCTAAAACTAATTAAAGACACAACATGGCATGCTTCCTTTCTTTTTTGAAAGTAATAATTTTTTTGGTTCCAGGTAACAATAACGCGAACCACCACTGGCTTGCACTTTGTTGATCTCTTACAGTCATTGATGTTTTCCTTGCTTTTGTTTTTCTTTTCATCCACTGTGATTTTGGGCATCTGTTGTTTTGTTTTCTCTCTGTGTTCTGAATTATGCACTGTGCACTGTCTGCCTCACTCTGCTCAGTGAGAGTGGTGTTCTGTTTTCAGCACTGAAGTTCCCTAACTTTCCCTATTGACAGTTGACTGGTGAGAAACGTAACCCCGTCAGCATGTTTCCGTCGTTTGGGATGGCTGCTTTCAGTCACATATTTCGGGAGGGGCCAGGCATTTTCTGTTTCAGTTCTGGTGTTGAGTTCTCTTTCTTTTTTTCCTGTACGTTTATTCCCCGTGGTTGGTTTTTTTGTGTGTTTTGGTTGTAGTGAGAAGATTGTATTGTGTTATTATTATTATACGCCAGTTTATTGTGTTCCCGGTGTTGAGTATTTTTTTTCCATTTTTATTGTAACGGGTACAGGACTGTGCTTTACAACACTGTGCAGTCTGGTATACACTCATGCATGCAAACACACACGCCAACATGGACACACACAGACACACAGAGACACAGACAGACAGACAGACACCTGCACACACACACACATGCATACACGCACGCGCGCGCGCACGCACGCACACACTCTCTCTCTCTCTCTCTCTCTCTCTCTCTCTCTCTCTCTCTCTCTCTCTCTCTCTCTCTCTCTCCAGGGCAAGTTTGTGCAGTTTGGTTTTAACTTTTTCCCCTGAATGTATTAGTTTTTGCTTTTTTTTATTTTAATGACAGGTGTTTTTTTTAGCTTTTATTTTATTTTTTCCCTTTTTTGGGTGTCTTTTGTTATTTCAGTGTGTTCATATCCACAGTTTTCATGTTAATTATTGTGACATGTGCCATAGCTAGAAAACATTGGTTGACAGTAATGTGTGATTAAAAAAAAAAATTAATTAAATTTTTTTGGTTTTGTTCATGCATGTGTGGTGGTGTATAAGAAAACTGTGTAGGCTTGATTCTCCCCAGTTACCGAATCACCCCTTCCTGTGTATCATTGATTCATCCAGTTGTACAGATGTGATCAACATAACTGTTTATTATGGTTGAATTGATTGACGTGTGTGTGGCAGGGCATGTCTAGATGTGGGCTGTGTATTGATCAATGTGTATGTATTATGGTGATTCTTTGAGCAGTCCATATTTTTTTATAAATTAAATTTTTAAAAAATTCATCCCTCAGGCTATTGCAAGTGTTAAAGAAATTTGATAAGACCATTCCTTAAATTTTATGTATTTTTTTGATAATTCTACTGCTCCCAGTGAATGTGTGGTGGCTAATGTTTGCTCAGTGTGAAAGTACAACTATTACTGAAAGAATGTGTTGTGTGTGTGTGTGCGCGCACACGCAAGGAAATTAGACATGCAGGTCAAATACAGGAATCAATTCCAGTAAGCAAGGAAGAAAAGCAGCTCAAAACTTTCTTTGTAGGTGATTAGTAATTTCATTACCCCCCCCCCTTCTTTCTTTTTTTAATTTATTTCTTTTTTTATAGACATTTGTCAAACATTGTTACATCATATTAGTTTGGAAAAAAGAAGCATTTTTGTGGTGTAGAGTGTTACATTACAAATCCTTGAACAAGCTACTGGTGCCACATTCATAATGATGTAAAGTAACTTAAAACCAAACTGAAACATGTTGGCACTTAGTCATATTCTGTCCTCATTTTGTGTGACACAAAGCACAGAAAGGCTTCTGTACTGTCCCGCACCAAAGGTTGGTCTCCTCTGAAAGTTGCCTTGGTTTGTAAAGCGGCTTCTTAGGGAATCACCAGTGCATGAATTTGATGTATTGTTTGTGTTCAGTAAGTAATATGGCATTGCTTTTTTTTTATGTTGGTTGGTGGTGTGCTTTGTGTACTACTGTACATGTTTATTGTAGCTGGTGAATTTAGAAACTTGGGCATGTTGTGAAAATGAGCTTATACTGATTTTCAAGGTCAGGAGATAAAATGGCAGTATCTTCTATACATATTTAGATTTTATATGGAAGTGAAAACTGAATCATCTCGTATATCAAATTGATTTTTTTTTTTTGGAATGAAGAAATTTAGCACAGCTGGTACAACATAATGCTCAGAAAACACAAAAAGGCTTAGATTAGAAATGCTTTAAAGGCTTGCAGCTTTGGTGGAAGCTTTTTTTTTAATGTGAATTATTTTTGATGCTACAGTAGTTCTTGCCAGGCCAAGTGTGCGGTATGCCATAGGCATATAGAATCGTTTTGTAAAATCTGAGGGTCACTTGAGTGACTACCTCCTTGGCTTGTGTGTGTGTGTGTGTGTGTGTGTGTGTGTGTTATTGAATTCAAATCAGATGAAAACTCTGATGACCAGATTCATGGATAAGATAATGCTTAAATAGTATGTTGATGTGTTTATCTAATCAGTAATGTTGAAAGATTGTAGAACACTTGATATAAAAATGAAAGAAATAAGGATGACAGCTCTTCCTTTTCATAGTGTGAAATGTTTTTTTTCTGAATTTCGCAACCATGGACTTCCTTAGATAGAAAACATAAAGACCTGACTCTGCTTTTGGATATCTTGAGGAAAACTATTTCCAAGCAGTCTGTCATAAGGTCATTTTATCTGCTGTTAAATCTGTGACAGTCTTTTCAGCTGAAAAGTTGAATTTTTTGTGATTCTGATCATGGTTTCATAATTTAACAACTTTCATTGTTACTTCATTTTAGCACCATGAATTTTGTGTATAGTTAAGGGTTATACAGCTTATATAAATAATTCAGTCAATTAACAAGTTACATCCCAAGACTGATTTTGTTTCTAATGGAAATTTTGATTTTTAGACTTAGCAATGTTGCCAAAAATTTGTCCTACAGGTGAGAAAATAAACAACAGCAAACAAGCTGTATAAGAAAATCTGTGCATCAGATTCAAACTTAAATAAAAATGTATGTTAAAACCCCCCTCCCTCCCCATTATGCAGATCATTTGTTGAATTAAATTGGGTAGTTTTGGTATCTTCCTTTTTGGATTTGCTAACCTTGGTTTTTTTTGCTTGTTTGGGTTTTCATGTCTTTTCTGCATTGCCTTTGGGAATCAAAGGTATTTTAATTGACCCCCCCCCCCCCCTTTTAAAAAAAATTAAAAATAGCATATTGTGTAATTAATGCTAAAAGATGACACTACTATTTTAGAGTCAGAAGTAAAATATAGCTGTCCTTGATTGAAAATGCTCTTTGATATTGCACAATGTGGGGTTGTGTCAGAAGCCTTTTAAATAATGTATTTTTAGTGCCCTTGTAAAAAAAATTGCTGGTCTGGATATAATGAATAAATGGAAGGAAGACAGACTGGATATTTTTAAAAGGCTTTGAAATCTGATGAAAAATGCACAAAAACATGGGGACAGCTCACATTCTGTGTCGTGACCCACTCAGAAAGATAACACATTCACACACACATCTACGTGCGCACACCCTCGCACCACACACACACACACACACATTTATTCACAGATAATGATTTTATATACCTACATTTCCAATGTAACTGTTTTGTCTTTGCCAGTGAGTTAGCTTTGTTTTGGTACACTGTATATCTATTACACACTGACAATGTAATTGTAAAGGAATGAAAAGTGCAAGGGGACTAAAGGTGGCCTGTGCTGTGTGTGACAGAATCCCTACTGCCTGTGGGGAAGGCTGCAGGAGGCTTGCCGTCACCAGGACCACTCCCTTTAGCTCCCCTGGCGGACATGGAGCCAGCGCCGGACACCACCTTGCCCACCACCCAGCCTGTGTCCACGGTGGTGGACTCCTCCACCTGGCCGGGCCCTGCAGGGCGTGGCTCTGCCAGTCTGCCCGCCAGCCCCACCATCAAACCCCTCCACACCTCCTCCTCCTCCGCAGGATCCGCCATGTCCGATGGCCGCCTCTCCCCCACCAAGGGGGACCGTGCCGACCGTTTCCGCCTGGAGCAGAGGAAGTTGCTGTCTGCCATCAGGTCTGACCCTAAGCTGGGGATCACAGCGGACGAGGGCATGACCTCTGCCATGTCTGATCCTAGACTGAGCTCCTTGTCGAGGGAAGAGGACGGGGGGCCGGTGATCTTTGAAGGCCTGGAGCATGTGGTGTCCATGGACAAGGCAGAAGACACACAGGGGGAAGCGGCAACCTTGCCTGTGTCGGGAGATGGACAGTTGCCCACGCAGACTGTTGTCGCTGCTGAAATCTACCCTCCATCTGTCTCTGAACAGCAGGTGCTGGACCAGTCTAGGGTAGAGACTGTGGAAAGTGTCTCCGTGATGTCTGCCATTGAGAAGATAGAAGGAACTGGAGCAGTGTCACCTGTACATAAGAGTAAAAACTCTGCCTTCAGTGCAGAAAGCACGGAGACGAAGGTGAAGAAGATGGAGCGCAGCAGCTCTGGCAGTAAGTTGCAAGGGTATACAGACAGCTCAGGCCGCTCAGGAATCAGACTTGGCACAGGATCTACCAGCAAACTGGACTCTTCCAATGTTCGTTCCAGTCCTGTGACAGGAGGTGGAAAGTACTCTGCTGTCTCCAAGACACGACCGTCCACTGTGAGTATAGGTCAGCGTCGCAGCAACATCACAGGCCTCAGCAGCCCCTCCTCTCCTCAGTCCAGCTCCCCAAAGTCGGTCCTTTCCCGGTACCCTCCTGCTGCAACTCCCCCGTCGTCCGCTTCGCGACGCCCCATCACCTCTCTGCCTCCCTCGTCCACAGCGCTGTCTCGTTCCACCTCAGGATCTGTGACGGGCTTGGTGCGTCGCCCTGCAGCCTACTCCAGCAGCCCCGATTCCTCTCCACGAGCGCTGTCTTCCACCAGCTCAGATTCTTCCCCAGCTTCTCTTGGAACAGGAGCACGGACACGTCGCGGGTCGGGAGAGAGGAGCGCTGGGGGCATGAGGGACAACGCAGCATTGTCCCGCGCAAGTGGCAGCAGCAGCAGCAGCTCTGCGGGTAAAGCTGGTGTGTCCTTCAGAGGTGGAGTGGGTAGTAGTCCTAGGAGTACTGCTGGGAGTGGTGGTGGTAAGAATTTGTCGGGCAGTACTACCCCTCTCCCTAGATCAGGGACAAACGGGGCCTCCAAGGTTTACTCCTCTGTGTCAGCTACAGGCACATCGGCTGTGGGTGTTGGGGCCAGTAAAGCCAGTCTGTCTTTATCCTCTGTGGTAGAAAGCAGTGGCCTCTCTACAAAGACCATCTCCAGCATTTCCAGTGACAGTGGCATGAAGGGTTCTGCTGCTGCTGCTGGTGCTGCTGGAGGTCGATTCCATGAAAAAAGTCAAGACCAAAAATCTACAGAATCCAGCAGCCTCTCTTCTGGTGCCAAAGATCTCAGTTCTGATCGCACGCCACGCTTTGTGTAGTAGTGCTTTGAACAGAGTGGTCTGTGGACAGTGTGGCGTTGTGCAACGCAGTGTGTTAGGAAGGGATCATGACTGTCTTCAGTACGGAGCAGACTGAGTGTGTTTAGGCTTGGCCCCCTGTCAGATGTGGGCCTGCCTTCAGAAAGAAAACTGCAAAGCCACTTGAATTTAAATTGTTTTCTTGTCTTTTTTGCAAGTTGTTCAACATAGTTCGTACGTTTATTGTAGAAAATGGTTTATACAACTACGGAAGAAAGATTGCGATCGTGACTGAGAGACTTCGTTAACAATTATGCCTTTTTTTAAAATGTAAAGGTAAGTGAAGTTAATGTGAAAGAAAATGATGATTAAATGCAAAGTATGTGTCACTTTTTGACTGAACAAGGGATGGAAAGATTTTTTAATGTTAGATCTGTTTGTCAGAGGTGCAGAGGCAGTTTTGTGTTAGGCAACAGATTATGGTAGTGTGTACTATTTCATATTCCATCAGTACTTTTCTAGAGATATTCTTATTGTTCACAGAAGTGTTCTTAATATTTATGGCTTTTATATGTGTCGGTGAAAACTGGAGTTTTCTCTCTCTTGGGATGTATATATCAGGTAAAAAGCAATTGAATAGAATGCATGGTAGTGCCCTGTTATTTTGAGATTGTCCTCGGAATAGAGTTATCTTTTTCTGTGACACTTTCATCCATATCTGTTCATGTACATTATATATCTGTTTTTAAAAGTGAACTAAGAGTATTTATACAACTCTCATTCATGAAAACTCATGTGTTTTATGCCTAGAACATACCAGATATATGTGTATGCAGTGTGTGAAAGGACAGACCCATTTTTTAATATGATGAAAGTTACTTTTCTGGGAATTCCAGATTAAAAGCAGTACAGTTTGGGTTTATTGGGTTTTTTTAGGTGCTGAGTTTTGGACATACATTTTAAATTAGATGCAGTTGCATAGTGTATTATTAAGTAATTTTTGGGTGTGTTGTAAACTCAAGTTTTACTAAATGATGAAGTTGACTACATGTTCTTTCTGAAAAGAAGGAAAGGAGTGGGAGCAGATGTTAATCAAACCATCATTCACTTAAATTTTGAAATTGAGTTGGGATTTTTTAATTGTTGTCTATAAGAGGAAAACAAATCAGTGATTGCTCATAGTGAGACATTTCTTGTCGAAAAGTTATGATAAAGTAATTTTTAAAAGTTTCAAAGAAGGCAGTTCAGTATAAACTATGTAGGAGAGTCATGGGCTGAAATTAAAATTGAAAGGGTGTATTAAAATAGACCTTTTTTTTCATTACAAAAAAAAGGCCAAATTGTTGCATACTGGCTTCTCAGGTAGCTTAAGATAGGGAGATTTTTATTACATGAGAACTGTTGGAAGTCAAGAACGTTGTGATTTTACAGAATATCAATAATTATACCAGACAGTGGATAATCCATAGAAATGCATGCATGTATTTCTCACTATAGCCTACCTAGGTCACCTACTGTAGACAAACTGCTGTGATTTTATTTTATCATCTTTACATGCATACACAGGCAGAATAGAAAAACACGATCATTATCAGTATGTTATGTAATGGAAGCTTAGATGCCTGCAGTATGTGTGAATTTTTGAAAGAAGAATCATGAGAGCAAAGACTGGAGTGCAGAGGAGGAAAGAAAGAGTCCCTAAGATGAACTGTGGGTTGGAGATATATTTCTGTGTGTGTGATCATTACGATACAAACAGATATAAGAATGGGCTCACCTGAAAAGTAAAGCATTCTTCTGCTTTTTGATTTCTCATGAGTACTTGTGTTTCTATCAGTATACTATGAACATGAGTAGTTTGCTTTTTTCAGGAGATAACGGTTTCATAGTTTTGAGCTCTGTATATCAATAAAGAGCTCATTCTTCACTCATGATTCGTTTTCTTTTGGCATGAACACACACATGCACGTACACATGCATGCGTGCACGTACACACGCATGCACACTTAGACACACAGACAAACACACACTTTTCATTATACAGCAGAAAACTATCACATGTTAAATAAAAATCTAAGTACTTCTATTGTCATGTAGATAAAACAAACTGTGTTGTCCAAGTCACAGCATTTGTGATCACGTGTATAATAAATATGGCTGTAGCATGTCTAGTCATTTTGCTTGTTCTCACAAACCTCAGATGACTGATATTATTTGATAAAATCCAGACTGTATCGAATGCAGAATTTATCCATGTCTAGATGAGAAAATGTAACTTTTTTTAGTCATTGATTAATTGTACCATTTTTAAGTAGTCGATTAATTGTATCTTAAAAAAAAAAGTCATTGATTAATTAAGTGTACCGACAGTATGCATGCTTCCTATCATGTGTATTTATTCCTTTATGGAGTGGAAGTGATGATGTTTTCTTGATGTACGTCAGGTACAGGTATATGGGAAAAAACAGAATTGTCTTTAATTGAGAATAAATCTTCAGACATCCATGTGAAAGTGACTTTTTCCTAGAATTTCTGAATAGTGCTTCCCTTGTCAGTTTGTAGGACTGTTAGGAACTCATGCATAGTGTATATATATAACTGAAACATTTTATCTTTTTAACTCTTTCATGTAGTAGTAGTATATAAAGCAGAGGACAAAATGGCTGTCTGTGGCAGAAGCAGCTTTGTTGTAGATGACATGCCTTCTTTTAAAAAGTTGTTTCTTTGTGTTTCCCTTTTTTCTGTCTTGAAGGAATTTCACTTGCAACAATATGTGAAAACTTCTGATAACTGGCAGGAGGAGAACAGGAGTCACTTTTAACAAAGCATTGAAAAGATCAGCGAGAGCTGGATGCCATTGTAGATTTGTTGGTTAAATCTGTGCAATTCTAAAGCATTGAAGTGAGTGATCATAGAAGAAAGAATAGGACTGTTTATTTATGCCCATTGTATTTACTAACTTTGGATTCACAGTGCATAAAAGATTTGGTCAATGCACTTGGCTGAATTTTAAATAATTCACAAGTTCAAAGAAAAAAAGGTGGAGCGAAAGAATGCAGTCAGATGGAAGACTGTAGAGAGTAATGTATTTATTCTCCAGCTGTTTATTCCTTCCCAGAGTTTTATTCGTTTTGCAAGTCGAATAAGTTATAAAACCCAAGGTTTAACTTGGAAGTTTGTTTCCAAAAAAACTTCTTAAGTTTGACATTTCAACAGTATTTATTTTCCTCTATGGTCCTTCAAGAGAGAGAGAGAGATGTGACAGAATCGAAAAGCAAGTGACAATTTTTTTTATACTTTTGGTGAATTCTGTCAAATTGGCAAAGGCCTGCTCTTTACAAAAACTCTGGCAAGCAGATTCTCAAGGCCTTATCAATTTTGGAATCATTTACAGTAATTTTTGCTAGGCTGACAACACACACACACACACACACACAACCACACACACACACACACACACACACTATTGTTAAACTATAATATAATGGAAAGAAAAGTGCCTTCATTCAATCTGCATATCTAACATACATTTTGTCCGGTAAAGACCTCTCTTGTTGGTATACATTGTGTTGGTTTATTAACAAAAGTTCCAAGGCCAGCATTAGATGCGTGAAAACAATGTCACTTCTCATTGCTAACATGTATTATTTGACATGTAACTGCTAACATACTTTTATCTCTTGCTGCTGTGAAGTTTTTACCTGATCCATCTTGTTATACACCTAACCCTCTTTTCCGTCCTGCTGTTAGAATGTAGTGAACAATTTGTAGATGTTAAAATATTCATCACATGAGCATGTTTAATAAAAAAGGAATTTGTTTACTTTTTTGTATTTCATTTTTATATTGCTGAAGTATCTATCAGTTTAAAAAACCCAACCTGCCGCGGGTTGTGTGAAATTGGGCAATTATACATTTAATATTGATGTCACAGTTTTCAGGCAGTATTCTGTGCAGCTTTGTTAAGCTGTTTTTGGTACTGTTCTTTCTCATAGATATTGTTGTATGATCTGATACTGTATGTTTTCCCATTTTCTGCTGTACTTATCTTTTTACGGCCCTGCTGTGTACTTACGTAAATGGAATCTCATCAGCGCTTGCATGATATCAGAAAATGTCTTTAGTCTCTGGTCTCATGACCAAGGTAACTGAAAACTGTATGCGACTTTTTGAAATTAGCTCTGATAAAAGCAGTTGAAATTGTGATAATAGTGTGAAAAATATGATTAAGGAGGGCAGGCTAGTGAGTAGACGTTTGAAATCTCCCAGTCCTTTGGTGTTGTGAAGGATCCAACATGACTTCATGAAGTTTTATCAGACCATGGTTAGTCTGCTTTAGCAAAGTGGTGTCCAGTTGGTAGACAGCAAAGTGTTAGATTTTGCTTTGTGAGGTGGCAAGTGTTCCGGAGTGGCTGAATTTACAAATTTACTTAAATTTTGAGATACCAATAGAAAAGTTTGGCATTTGGAAGCATGAAATCTTAATATGAGTGTATGTGTGGGCTGTGATATGTATTTAAAGATATATGAGTCTGAAAGGTTCCTAATTAGAAATTTTTGTTTAAGACTTTTACACAACTTTTGTAATATTTTTATTTGAGGGAGTTATACATTATGAAATCGTTCACATTTTGTACAAAATTATTTGGTTTGTCACATTTGTATATACTTCTTCCTTTTTTTTGTCAGTTATATTGTAGTTTGGAAGGATAGCAACTTCCATCTTGCCTGCTTTTGGTATAAAAAGAGATAATTATATGATAATTCTGATGCTGAGTATGTACTGCATGAGTGTGTGTGTGTATGTATGTATGTGTGTGTGTGTGATTGGTGGTATGTTTGTATGTAGATCTGTACTTCTGCTGATCAATGTGAACAATGTTTGGTGAAAGATGTGTAATGTTCAGGTAGCACACTTACCTATGCAAAGTTGAAAACAGCAAGGCATGCATACAAATGTGCAATATTTGTGCTATATTGATTCTCTCTTCTGTTGTTGTTGTGATATCTTTTCCTTACTTGCTGCATGTTCTGCTAGTATGTTTTCAGCCCAGTCATGTACATGCATACGTGTATTCCTTTGTTCTATATTTCATCCGCTATCCTGTGTATGTTTCTCTTCTCTGATTCTGTCATAGGCTCACGTTGTTTAAAAAATGTGCAGATTAATTAAAAAATTAGGAACATTTTTTTTGTTTTTTTGTAAAATTACTGTGAATAAGATATAACTTCATAAGAATGTTGTAAAGAAAGTTGCTAGTGACTTGTTGGTGAGCCTGATCGGTTGTGCCAGTATTTGAAATGTGTGCAGAGAAGGGTGAAGATTGCGGCAATGGTGAATGAAGGGCGGGGTTTGAAATGGATAGGTTAAAGGGGAACATTTCATAGAAACTAGCCTTTTATAAGGGGGGAAATGGGGTGGGGAAGGGAAAGGGTAACAGAACTGCAGCCAGACAGTTTAAACAGATTTAAAAAAAAAAATTGGAAGAGATTGGTTGTGAAAGATGTGCCAGTCAGTGAATCGACCGCCAGTGTTGTATGGCAATTGATTGTGAATAATTCTGAAACCAGTGATCGGTCAATAGTGCATTCAGACCAGGTGGGGGGGGGGGGGGGGGGGGGGGGGGGGGGGGGGGGGGGGGGGGGGGGGGGGGGGGGGGGGGGGTTACTGGGTGGTGGGGGTGTGGAGAGCAACTCGTTGTTGTTGTTGTTGTTAGTATGATGTTATCTACAGACTGTCCAACTGCCTACACAATTATGATCACTATTGACTCAAGCTAGATTAGTGAAGAGAAGAGGCCTAAGCGGAATCCAATTCTATGATACACTGAGTAATTGTCAGAAGACTGTCCAGATAAAAGTAAAATGTAAAATGCTCAAGCACTGGAATATCATCAGTCAGTAGTACTTCTTGTTGATGTGTCCTGTGGACATAAGAACAGGTACTTCTGTACACCATCAGACTGACCCAGCAACACTGCAGGGTCTCTTCTGGAAGGTGGCCTGAATAGGCGTGACACTGATAGCTCCATGTAGCTCAGGGGTCTCTCAGAATAAGAATATTTCCAGTTGTTTGAGTCTACTGAATATGGATATGAATAAAATTAAAGGGGAAGAGGTACTCTAGAAGCATTGTTGAAAAAGCATTCACAAAATAATTTATTTTATTCAGTTCCGTTTTGACGGAAGGTAATGATAGTTTACACTCAGGTACATGGATAACAAAAAAAGTCATATTTTGTGGAGTCACCTGTAGTTATATACTTTGATAGCTTTTTGGGTCCCTTTTTGATATTTTTCTAGCTTTTTTTCTCTAGTCTTTTTTTATCGTGAGCAAAATGTGAAGATATCTAAAATAAAAGTTTTTGTTTTTGTTCTTGGTAGTATATTGATACTCTATTATGTTCATGTATATCCTTGCATGTGATGATACTGCTGTTGTCAAATTTTTTATGGTGACAGTTACTACAATATTCCTCAGTGTTGTTCTCAGTGCAGTTGTGATGGTGGGAAATACAGGGGTGAAAATGAAGTGTACAGGAAGAAAGTGAAAAAAAGAAAGGAAGGGGGGGGGGGGGGATGAGAAGAGCCAGTACACTGCTTTTTGTTTTGTTTTGTTTTGTTGTTTTCTTTTTTCTTCATCAAATCCTGCTGTTGGCATTTTAAGCTAAAATGGTGTATAGGCCTGTTGACATCCTGTAGCTGAGTTTTGTCTGGTTGTGTACCAGTTTGTACACATACTCTTTATGTGTCCATGTATAAACACTTGTATTAGGATGTACTGTTCTATACAATTAAAAGCTATACACTTTAAAAGTGATGCTATGTGTGGAGCATTTTTGTGTGCTACGTGGTGGTGTGTTTGTGGGTTGCATGCAGGGATGATTGGTTACTAGAAAATTAAATATTTTCTTTTTAATGTAGATTTTGTGATAAGATGCCTGAACATGCCTTGTATAAAAAACAACAACCCAAGTATAAAAAACATGGAGCAAATGCTCAATGGCCCACATGGAACACCATCATCCGTCATCAGAACACCTGCCTATTTACCCACCATTCACAAATCAATCTGATAAAGGGTCTCATTGTTTTTGTTTATCAAAAGGATTAACAAGTATACCATGAGGTGCTGGGTTCCATTCCCAGCCTTGCCCTTTCTTCCCAGTTCGACGGAAAAATGGAACTAAATGTCAAGTGTTTTGGAGGAGACTCTAAACCAGTTGGATCAGTGTGCTTATAGACTTGTGCACATCAAAAGAACAGTTGACAATAGGAAAGAGCATGGAGGTACCTCCTGACTGTCCTGGCAAAATTGATAGGTTCTATTCCCAACTGCGTCCCTGAAGTTGGAATGTGGCTGCCTTAATGGTTGGTACAAAACCATGGAGCTCTAGCTGAGGAACAAACGAAAAGAAGAAAGAAAAAATCATCAAAGAGCTAGAAAGAAAAAAGAGAAAAAAAGTGGTTAAATGTAGATAGCTTTCTTTGTTTTTGTTTTTTTTTAACTTAAAAGTTTAATTGATTTTTTGCTGGTGGCTAATTTTAGTGTTATTAAAATCATAATCTTGAGAATAAATTTTTAAGAAATCTGAACTTCATTTATGAGTAATGTAATAAGTCATTTTCAAGGAAATTTTTAATTGCTTTTGCTTTCAATGTGCTGTGAAGTTAAAATAATAATTTGTTGTTATAAGACGAAAGGAAGTTTAAAGAAGACAAAAAAAAAAGTCTGCAACAAGCAAAAAACATTTTAAAAGTAATTCCATTACAAGATTGAGAATAAAATCCATGGGAGTTAATTCACCCAGTGAAGTGTAGCGGAGTGTTTCTCTCCCTTGCCACACGATGGCCCAGTCAGTCTGGGGTCGGGGCAGACGATACACACACTCCGGCATGTGGGCACACAGCGTGAGAAGCTGATGCCTAGTCCCTTACCGGGACAGCTGCAGTGTATCAAGGAAGAATAATTGCTCATGGAATATCCTGTATTAGCTTCTCTGCTTTTGATAAGCTGTAGAAATTTGGAGGGAAAGAAGGACATGACACGGGAGAGCAACAGGAAGAGGAGGAGAAACAACATAATAATAATAATAAATGGAATTTATATAGCACTGTCTCTTGCACAGACAAATCAAAGCGCTTGCACTCAAATCATTCTTACACAGTCATGCAACCAATAGCAATTAATAGTTTTAACAAGTCCAAATGTACACACACACACACACACACACACACACTCAGAGGTTATACACTTTGGCAGGGTGGTGGGATTTTGGTTGTCGAAAGCAGGGACAGCTATGAAATGAAATAGGAGAGATAGAAAGGAGAATAAGCATAACATGTGTGCACATGCGTACACGCATGCACATACACGTATGCACATAAACGCATGCACACATGCACATTCTAGATGGCAGGAAAAAGCAAATCTGTAGTCCCGATCATGCCTTTCCTTAATTATCTAAAGATTCTTATTCCATTGACATAATTATTCAGGTTTTTTTCTTTCTCTTCTCTTTCTGTTCTTTGTTTTTTCTTTTTCTTTTTTGTTGTGTGTTCATTCTTTTTCTATTTTTTTCTTGCTGTCTTTCTGTTTTCTTTTTTCTATCATCTTTTTTCTTCCTCCTCTCTTTTCTTCCTACCTTTCTCCAGCCTCCTTTCTTCTTTTCTTCCGGTTGTTTCTTCATTCCTTCCTTTTTGGAGACAGCAGACAAGAGCAAACTCTAAATCATGCCGCTGCTTGCTTACATTATACCAGGGACATATCCACGCACGGGAGAGACAGAGACAGAAAACGGAGACAATGGATGGACAGAAAATGTATGCGGATCCATCAGACTTGCAGATTGGCATTATTTTGTGTTGCAACACTTGGGGAGGCCATACGTAACACACACGCAGCCACGCGCACACGCACATACATAATCACACACGAAACGCACGCAAGCGCACGCTTGCTGGCATGCACACCGTTTGCACTACCCCCCACCCCCCTCCCGAACACATAGAAAGAAATCTTTCTTTCATACTAGCTCCACCGACCACAAAGGCCATAATTATCAGAGCTGTCACCTCATTCAATTCCACGAACTCTCATTAACATTTCCTGATCCCTTCAAAGATCCAACACTGTCACCCTAAAAAAAAGATCATATTGAATGACATATTACTTTAAGTATTTCATTCCTTATGGCAAACATAATAAATCAGAATGTGCTCAGGACGGCAGCTATTCTACTTAGTTTATCATTTAACTAATTACAAAAATAATGAAATAATAAAAGATGAACACAAAATTCAAAGTGACGTGAAACTATATCTTGACAGGTCATAATAGGCAAACAACACTGCAGAATGGACATCCTGTGCCCATCCCAGTGTTTACAATGTCACTACCTGGTTGCTAGAACAAAACACTGGGGACTAAATGCCATAAAACGTGTTAAGAAAAAAACCATTGTCACTCTTTCTTGAAAAAAAAGAAAGACAGAACTGGGAAGTCAGAGGATGCGCGCGCGTGTGTGTGTGTGTGAGTGAGAGGGAGAGAGAGAGACAATGACAATGACAATGTCAAATTCTTTTATTTCGAGGATAATGAATAAGCACTCATGTGCTTTTTTACATCCAGTCCCCGCCCGTAGGGATACATCTTAATAATAACAGAGAGAGAGAGGAGGAGAGAGAGAAGGAGGAGATCTGACAGAAATTAGAGTGGATTATTCGAACGAAGAGGAAGGATGTTCCTACCCACGAAATTCCAGCACCAGATTCCCCCCCTCCCCCCCCCTCCCCCACACCCCCCCCCCCCACCCCCCCCCAAACCCCTGCCACCTCCCCCCCCCCCCCCCCCCCCCCCCCCCCCCCCCCCAAAAAAAAAAAAAAAAAAAAAAAAAAAAAACCACACAAAAAAGGCACAGAAATCTTTCCTTCATTTTCGAAACAAATTGTTTCACCCCACAGTAGTGGCATACAATGTGTCCTTAATTCACTGTCATTGTCTCATCTATCTCAGATAAACTGCCAAGAGTTAAATTATTTTATTTTGTTTTTTTTGCTGCCTCAACTTCTGCGACGTCCCCGTCATGCTGTTCCCACGTCGCTCATTCCAATCTCCCCGCCACAGCCATACCACCCAGATTCGTTATGTGTCATCCCCAGGGCCAGAAGTCCACAGGGAGCCTGTAAACATCAGGCCGCCATGGGGCCAAGAGTTAATAACCCCGCTCCTTAAGGATGAAAAGCCAGTCGTAACCTAACTCAACGAAACTGACAAAAGAAAACCAGGCCTGCTCTTGTCTCTAACGAATCCATTTTGGCCAACAAGGAAAAAGCTAAAAGGTGTCGGCAGAATATCTGGAATAATGTTTAAAAAAAAACCCCGCCTTTTTGTGCTGTATTTTTTTTGTTTTGTTCAAAGAAAGATATGTACTTGGATGACAAGGGGAAGGTATGATAAATTGGTCTTCACACGCTTTCCTTAAGGAGAGGTTACGTCTGGTGATAATGGGTTTTTGTTGTGTGTAATGTAACTCGTATTATCTTGCTGCAGTGCTGACGTTTCTTTTTGTTGCAGTTTTTGTTGCGAAGTGTGTGTGTGTGTGTGTGTGTGTGTGTGTGTATGCGCGCGCGCACACGCGCAAGTGTGGGTCAATTTGCCCTAGCCCCAGTGGCATGTCGTAAGATGTAAAAACACAGGAGACTTACGTAATAAAATGATCGCTATCCTTTCTTAGCAGGCATGAGAAAATATTCGGCGATTTTTTGTTGTTGTTCTTGCGAATCCTTCGGTTATGCTTTCTGCTCTTAACTCTAACATGCAAGAAGCTTACAGTCTTTTGTTTATTATTTATTATTCTATCTAGCATGCATTCCACCTTTCTCCCCTCCTCAAGGCAGTACAGCAACCCCCCGAAAAAACCCCCAAACCAAAAAATTCCACCAAACCCAAGCCCCCCTCCCCCCAAAAAACCCAACCAAACCCACCAAAAAGCCCACCCCAAACCAAACGAAACGAAACGAAACCAAACCAAACAAAATGATTCCACACCACAAAGACTGTTACCACACACTCTCTCTGCAGCGCTCACCGCTCCCTCCCTCCTTCACAATACAGACAGATACAGCAGCCACCACAAGCCACTGACGGCATCACGATGACTGGTGTAGGCTAGCTAAGCTACGTGCAGAAGAAGAAGAAGAAGAAGAAGAAGTGTTGTCAGAAGAAAGAGAAAATGCCAGCGTCTGCATCTATCAGAATTGTAGATTGGGTTTTGATGTCGGATGCTGGAGCGGTGAGGGCGAGGACAGGACATCCTGAGGGCTGACAGGGCAGCTGTGATCAATGGTCCCCCACACGCCACCACCCGGCTACCCCGCCTGCACAACCTCAAGACTTAGTGTAGGCTAGTGTGCAGGTCTGGTGGGGTTTAGCTCTATGATTTATGTACTGCTGCTGTTGTTGTTTGGGGGAGGTGTGGGGATTGGGGGAGATGTTAGTGGTGCGTTTGGTGTTGAAGGTTGCTACTACTCTCTTCCCCCCCCCCCCCCCCCCCACCTTGATCGTGTGTGTGTGTGTGTGTGTGTGCGTGCGCGTGCGTGCGTGCGTGCGTGCGCGCGCGCACGCGCGAAAAAGTGACAAAGGGTTGCATGCTCTAGATTTCTCTGACAACACATCCAAAAATGACCAATGCATTGCACATAACCCTTTACACTTAAAACCCCCCAACCCCTTTCCTTCAAACCTTAATTGGTTGTTTCATTCGTCCATCAGTGAACAGGTCACAAAGTGTTCAAGTTGCATGAGCATTCCTGCATCTGTCTCATCCACTTTCAGGAGGGTGGGATAGCCGAGTGGATAGAGCGTTGAGCCATCACAGAGACGCCTGTTCGAGGTGATTTTTCCCCCCTGGAGTTAACATCAGTACTGACTCCACTTCCGCCAAAGTCTTCCGGGTGAGACTATAGGCCGAGGGCCCATGTATGAACGCATACATTGCATCTTGCACACAAGTTAAAACCCGTTCATATAAACGCATGTAGAACATCTTGAATACAAGAAAAAACCTGTTCCACCCTTACGAAGAGTGTGACTTTGAATGGCGGTAGGAGCGGATGATGAAAAATTAAAAAACAACAACAACAACGCATTACAGTCAAACAAAATTACTGATCGAAACACCCTGTCCTCCACCTGATCCTGCCTCCCTCTGCCGGAGTGGTCAGTAGTGCTGCTGTGGATCCCCTCCCGTTGCAATGTGCTTGGCACTGAGGCTGCTGACACCTAGCAAAGGAAGGCACAAGGCAAGAGCAGGTGGATAGGTCTGTCATTTTTTTAAAGCCAAGACCATCATCAAGGCCTAGCAGCACAACAAGTGGATACAACATCCACACTTCAACAGCCTCAGACTCCTATTACCTGCTTACATGACGGGAGCAGACAGGTCTGTATTTTCAGATCAGGACAGGCCACAGCCACCTAAACCACCATATGCACATGGAACTCCACACAGGCCACACACACACACATACAGAGCAGTGAGTGCCTTGCCAGATTGGCAGCCGGACAAGAGAACATGGGCTGCAGTCCTGCTGCCCACTGCAGGAGTCACTTCAAAGAGGATCCGCTTGGCCCCACCCTAGTGGTCAAGAGGCTCTATGCAGACTGAGAAGACCTGAAGAATACAGCTGCCTTCATCACAGAGACTGATCTGTCCATCTAACGATCGCCCCCACCCTCCAAAAACCCCCCCACCCCACCCAACAACAACCCAACACAACAAACAAACAAAAAGACTAACAACAACAGCACAATAATAAAACCCCAAACCGCATGCACAACGGTCGCGCGCACGCGCATACACACACACACTTCCACACACACACACACACACACACACACACACACACACTCACACACACTCTGACCATTGGTAAAGCTCAGAGTTCGGTACAGGGTCAAGCTGTGGTGCCCTCAAACCAGACCTACCTCAGTCCAGAGGTCAAGTGACGTACAACAGTTAACCATTAAAGCACATCACCTTAGAAAAACAGTACTTCACCACTGACCAATGACCACCCAGTTAACAGCAACAACAACAACAACACAATAATAACAACAACAGAAAGAGGAGCAAAGACACTCCAACATTACCACTGTTGCCCATACTATCTAGTTTAATGTAGGCCAGTTTTACCAGAAAAAACTCAATCCGCTTGATATTTCTTAGATTATCACTGTCATCACATGACCCCACAAACATTTCTATGTGGCCTGTGTGCACACAGGATAAAGCCTGTGCATAGCACTCTTCCTTTCTTGTAACATTACATATGTCATTTCTATGAACACAGCAGGATGAATATCATTAAATTAAAAACAATAATTATGGAGATAATTTCTTTTCCTCCAATCATGTGTATTCCAGCACTTGATAAAACGCAGGCAGGGCTAGAGAGTAAAATTAATTGTTTCACTGAGGATATTTTTAATCAAGTGAAATGTCCTTTCCTTCATTCCTTTTTCTTTCATTCATTCCTTTTTTCTGAGATAGTGGTAGCAGAAATTTATCCGAGAATTATTGCTCAAGATCGTGCTTTTGTGAAGTTTCTCATACCAGCTGCCACACCACTCTGTGTGTGTGAGGATCCGAATTCAGATATTGGATATGGTGAAGTGGAATTAAACTCTCTCTCTCTCTCTCTCTCTCTCTCTCTCTCTCTCTCTCTCTCTCTCTCTCTCTCTCTCTCTCTCTCTCTCTCTCTCTGTGTGTGTGTGTGTGGTGTGTGTGTGTGTGTGTGTGTGTGTGTGTGTGTGTGTGTTGTGTGTGTGTGTGTGTTGTGTGTGTGTGACAGAGAGAGAGAGAAAATAAAATCAAATCAAATCATGTCATTTTTTTTTATTTCGAGGATATTGAATAAGCACTCAAGTGCTTTTTTTTTTTTTTTTACATCCAGTACCTGTCCTTATCAGGGGACGACAATATGAAGAGAGAGAGAGAGAGAGAGAGAGAGAGAGAGAGAGAGAGAGAGAGAGAGAGAGAGAGAGAGACAGAGAGAGAGAGAGAGAGAGAGAGAGAGAGAGAGAGAGAGAAAGAGAAAGAGAAAGACAGACAGAGACAGAGATCAAATCAAATCATGTGATGACGTATTGGTAAATTGAAAATTGTATTCATGTTGAGAGAGAGACGGAGAGACAGAGTGAGACGGAGAGAGAGAGAGAGAGAGAGAGAGAGAGAGAGATAGATAGAGAGAGAGAGAGAGAGAGAGAGAAAGAGAAAGAGAGAGAGAAAAGAGAGAGAAAGAAAGACAGACAGACAGAGAAAGAGAGAAAGAAAGACAGACAGACAGAGACAGAGATCAAATCAAATCATGTGATGACGTATTGGTAAATTGAAAATTATATTCATGTTGGGAGAGAGACGGAGAGACAGAGAGAGACGGAGAGAGAGAGAGAGAGAGAGAGAGAGAGAGAGAGAGAGAGAGAGAGATGACAACCAGCTGTGTCCATTTCTGGTCTCTTCATGTTGGCGGACGTCCAGCGTCCTGTTGTCTTTGATCTTGTCTTCTTCCTTGCCTCTCTCCTCTCCGCCATCTCAATTTACCTCCCTCCCTAATCCTCCCCGCTCACACTCAGCTGTTAGTCTGCATGGCGCGCACAAGCACGCACACAGGCACACAGGCACACAGGCACGTATGTTCGTATTGACAATCATGACTGTAAGCCTGTAGGCACCGTACATTATTCTAACACATTCAAACACATGTTTGCGCATCACCTTGTTTCCGCATATTTTGTACATAACGATGTCTCACGAAACTGTGTACACGGACAGGATTAGTATAAGTCACGTACCATAAATCAGCCATGTTTGCAAAATATTTTCCCCCCCACATTTTTGGGACGTACCAGACATTGGGGACTGGATAGCTCAGTGGTCGGAGCGCTCGCTGTCCACCAGCCAGGTTAAGCAGCGTCGAGCGTGGTTACCAGTTGGATGGGTGACCGTTGGCACGCCTTGGCTTCAGTCCAGTCTCCCAGTTCACCCAGCTGTAAATGGGTACCTGCCTCTTTAGGGTCAGAGAAGGTAAAGCAGCGAGGGAGAGGAGATGGGCGCCGCCCTCAATATGCTGGCCCCTAGAGAAGTGAGGTCTCTGACGCCTCGCTCCCCTAAGACCTTATAGGTTATGGGACACCTTTACCTTTTTACCAGACATAGTTTTTGCATTGGGAAAGAAGTTCCAAAAATCCATTTGATAGCAGCAGTCCATGCAAGCTCAAGGGTGTGTGGTTTCCAGTGTTTTTAACACAGAGGCTCCTGAGTTCTTACGCACATAGCCTAAGGCATGCTAAATCCCTTTCCACCTTCCAAAGAAAGTAGGCCATCTTGCGCCGGAAGGAAAGGATGGTGAAATGAAAGCTCATGCATACTGGTGTCGTATTTAGCCAATATCCTGAAGACAGAATGTGGAAGCCTTCATGGGGGGAAAAATGGCCACCTACATGTATAAAATGTACACTGGTATGATATTCAGACTGCATTCTTTAGAGAGTAGCGGGGAACGGTCGCATACGCATAAATCTCACCATTGGTGAACCTCGGAGCTCTAGCCGAGGAACGGAAATAAAACGTCGACAGATCCTAATTACCTTAAATTGAACGATAGCTTTTCCTTTCACCCCTTGTTGGGGTATGGAGGAAAGAGTGAACATCAGGTACCAACAACAAACAACAACAAGAAGGAAAGCTACAGTAAACAAGAATTCATCACGGATAATGAATCAACACATAACACACACTTTAGACACTCTTAATATATTTTAACAACTGAAGCATTTGTTTCTGGTCGACAGAAGACAGTACTCGAAAAAAAAAAATCTTAAACGGAATTAAGAGCAAGAAATCGTTTAGACAAATGTTTATTAAACAAAAAAAAAGCACCACACTCATCCCCACACCTACTTCCACTCCTGTGTTATCTATCCACGGGCCTGCCTTCCCTCTCAGCAGCGTTGCTGTATTGCTCAGGGCTCAGGGCCTGACAGGCCATTAGTCAGAGGACTACAGGGATGTCCCCGTCCTCTCTGCCCGTCCCTGGTGGTCAGTGAAGACATTAGCTAATGGTGCTGGTCCCCTCACTGCCCGCTGCTGTCCGCTTCTCCCCTTACATCCTACAGAGCGTCAGCTGCGCGATGTGGGCTGCCAATGTATGCCTGCCTCAAGTGGTGGAGACACGCTCTTCTCTGATATATCTACAGACGCTGGCCTTGAGACACCAGGCTTTCCTGGAGGTGAGGTTACCTCATTTCTATGAGGAATGACCAAAAAAAAAAAGAAAGAATAATGTCGTTTCTGGTAGTTTATAGTGTTTTCATAAAGTACATGTTACGTTATGATATCTTTTACTTATAATTACGGTCAATGTTGTCTACAAAAAGCCAGCTACGGTTAAGAACTGTTAAAGGTCAGTGATATATTTGAAGCTTTAAACAAATACTTGTCAGAGGACTATAAAGTACTGTACAGAACACAAACTACAGCCATAGTTTAATGTGCCTTTTTTCACATGTAAAACTCATTTGTAGTTAGGATCACAAAACACAAACGGGCTGACCATCAAATTCTTATAAAACCAATTAAGAGAGGAAACTTCAACATCGGAATCATTTCTCTTCCCGGAGAAATGTTTTTTGTTGTTGTTGGTTCAGTCTGTCCCCAAAACACTGCCTGAAAAATTAAGTACAGTGCCCAAATGATTTCTTAAGGAGTTAAGTGAGAAGTCAGCTATCTCCCCTCTCCCGCCTCTCACAAAAGTGATAACATCCACAGTGCTGGTAGTGTCTTGCAATACCTCCTGCCCCCCTCCTTGCAACGACAGGTAATTGGTGGTAAAACAGACAGCTTATCTGCTCGCCTCCCAGATACATCCTCAGTGGACACTGCATCTTTACCGTACACTGTTAGTTCTGCCTTAGGCATAATGAGATACATCTACATAATAATGAGCTAGAAGAGCTAGCTCTCCTGTTGTGTGTGCGTGCACCAAGTCTGTCTGTCTGTCTGTTTGGCTGTCTGTCTGTCTGTCTGTCTGTCTGTTCCGTCCGTCCATCTATCTATCTATCTATCTATCTATCTATCTATCTATCTATCTATCTATCTATCTATCTATCTATCTATCTATCTATCTATCTATCTATCTGTCTGTCTGTCTGTCTGTCTGTCTATCTATCTAGTGTAATGTAGTGCAGTGTAGTGCAATGTAGTGTTGTGCAGTGTAGTGCAATGCAGTGTCGTGTAGTGTTGTGCAGTGTAGTGTAGTATGGTGTAGTGTAGTTTAGCTTAGTGTAGTGAAGTGTACTGTAGTGTAGTGTGGTGTACTGCAGTGTAGAGTAGTGTAGTATAGTGTGGTGTACTGCAGTCTAGTGTAGTGTAGTGTGGTGTACTGCAGTGTAGTGTGGTGTAGAGTAGTGTAGTGTAGTCTAGCACCGTGTGTTATCGTGTACTGTACTGTACTGTACTATAGAATACCGCTACCTAACTCAGAGCTTAAGTTCTGCAAGGAGTGGAAAGAGACGGTCATCCTGTTTCCTTACACACTGAAGTGGGCACATGATCCCCACAGAGCCCAGCTAATGACGTTACTTCTCTCACTAGTCCCTGCTGTCCACTTGTGTAGCCACTGTCCACAGCCGCTCTTTGGAGTGCCGCTTCTGGGCAAAGGTCATTGCCTGCCTGTTGTCTGTGCTGTAGAGAGCTAAAGCCTTGTGGGACTCACGGTATGGACAGGTTTGATGTTCTACTCTGTGGTTGATGAATCTTCAGCTGTAACAAAAAGAAAGCAACGGGTCTTGATGAGATTATAAACCGAGGCCCCGTGTGCGAACGCATGCAGAACATCTTGCGCTTTTCGAAAGAGTAGGCCATTGTGTGCCGGTGGGAACAGATGACAACATTTACAAAACCGCATACACACGGGGACTAGATGTAAAAAAGCACATGAAAGCTTATTCCATTATCCTCGATTAAGAAAAAAAAGAACGCTTTGATTTGTTGCTTTACAAGATTCAGCGCTATATAAATTCCACACATAATTATTATAAAGTATAAGGGTTTCAATACACACAGTATTGGTTTGAATTATCTCCCTTGCCACATCAGCCATTATGATACACCAGTGTGTGTGTGTGTGTGTGTGGGGGGGGGGGGGGGGGGGGGGGGAGGGGGGGGGAGAGAGAGGTTCAGTGACCGTTATTAGCACTACAGGGGTCATTGGTCTTGAAGCACTTTTGACGAGTGTGAGTGTCGATGGTTACACGAGTAAGATTGTGTACAAGTTTTTACACCACTAGCTGTTCCACTAAAGATGCAACAATTCTAGAAACAGACGACATAGTCAACTGGTTCCTGTACTGGCACTTCTGCAACGATATATTTATCTGGTCTTTTATAAGCATCGCACATGATACTTTTGTAACACTGTAATACTTTTGTAACACTGAATGTGTGAATGATTCTCCCCCCCCCCCCCAATGTTCAACAGTATTTACTGCAATATTCGTACAAAGACGCGTAAAAGGCTAAGATTAATACTGTACAGCTGCTATTGGATAAGCTAATTACATGCATGATCTTTATGACGAATATACCATTGGTTGTGGTAGTTTTGGGAGTTTTGTACGAAAAACAGATTCTTTATAATTATTTGTGATAATATCGTTGTACTTGGATGTTCAATAATGTGATTACTTTGTTGTTTGACTCTCTGAGTGTAACTTAACTAATATTAAGTTAATCTTAAACACATTTTCCCATGTTGTGAAAATATAGTTGTGCTTTGATGTTAAAATATTGTACTTATCACACAGACACAGACAGACAGACAGACAGACACACACACACACACACACACACACAACACACACACACACACACACACACACACACACACACACACACACACACACACCACACACACACACACACACCACACACACCACACACACTGTCATGTAACATCTGTTACATACCAGCTAGCACCGACACTCTATAACATCAAATATAGAAGTCATCAGCATCCCCACAAGAAGCCAGGCTGATGCTGTACAACTTTCAGTCACAACTTCCCCAGCTTGAGCCAAAGCTCTCCCTACGCCATTCCTCCCTTCCTTCTTCCTCCGCCACACCCTGATGTGTGGTCCCCCGAGCCCCTGGTGATGGCATTATCTCCTTTACTGTTCGCTTCCGTCTCCACTCCCTGCAGTCAGTGCTGTTGCGTGCAAAGTCTGTGCAGAGGTCACTATCGTCTCTTCTGTCTGCACCCTATAGAGCTTTATCTCCGAAGTCGGAATGCAGCTACCTTAATCGTTAAGCAAACGGTCGTATATGCAAGATTTGTGAACCTCGGAACTTGAGCCAAGGAAGGAAAAAAAAGTTTTGTATGAGTGGTTGTAAGTTTGATGGACCATGAGCAAGTATGAAAGAGAAAAAAAACCCACCCCGATCTTTACACATGAACGTACAAGTTCTTTAAAACAAAAGCATTTGGTTACATTCAGTGACTGTTAGTAGAATACAGGAAATGACAAAGTAGAACATTCTTCTCTTCATTCACAACCACAATTATTTGATTATTAACATACGTAGTACATAACAACTGTTAGCACAAAACAACTATACTCTATCACATCCAACAAAATAAAGTGACCAGCTTAGCCCCCCCAAAAAACAGGAATATTCTCTAATACTTCGTCCTTGCCGTCTCCTGCTAACATTCTCAGACCCAATTTCCCCAGCTCTACTGCTGTATAAGCCCAAGCTCTAGGCCTGAAACCAGTCAGAAGAGACGACCGTCCCTTTCCCCTCCCCATTAACTATGCTACATCCTCCCCAGAGTGCTCTGATAATGACGTCATCTCCATCACTGTCCCCTGTTGTTCACTTCTGTTTCCACGTCCTTCATCCAGCCCTCTGATGTCTATAGTCTGGAAAGCATTCATTACCTGCTCTTTGTTGTCTGTAGTGAGGGAGAGGGAACTTTTTTTTTGGTGCTGCCTCATCTTCTGTGACCTCCCCCGTCCTGCTGTTCCCACGCCGCTCATTCCAATCTCCCCTCCACAGTCATACCCAGATTTGTTATGTCTCATCCTCAGGGTCGGAAGTCCACAGGGAGCCCATCACTATCAGGCCGCCGTGGGGCCACCAGCCAGAGGCACCCTGCACTGCTGCTTGGTCACTTTGGTGGTGTTCAGTGGTGCCTGTTCTGAGCTAACATACGTAGGACACCACCTACTAAGCCCCCTACTAACGACAGTATTAGCTTAGTTGCGAGCCAGACTGAGTGAGTTGCCAACCCGAGGTAGCAACCACCAAAACGTCCCTCCAACGACT
This sequence comes from Rapana venosa, assembly GCA_028751875.1. Classification (NCBI taxonomy): domain Eukaryota; kingdom Metazoa; phylum Mollusca; class Gastropoda; order Neogastropoda; family Muricidae; genus Rapana; species Rapana venosa. Next base: position 14,366,159 of record CM054140.1, on the reverse strand, counting down.
GTCCCCTGCGAACATCCAACCCCAAAGGCTTTGACATAAACTCACCACAGGCACAGAAGTGTATGGGCAAACCGAATCTGAGGTCACCACGAGGCCAGAGCAACTGGGGCCACCGAATCAGAGGCATTTAAAAAAAATTGCATGATGATTAATGACAATGAGGATGACGTAATTATGCTGCTGTGGAGGGGCATGTGCTTTGAGACTACTTGACAGCGTTGTACTCTATGCTTACTAATTCTATCATAATATATCCTGGTGTCAACTGGGCCTGAGAGATACAAACACCTGCAGTGCTGGTCAGGTAATTTGAACAACACTCAAACTCGCATCCGTTAAGTGGATGAAGCTTGACTGTGTGGTCCCAGTCTTCCCACTGAGCTCACAGCACACTCACTCTGGGTAGGAGCTGGCCGGAGTCTGAAAAATCCCTATGACTCTTATGGGAATCGAACCCGCGACCTTCCAGTCCGTAACCCAAGGCACTAACCACTGCGCCATGGCGGCTGGTAGGGTGTTGGTGCACAAGGTGAATCAGGGATTTCGGTTTTTTGTTTGTTTCGTTGCTGCACATGAAGTGTATTAATCTTTGGTGCAGACTGTGTATGTGGAGGTGTATTGATTTTGTGTTTGAAACCAGGCCGACCGCAGGGGCCATAGCCAGGCTGTCTTGGGAAGTTCGATTACTGATATCATTTGTCATATCAGTATGTTGTCTTTAGTGGTGGTATACAATATTCTCATTACAGCATTTTTGTATAAATGTTAAATTGAGCTATTGGTAGATTTAGAATGACAGTTTTAGACATTTTCCATTCGCTGTTTTCAGGTGGCTTCCTTAATCAATAGTCCTCTGCTTTCCATACACTGGATCAACATACTGTAATACAACACAGCTTAATGCTATGTGATGTCAGTGGGTATTTTTTTTCTTTTCAAGTGACATTCAGCTGTGACAACCTTGGTCACTGACCCATTTTCGTTTGTTTGTGCAATTATATCTATTAGCTAAAAACGATCTGCTTGCTTTACTACAAAAAGCATCATGCCATCTCTAAAATTCTTAACAAAAGGCAGAAATGGCCTTTATCTACACTCGTGCCATCTGATACTGCCTTTTCTGACAGTTTCCCACTTCGTTTCCTTGTTGCTTATGTACAGTGTACAGCGACTGTTAGTACGTGAGCACCAGAGTTCATTTCCTGGTTGCTGATTCATAATGTACCATGACTTTTTTCTAAGAGTATGTGTGGATTAATTCGTTTTGAATTCCCGAAGTCGGAATGTAGCTACCTTAATGGTGGGGAGAAAAGAAAACCGTCGTATACAAAAAAATATCACCTTTGGTAAACCTCGGAGCTGTAGCCGAGGAATGAAAAAAACAATCATTTTGAAATTACACTGCAATCATCTTCAGAGACAATGTCAGACAATCATTTTGAAACTTCACTGCAATCATCTTCAGAGACAATGTCAGACAATCATTTTGAAATTACACTGCAATCATCTTCAGAGATAATGTCAGACAATCATTTTGAAATGACACTGCAATCATCTTCAGAGATAATGTCAGACAATCATTTTGAAATTACACTGCAGTCATCTTCAGAGACAATGTCAGACACGTACGTGAGAGTTTAATACACTGTACTATTTGTCACTGTAATTATTTTTCTTGTCTTGGGTTAAATTGTAAACAGAGTAACCAGAGCGTCAATTTTGTATGACATGACAGTGTGAGAGAAATTAAAATGACTGGTTGAGACATTCATCAGCTCTTTGCAGATGTCTGCTGACTTAACCGTCAGATCTTCCCTTTATATCTTCAGTGCAAGGTAAAATAATGCCTGAAAGTGTACTGTAGCATTTTGTGAATACATGTTTATGTTTCATTGTATCTGATATTGGCTGATCAGCATAATCACAATTTGAAATATTGCCCCCCTTTTTTTTTAAAATTGGCGTGTAACCCCTAACAAAAAAATGATACAAAAAATTGCCTTATTTTCGTTGGTATGTAACTGCTAGCTATAGTTACCTACTACCCACCCCGCCACCAAAAAAACAAACACCCCCTCCCCCAAACACACGCCCTTCCCCCCCCCCCCCCCCCCCCCCTACTAAATGCCACCCCCTTTCCTTGTAGTTATATCTCACCCCTGCATGGCTGCCAGTATCCAGAAAGCCATTGATAATACTCTCGTTGGGCAGCCCTGCTGCCGGCAGCTAACATTCTAACATACAATTTCCTCAGGCACACCGCTACCTAAACCAAAGATTTAGCCATGCAATGGGTCTGAAAGGACTGTCCTCCCCCTCCATCCCTCCCCGGCCCCCCATCCGTCCCCCCCCCCCCCCCCCCTACACATCATCCTTGGTCCCCAGAGTGCCCGGATATTGACGTCATCTCTCTTACTGAGCCTGGCTGTCCACTCGTGTGGCCACCTCCTGTATACAGTCAGTCCTTTGCAGTCTGCAGCATGGAAGGAGGTCGTTGTCTGCTTCTTGTTGCCTGTACTCAGAGAGAGAGAGAGAGAGAGAGAGAGAGAGAGAGAGAGAGAGAGAGAGAGAGAGAGAGAGAGAGAGAGAGAAGACAGACAGACAGACAGAGAGAGAGACAGAGAGAGAGAGAGAGAGAGAGACAGAGAGAGAGAGAGAGAGAGAGAGACAGAAGAGAGAGAGAGAAGAGAGAGAGAGAGAGAGAGAGAGAGAGAGGAGAGAGAGAGGGAGAATGACAATGATAATATAAAGCTAATTTATTGTGATAAGTTTTTTTTAAGCCCATTCACTAGGGGACAGTAGGAAGGGGACTGAATACAAAATATGCATTTTAGTACAGCCTAAATGATCGGCATGGTATGGAGAGAGAGAGAGAGAGAGAGAGAGAGAGAGAGAGAGAGAGAGAGAGAGAGAGAGACAGAGACAGAGAGAGAGAGAGAGAGAGAGAGAGAGAGAGAGAGAGAACTTGGTTTCCGGGTTGCTTCTGTACAATGTACATCGACCTCTGTTACAGAGCATGAGCATGGGAGTTTATTTCCTCCTTGCTTATTACATGGTGAATTTTCAAAGGCCATGTGTACTGAGAGAGAGGAGAGAGAGAGAGAGAGAGAGAGAGAGAGAGAGAGAGAGAGAGAGAGAGAAGAGACACACACACACACACACACACAGACACACACACACAGAACTTCGATTCCTGGTTGCCTACATACAGTGTATAACAACCTTTAAAGCAGCTATGATATGATATATAGCGTTTAAAAAAAAAAGCAGATTGTGTATGTAGAGGTTCATTCATGTTTTATTTAAAGTCCAGCTGACAAAAAACCCACCACAACCATATAAAGTCTAGATCTATCCGTAGACAGTCAATGACTAGTGTTCTTCTTATTATTTTTTAAATATCAGTGTGTTCTGTGTATTAAATTGAATTGTAGAATATTCCAAACACAGCATTTTTTTAAATTAAAACAGGCTGTAAGGAAAATTAGCACCACCATCTCAAATTCTTCCACCAGCTGTTCTTAGGCGACTTCCTTAGCCATTAGATATGTACCAGTAGCAAGCGATGATTCTATGATTTATTAAGCGCACAAAACCCTGGCCCCAAAGGCGCGATCGCAGATGCTGTAATAAACACAACTTAATGTAAAGTGATAAACGAATATTGATGTAATCTCTTTCAAAGAAACAATTAGCTATCATCATAATCTTGATAATCGATCCAGTTTTGAATGTACAGTTATAAATCATGAGCTAGGAACAGTCAAGTCCAAAACACTTTAAACATCCCATGAAGGGCAATTACAACACTGACAGGCACATTGATACGTATAATTATCTCGAAAGACGCACGAAAAATACATTTCAAATTGGTATGAACATTCCAAGACAGCTTAAAAAAATTATCACACACACGCAAACACACGCTTTGTATTCGTTCCAAAAGCAAGAAAAAAAAAAGAAATGCATTGTATGCTACTTAAGGTCAGGGTACATTTTTCTTTGTGACATTCGGGCTGCTCTCCCCCTCGAGATCGCGTCGCCACAGGAACAACACCGCCCTTAAAAAAACCAGACAATGTCTCTGTGTATTCGTTTTCCTAACAAAGTAATTTTTCTCCAGAATTTACAGGGACAACTCTATTGTTACTGTGGGCTCTTTTACGCGCGGTAAACGTGTGTTGCACACAGGACCTCGGTTTATCGTCTCTTGCAAAAAGACTAGCACACAGACCGTCACTCAAAGTTTTGTAGATGGGGGAAAAGCTTGGGTTCAAACGGAGATGAAACCACGTATCGTTGCTTTCTGTTGCTCTGTACACAGGAACTCTGTTTATCGTCTCACCTGTAGACTACGGGTGCGTTGCCCTTAGACCGCAGATTCCCTGCTAACACGCTATCCTATACCCTGCCATCTGTTGTTAGCATCCTCAGACACTATTTCCCAGCAATGCTGCTGCTTCAGCCAACAATTTAGCCGTGCAATGAGTCAGACCAGATGACCATTCCTTTTCTTTCGGCACCATCCTTTCTATGTGGTCCCCAGAGTGCGCACAAAATGCCGTTAGCCCCCTCTCACTCTGTCGTCTGCTGTTTACTTCTTCTATATCCACACCCCAGAGCCAGCCCTTGACTGTCTGCAGGCTGGGAAGAGTTTCATTATCTGGTCTTTGTTGACTGTACTGGGTGAGTGAGAACTTCGTTTCCTGGTTGTTTATGAAGCCTACTGTGTGCAGCGACCTTTTGTAACACTGGACATCTATGAACAAATGTCAATTTGATTATTTAAGGTTAAGAAGTCAAGATGCAGAAAGATTGTGGGAGATTGAAAATGTTAGAACATCATTGACTTATGTGGTAAAATGGATGTGTATACCAATCAAAAAGAATTTAAACAAAGATTGTCGGAGATCGTGTGTCTTTGTCAAATCTCAATCTTTGAATAAACTTTCGTATTGAAAAAACAACCATGTCCTGATCTAAAACATTCAACCCCAAAACAACAAGTCAACAGCAAGCCAAACAAATCTGATTAAAAAGGATAATGAACATAATAATCAATATATTAACTTACATGAAAATAAAACGAATATGAGGGGAGAGAGAGAGAGAGAGAGAGAGAGAGAGAGACGCTTTGACGCTTTGACCAATTTATTGTCATTGCCCAATGTGGCCTATTGACAAGGGGGGTTATACACGACTTTCTTTTGTAAATACAAATAAATACAAGAAAAATCACATGATGCATTTAACGTAATGAAAACCAAAAAACCAAACAAACCCAAAAGAGCTCTCTATAAACGGATACGACTTTAAGCTCTGACATGAACTCAGTTTCAAACTGAACACAAAGTAATAGCAAGGATGAACAACAAGAACCAATAAGCAATAACTAAAATAATAAAAAGAACATTCTAGAATGCTATATTAGACCATCCAATGTGAAATTGTATGTGAAATTTTCAATAAATATTCTTGCTGGAGATTACAGCGTAATTGTAAATGTTTCTTTAGGTGTGTGACAAAATGCTGGAGTTTACATATTTATATAATTTTTACTTTAGTTTAGTCACAAATGTTAAACAGATGCAGAAACTGGAGAGAGAGAGAGAGAGAGAGAGAGAGAGAGAAGAGGAGAGAGAGAGAGAGAGAGAGAGAGAGAGAGAGAGAGATACAGACAGACAGACAGACAAACACAGAAACAGACAATCACAGACAGATAAACAGAGACAAACGCACAAAACGACAAGACGGAAACAATCAACCGTAACCATAAGAATCTCACAGATTTCAATCGAAGAACGGCGTTACCTGTGTGAATACAAAGAAAGCTGAACACAGAATTGACTATTGATCCTGTTCCGCGCCTTCTCTCTGCAGACGGAACAGAAGTGAATAAAATACTGATTGATCCCCAATGGACGTCTGATGAAGGCTGCAGACATCCTGAACGTGTCAAGTACCCCCCCCCCCCCCCCCCCCCCCCCCCCCCCTCTCTCTCTGTCTCTGTGCCAGTCTCATAAACTCGACGGCACTGTTGATTAAAGCCTGTTGGAGATTGGAGCGTCGAAGAGTGAAAGCGTGGAAGCGTCAGCGCGGCAGCAATCAAGTCCAGAGCGTCAAAGCGGCGGTTTGTGGTTTTAGTAGATTGGTGTGTGTGTGTGTGTGTGTGTGTGTGTGTGTGTGTGTGTGTGTGTGTGTGTGTGTGTGTGTGTGTGTTGAAAGTCTAAGCCAAAGTCATATTTGTATTCACAGATGGTACATTGAATAAGCAAACCACTTACTTTTTTCATCAAACCATATACGAAAGAGATACATATATAAGAAAATAAATAATGATATCAACAATGATGATGGCAACCATAATTACAACAGGAACAATGAGGACTGAAATAATGATAATCTCAGGAAACTAACCAGCCACACGTACACAGCTAAACACAATTATAACAACATATTAATATTTCAACATCTAATACGTATACTGACAAACACATACAGACCAATCACTCACCCACGCCTGTTATTTGCTAGATACACTTGTGAAACATACACGTACATGTGTGTGTGTGTGTGTGTGTGTGTGTGTGTGTGTGTGTGTGTGCGTGCGCGCGCGCGCGTTTAATCCATTCGAGACCTGAAAAAGTCAATACACAATTCATTAACAAAAAACGAGCTCATGGACACACGCACACGCGGAAAAGAAATCGGGGAAAAATAATGCCTATATGCATAGATATGAGGGTCAGTACCTAGTCTACCACACATAATTCTGTTTTGGAAATTGCACACTTTTGCCTTTTTTTGCGCCTCCTAGGTATTTGAACAATATTTATTCCTTTCGCCCCTTTTGGGGTATGGAGGAAAGGCGAACATCAGGTAATAAAACGAAGAAATAGAACTATAAAAGACAAGAATTCAATGCAGAACTTTATCAAAACCGGTAGGCTTATATTTTGATAACTGAAGCATTTCTTTCTGATGAGCCAAACACAAAGACATCAATTGAAAAAAAAGTTTCCTACTGAAAAAACATGCATTCATTTTTGTTATGTCTCTCTCTACCAGCCAACCCCCCAGGTTTCATCTATTTTTAGCATCGCTTTTAAAAATAAATATCTTCGACTAGCAAGTTCAGAGGAAAAGAAAAGAAAAAAGAAATTGATCGAAACATGTCTTCTTTTTTTCTTGACCGCTTCCCATTTAAAACTTTTAATCAAAACTATATAGTTTTTTCTAACGTCTGTAGAAAACTATTTCAATTAACATTAAAAAGCAGTTCAGAGTACTTTTATTCCAGTTTATTTTCGTAGTTAGATCCCTTGGATAAAGAAAGACAATTTTGGTGCGCATGCGCTTGTAGCCTAATTGTCGTCTGCTGAGCGAGATGCTTCTATGCAAGAAATGGATTTCGCAGTGGAAACAGTTTTACTTTTAATTCCACAGTTTATGGTAAATATCTTTTTAGCTTTTGTTTTCTTGCCTCTGTTATTGTATTCTGTTTGAAAAAGGAGTTCGGTGATTTTTCAGACTTACTACGACCCTCCCCCCCTCGCCCCCCAAAAGTAAAATATTTAGATCTAATCAAAAACTTAGCCACCGCAGTTTTGGATTGATATGATTGAAAAATTCAGTGTATATTTTTTTTTATATATCTTTGCAGTTAAGCAGAGTTTAGAAAACCAAACCAAGCAGACAAAACAAGTAAACAACACACAAAACAAAGCTTGTCTTGTAACGCACAATTCCGAAACAAACACGAGTAATGAGCGCTTTAAATTAAGAAAAAAAAAATCTTGCCCTCATGAAATGCCTTGATTTGAATCGTAAATATTTTTCTCAGTCAATTTTCCCACCACAATGTGTTTCTGCGTGAATGAAAAATCATT
>CM054140.1:14330770-14353270 GCA_028751875.1 Rapana venosa | reverse complement strand
GTTCTTGACAACACACTCTCTATGAAAAAAATTAATCACCCAGACCTGCCGGTCTTGCTACTATCAATTACGGCGCATAAGCACGATTCGCAAGTATCTGTCCACTGATGCAACTTCCAAGCTTGTCACATCTCTCATTCTTTCACGTTTAGACTACTATAATTCTCTTTTGGCTGGCCTACCAGCATCATCCATCCACTCCCTTCAACGCATACAAAACTCTGCAGCTCGACTGGTTCGAAGAAAGAAAAAATCTGAACACATCACTCCTCTTTTGCGATCTCTTCACTGGCTGCCTGTCTCACAAAGACTGGAGTATAAGATCAATACCCTCTGATTCAAATGTCTCCACAAATCTGCACCCTCTTATCTCTGTAACTGTCTTCACCTGTACACTCCATCCTGTTCCCTTCGTTTAGCCGCAGATACTTTGTGCTTTCGAACACCCAGATTCAAACAAACCACTGTTGGCCGTCGCTCTTTCTCTGTTTCTGGTCCATCCACCTGGAATGACCTCCCTCTTTCACTTCGCCAAAAGCTTTCACTTGATACCTTCAAATCCAGCCTCAAAACACATTTGTTTCCTACCTGAGACTTTTCCCCTCATACCTGTCCCTAATTTTCAACAGCTTCCTTCACCTCCTAAGTGTGTTCGCGAGTGTGTGTGTGTGTCTTCAATTTTACGTCTGTTCACTTAAAGTGATATTAGACGATGGAGGCAGGGGGGGATGGGGGTGGGGGTGGGGGGGGGGGTGGGCAGCATAATGAGATAAGGGCTTTAAGTAGAATAGATACGTGTTGGTATGAATGCACATTAAAAGAATATTCCAATCTATATAAATAGTATGTTGCAAAAAACATGGCATAGAACTACAAAAATTAACAAAACCCCACAACAATTGAAAAATACTCTAATGTTGGAAAACAAACAATTTTGAACTACTTGTAACGGCAGCTGTGAAACAAGCAAAATGTAGATTCCCACGACCATACTTTACAAAAAAGAGAATACTGGGGATTGCAACAGAGACAAGGCTATCTCACATAATAACTCTGGATTGGTTAAAACTTCCTGCAGAGACTTATCTTGAAATGATGGTAAAAACGTTTTTAAACCTTGACATTGATACAGAACATGAACATTAGAAAATTTGTCACCGCATATACATTGTATATTTTTGGCAAATTTTGCTCGAAAGGCATTTAATTTCAATCTGTAGATTAGAGAAACAATTTTTCTAGTACAGGATTTTCGAAAACCGTACTGAGTGCAAAGAATGTTCTCAATATCCAGAACTGAACAAGTATGCTGGGGATAACCAGCCTCTTCCTGTTTCTTTTTCACATGTTTCCAGCAAACATTTTGAAGCAAAGCATAACCTTCATGAAGAGAAAGAGGAATATCTAACAGTTGAATAGCTATCATGTTTTGCTGCCTTTTTGGCAGCTTTGTCAACCGTTTCATTAAAATGAATACCACAATGAGATGGAATCCAGCAGAAGTAACATTCGAACCCCTCAGAATTAAAAAATGTACCAACAAATTAATTTCAGTAATAAGATTCTGCCTAACGGTCGAAGACGAGTTACTGAGAGACTGTAATGCAGATTTAGAATCAACACAGAACAATATCTGCAAAGCAGTATTGGGGAAATCAAGCAGAAAGTACAAAGCCATCAAAATAGCAGTAGGTTCAGCAGTAAAGATGGAATGATTTTTGCCGATGTGATAGGATTTTTCAATCTTTAAAGCTGGAATAATGAATGCTGCCCCTGCTTCTTTGTTTTTAAGAAGGGATTCGTCAGTGTATATCTTAAGATGTGAAGGATATGTATCTTCTAGGTGCACTTTTATATAAGATCCAAGAATAAGCCCATTTTCTTCTTTTTTTAAAGAGAGATGGTAGATATCAAAATCTGCTTTCTGAAGTTCCCATTTTGGACAAGGTGTTAAAAGAGGTGTGGATTTTTGCCAGTGTGTGTGTGTGTGTGTGTGTGTGTGTGCGCGCGCGCGTGCGTGCGTGCGTGCCTACGTGCGTGCGCGCGCATGGATTTGAAATCTGTTGTTTATTATGTTTAAGGAGAGTTGCATGTGTGTAAATGATTTGAGTGCAAGCGCTTCGATTTGTTTTTTTACAAGATTCAGCGCTATATAAATTCCATATATAATTATTATTATGATCTTATAGTTTATTCTTTGTGGCACAGGCAGCCAGTGGAGAGATCGCAAGAGAGGGGTAGTGTGCTCAGATTTTTTTTCTTTCTGAGGACTAGTCGAGCTGCAGAGTTTTGAATACGTTGAAGAGAGTGGATAGATGATGATGGCAGACCAGCCAGAAGAGAATTGCAATAGTCCAGACGTGAGAGAATGAGAGACACAACTAGTTTGGATGTTGCGTCTGTGGACAGGTACTTTCGAATGCACTAATACGCCGTAATTGATAGTAGCACGACTGGTAGGTCTGGGTGATGAAATTTTGCTTATAGAGTGTGTTGTCGATAATAACCCCTAGATACTTCACAGCAGTGGATAGAGGGACTGATCACTCACTCACTCATCCTTGGTCGGGACAACCGTTGGGGTACCCGCACGGACGCTGCAAGTGGACCGCCAAATGGTTCTGTCCTGGGCTGTTTTCAGGAGGCTTGGTACAGTGAGGCCGGTCCACTCCTTGATGTTGGATATCCAGCTTTTGCGTGGTCGTCCCTGCCTCCTTGCTCCTTCCACCATTCCCTGCAGGACTGTCTTTGACAGGCTGTTATGCCTTGTTGTGTGGCCAAACCACTTCAGTTTCCTCCGTTTGACTGTATCCAGCAATGGTTCTTGTTTGCCAGCCATTGCCTCGATCTGCTGCCAGACGTAGTCATTGGTTTTGCGGTCTCTGTAGGTGATGTTCAGGATCCGCCTGAGGCACTTCATCTCAAAGACTGAGGGACTGATGCATTGCCGAATTCTATTGAAGCTGTTGTAATTCTATTGAAGCTGTTGTGCGCAGAACACCTTGCGCACACGTTAAATCCTGTTCCGCTTTTTCGGAAGAGTAGGCCATAGTCTGCCGGTGGGAACAGATGGCAGAATTTACAAAACCGCATACACACGGGGGCTAGATGTAAAGAAAAGCACATGAGTGCTTATTCCATTATCCTCGATATAGAAGAATAAAATAAAAATTAAAAATAAATGGAAGAGAGTTTGTGTTTGGTCCCTACAAGCATGGCTTCAGTTTTATCAGAGTTTAGTTGTGACTTGTACTCTATCATCCAGTTTGGGATATCTTGAAAGCAATAGGCCATATTTGTCAAGAGAGAGGGCAGATTTTCAGGAGTGCCACTGCTTAGAATCTGAGAGTCATCTGCATAAAAGTGATGGTTGATCTGATGGCGATTAATTATAATGTGACAGTGGAGTGGTGTAGAGAGTGAAAAGAACAGGGCCCAGAACTGATCCCTGTGCGACTCCACATTCCAGTCTGGCAGGTACTGACTGAATCTTGTTAACTGTGACTGTCTGGAATCGGTCAGTTAGGTATGAGCTAAACCAGGTGAGGGCTGTACCAGTAACACCAAACGTTTCTTGAAGACGGGAGAGAAGAGTTGAATGGTCAATAGTGTCCAAGGCTGCAGATAAGTCGCGTAGAGTGAGAAGGGAGATTTTCCCTGAGTCAGAGGCTAGTAGAAGCGTGTTTAAAGTGTGGGCAAGGGTAGTTTCAGTGCTGTGGTTGACACGATAGGCAGACTGAAACGCAGGAAGAAGACTGTTGGAGAGAAGATGGTTGTTGAGCTGTTTGAGAACTACTTTTTCAAGCACTTAAGAGATGAAAGGTATGTTGGAAACAGGTCCGTAATTCTTCAGAATGTTAAGGTCAAGGTCATGCTTTTTGAGTAGTGGTGTGACTATAGCAGTTTTTAGAGCTGAAGGAACATTTCCAGAAACAAGATATGAGTTTACTATATTCGTGATAGTGGGTATAAGCTGTGGCAGGCACTGTGCGAAAAGAGAAGCAGGTATGGGGTCGAAATCGCATGATATTATACTCATTCCTTTCAGAATTGTCTCGATTTCTTTCTCGCTTTCTGGATATTAGAAAAGGAGAGGAGTGCCAGAAAATTGAGGATCAGAAACTGCAGGCTGGAAAGGAGTCTGATCCAAGCTAGAGCGAATGTTGCGGATTTTGTCAGAAAAGAATGCAACAAATATAGAAGGACGTTCAGAGTGGTTGTGGATAGAAGGCAGAGGGCTTGCCTTCACAGATCCAAGAAGAGTCGATGTGAGGGAAAAGAGAGATTTCATAGAAGTGGCATCAAGAACTTGAGAAGAGTACTTCTTTGTTTTTGCTGAATGGATTAAGGTTTTGACTTTGTTGATTTGTTTACGAAGAAACTGTTTGTTGATTTCAGTTTTTGTTTTTCACCATTGCCGCTCTAGTTCTCAGCGTTTGCGTTTTGCGACCAGGATGTCATGGGTACCATGGTGCACAGGGCCTCTCAGGCAGGAGATGGTCAGTAGCAGGCGCATGCTCAAGAAATTGGCTGAGGACGGTATTGTAGTGTTTAGAAGGGTTAGTATGGTCAGGCGTTTGTGATAGACGTTCAGCAGCTTGGGAAAGAAAAGTTTGAATATCTATGGCTTTGAGGTTGCGACGGGTAATGCACTTCTTCTTTCAAGAGAGAGGAAGGGAGAGAGAGAGAGAGAGAGAGAGAGAGAGAGAGAGAGAGAGAGAGAGAGAGAGAGAGAGAGAGAGAATGACAATGACAAATTCTTTTATTTCGAGGATAATGAATAAGCACCCATGTACTTTTTTACATCCAGTCCCCGACCTTAGTGATACATTATATGATAATAAACTAAAATAAACCCAATACCAATACACTCAGTAAGAATAAAACCCCACACACATCCCCCCAAAAAAAATCACCGAAAAAGAGAGAAAACAGCAGCAATAAATAATAAAATAAAGCAAGACAAAACAAAACAAAAAACACAAAACACCCCCCCCCCCTAAAAAAAAAAGCTAAGAAACCAAGAGTAAAATAAAAGTAGCAACAGCAAGGGGAGAGGGGACAACCAAAAAATCCGCCCCCCCCCAAAAAAAAAAAAAAAGAAACAAACCCAAACCATCAAACAAACCTCCATAATACAAAAGAGAACAAACCATGTAAATAGTATCCTTTTGAGAGAGAGAGAGAGAGAGAGAGAGAGAGAGAGAGAGAGAGAGAGAGGAGAGAGAGAGAGAGAGAAAGAGAGAGAGCGTGCGTGCGTGCGTGCGTACGTACGTACGTGTGTGTTGTGTGTGTGTGTGTGTGTGTGTGTGTGTGTGTGTGTGTGTGGTGCTAATCCAGTTGGTAATTCTAAACTTGTTACACATGGCCTTTGTAGTGTGCAGCACTCTAACTGCCGAACCTTGCCATTTTGTAACAACACGCCTTGTACTCCATTTTGTGGATAAAATGGACAGGGCGATTATTTCCACCAACAGTAGGTTTCTGTGCTTTCTGTGGCCTAAAATAGAAAAAAAACCACTAGAATACGAAAGTTGGGATAATAAAGTAAAAATCCATCCTTTTCAAACAAAAAAAGAATTAAGAAAGAGAAAATATCCCAGAAAGAAAAAAATCCACGTACACGCAAAAAAAGACAGTACCAACAAACAAAGAAGAAGAACAAACACACACAAAACCCTTGCAGCTGAAGGATGGAGAGTATTGTTTACCTTTGACGCCGGAAGCAAAAGAGTAAGGATAAAAAAAAGAAAAGAAAATGGAACTGGTCCTAAGGAAAAGTTGGCAGAAGGGAGCTATCTTTGGAACTTTTACTGGAACATTCTACAGGAGAGTGTCAAAGTAGCCGGTAGAGGAACTAGATCAATAGCAACATTAATTCCAGCTCTAAAAAAACAGACGGAGATCGGCCTGAGGTCACGTGGCCGTGTTTGTTCTGGGAGAAAACAGCACTACCTGCTGCCTGGCGTATGGTCTGAAAGCGGAAAGTGTGTGGAATGAAGGAAAGATAACCGCGTCTTTTCTATTGGCGCTCTTGTCTCCCCCCCCTCCCCCACGTTTGTTTGAAGAATGATTTAAACAAAAAATTCAGAGCGCGAACAGGTGACCAGGTTGTCTTTAATATTTGTCATGATTTATAGGAATATATAAGCATGCGTGTATTGTTTTCAAAGGGAAAGGATAAATAAAAAAAATGAAGCCAGTATCTAAAAAAAAAGTCTGTTTCCTTTTCCTATAAGGGCATGCATACAAAGACATACACATTCAAGCTCGCACGCACATGCAAACACACACATACACACTCACATACACATTCAAGCATGTCTGCTCATGCAAACTCACGCACACACAGGGCTGTTATAATGTTGTAGTTAAATATCATTATTAAGTAATTTTGTTTCTAGATAGATGGCTTGATGAAGAAAAGCAAATGCATCGCTTATTCAATGTATCATTTGGAAATAAAACTTTGACTTTAACTTTGACTTTGACTTTGGCTATCACACACACACACACACACACACACACACACACACACACACACACACACACACACACACACACGCACTCTCTCTCTCTCTCTCTTCTCTCTTTCTCTGTCTGTCTGTCTGTCTGTCTGTCTCTCTTCTCTTCACGTGCTTTTCTTACGTTGCTTCTTTGTCCCTCACCCCTCTTCCTGGCTCTCTACCCCCCTCCTGCTCAGTTTCTCTTGTGATCACACAGAAATCGATCGATCCGTTCAGCTGAACCACTGCACTGCAGCTGATGACAGAAAAGAAGGAAAGTCACGAAAGCTACACTTAGGCCTTGGTTGACTGTAGTTCACAGTGGGAACAGTGAAGGCTTCATAAGATTTATATCTATGTTGTAGGCAGTTCTTTCTTTTGGAGAGAAGAGAAGAGAAGAGAAGAGAGAGAGAGAGAGAGAGAGGAGAGAGAGAGAGAGGAGAGAGAGAGAGAGAGAGAGAGAGAGGAGAGAGAGAGAGAGAGAGTGACTCAGTAAGTCAGCTATGGCCGTTGGAATACACGACATAACCATACCCAGCATGTACCCAGCCACCTAGAGAAGAATGACCTCCGCAAGTTTCAACCTGCCCACAACAACACTGCCTTGAAGAAGTCAGTACAGAGCCCCTTCAAGGAGTTAATGGAGTCTACAAAAAGAGAGACGGTGTTCTTACTTGGGCATAAGTTGTTCTGCATTTAATACTTCAGAAAGAAAAAAAATTACAATGTGCATCCATATCACAGAGTCAAAACATAGAATCATTTGATTTTCTAAAATCATAAAGTCATTGTGTAAAATATAGGAATAATGCACGATTAACCTTCTTTTGTTCATTATTTAGAACGTAAGGCTGAAACATAGAGAAACGGACATATTTTAAAATTGAAAAACTATGAAGTTATCGTCCACCTAAAGCGAACATTTTATCATTAAACGTAAAGAAAACAGGTTGAAATTATACAACTTTTTTTCAGTTCATTATCAAGAAAGCGAGGCGGAGGCTGAGAAACAGGACACAAGGTGAGAGCAACTCTGCTTTGAAGACTACTGACGAAGGATCGTAAAGTAGATTACAGGGCCAGTACATCCTAGTGGCCCAGTGATTGTGAGCGACCTATCGGAGACTGAATGAGGTAGTTTGTATGCATAGTCTTAGCTGGTAGAGTGCTGCTATAGGCTCAGGCAACGCGGCAAAGACAGTGTAACGACCAGCCTACTCCTGTACTTTCGTCTTTTCTTATCCCTTTCCTTTGTCCTTTTCCTTCTTGAGTTGCATGCCTGATTAGAGACTGGATCACAAATGCAAATTTTGTTGGAAGAGAGAGAGAGAGAACTCGAACTCGAACTCGAACGGTTTATTCACAAAAAGGCCATTGGCCCATACATGAAGGGGGTTGCCGAACTGCTTAGTATTTTGGTTTAAACACATACGCACACACACACACACACACACACAGACCAACATGTTACTGTATAACACAAAGTCAGCTACAAAAATATCACTTAGGATAACATTATCTCTCTTATTCTGAAGGCTTTACACAAATATAAAGTGAGGCTGCGCACAACCTCAGGATGATTTGATGCCAGGAGTAAACAGTGTCTAAATAAATTAGGCTGTCTACTATATTTAACAGGAATGTAGTTCTGCCTAACATCCTCAAATACGGGACAGCACAAGACAAAGTGTACTTCATCCTCCGGAGCTTGCTTACATAATGGGCATAGCAGCCTGAGGTCGTCAATATCATGTTCTCTGTATCTGAATTTATGAACATTTATATCTGATACACCAAGTCTAAACTTAGACATTATTCTTTTCAAATGTATATCCATATCAAGTTTTAGATAAGGTTTGACATCATGCGAACTTATAAATTTCTGTACATTTGAAATCTTTCACTGTTTTGTATATGATTACTCCATTGCTGCCATCGGCAGTCAATCAATCTCTGCCTGAAAGCGTTAATAAACTCTCTACAATTTCCGACTCCTTGATTGAGCCAAACAAATCCAAACCCGAGTTCACACAAACAGGTACGTATTTGTGTTGCCCAGTTGTTTTTCCCTTTGACATCTAGATCATAAAGCATCTTGTAGGCTTTAAAAGGTAGCCTGCTCTCATTCATATGCAGAATCTTAATCCAATATCTAATGCATCTTACAGCAGCATTAACAGAGAGAGGGTATCTATTAGTTTCACTATAAACAAGATCATTAGGTGTACGTCTATCTAAGCCTAAAAACTGCTTTAAAGCAAAGAGGTGTACTGATTCACAATGTGTTACAGCTGCATCCAAGCCCCATATTTCTGCACCATATAACACAGTGGGTTGTATTTGTGCATCAAATATCTTAATGAACAAATCAAAAGAGTTATTATTCAATATTCGTAGTTTTTTCAACACAAATAACAGGCTTCGTTTACCTCGACTTGCCAGATCTTTACATGCAGTTGTGAAACTAAGCTTAGTAGAAAAACAGATTCCTAAATATTTATATACATTAATCACAGGCATGATATTTCCATTGTACAACCATTTTTCATGAGCAGCTAAATATCCACCTTTTCTGAATACAACGATATTACTCTTACTCAGATTAACCTTAAGATCCAGTGCTGTTGAAGCACTGTTTAAGCTGTTTAACTGCTTTTGTAAACCTACGACTGTTTCAGATAGCAGGATAACATCATCAGCAAGCAGAAGAATAAACAACTCTGAGAAATCTTGGGGGAAAGTGGCACCATGTTTACCATTATTGATGATGTCTCTGGCTAACTCATTGATAAAAACAGAAAACAATAAGGGGCTACATACATCACCCTGTTTAACACCAGTGGTACAGTATATTATGTCAGTCACTTTAGTTCCACATCTTATTCTGCTTCTGACATTCTGATACATGGCTCTCAAACATCGTAATAGTTTACCCTTCACACCATTTTTTAGGAGAATAGGCCACAACAAGTTCCTGTTAACAGAATCAAATGCTTTTTCAAAGTCAATAAATGCTACATAGAGCTTACGGTTATGAGCAAACTGTTTCTGTACAAACGCAAGCAGAGTAAACATATGATCTATAGTGGAGTATCCTCTCTTAAAACCAGCTTGGTGCTCACCTGTAATATTATTCTTCATAACCCATTCTTGTAGCCTATTGTTAATAATAGTACTATATACCTTACTACTTATGTCAGTAAGAGAAATTCCCCGGTAGTTATTAGGGTTATCAACATCACCCTTTTTATGCAATGTTAGTATTATAGATTCAGCCCAGTTATCTGGAAAAAGACCATCATCAAAAATTTTGTTGAATAGTTTTAGAAGGAAAAGCACAATATTTTCACCTCCATATTTTAGCAATTCACCAATGATTTGATCAGGACCGGCTGCTTTCTCACTCTTTAATTTTCTAAGTGCCCCTAATATTTCATCTTTAGATATAGGACGATCAAAATCGTCCTCAGTTCCATCACTGTCAACATCAGTAATCATGGAGTTGGCTAATGAGTCTTTCTCCAACAGGGTTTTGAAATGTTGAAACCATCTGTCAACTGATATACTATTCTTTGGCTGACTTTTTCTAAATGACGCCTTCTTAACACTTTTCCAGAACTGGATTTGAGAAGAGATAGATGACATCATATCTGCAAGTAAGGTCTTATTATACTGTTTCTTTTTTCGTTCAAGCATGCATTTATATTCCCTTCTTGTGACACAGTACACGTTTTTGTCCTCATTTCTTAATGTTTTTCGGAAAGTCTTCAGAAGTTTTCTGACCTTATATTTCATACTTTTACATTCATTATCAAACCAAGTATCATTTGATGGACCTTTATTGATATGTACCTGTTTCTTCATACATTCAGCACTGGCTTTTATGAAACCATTAAACAAATCTAAAGCTTCATTAATGTTCTCATCAATCATCTGAAAGGCATTAATAAAAATTTCACACATGTTCACATCCTGGAGATTTTCTATATAAACTGAGAGTTTGTTTTCATCCCATACAAATTTTTCCATGACAGATGGCTTAAGTTTCCACACCTGTATTATATACTGGATTAATATATAATTCAACAGGAAGGTGATCGGAATCAGAACGCTCGGCAACAAACATACGACATGAGTCAAAAATCTGAGAAAACAAATCATCTGACACTAAAAAAATAATCATTAACACTACATCCTCCATCAGAGATGTATGTATAGCGTCCTTGTTGGTCACCATTACATACGCCATTTAGAATCTGTAAACTAAGAGCAGTGCACATATTCAATAGTAATTTACCATAATTGTTGATAACACAATCTTCAGAATTACGATTGCTGCTGAAAGACATACTTTTACTTTGGACATCTGAACTAAAGTCATTTTCTACATGCTGACAAGAAAAGTTTGAGGTCCTGCTGTTTAAGTCTCCACATAGTATTATATCTACTTCATCCAGTGTCACCACACAATTTACTAAACATTCTTCCAACATAGCAATTCCATTATCATTGTCAAACATGTTATAAAAAGGCGAACCTTCAGGTGGGATATACACACAGACAAGCAAAACATTTCTTTCTGTACACAACAGAGATTTGTCACAGAGAAAGGTGCAAATATTAGGATATGGAACATCTAAACAATTCACAAAAGCAGTTAACTCATGCCTTATTAAACAAACTAAACCACTAGAACGCCTCCCTTGATGGCTAACTTTAATTGCCGACTTACAGAAGGCCTTATAGCCAGTAAAAACATCTGGCTGGACATTTTCCAGGAATGTTTCTGTCAGACATATAAAATCAAAACTACGCACATAAGATACAAAATCTCTATCAGACAGTTTTGACAACAATCCATTTACATTCCAAGACAAAAATGAAAAAGTTTTATTTGTTTTATCTGTATTACCACAATTCAATTGATCCACACCCTCAAGACTGACACTTTCACCAATTACATTGACATGACAAGACACATCACTCATGCTTTCAACAGCAGTTAAAGAAGGCTCTTTAATGGAAGACTGCCTACAACACACATGGTCAGCTGGTGTTAGACCTAGGCCAAAGTCAGACCTGTCTTTGTCTAGCCCTTCACGTGGCAAAGTGTCACGCCTCACTTCATCACAACTCAGCCTCACTTGGCTAAGCCCTATTACATGAGTGTCTAACTGAGGCTGAGTGACCGGTGTCTGTTTACTTTTCCTACCCCCCTGTAAATTGAGACTATGGCAGGATGATTGTATGGGCCGGCCAACAAGCTATTCCCTTCTTTTAAGATCATTAAGGGTCATCCTTTCGCCATTAATGATCAAATGATCAAAGACCATTCTCACATTTTTTCCCTCTGCCCTAGCACTCTTCAAGTATGGGGTCAAATTGTGCCTAATATCTCTAACAGTTTTGGAAAAATCGTCGTCTACAAAAATCCTTGAACCTTTCAAACGAGTTTTAGCCTTCAATATTCTAAGCTTATCTTGATGAAAACAACACCTGGCAATAATGGGAGAGTTGGGTTTAGAATTTATCCTGTGCACACTATCAAACTTAACATCTGCTACATCCATTTTTTTCGGAAAGAAGATTTTTCACGAACATTTCACAATCAGCTCCAGTCTCAATACTTTTCTTTTCCATGCCATGAATAATGATATTGTTCCGTCTTGACCGGCCTTCTTGAACGTCTGCATTCTTTTCTAGTTTTTTCACTCTGTCCATCAGTTCTGTATTTGATTGCTTTAACTCTAAATTTTCAGTCCTAAGATTGTTCATGTCTTGTCTAATATCACACATTTCCTCTTTCAAGGCATCAACACTGTTTGTCAACATTTGTATTTGACTCCTCATAGTCTCTGTTGTTGTCTTTAGCAAGTTCTCCACTTTCTCCATCTTGGCCCTCATCGTGGTAAATGTTTCCTCAGGAGCTACTGTAGGAGAGGACTCCTGTCTACTGAGTACAGTTGTAGGTGTGCTGGCGGCCATATCTGCACTTACTTTGGTATTCCGTGCAGCTTTTCCTGTGATAGTGCTACGACCACCAGCACCACTCGTCAGGCTGGTTTGGCTCAGCTTCCGTCCTTGACCAGGTCCAGGGTTCATCTCCACATCACCACACCGAAGCAAAAGGCCCCCCCAGAATAGATAGGTGAGGGTCAGTCCTAACAAGACACCGTCTCGCCCACTTTTTAGCGTCAGGATGGACACTGCCATGGCTGATTTGAATTCTGCCCGTTTGGACATGAAGCAGGCGAATACTGCCGCAAATGTCCCACAGACAGCCCTGTACAACTGCAGCGATATTCCCATCCTCCTTATCTAACTGTATGCTAACAATGAAGAATTAAGGCCACTTAAAACTAGCTACTAATTCACAAAAATACTAGAGCAATTTCCCTACGTCTTCACCTTCGCATTACGTGATCGGGCCCCCGAGAGAGAGAGAGAGAGAGAGAGAGAGAGAGCGCTTAAAACCCACATGGATTGCTTGACAAATGACTAGTAAAATAAAAGCAACTATGAAATTTCGGACGTGGTGATCAGGTCGCACACAAAATCTGATAGCAGCGTCCCTTTAAAATATTGATCGACAAATATCTCATGAAAATGATGCCCGGTTTGCAAGTGGAATTTAATGAACAGAGCAAACATTTTTGACAGAGTTATGGTTTTGAAGCAAATATAAAAACTCTAGGTGTTAAAAAAGACCATTAATTCTGTGCATTCAAAACCATTTAGAACAGCATTTTCATTGATGAAATACGTGCACGTGCACTGATGTTGAGGGTTTTCTTTTAGTTCTTTAAACCTGATGAATGTGATGATTTAACAGAGGGATCACACTATAAAATAATCGAAGAGTCCTACCTAGAGAATAAGACAAGACAAGACAAGACAAGAGAGAGAGTCTTTATTGTCCTTAATTTAAGGGTAACAGGTACTTTTTTTCTTTCTCACACACAGACACAGACACAGACGCACACAGTCACACACACACACACACACACACACACACACACACACACACACACACACACACACACACAGAGAGAGAGAGAGAGAGAGAGAGAGAGAGAGAGAGAGAGAGAGAGAGAGAGAGAGAGAGAGACATTATTGTTTACCAGAGATGTTTGATTTGTAATGTCAAGTCCAGGTGAACACGTCTTCCCCAGACTGTAGGAGATGTTTGAGGGGACTTCTGTGATGCGGCTGGAAGGTAGATAGGGGGGAACGTGGAGGTGGTGTGTGCGGATGTAATGGTGGTCCGTTGGGCCACGTCTAATTGGCGACGAAGGCACATCAGGGGGTGTTTTCTTCTCACGAATGGAGAAATGAAGGTTGTCTATTGGGCTTACTGCCCCCTGTGGATTACCGTTCTTTCTGTCGTGTCTCTATCGCTCTTTGTCCTCGTTTTTGACGTTTTTATTTGTACTTTGGCTCTGCTCCTCTCTCTCTCTCTCTCTCTCTCTCTCTCTCTCTCTCTCTCTCTGTGTCTAGGTGTCTGTGTTTCTGTCTGTCTGTCTCTGTCTGTCTGTATGTCTCTGTCTGTCTCTGTCTGTCTCTGTCTGTCAGTCTGTCTGTCTGTCTCTGTGCATCCCTGTCTCTGCCGTTCCGTATTTGGTTTTAATCGTGTTTTAATTTGAATATAGTTGCAAAGTGTTAATCTGAGATTTAGTCCTGATATGGCCTGAGTGCTCAGCGGGGCTGTAGACAACATGGATGGATTGGATAGGTCTGTTTGTCTGCCTGCCTGCCTGCCTGTCTGTCTGTCTCTGTCTGCCTTTCTTTCTCTCCGTGTCACTGACTCGTTCTTTTGCTTCTTTTAGCCGTCACAGTCACCGTTGGCTATATAGGGTTTAGGTTAAACATTGTTTATTCAATATACATAAATCCTAAGGAGACAACAGTGCAGTAGGGCTAGTGCAATAAGCTACAGCTTACTTTAAGCCACCGTTGGGTGAAGGAGGGGAGGTGTGCAGAAAGTTAAAACCCTGCCTCACCAGAGTCAGAGTAAACAGAAGTTCTAAAAAGCAAGCTAGAGACAGAGATTGGGGGTTATGGGTGAGTGAAGGGTTAATCGATGGGTTACTGCTCTCCGGTCTTCAGTCGACCTGTTTTTCCTGTTCCTCCATCTCTATTTTTCTTTCTTTTTCTCTTTCATTCTGTGTGTGTGTGTGTATGTGTGTGTGTTTGTGTGTGTGTGTGTGTGTGTGTGTGTGTGTGTGTGTGTGTGTGTGTGTGTGTGTGAATTCGTGTTGTCTGTGTAGGTATGCACGCGAATGCATGCCTTCATGATTGCATATAATTATAGCGTGCATGCATTCATATAACTCACGATAGAAAAAGTAACTTCAATTTTTATTGCTCAGTTTCTCGATTTTTTCCATCCGTCTGTTCCTACTTTGACAGTGTTGAACGTCACTTCTGTTTGTTTGTGTCACTATGCTCTGCCACCTTTTCTTTCTTTTTTTCAATATTCCCTCACGTAATCTCGTAACAACATATTTCTGTATTCTACAGCCCATTTTTCTCTCCCTCCTGTCAGTCAGTCTGTCGGTCTCCCTCTTTCTCTCATCTTGTACTTCATTCATGTCTTCTCACGTTTCACCTCCCTTCTTCTTGTCACTTCTGGCAAACAGACAGCTTTCTTGTATTCATCAACGGCAATGACCCATCGGCGGCAGGGCGAGAGCTAGGGATTGGGTTTAACATGGGAACCTGCTGTATCGGAAAAGATGGGGAAAAGTAGGCAGAGAAGAAAAGGGCAGGAATAGGGGGAGAAAATCAGGTCTTTTCCAATCTGTGTGTAACAATCACTCTATGATCGATATCTGGAAAGGGCACACAATTTGGCTTGCCTTTGCTCCCCTTATTTGCATACATCATGATCGTCGTTACGGAGGGGACGGGGGTATTTCTTCCCCCTTTTTTTTCGTTCTAGCGGGGCAATGAGCATATATCTTAGAGCAAATGAGACTAACGAAAAAAAAACCCAAGCAAAAAAAACACCAAACAGACAAACCGAAAACACCACCACAAAACACAAAGTCACAGCTAAAAACGTTTTGCTAAAACAAGCAGAATCAAAGATGACCATGGAAGTATGTATCATTCAAAAGTGTTCACTCGCATTCCAAATGTAAACACATTTGCTTTCTTATGTACACAATGGTAAAAAAAAGCGCTTGAACATATCTTTGCACATGCGCACAGACACACACACGCACATACACAGACACATACACAGACACACGCTCTCTCTCTCTCATTGTTTCTTTGACGTTCAAATACAAAGGCAAACAGATGAACAGATACATTCAAACGGACGCATGTATGCATGCACTCATTGATGGAGAGACGTGCGGATGCAAATACTTACACACACACACACACACACACACACACACACACACAACACACACACACACACACACACACACACACACACACACACACACACACACACACACACACACACACACACACACACGTGTACATGTATTTATTTACGAACGCTTGTGAGCTGATACTGGTAATGTTTGACTAGACTGAGATACTCTGGGCAAAACACTTGGATTGTAATGAAGGAAGGGAGGGAGATGGACTGATGCTATGAACAGCAAGAAATTACTAGAGAAGTGGAGTGGAAGGGTGGAATAGGATGGTGAGCGGCTGTGGTAAAAAGCTAGACATTGGAAAAGAAAACAGTCCTGGACAGAGGTTAGCGATAGAAGCCATTATCTTCTAAACAGTTAGATCACTTGCTTCAGTAAAGCCATAAAGATCAACATCAACAGTATGTTGATTCTATCTAGAAAAGCGGACAAGTTTCTTTGTTTTGGCAGTTGACCTCAGCTGTAAGAATTGAAGACCTTTAGCTGGTTAATTTTCAGCGGAAGTTTCTATTTATTTTATTTTAGCGATAACAATCACTAATACAAGACTAGTTGTGGGAATGAAATAGTTAAATTAAACAAAGTGTTAAGCATTACCAAGTTTTAGATCTGGGGATATGATTCATAGGGGCAACATTTAAATATTGGATACTTTAAAAAAAGTCTCTAAGACAATGCATAGCCACGTTTAAAAAAAAAGAAGGTAAACCTCACAGGGGCAACATTCAAATATTGGCCACTTTTAAAGAAATAGTCTATAGGACGTAGCATAACCAAGTTTTTGTATCCAAGGGGAAATCTTACTGGGGCACCATTTATCGTTTACACCGGGGATTGCTGTGGTATTTTTGTCTGAAATAGAAAGGGGAAAAAAGGTAATGATGCTGGGGTTTAGAGGAGGGCTAAGGGCAGAGGAGGGAAGGGCAGGGAAGGAGAGGGTGGGTGAGTGGATGGCGGTTGTTAGTGATTGAGGCAGGAAGCAAGAACTTAGGATCCAAAGCTACTCCTGAGGAGGGGTGGGCAAAGGGAGCTAAATCTGGAGCCTGTACAGGAACACTCTACACAGCAGTGCAAAAGTGGTCACACGGATACAAAATCGATAGCCAGTTAATTCCAGCTTAAGAAATGGAAGAGTCTTGTGGACAGGGAAAGATAATCGAGCTACCATTGACTTAACCCCACCTTTCTTTTTTAATTGGTTCAAAGCGTTTCCTTCCTTCCTTGTTTAACAGTAAAAAAATCTAAAAAAACCCACCACCCCAACAAATTACAGCGTATTTTAGAACAGAAAGAAAGCATGACTCACCACGATACTGTCTGAAACGCAGTTCTCTGCGTTCTTGTTTTTTCTTTTTACCATAGAGCTCTTCAGCGAAAGAACACCCCCATCACCCCCCCCCCCCCCACACACACACACACCAGTCATCAGTTTTACGACTGGTGTTGGCCTTCTGTCATGTTGGCTTTGGTTCTCAACCACAGCGGGCACGATTAAACACAAACAACACCGTTCAGCGGCAATGCAGTCACGTTTGCCTGGTTGTTTTAGGCTACCTGACATTAATGCTTTCCTGTAGACTTCTGGTGGTGCATTATGAATGAACAAGACTGGACAAGCAGGAGTAAGTGTGTAGAAGGGGGGATGGGAGGGGGGGGGGGGTGCGCTTGCGCACGCGCGTGTGTAATGAGATCTGGACGGAAGACGTGGAAGTACGATCACCGAGAGAACAATGGAGATGACACAGTACCAAAAACGATACAAAAAAATTGCTGCCTCATCGTCTTTGACATTCCTGTCCTACTGCTTCCTAGCCGGTCATTCAGTTCCTGTCTTGCTACTTCCTAGCCGGTCATTCAGTTCCTTCAGTGCTTGTCATACCTTGGGTTGTCATTTCACATCTTAAGTGACAGGAGTCGACAGGGAGCGTATCAGTGTTAGGCAACTTTGGGCCACCAGCCAGACGGGCCCTGCACTTCTGCCAGGTCAGTTCGGGGGAGTTCCGTAGTGCCTGTTTTGAGTAACATACGCAGGACACGAGCTATCAAGCCCCGCATTGATGACAACATCCAAGTCGCGATGCCAGAGAGTGAGGCACACTTGTGGTGGTGATCACCTCAGCACTCCTCTGATGACCTGTAAATCTCCGACCTGAATGCTTCAATAACAACTCACAGCAAGCATGGAAGCGTATCGGGGACAGACACAAAGGCCACCATGAGACTAGAGTAACAGGGGTCACTGGGCCAGATAAACAGTTTCTTTTTCTTTGTACGATGATGGTGATGTAGTGATGATGCTAAGGAAATATACCAGATTTGAAACTATCTGATAGAGTGGTATACTATGCTTCCTGTGATAATGTGTCCTCACGTCAACCAGGCTCGAGATACAGACTCTTGTACTATTGCTCAAGTAATATGAACGACATTTAAAATCGCATCATAAAGTAGATGAAGCACGACTGTGTATAGTTTCAGTCTTCTCAACTAGCCCATAGCAAACTCAGTTTGGATAGGAGTATGCTATGAAGCTTATGGGATTTGAACCCACAGCCTCCCAATCTGGAACCCAATGCACGAACCACTGTACCATAGCGGCTGGTAAAAAGAAAGGAATAAAAAGAAAACGAATCACAAAGAATAGTGTCCAGAAAGAGAATTTACGAGAATGTAGCTGTATAAAAGCCTACACAAGCACAAAACAGAGTGATCATGGTAAAAAACCGTTCTGGGACAGATTAAGAAAAACACACGAAACACTCATTACACTAAACAAACAAACAAACAAACAAACAAACGAACGAACGAACGAACGAACAAACGAACAAACAAAAACACAAACAAACAAACAAACAAACAAACAAACAAACACAAACAAACAAACAAACAAACAAACAAACAAACAAACAAACAAACAAAGGAATTACATGGAATAGGCCCCCACAAACAGATTGCAGCTACATAAAACCCCTGCAGGATCACGAAATCGAGTGAACGTGGGAATTACAGCCTTTGAAAAAACCCCCTCCAAAAGCAAACAAAATAGAGGAATAACAAACAAACAAAAAGCAAACAAGCAAGCACAAGCCATTGCGATACTCATTGGACAGAGAAAATGAATTGTGAGATGGGCATTGGCATGAAGCGTAATCTCAGGCAGCAACATGGCGTCTTAATGACATCCTCTGGGAGAATTGAGAAACCGCCAAAAAAACTGGCTTTTCCCTAGCGTTTCAGGGACGGGGTATTAGCGACACTGTGCGAATGCGACGTTTGTTATTGCATGTGTGCATATGTGTGCATATGTGTGTGAGCAGTGTGTGTGTGTGTGTGTGGTGTGTGTGTGTGATCAATGTGCGTGCGAGCGTGTATGTGGTTGCGCGTGTGTGTGTATGTGTGTGTGCGAGCGTGTATATGTGTGTGTGCGTGCATGTGCACGTTTAAGTGCAGGCTTGTATGTTACCTACTTGCAACCATACATATTTAAAGCGACAGGCGTCTCAAATAACTTGACGAAATATTGTTTTCCATTTTTTCCTTTTCTCCAGTGACGGAAACACAAACTTATAACGTTTTCACATTCCGTGAGCATTGGCTAGAACTGTGAGACTCATCAATGGCGAAATTTTGTGTATTTGACCGTTTACCCGCCATTAAAGTAGCTCTATTACGACTTCAGGGAATGGTAATGTTTACATTTTAGCATGCGGCTGAGAGAGAGAGAGAGAGAGAGAGAGAGAGAGAGAGAGAGAGAGAGAGAGAGAGAGAGAGAGAACACTCCAGCAAAGCATCATTAAGCCATTGCATTTTAAAAAAATTATCTTGCATTAAAATAGCGTTGCAAACGGTGTTGGATAAATCTTAACGGGCGTTGTAGCAACCAGCACTAATTTGTTGCACTTGCTCTCGTTTGTCGCTTAAAATCATTCTTTGTTGCTTCACTTTATTTATTCATTGATGTTTTAGTTGATGTTTGCGTTGTAGATATAGCGATACTGCGACAGGACACCCATAAAAGCTTTCACTCAGCTGCTGCTATTTCACACTTTTCCTTCATTAAAATGAGAGAGTATATATAGTAAAATAAAGAAAGAGAAAAAGAGAGAAAAAGATAGATCGATTGAGAGAGAGAGAGAGAGAGAGAGAGAGAGAGAGAGAGAGAGAGAGAGAGAGAGAGACAGACAGACAGACAGACAGACAGACAGACAGACAGGGGGAGGGGGGGCAAGTACATATCTATCATTGCCAAAGCAGATCAAACCCATGATTATCCCAGGTTGAACTAACGTTAGTATCAACAAACCAAGCAACAGTGCCATGTCACTTGTTTATCTTTTGGACGTAAACAGGGTCTTACTGACTAGGGAAGGCAGTTAGTTCTCGTGTGTAAATGAAATGAAGTAGCACAGAGGTTCGGAAAGGTATACCATCAGCAGTTTCAGAGACTGGGGCACAAAGTTTAAACACCTGAATTGCACGGCTCGACAGGGTCAGTAGTCTCCTACCTTCAGCAGTTCTAAGTAGACTGAATGGACCAGCAAGCATTTTCAGTCATTCAGTATAGCAGGGAAAAAATGGTTGCGCATTTTCAACTTTACCAGGATTAAATCCTGCTGTCTAAATACTTAAATTGCAGAGCACGGAAAAGGATAAAGTGCCTTGTTGTTGTGATTTTCATACATCACAACAGGCGGTATTAAATCCTGCATCAAACTGAAAAGCATTCTAGGTTTTGGTAGTCTTCACCAGCAGATGTCTGTGACAGGCAGTTAATTGCCAGATTTTCTCAGTGCGGTGCAGTCATAAAAACTTCACGTGGTCATCAGTTTTATTTTGACAGCATCACTCAGCGGGAATACTTGAATGGATGACTGTGTGACAAGGTTGTTAACTGGGCATCGTCACCATCAGGAGACCGAATCAGACCGTTTGTATTCCAAGCTGAGGGTTGTTTCAGGCTGCTTGGGTCTGGGGCATGACCTACAGGACTGGTGAAACAGTCGTCTGCTCTTTTCAGTTCCTTCCTTTTCCTTCCTCTCTCTACCTTTCTGTTCATGAATTATGATCATCAAATGATTTTGAGTTTTTATTTTATATTTTATTTTGTTCTTTTATTTTGAGGATAATAGAATAAGAAATCACGTGCTTTTTTCATCCAGTTCCCGTGTGTATGCAGTTTTGTAAATTTTGTCATTCGTTCCCACTGGCACACAATGGCCTATTCTTCCGAAAAGCGGAACGGGTTTTAACGTGTGCGCAAGATGTTCTGCGTGCGTTCGCACACGGGGCCTCGGTTTATAGTCTCATCCAGAGAGAGAGAGAGAGAGAGAGAGAGAGAGAGAGAGAGGAGAGAGAGAGAGAGAGAGAAGCTCACGTAAAGAACCTTTCCGAAGTGGTTTAGGCTAAGTGCATGGTGTGACGTGTACAGTTTTTCTTCTCCCTTTTCTGTAATTTTTCAGACTGGCAAGTAACTTGTTTCTGTGGAGGACTTATTGATATTTTTCTTGGACTAGTGTCAGCCCAGCTGACTATGGTCATTTTGATTGGCTAAAAGAATATCAGCAAAATTGAACAGGTGGGACAATATTATGTTCACATTGTTGATAAAACTTTGTGTTATGAAAACATAATAAAGTACTTTGTATCCTAAGTCTAGAGTGTACCAGGCAGTTTATAGGGATTTTGAGCTGTTGACCTAACCACCAGTCCTGCATTGTTATTCAGACTTTATGGCATGGAAACAAAATACGGTAGGTAGTACCAGTACATTTTGTGCATATCAGGCATTTTAGAGACATAATTGATGCGTAGTTTGCGCCATGTTTCAGAGCTCTTACTTTGAAGTTGTCATCGACTTCGAGAAAGCTGAATGAGGTAATTTGAATGCATTGAAAAATATAAAGAGCAAAGTGTGTGCGTTACAAAAAAAGTGAATCAGTTTGTTTGCATCAGTCGCAGCGCATTAGATTGAAGGATTTGGCTTTTCTAAAACTGAACAAGAAAGGTTGGTACTCGTAATAGCCATAGACCTTAGTTCAAAACTGCCACTGGCCTCGTGGAAACTGTATAAAGCAGTATGAAGCCAGGTATTACCCAGCGTGTTACATCCATGAGATTGGAGAAGTTATAGGTTGCGTAAAGTGAAATTGCCACATTTACTTGTGAGATAATACCAGCTGCAAGGAAACGGAACATGCACACTGTGTGTGTCTAAATCTGACAATGTAGCTCTGCTGTCAGTTCAAAGAAATCATAGGATGAATGATCCACAAATCAGGAGGTTTGTTTGCAAAAAATCGTATTTTTTACATGGCCATCAAAGAAGACATGAGATATGTAATGACATCAGCAGGTACTAATATTGAGCCACATAAGTCTGTATGCCTAAATCATGCAGTGTTGCTGGTCCATTTGTTCAAAGAAGCCACATACAGACTGCATAAAAATGAACTAGTCAGTTTTTTAGTGCTCAAATCTTATATGGTAACGACATAAGCTGGTAGAAATAATGGCCTGCTATGAAAATCAAACCACACAGTTTGTATGCCTGGATCATACGTACAACACAGCCATTGGTTCAAAGGAGCCATAAGCACATG
>CM054140.1:14298270-14320770 GCA_028751875.1 Rapana venosa | reverse complement strand
GATAACGGAATAAGCACTCATGTATTTTTTTACATCCACCCCCGTGTATATGCGCTACCTAAATCACATGCATTGCAATATCAGAGTAGTTCACAATCAAAATATTTCAGCTCTGATTTGGAAAACTGGAGATTGATCCAATGATAATGATAGCCATATCCTTATTGAAAGATATCAAGATATTCACTGGAAATTTTAAGTCAGCATGACCCTGTCTCTTGGAAGAAATCTTGCTTTGAAGTTACTAGTTTCAGGCTATTTCAGGAGAACCAGTCCTCTGCTTTCAAGATATTTTTGCTTTTCTTTAGCAGGCGTTGAAATTAAAGATTACCTCCAGTTTCAGCTAGTAGTAGTAGGCCTCCGTCGATCAAGTTTGATCATTAGCGTACATCCTAGTTGTCCAGTCTGTTGGATTTTGGCACTATGCATTGTTGATTTATCTAAACGTCATGTTGACTTATTGTTTCTTTCATGTATTGTGAATGCTTTTTCTCTTTTCATATCCATAATTTGTGCTATTCATTGTGTAATGAATTTGTGTTGTGAGTACTTTCACACGACCACATCAGCAAGTTGTGGTTTTGTTAGATTTCATGTACCCCTTAGTTTTTTTCCCCCCTAGAAAAAAAATCTGGAATCTTGCTTGTGGCTGTAGAGACTGATGCAGGAGAAACAATCTCTCAGGCAAAGGTCGCATACTCTAATGTGTGGTCTCTGGTCTGTTGGAGTTGCTGCACTCCTTTCAGCGAGCATGAAAAGTCCTTCGGATGAGACTATACACCGAGGCCCCGTGTGCGAACGCATGCAGAACATCTTGCGCACACGTTAAATCCTGTTCCGCTTTTCGAAAGAGTAGGCCATTGTGTGCCGGTGGGAACAGATGACAAAATTTACAAAACCGCATACACACGGGGACTGGATGTAAAAAAGCACATGAGTGCTTATTCCATTATCTTCGATATAAAAAAGAAAAAAATGTCATCTGAGCGCTTTGATTTGTTGCTTTACAAGATTCAGCGCTATAGAAATTCAATACATTATATTATTATTATTATTATTATTAGTCTAACCAGATAACTTGCATAGGATGAATACGGGAATCTGACAACAACGGTCCAGAGGGTAGGCCTACTGTGTAGTGCACACTTGTGTACAGTGTTGATTGGATTCGATTCCTTGACGACTGGGACAGTCCACTGTGTTGTTTTTTTCGTGCAGTGAAATCATGGGCAAGTTGAACCTAGTGGAGCCCATTTAGCTTTCCAGAAGAGTAAGGAGGAGAGAAGATGGAGAAATTCAAAACAGACATCTTTATTTCGAAGGTGTTAAATAAGCAGGACATGCTTTTTAAGAGAGAGAGAAAGAGAGAGAGAGAGACACACACACACACAAAACACACACAACACACACACACACGCACGCACGCACGCACACACACACACCACACAAAGTGAAAGTAGAACAACCAAAATTTATAGATGTTCCCCAATATTTCGACTTTCGCCTTCCTCAGGGGGGGGGGGGGGGGGGGGGGGAATTATAATGACGTGATGGAATAACGTCAATATCAATTATATGTCACTGTGAAACTTTGTTATGACATCGCAAATTAAACATACTGAGAACATGTGAGAGAGAGAGAGAGAGAGAGAGAGAGAGAGAGAGGACCTTACATGGGACAATTGTGGTCATATAGTCACACACACATCACAAACACACTTGCGCGCGCACGCATACACGCACTCACGCACACATATACACGCATATGCACACACACCACACCACACACACACACACACACACATACACACACACACACATCCTTCCGAGGAGACTATAAACCGAGGTCCCGTGTGCGAGCGCACGCAGAACATCCCGCGCACATACCAAAACCCGTTCCACCTTTCGGAAGAGTAGGCAATTGTGTGCCGCACACACATACGGGAATTGGATGCAAAAAAGCAAACGGGTGCCCATTCCATCATCCTTGAAACAAAGGAATAAATAAATAGTAATAAAAAAATAAACACACACATGCGCGCGCGCGCGTGCACACACACACACACACACACACACACAACACACACACACACACACACAACACACACACACACACACACGTCAAGTTAGGTACGTTTGGAGATTGTTCAAAGCAAGTTGCCAGGGTAGTGGAATGTGGTCACTGAGAGGAAGAGGATGGTAAGCTCACTGTCATGTGTGTCCGCGCGCGCGCGCGCGCGCGCGTGTGTGTGTGTGTGTGTGTGGAGAGAAGAGAGAGAGAGAGAGAGAGAGAGGAGAGAGAGAGGAGAGAGAGATTGTTTATTATTCACTTTTTCACACTTTCCATTTTAGTGCATATATTGACTATCACTTCCTTCCATGCACTTTAACAAAAAGCAAATATAATTTTTTCGGGGGTGGGGGGTGGGGGCACAGATAGCCGGTAGACAGTCATAACAGTACAGTATTTGGACAAACGGAATGTTCGGTGCATTGTAACATTACCTACGCCTGAGAGGAAAAACGAAAACAATTAGGCAACGTAGGAGGCGCTGTCCTAAATACCGAGGATCGGCATAAAGGTGGGGAACAACACGTGAGCAATATCATAGACTAATTAGACCAATCAAACTGCAGGAAAAACATGTTAATAAAAAGACATTTACGATACGCAGACATTTTTTTGCGTCAGTTCTGACACAGTTTTCGACCTGAATCATGAATGTTGGCAGAGTGCTCCTGTCTGTTTTCCTCTTTACGAAACTGCCCTCAGTTACCGTACAGGCTCCGGGTCCGGGTCCTCCTCACAAGAGACAGGGAGAGGAGAAGAAAAGAAGTGTATACTTGAAGACTTTCAGTTTCTTGGGTCCGCCAATTCTTTCAATTGCTCACGTCCCGCAGTATAGACCAAGAACATTTTTACTCTTCATACAGCAATGCAAGATACACTCACCCAGACAAAAACTGTAAGGAACGACCTGCTGCCTTGGTAGTAGGACTTAATACTTGCCTGGTTGCTGGTTCAAATCCCATCGGAGTGAGAGGGTGTTTTTCAGTCTCCGTCTGGCTCCTACTCAGAGTGAGCTTACTTTTCTCCCATTGGAAAGGCTAGCACCGCACAGTCGAGCATCATCTCCTTTACAGATGTGGTTTTTAATGTTGCTGAAACTATTTGACCAACGTTGCAGGTGTCTGTATCTCTCGGGCCTTGTTGACACCGAAAGAATGTTATACTTGGAAGCGTAGAGTGTAACCTGTCAAGTAGCCTCAAGTCTGGTGCACCTCTATGGCATCATCGTTGTGTCATCTTCACCACCACAGATCATGAAAACATGTCTTTAATTTGATGGCCCCGATTGCTCTGGTTTCATGGTGGCCTCAGGTTTGGTTTTCGATTCATTTCTGTGCCTGTGTTGATGTCAGAGCCTCCTGGGTTGGAAGCTGCCAGTCCTGGGTGTGTCACTCAGTCTGACTCTGTGCCTAAGTTGTTATTGTCGTCAGTTAGTAGGCTGTCCTCGTGTAGTGGATGAGAACAGGTAATACTGAACACCACCGTTGTGATTAAGTATTAGTGCGAGTTCTTCTGGTTGGTGGCACTACGCAGTCTTGCATCGATAAACTCCTCGTGGATCTGACATGATGAGCTTGGGTATGGCTGTAGTGAAGAGGGGGAAGCACTACGTAAGAACAGACAGGCAGGAACATCAGAGAAGATGAAGCAGTACCCCCCAAAAAACAACAAAAACAAACAACAAACGACAATAACAAAACAAACCTAAACAGCCCCCCCAACAAAGCAAACGCCCCAAACCTCCCCCCCCAACAAAAACAAAGAAAAGCAGCAAAACTTAAACAATGACAACAAAACAAAACAAACACAAAACAGACCAAGTAATAAACAAACGAACACGCTGCTATGAAACTGCTGGCATTAACCTGTGCAGACGTGCTGTTGATGTGTGTGTGTGTGTGTGTGTGTGTGTGTGTGTGTGTGTGTGTGTGTGTGTGTGTGTATGTGTGTGTGTGTGTGTGTGTGTGTGTGTGTGTGTGTGTGTGTAGGTTTTTTGCCGATCAAGATCTGGATTCTGCGGACGTTCAAGCTCTTTATTGTACAAATCTCGATTCATGACTTGAATTTTTTTGTTTCTTCTGTTACTCTTTTATCAGAATGGTTAAAGATATTTTGATGGATCTTGACCTTGTATCTGTTGTAGCTAATATCCCTCATAAATCTTGTGCTGTTCTTTCTTTCTTTTTGGTTAGTTTTTGAATAAAATCTATGAGAAAGCTGAGCAAACGCTTGCCGCTTTCCTCTCCTGATTTTATTTTGTTTGTTGGTTTGGGGCCTTTTGTTTTTCTGTTAGTTGTGGATGATCATTCCAACTCTCTGTACTGGTGATAAGTGTACTTTTTGTTCAATTCTTTGTTTCTGTATTGCATCCCGGAATAAGTGGAATGTGTGAGGTATTGAAATCAGTGGCAGTGAAACAGAAAGGTTAAGATTTCTATTTTGAGGAAGAAGAAGAAGGAGGAAGAGGAGGAGGAGAAGGAGGAGGAGGAGGAAGAGGAGGAGGAGAAGGAGGAGGAAGAGGAGGAGGAGGAAGAGGAGAAGAAGAAGAAGAAGATGATGATGAAGGTGAAGAAGAAGACGTAGTAGTAGAAGTAGAAGAAGAAGAAGTAGAAGTAGAAGTAGAAGAAGATGAGGAGGAGGAGGGGGAGCATCAGAAGATGAAGAAGTAGAAGAAAAAGAAGTTAAAACAAAACTTCAGATTTCATTCTTCATACATACGAGCGGACAGGAGGAGGAAGGTACTGTTAACGGTTATGTGTGAACTGCAGCAGAAAGAAGACAACAGCCTGGCCGGGCAGGCAGGCAGTCAGACAGACAGGCAGGCAGGCAGGCAGTTAGGCAGGCAGGCAGACAGGCAGGCAGGCAGGCAGGCAGTTAGGCAGTTAGGCAGGCGGGCAGGCAGGCAGGCAGGCAGGCAGGCAGGCGGGCGGGCAGGCAGGCAGGCAGGCAGGCAGACAGGGCTAGGGCTGACTGTGGAGACGCCGCGGGAAAAAGCAATCAGAATCTGGAAAAAACAAAACACAACTAAATCCAAACTGAAACCCACTGGCCCCCAAAACCGTGGAAACCTGGTTAATGGCGCCTGTGGCATGTCTCTCCGTGTGGTAATGGACATGTTTTATCCCTAAATGCTTCCTTCGTTTTATCTTCCTTCCTTCCTTCCTTCCTTCCTTCCTTCTTTCCTTCTTTCCTTCCGTCCTTCCTTCTTTCCTTCCTTCCTTCCTTCCTTCCTTCCTTCCGTCCGTCCGTCCGTCCTTCCTTCCTTCCGTCTGTCCTTCTCCTTTCTTCCTTTCGTCTTTCATTCCTTTCTTTCTTTCTTTCCTTTTTTTCTTTCTTTCTTTCTTTCTTTCTTTCTTTCTTTCTTCCTTCCTTCCTTTCTTTGTTCTTTCTTTCTTCCTTTCTTTCTTTCTTTGTTCTTCTTTCTTTCTTTCTTTCTTTCCTTCTTTCCTTTTCTTGTTTACTGCCTTCTCTATCTTTTACTGCCTTTTAAAAGATAGAAAACTCCCTTCTGATGTATTTAACTTTTCCATTAATTTATTTCTCGGTTTTCTTGCACATGTACAGGCTTTTAGTCTGTCTGTCTGCTTCTCTGACTTATTTGTCTGTCTGTCTTCTCCTCCCTTCAAGTATATTTTATTCTATATTTTATTCTTTTGTTTCGAGGGTAATGGAATAGGCACTCGTGTGCTTTTTACATCCAGTCCCCGTATGTAGGCAGTTTTGTAAATTTTGTCATCCATTCCCACCGGCGCACATTGGCTTACTCTTCCGAAAAGCGGAACGGGTTTTAACGTGTGCACAATATGTTCTGGGTGCGTTTGCACACGGGACCTCCGTTTATAGTCTCATCCGAAGGACCAATTTTGTGGTGTGGTGGTGGGGTGGGGGGGGGGGGGGGGGGGGGGGGGGGAGAGGTCAGCACTAATATTCGTGCAGAGGAAAAAATCTTTGAACCCGGGTCAGCAGATCACTAGCGCAATGTGCACCACTCTAACCACCAGGGTATCCCGTCACGTGTGTGTGTGTGTGTGTGTGTGTGTGTGTGTGTGTGTGTGATGATGATGATGATGATAATGATGGAAGTATACAGTTAAGGTCATTTGATATTTCAATCCCATAGATCTTTGAAAAAAGTCGTGGGTTCGAATCTCGGTGGCGTCTAGTGAATTAAGGGTGGGGATTTTACGATATCCCAGGTCAACTTCAAGTGCAGACCTGCCAGTACCTTAATCCCCTCCATGTATATATAGATGCAGAAGATCAAATATGCACGCTAAAGATACTGTAGTTCGTTTCAGCATTCAGTGGGTTACTGAAACACAAACATACCCAGTATACGTACCCGAAGTCAGTCTGCATGTAAGGCAAAAGCGGTCCCACATGCATGACTCTCGCCATGGAGTGAACCTTGGAGCTCTAGCGAACGAAAGGAATGTGAGAAGGACAACATTGTATGTCTCCTTAGGTGTACATGGGTTTAAGAAGCCCATGCATGCCAAAAAAGAAAGGTGTCAACATGTGTTTGTAAGCACACGCCTAGTATGGGTAGACAAAAAATGATAAATTCCTGGAAAATTGAAAGGTGACGTCATTCCTGAGGGTGGTGTTTTTTCCTTGAAAATAATCTAGTCTTCTTTTCTGTTTGCATCCTCTAGACCTCCACCTCCCCCCTTTCCTACTCAAACTTCTCTTGTGTGTCCCTATGTCTCTATTTCTCTCACCCTCCCCCCTTCCTTCTCTGTCTGTCTCAGTCTCCATCCTGGTCGCTTTTAAAGAGGCTTTTCAGGGCTAAGGATGGGAAAGGCCGGATCAATACAGTTCACTTCAGGACGCCTGAGGAGCCAGGTTTAGTGAATCGATGACTGTGTCACACTTTCACATCACCCCCACCTCATTTGGAATCTGCAGGGCAGATTAAACAAACAAACAAAAATTCCATAGGATTGTTTCCGTTTTGTTGCTGTTTTTTTGCGTGCAAAAATTAGCCTTCAGTATGTTGCCTGTTTGTTTTCTTTCCTTCCCTCGTTCTTTTTCTAAAGCATTTTTTTTTCATTTTTCATGTTTCCTATTTTTCTTCTTGGTTGATGATTCAAACTTCAATAAAGCTCACATACAGATCACATTTTGCTGATAACACGCTGGTGGACGAAAACCGTTACATTTTCTGCTTTTGTAGGAAAAAGCCGTGATGACTAAAGGCAGCTGTGACAATGAAAGAGTTTGCAGTTGTGATTTTTTTGTGTCAAACGTAATCTAAAAGACAATCTCCTTTCAAAACTGTATAATTCTTTACTATGATTAATTTCCGAAACTTTAACTGACAGATTTTACCATCGTACGCTGTGTCGTAAACGTGATATAATTGACAATGTTCTTTGACATCGATCTAGTATTAATAATTATCATTGATCATTTCTGAACCATTTAATGGCAGATCTGACAGTACTCGATTGTTTGCCAAAAGTGATGTAAAAGGCATTCTTGTAAAAAATGATGGCAAAGTCTGAGGTATGGAAAACGTGGGAAAAGGAGATAGTAGGCTATTTTGTGAGAATTTCAACAGTGTATAATTTTGAACTGAGCAAAGATGGCAGCTGAAGTCAAAGGAAAATTCTAATTGGCACGTTGAGAGAAAATGAAGCATTTAAATACTAAACTAAGATGAAAAATAAAACGATGAACCGCAAAATAAAAAGAAAACCAACTGAGAGACAGCACTGACCGAAAACAATGTAAACCCTGCATAGCTGAAAGTGAAAAAACAACAAACACTGAAAGGCAGCATGAGGACTAATTTGAATATCAAATAATAAGATTGAATTGAAACGACTCATTAAACTTAAACTTTGAACTAAAACTTTGAACATTGAAATAAATTGAGGAGATTGATGACAGTGGAGTAAGTTCAAGCACTGAACAGCAGCATAAAAACATCGAGACACGAACGCCCAAACTCATAGGCAGTAAAACAAAAAATGCAACAATGGAAGCAAATAACAAGCTAAACCGCAACTCATATTCATTCGCTTGTTTGTTAAGTCATTTACTCTCTCATTTACTTGTTCATTTTCTCATATGACTTATATTGTGGTAATTACTAATCAGTTTGTTCTACCGTATCAAACGGGAACATTCAAGATATAAAGGGCAGAATTTCCATACTATCAAAACTGTCCCGGGAGAGAACTTGGAGGAGGGGGATAGATCTTGTTGGCCATAGGGGGAAAAAGGAGAAGAAAACGACATGTGCTCTATCTCCTCCTTTCTGGGCATTTTTCGGTGGAAATAGAAACTTTGTGGCGGTGGAAACTTCGTTTTCGCTCTGAAATCATCCAAGTAAATGTTGCATTCTGTTTCACTTTGCACCCTCACCCCCTCCTCTCCACCCCCTTGCTCTCTCCCACTTTCTCTCTTCTCTCTCTCTCTCTCTCTCTCTCTCTATCTCTCTCTCCCACTTTCTCTCTCCCGCCTTCTCTGTCCTTATTTCTAACTCTCTGTTCACCTCTGTATATTTCTCAGTCGTGTTGTTGACAAGGGCTAGGTGGATAAAAGTTCTGCACATCTGCTTACTATTGGAAATAAAAGATAATAAATATTCAATTCTCTCTGTCTCTGTCTGTCTGTCTGTCTGTCTGTCTGTCTGTCTGTCTCTCTCTCTCTCTCTCTCTCTCTCTCTCTCTCTGCATGCGCACTTGCGTGCTTCTGCGTTCGTGCATGTGCGCATGCGCACTAATGTTTGCATATGATCATGCGGGGCTGTGTATGCTTGCAGAAGCAACAGCTCAGATGTGATAGGCTATATTCATTTTTGACATCGCTGAAGACACAATATCAAGCAAACACGCGCTGGGAATTGTGTCAGTCCCACACCGTAGGAAACACTTGATGACAGTCCATCAAAACAAACAAGGTTTCAACGCCTGGCATTCTCAACCAGCCATGATGTTCATTGTCAACCAGCCATGATGTTCATTGTCAACCAGCCATGATGTTCATTCTCAACCAGCCATGATGTTCATTGTCAACCAGGCATGGTGTTAAATCTCAGCCAGCCACGGTGTTTACGGAGCCATGTAGTGCAGAATGATGACAGACTTTGAACTGCATGGTGACCGACACAGTGGTCATCCACTGTCCTGACTGTGACCCGGCCTGGTGCTGCTGCTGCTGATTTTCCTTCTTTTCACCATTTCATATTCTGTCTGTATCTGTCTAGTTTCTGACTTTCTGCTGTTTTATTTGCCATTAAAATTTTTATTTCGAGCATATTGAATACACACACACACACACACACACACACACACACACACACACACACACACACACACACACACACACACACACACACACACACACACACACACACACACACACACACTGTCATGTTTAACACCCAGTCCTTGTGTGCATGCCTTTTTGTAAATTTTGTCAGCCGATCTCACATGTACACTATGACCTGCCCTTCCGAGAGGCTGATCAGATTTTAACGCGTTTGCAAAATGTTCTGCATGCGTCGGCACACAGGATCTCGGTTTACAGTATTATCCGCAGGACTTTTGGGGAAGTGGGGTCGGCACTGATGTTAACTCCAGGAGAAAAATCCCCATGAGAACCTGGGTTCGGACCCAGGCCATCAGATAGCAAGTGCAACGCTCTAACCACCAGGCTATCCCGTCCCCCTGTTAGTTTATTAGTGTATCTGTAGTTTTGCATGGTTTTATTCAGGTCTACTCCCTTCATATTCTGTCTCTGTCTGTTTGTCTGTCTCCAGTCATGTATTGCCAATAGCCTTTATATGAATAAATCGTTAGAGAGTTTAAAGTTCAGAGGTCTCCCCCATCTTTCCCCGCTCTCATTGCTAGGATGGGAATAAATAGCGGTAAAGCAATCATGCTGACTATGCAGAAAAGTTTTCCACATCTTTTCCATAACAGTTCCCCATCGAAAATCACTAGTTTGGATGACGTAGTTATGTTATCAGGAAGTAGAGGTCTTCATCCACTGTCATCTCCGTTAATGCTGTTATTAGACACACTGGTATGTGGCTGGGCAAAAGAATCATTTCTAGACTGTATTAGGGGGTAAAAGGAGAGGCAGGTGGTTATTTCCATATTACCGGAATGACTCTGAAAAGAGGGTAAATCTTCAGACATTGCCTTTCCAGCCCCATTCGTCTCCCTTTGCCCCTTCATCCTTGCACTAGCTCTAGATATACACTGTATTGTATCGTATTGTATTGTATTGTATTGCATACTACTATTAGTCTCGGCAGATCAATTTGTACGAAATTCGGGCTTCTCTCCCTGGGGTGAGCGCGTCACCACAAGAGCAGGGCTACCTACCTACTTTTTCCCCTTAATTGTCTTGTCTGCAGGTGTATTTGTTTCCATCTACGTTTTCGGTTACACGTCCTATGTCCATTTTTCCTGCGTCAAGAGAACTCTATAGCGAGCCCTCAGCATGGATTCTTCTATCCGGCCATAAATTAAGGACAAGAAATGGTTTGTTTTTATATCATGAATTAATCTCTGAAGTCAGAATGAGGCTACCTTGATGGTGGGTGAAACACAGTCTAGTTTCTAGTCTTCACCAGAAAGCAAAGCCCATTGCTCAATTTCTGTCCACTCTGCCATCATTTTGATACGCACTTATGTCGGTGGCTTGTCAGTTAGAGTCTCCCCAAAGAGTCATTTCCAGACTGTTAGGGAGGAAATGGCCAGGGAAATGGTGTTTTCCACATCACCAGAATGACAGACACCCTGTGGGGCGGTAAATCTTCAGACATACAATTATCCCCTCTCTACTCCGTCTCTCCTTTCAACGCTTTAAAATTTCATGCTCGCCTTCATTTTCCTCGCTTCAGAAGAACTCTGTAGCATGACCTAGCGGAACTTTTCTGGTGTACTATAAACCAACAAGTCAGAAAGGCAGAATTTATGTCATCAATCATTTAAAAAAAAAATCTTCAGAAGTTATCAGAGTTCTACTATCTGTGCCAAATCTGAGAGTTTTTGATGTCAGATTAACCTCAGGCAGGTCAGAATCCGTCTGTGCTGACATGTTTTGAAGGAGAATTCATTCTGTGGTCTTTGTTGAAAAGCAAATGATGAGCATAGACAATATTGAGGCAATAATATCGAACATCTCCAGGAGTTGAAAACTCTTTTTGCAAGTGCCTCTTAGCAGATTACTCACTTTGGAAGTCTAGTTTTTACATAAAATGGCACAGATCATTACTGTTTCTGTCAATTATGCCATCCTTTTTACACCGTAGTCATTGGTCTGTCAATTAAAATCTCCCCCGAAGAGTGATTTTTAGACTGTTAGGAGGAAATGGGCAGGCAGAGGGTGTTTATCACATCACCAGACACCCTTTAGGGCGGTAAATCTTCAGACATTACACCCCCTCTCCATCCCCTCCCCCCTTTTGAACGCTTTAAAATTTCATGCTCGCGTTTATTTTCCTCGTTTCAGAAGAACTCTGTAGCATGACCTGGCAGGAACTTTGCTGGTGTACCATAAACCAAAGAGTTGGAAAGGTAAACTTTATGTCATAAATTTCTTTTTCAATCTTAAGAAGTCAT
Source organism: Rapana venosa (assembly GCA_028751875.1). Classification (NCBI taxonomy): domain Eukaryota; kingdom Metazoa; phylum Mollusca; class Gastropoda; order Neogastropoda; family Muricidae; genus Rapana; species Rapana venosa. The sequence goes on along the minus strand of CM054140.1, from coordinate 14,309,115 downwards.
CAGAACTCTACTCTCCGTGCCATATCTGAGAGTTGCTGGTGTCAGATTAACTCCAGGAAGTTCAGAATATGAGTGTACTGATATTTTTGAAGGAGCATTTGGATAAGCTGAACACTGCTTGCAATGTCTCTGTCATTCTATACACTTGTCTCCGTGTCTCTGTTTTTCCTGCATTTGTCTGTCCTGTTTTTGCCATCTTTTCCGGTCTCTGTTTTTACCTCTCTCTTTCTCATTCAGTGCGTGCGCGCACGTGTATGTGCATGTGCGTCTGTGAGTGTATGTGTGTGTGTGCACGTGCACCACTGTGGTCTGCAGGGCTATAAACAACAAGATAGGATTGGATAGATAGGCGCGTGCATGCGTGTGTGCTCGTGTGCGCGTGTATGCGTGCGTGAGTGCGTGCGTGCGTGTGTGCGTGCGTATGTGTGTGTTTGTATGGCCGTGTGCATGTGTGCTTGTGTGTACCTGCGCGCATCCGTGAGATGTAAGTCTGAAATAATTCTTACCACAAAGCCAAAACATGCACTGAGAGGAGTCTTGTTTCCAGTGAGAATCACAGAGATAACAATTGAGCACCCAGAGGAAAAACAACCAGTTTTATGGTCCTGTCTCTCAACCTCAGCCAGCCCTGATGTGTAATGAGCCATGGAGTGGGAAACTATTGCGAGGTGCTAGCTGTATGGGATAGATACATGGATCACCAGACCAATCTGCTTAGAGCCAGGCATCAGTGCTGCCCGGTTGTTCTTTCCTCTTTGTTTGTGTTCCTGCCTGGTCTCTGTCTGTCTGCTATCTGTTTGTTTGTGTATCTGCCGGTTTTCTGGCTGTATATCTGTGTGTCTCTGACTGTGTCTGTCTGTCTCTCCTTTTCAAGGCAAGGGCAAGGTCCGAATGAAAAAGACTGTCAGTACTTATCTGTAACCCTTGGGAACGAAGATTATCAATCAATCAATAAATCAATCAATCAATCAATCAGTCAATCAATCAATCAATCAATCAATCAAATCGTCAGTCAGCCAATCAATTAATCAGTCCGTCAATCAATCAATCAATCAATCAATCAATCAGTCAATCAGTCAGTTTGTCTCTCTGTTTCTCTCTCTCTCTCTCTCTCACTCTCTCCTTTCCTTTTCTCTATTCTCCTCTTTGTTAAAAAGCTAATGATGATCATAGACAATATTGAGGCAATTATACCAAACATCTACAGGAGGTATTCAACTCTTTTTCAAATGATTTCTAGCAGATTGCTCATTTTAGCAATTAAGTTTTTACGTAATAAAGCAGAGAGAGACCTTCACTCAGTTTCTGTCAACTCCGGGGTCATTTTAACACGCACTTTAGTACGTGGCTCGAAAAAGTAAATCCCCTAAGAGAGTCATTTCCAGACATTTAGGGAGAAAATAGAGAGGGAGATGGTGTTTTCACATCACCAGAATGACACCCTGTAGAGCAGTACATTTTTTTCTCTCTCATACTCATCCCTCTTTCCTTTTCCCTCTTCCCTTTTTAGGGCTCTTAGAATTTCTCATTCGCATCCTCCAGTGATTTTTTTCCTGCTTCAGCAGAACTCTTTAGCCTGACCTTAGAAGGAACTTTTCCAACATTCCACAAGCTAGGGAGCGCGGGAAGGCCACTCTTTATGTCGTGAATTACATCCGTTAGGTTTACAGACTTTTTCAAAGTTTTTCTGCCGCTCCTTCCCATTGCCGTGCTAATGTCTGAAGGTATTCACTGGCAGTTTGACCTTTGCCGTTTAGGCTATGTCTGTGTAAACATTTTCTGAAGATGCAGGTGTGTGTGTGTGGTTGTTGTGTGTGCGTGTGTGCGCGCGCGCGTGTGTGTGTGTGTGCGCGTGCGTACGTGTGTGTATTTGTGTGTGTGTGTGTGTGTGTGTGTGTGGTGTGTGTGTTCAACATCATAGAAAAAAAACCTCGCTATAAGAATGGGTTCTTGGGTGTGAAGAACATGGGAAATAGTGAACCATCATTAAAGCCCATCTTCTAGTCAGCTTTTGTTCATCTCAGCCAGTCCAGATGTTTCATGAGGCATGGAGTAGTAAGGAATGAACGAGCACCAACTGCATGGTTACAGGTACATCAGTACATCAGTACCTAGACTGTATCAGAGCCTGACACGTTACTGATTTATATGTATTCTTTTATGAGTATGGGTCCAGTCCTGATCTGTTGTTTTCTGTTTGGTTTGTCAGTGTATCTGTCTGACTGTGTGGCTATGAATTTGTTGGTGAGCCTCTGACTCCTTCTCTCTTTCTCCTTCGTTCATCGCTGGGGCGTGGATGACTGACAGACATGGTGATGGCAATCATACTGAATATATTGAGAACTTTGCATATACTTTTTCAACTTTTTTGTTGGATATTATTTACTTTTTTTCTTTTTCCCCGCAGGACATTACTAACTGTGAAAATATACGTACCAAGAAACAGAGACTTTCTATAATGTTTCCGTTAGATCATTTAATGTCAGTATTGTACGTGACTTGGGAATGACAGTCTCTCTAGAGAGTCATTGTCAGATTATGTAGGGAGAAAATGGAGAGGGAGTCGGTAATCTTCACACAGCCAGAATGGCACCCTACATGTATAGCGGTAAATCTTCAGACCCTACTCCCCCCTTCCTGATCTTTCACCCCCTCCTCCATAACTGGATGTGAAAATTTGTTAGTGTACTCTATCCATCTTTCCTAGTATAGGAAAAGTCTTTAGTGTTGTCCAACAGAAACTTTCCCAACACCCCATAAACCAAGAGAGTGGAAAGGCAGACTTTATGCCGTGATTTATGTCTGTTGGTCTTTACAAGTTATCAAAGTTCTACTCCTCTTCCCACAGCTTGAAAGTATCCGCGGTCATTATCGGTCCTGTGCATTCAGAATACGGCTTTATTGGTGTGACTGTAGATAGAGAATTCAGAGCTGTTGAGTTATGATTGTAATCTATCTATCTATCTATCTATCTATCTATCTATCTATCTATCTATCTATCTATCTATCTATCTATCTATCTATCTATCTATCTATCTATCTATCTATCTATCTGTCTGTCTATCTATCTATCTGATCTATCTATCTATCTATCTGTCTGTCCATCTATCTATCTTCTGTCTTCTTCTATCTATCTATCTATCTATCTATCTATCTATCTATCTCTATCTGTCTGTCGTCTGTCTGTCTGTCTGTCTTATCTATCTATCTATCTATTATCTATCTATGTCGTCTGTCTTCTATCTATCTATCTATCTATCTATCTATCTATATCTGTCTCTGTCTGTCTGTCTGTCTGTCTGTCTATCTTCTTCTTCTGTCTGTCGTCTTCTGTCTTTTTTCTGTCTTGTCTGTCTGTTTCTTCTTCTAGTCTATCTCTTCTGTCTGTCTGTCTGTCTGTCTGTCTTCTTCTGTCTGTCTGTCTGTCTGTCTGTCGTCTGTCTTGTCTGTTTGTCTGTCTGTCTATCTATATCTACACACACACACACACACACATGTTCGTGCATGCCTGTGTGTATTCATGCGTGTTTAAATTTTGCGCTTGAGTGTGTATGAGCATGCAAAAGATAAAATGGTGTGGATTTACCTTCTGCCTGGATTTGTTATGCACACACTATGATGAAATCTTGGCTTAACGCAGCGTGTCTTGGGCACTGTCACATGGCAGAGCCCATCCTTCTCCACGCCAGACCAAGGCCAATGTCCACCGCCTTGATGGATCGCCTTAGTCTCGAACACGAAGCCGAGGAGCCCCTTGGGAAACTTCATCCGCCTTGGCCGGTAACCTGCATCGTGGAGGTCATTCGCCTAAAATGCCGTGTTACCATCACCCCATCTCGTGGTTTAGCATGCTTGCTGAGGCGAGGTCCCGGGGTGTGGCGCTTGGAGCCAGCACGTGAGAGATTGAGGAGATGGCTGAGGACCAGTGACGCCTCTTCACTCTTCCAGGTAGAGCGCAGCAGTCAGGTATTAAAGGCACTACCTCAACCAGAGACCCCTACACCCTGTACTGCGGAAAGCTGAGAACGCCAGGAGGGGAGGAAGCTGGTTGGAAAATCTTCATTGGTGCCCCAACAGCCTAACAGATTAAGGGATAGGTAAAGTTGAAGGTCAAGGTGATACAGGGATCATGCTCACATATAGGGATAAACAACAATAACAACCGCAACAATAGTAAAATATTTATACTGATAACAACAACAACAACAACGATGATGATGATAATAATAATGATAACAACAACAATGATAATAAAAAACAGCAAGCAAGAAATAACGTAGAAGATACAGCATAAACACTAGAAAAAGAAGTAGAAGGAAGGAATTCTCACCTAACAACAAAAGGATCAAAACCCAGCAATCTCCCCCCCCCCTTTTGTCACGACCACCATCTCTCTGGGCAGCTTTCCCCCCTTCTTCTTCTTCTAGCGACAGGATCCGCTTCTCTCCTTTCACCACACCCTAACAAATCAGGCAGCCGTATTGTTTTTCAGCCGGGCTAACCGCAGAGGCCGTACGTACTCTGTGGGCTGTGAAAAGAATCGGAAGGAAGGGGCACGGGGGGAAAAAGAGCCGTTGAACCGTCAAGGTGGAAATAAACAACGGCAGGGGGTGACGGTTGCTGGCTCTAAACCATCGATCCTTGATGTAGATTGTCTGCGTCCTGCCGAGGTTTCCTTTCCCCCTTTTTATGGTTATGTCTCCTCTCTCCGCCCACCCGCCTGCCTGCCTGCCTGCCTGCCTCCCGGCTTGCTAGGTATCTGGTGTTTTACCTTTTGTTTTTGTTTTTATCTTCTGTTTCTGTGTCCCTGCCTTTCACTGTTTCTTTCTTCATCTACTATCCAATTTTAACTTCTCTTTCTGTGTCTCTGCCTTTCACTGTTTCTTTCTTCATCTACTATCCAATTTAACTTCTCTTTCTGTGTCTCTGCCTTTCACTGTTTCTTTCTTCATCTACTATCCAATTTTAACTTATGTTTCTGTGTCCCTACCTTTCGCTGTTCCTTCATCTACTATCCAATCCATCCCATTACCCTCAATAAAACATTCGAAACGTTCGAGAACTGCTTCTGTCTGTATCCTTATTTCTGTCTCTTTTTCTGTTTGTGTCTGTATGACTCGATCTCTTTTTTCTATCGGTGTGTATGTGTGGTGTGTGTGTGTGTGTGTGTGTGTGTTATTTTATTTATTCTTTATTTTATTTCTTATTTCGAGGATAATGTAATAAGCACTCACGTGCCTTTAAAAAAATCCAATCTCCCTGTGTATGCAGCTTTGTAATTGTCATCCGTTCCCACTTCACACATGTGTGTGTGTGTGTGTGTGTGTGGGGGGGGGGGGGTGTGGAGGTGTGGGCGGGGGGGGGGGGGGGGGTGAGGTTACAGGTTTTCAGACCAAAATGAGTTCTTATCGAACTGCCCCTTCACTACAATCATAGACGAATATGAATAAAACATTTTCATACCCGGTAGAGGCTGTACTTCAATGCGGGGAAAGAAAAACTGTTATACAATGCGGTGATCAACAGTAATTTTTAAAAATGTTTTCATATCCTATTTAAAATTTTCACTTCAGCATATAAGGATCATGTTTGTAAAAAGACTGCTTCGCGTCATAATATGCTCAATGTCACAAAACTATTGAGGCTGTAAAATCATCAGATTCTCAAGTACTGCCTTTTGAACAACATGGTCTGACTGGTCATGTTTAAGGCAGCTTTATTATTAATTTTGATTTTGACAGGAAGTCGATGTGATTTGGAGAGTGGCTAATCTGTAAGTTTCTAAAAATCTCGAGCTAAAGAATCCGTTGAAATTCATCCTACCCACAGCCTCATCTCATATATCCCTTGACCAAGCGGTGGTTGGGAGCTTACATCGATGATATGACAACCCGTTTTCGCCGCTTCTCTCGACCCTCTGCCGCCCTCTATCAGTCGCGAAGTATCCTGCTGGCACAAAATAATCAGTAGGACTTTTTCATTGGCATGTTTACGATCGCTGCCAACTTGGCTCTGTGCGTTTCCTTCTCAGGCGTTCTTATGTGTATTTTCATCATTTTGATAACGGGTTGAATCCACTTCACAGTATAAGAGAACAACTGTTCAACGGCTCCCTGTCTGTCTGTCGTTGGTATGTTTGAACTGTCTTCCTGAGTAGGAAGTTCTTGCTAGTTATTAAGCTCATGAGTATTATTTGAAAAGATTTAATGATCTTCAGCCGATGTTTGCTTTGTTGAGAGAATGTACACAGGACACGTGTAGTTGTGTTTTGGTTTCATTAGTCACATTTCACAGTATAGGAAGATTTGAAGTGTGGGGCGCAATGTCAGTTAGTCTAAAACAACTTACCAAATGATTTATATAACAGGAAATCAAGAAAACAGCCAGCTGCTAGTTAATCAACCAACCAACCATCCAACCAACCAACCAACTGATCAACCAGCCAATCAGTCAACAAATCCACTAACCAACCAGCAGCAACAAAACAATTGCAGTCTCGATTTTGCAAGGAAGTTTCACTGGAATGTTTCATATACGCTAACTCAGTAAACTGGTGAATATTTAAATTCAGTTCTTAGGTATATGTATTCCGAGTCTGTTTTGTACGCATGACATGGAAAAAACCATTGGACAGAGCACCGTTAGGGCGGCACTCCTCATGGTCACACACTGAGGCAATCAGTATTTAGCCCATCAAAGAAGAGCTTGACCTTTCCCTCTCACTGAGAAACCCGAAGCCTTTTAGAGACACATCAGCTGTTATGCATGTGCAAGCGGAAAATTTAGTCAGAGGTCAGCCTCAGGAAGACCAACACCCTTGAACAAAATGTTACCAATGTTCCAAATCTTACCGTTGGAGACTTCATTTTCGAGATTGTGTGAAGATTTACCTACTTTGTTTCCATTATCTAACAACGTTTCCTAGTATGCTGCGCTGAACAGATGGTTTGGCATAGCAGCAACAGCAACAGCAACAGCAACAGCTCGTCTGGCTAAAAGAGTTTGGAACAACAGATTATTGATCAGCACCACCACACGAATTAAGGTTACTAAACTTGCGCGCTTAGCACACTGCTGTTTGGTAGAGAAACATGGATCCTGAAACTTGTCACTGTCGAGGAAGAATCTTGGGTATTTCATAGCAAGACCATAGTGCAATCAGGAATGTACTGGAAAAAGCAGGCATTACAGACCACTGTGCAATCAGGAATGTACCGGAAAAAAAGCGGGCATTACAGACCACTGTGCAATCAGGAATGTACCGGAAAAAGGCAGACATTACAGACCACTGTGCAATCAGGAATGTACTGGTAAAAGACAGACATTACAGACCACTGTGCAATCAGGAATGTACTGGTAAAAGACAGACATTACAGACCACTGTGCAATCAGGAATGTACTGGAAAAAGCGGGCATTACAGACCACTGTGCAATCAGGAATGTACTGGAAAAAGCGGGCATTACAGACCACTGTGCAATCAGGAATGTACTGGTAAAAGGCAGACATTACAGACCACTGTGCAATCAGGAATGTACTGGTAAAAGACAGACATTACAGACCACTGTGCAATCAGGAATGTACTGGTAAAAGACAGACATTACAGACCACTGTGCAATCAGGAATGTACTGGTAAAAGACAGACATTACAGACCACTGTGCAATCAGGAATGTACTGGTAAAAGACAGACATTACAGACCACTGTGCAATCAGGAATGTACTGGTAAAAGGCAGACATTACAGACCACTGTGCAATCAGGAATGTACTGGTAAAAGGCAGACATTACAGACCACTGTGCAATCAGGAATGTACTGGAAAAAAGCGGGCGTTAAAGACAACTGGGAAAAAGTGGAAAAACAGGCAGTCAAAAAATATGCTCGCTTTTCTTGCTCACTACTTCCTACACAATCTTGGCCACATGATCTGAATGAAAAATGATCAACTATCTTTGGAGAAGCTGTTGGGCGAGCTCGTCACCGCCTTACGACCAACTGGGAGCTTGCTCTACACTACAAAAAAACATTCGCAGATGCAAGTCGAAGGCAAGCAACAACAACCTAACAGATGGTAAAGGCGTTGCTGCAGATTGCAGCTGCTGGATACAGACCATCAAGGCAGACCTGAGGAATAGACAGGAAAGGGAGGAGAAGCAGGGGGAGGGGGCTTGGGAGATGGGGGTGGGGGGTGGGGTAGGGGGGGTGGTGGGGAGGGGGGGGGAGGGAGAAGGGCGTAGACAGCGCAGGACAGCAACACTATTCACAGAACCAGGGATGGACTTAAGCGGTGACGAAAACAAGGCTGACATAGGCAGGATGTAGGATTGCATAGTTATGGTAGGTAGGCTATGTAGCGTAACAAGATACTTAAAGTATGACGCAGTACCTCGTAGACTCGTCTGTCCAGAACCTTGTTTATGCTGCAACCATGTTTACACTACGTTACGACAGACAGAGAGAGAGAGAGAGAGAGAGAGAGAGAGAGAGAGAGAGAGAGAGAGAGAGAGAGAGACAGAGACAGAGAGAGGGTGGGGTGGGGTACGTGTGTGCATGTGTGTGTGTGTGTGTGTGTGTGTGTGAGAGAGAGAGAAGAGAGAGAGAGAAGAGAGAGAGAGAGAGAGAGAGAGAGAGAGAGAAGAGAGGGGCGGGTACGTGTGTGTGCGTATGTGTGCATGTGTGCGTGCGTATATGTGTGCGTGCGAGCGTGTGTGTGTGTGTGTGTGTGTGCGTGTGCGTGTGTGTGTGTGAAAGTTTCTTCAATTTCCCCAGCTGCCTTGGCAAACAACGATTTTTATCTCACGTAAGCAGCCCTAGGGGAAGCGGCTGGGTCTTTCACATCCCTTCCTTTCCCAATTCCATCTGCTGCCCACTGCTAATGGCGTGCAAACATCCCAGGATATTTTGCCATCCGGGGGTTTTCGCTGATCTATTTCCTTCAGATTTCCCCGAAGAATGCGCTGTGAGTGACATGATTAAAGTCATCTTAAAGTTTTTGGAAAACTCAAGTTTTACTTTTTCCATTTTTTTTAGCGGGGTTTCGAAGCTGAACGACTTTCACGAAACTGACAGTTGTTGGCATGATGAAAGGGGTCGTCTAGATTGTTGGCAGTTATCCCCTAGTTAAAGCAGGAGTCGTGAAATAATTTACTATTGAGCAAAATGCAATATCTATATAAATATAACAGCAGTTATGGAAAATACCAGAGAGAGAGACAATGACAATGACAAAAATTTAATGTGTTAGGTTTTTCAACCCCTTCACAAACGGGTAGTTGGGGGAGGGGATCGAAAATCGAAAGATACAACAACAAAATAGAACACTGTACAATATCAACGATTTTTCGCGAGCGGTAACCAGAACGCGGTATTGTTTATACATAATTGAACATGTGTGCAAATGTCACTGTAAAAGGTAGCGGATAACGGATATTGTAGTAGGATCGAGGAACTGTCACACACAGAGCGGCATTAGCGGTGTGGTTGTACTGCTGGCTGGTCACTGGGCGTATCTGGAAGATTCCCACCTTTGGCTGCTTTCAGTATGGACTCGAAGCCCCTGTCCATTGTGTTTTCCAGATTTTGTATATGTGCCATCAACATCTGGCAATCCTAGGGGGACACTGTGGTGCTGCTTCCTGATTCACTGATTGCAGCCCCAGAGAGAGAGAGAGGGAGGGAGAGAGAGAGAGAGAGAGAGAGAGAGAGAGAGAGAGAGAGAGAGAGAGAGAGAGAGAGAGAGAGAGTCAGAGAGACAGACAGATGTTTCATTTGGTACAGACCACGGCCGCTCTCGTGCACTCTTGAAGATGTTATGATGATAACACTAAAACACTTTAATTTGAATGGCTTGATTATGATATATATTTTTAAAAAGATGCTAACAAGTACATAATAAGAGCGTCACACAACATTCATCCTAGCAGGAATCATCGTCACCTGCAGGCATTGAAGAAATATAGGACTATGTTCCTTGGTACTAGTTCATGCCGATCTGCCATAAGCACAGTGATCTTAAACAAACCAGAAGAAGAGAGAGAGAGAGAGAGAGAGAGAGAGAGAGAGAGAGAGAGAGAGAGAGAGAGAGAGAGAGAGGGGGGGGTGGTGGGGGGGGGGGGGGAGTTAAAGGATGGGGGAAATTTATTTTCAGCCAGAAGACTGAGGTCCCCAAGTGCGGAAAGTCATTACAAGGGACACAGACTAGGAGACGAGACACCGAGCACGAATAAACAACTCCAGGAAAGAATCATTGAAATCAGCTCGCTATCGAAGGCCGGCAACCTTCCGTCTGTCTGTCTGTCTGTATCTGTCTGTCTCTCTGTCTGTCCGTCTGTCTGTCTATTGCACTGTTTCTTTTGCTTCAGTATTTCCTTTTGTTTGTCTGTTCGTTTCTGTTGCTCTTTGTGGCTATGCAACTCTTTCTTTTATGCGTCTTAATATCTATCTCTCGCCCCCCTTTGTCTCCGTGGTTATTTCTATGTTTTTCAATGGGTTATTTGAAGTGATAAATTCTTGGAATCCTTGAAATCATGTCTTTGTCCGTCTGTTTGCCCACACGTCGTGTGTCTGTGTCTGTTTTAGGTTCAGCTCTATCTTCGTCGCCATGCTACTTTGTGGTAGATAGTTTATGACACTTGCTGAGAAAGAAAACGTTTATTAAGTAGAAAAAACAAGTTCCTGGGGGACCCTCTCACACAGAAATCATCGTCATGAAAATACAGGCACTGAAAGTTTGCTGAGAAGAAAACTGAAAGTAGAGCAGAAGGGAGAGCAGCATTCACAATTAACATGTGAAATATTGGTACATACTGGCATAATTCCAGGAATACTTCAGCTGAACAGTAGTTTCGCA
>CM054140.1:14213270-14290770 GCA_028751875.1 Rapana venosa | reverse complement strand
AGAAGAAGAAACGATGATGGTGTTGAAGATGAGGATGAAAAGAGAGAAAGAAGAAAAGGAGGAGGAGGAGGAGAAATCCAATGGAAAAAATAGAATGAAGAGGGGGGTAGTGATAGGGGAGTGGGGGGGGGGGGGGGGGGAGAAAAAAGGGACAGAAGAAAACGAGGATACGAACGAGGAGGCCAAGAAACACAACTGATTGAGGCAGATTGACAGCAGTCAGGTTTTCTACGGACGTAAATAGACACAGGAAGGCAGGCAGAGTGATAAATGCACAAACCATTCACCACAACCCATTAGTACCCCGCCGCCCACGTTTGTCCAATCATTTTCATCTTAGACTATTCGTATTCCATTGAGCACTGTTTGGCTCTGACTGGCCTCTTGGAGAGAGAGAGGGGGGGGGGGGGGGAGGAGAGAGAGAGAGAGAGAGAGAGAGAGAGAGAGAGGGGGGGGGGAGAGATAGAGAGAGAGAGAGAGAGAGAGAGAGAGAGTCTGATAATGAGCCGAAAATCAAGGACCCACACGATGGATGGATGGATCATTTGAAAGGCCTTGGTAGGTCCACAGAGGGTTTAGAGAGTCACTTTCGATGGTTCCTGACCTTCCTAATGGACACAGAAAATAAAGACCTCACTTCATCTTTTTCCACTCATATTCCTCTTCCATCTACATAATGTCTCTTGCTTCTGTCATTTTCCGCAAATATCTATGATGGAGACTATTCCACTATTTTCTGAGATCTTCGATTTGATTGAGTTTTCGTCTAGAGGATTTTGAAATTTCTTCATTCTACTCTACCATAACTTGGAATAAAGCCCCTCTTCTCTCTCCACTTTCAGATAAGCGAAATGTCTGTGGAGATGACAAAGTTCTTATTTACCACACTTGCCGTATTCTGCGCCATACATTTTTTCTTTTTATCATCAGTGTTTTTGTTTCAACCTTTTCTCCCATTATTCTACCATATGTCGCTTGTTATTATTTGCCTGTACATTTCAAATTACTGTTTGTTTTCAATAAACAAGCCAGGCAATTTTGATTTTGTTCCACAGTGGTTTGAAATGTCATTGCACCGTTTTTCTCTGGTGACTAATAGTTGGAATATAGTCACGATGATTATCACAGGGTGACCATTCTATAGTTATTTGTCTCCATGACACTTTGTTAACATTTGTACGGCTTTCAAACATTTGCTGTCATTTTATGTCTTTTGCGATCTTAAGACGATGCTTGACTGAAAAGGTTCAGGGTTAAAAATATCTGATGCACGTTTTTGACTTTGACTTGTGGTGGTTATGCATATGTAACCCCCCCCCCCCCTCCCCGAAAGACACAAAAAAGAAGATAATATGCACACTCAAACAAGCATGCACGCACACTTGATCACACACTTACACACACACACACACACACACTTACACACACACTTGCACACACACACACACACACACACACACACACACACACACACACACACACACACACACACACACACACACACACACACACACACACACCCGCAGCTCGTACAAATGCGTATGGATATTTACGAGACAAGTTGTGATGCTTTTTACTGCAGATAATCCCACAGACAGCAGGAAACAGACACCCACGCAGTTTATTCAGACCCAAAGAATACTGTTCTTGGTTTATTTGTCATCTCGTGTCATTTTTCAGCAGGAGACTTGTCAGTGTGCAGGTTCTCAGTCCTGATACGGCCTCAAGCTATAATGATACATGAAATGAGAGTAAGAGAGAGAGAGAGAGAGAGAGAGAGAGAGAGAGAGAGAGAGAGAGAGAGAGAGAGAGAGAGGAGAGAGAGAGCTGAACACTGTACTAATTTAATGTACAGCATCCTCGGGTCTCAATACAAAAATGGGGCTCGGGAGAGAATCAAAATCAATGAGCTGAAGCACATTGACAACAAACCAGAGCAATAAGCTTCAAATGAAACAATATTGTATGCCTACATGACAAAGCGGATAGCTCAGTGGTCAGAGCACTCGCTTTCCCCAGCCAAGTTAAGCAACGTCGAGCGTGGTTACCACTTGGAGGGTGACCATTTGCGCGCCTTGGCTTCAGAACAATCCCCCAGTTCACCCAGCTGTAAATGGGTACCTGCCCTCTTCAGGGTCAGGGAAGGTAAAGCAGCGAGGGAGAGGAGATGGGCGCCGCCCTCAATATGCTGGCCCCTAGAGAAGTGAGGTCTCTGACGCCTCGCTTCCCTACTACCTTATAGGTTATGGGACACCTTTACATAAAAAAAACTACTATAATACTTCATTTCTATTTTTCCACACACATACACACACACACACACACACACACACACACACACACACACACACACACACACACACACACACACACACCACACACACACACACATACAACACACATATATATATATATATATATATATATTATATATATATATATATATATAATAGAGAGAGAGAGAGAGAGAGAGAGAGAGAGAGAGAGAGAGAGGTAATCAAAGTGGAAACCTTCTGATCGGCGGTGTATGTGGACAGTGTGCTTCAGCCAGGAAGGAAAGAGCTTATTACGGGGCTGCTTCACCTCAGGGTGTTTTCTATCTTTGTAGTACACTGTGATTTTCCTCTCATATGCTTTTAGGACTACTATTCCAACATCAACAACAACAGCAGCATCAGCCGCAGCAGCAACAAACAGCAATAACAACAAAAGCAGTAATGATGGTTATCATAGTGATGATGTCGCATCACTTTTAACAGGAATTATTTTAACGCGTTTCTAAACTATGCGTGAAAAAGTTTCATCTCAGGTGTTTGAGAGACCCCTTTTGGGCTTGCATTCAATCAACTGTCTTAAACCAAAGGTAACAAAGAAAGTATTTTGGAAAAGTTAATATGCCTGTTATTATATGGTTGTTTAGGACCTTCGTTTTACTGTTTTGTACTGATACCTGATCTTATTCACAGGATCATTATCTATGCACTTGATGGATCCATGATATGATTTCAGGTTGTTCTTCATCACCCAGCTCTCGTTTCTTTTTATATTAAGTCAACATTATATTTCCCTATGTAGACAAGCTGAAATCAACTGTTCTCAAGATTTTTTGCCGATGGGTTGGAAGAAGAAAAAAAATCCATACCATATACTTTCTAACCCATTTGGACTGCTTTAGCTTTATTCAAGTGATCGTGATTTACAATATATTGAAACAAAAGCGACGGAAAACAGACATAAAGATTGTGTGGATGACAGGAGCAGAACTCAACTATAACAGGAAAGGTTTGCAAATACTTAAAGTATGGATTACCCCATTACTTCCTTAGTTTGAATGTTGAATTTACAATAATGATGAACACTTAGTAGAAATTAGTACAAAGTGAACACAAAAAGTGTTGAGAGCTAGACACAAAAGCATATGGTGAAGTGTCCGTTAGAAATATTAAAAGCAGAGAAATAAAAATACCCCAAGAGTGTGTGGGGTTGAATAGCCTGATGGATAGAATCTCATAGTCGAAATCTAGTTGTCACTAGGGGCTCGGATGTGTCTCCACGAGAGCCGGACATTATAAGATTTTCAGAGAATAAGCCCTCTCTAGCATGCCTGCTCCCGCTTTTAAGCTCTGGATTTTGAATACAGTGTGGGTGAGAGTGGGGAAAACCAACATCCAGATCATGACTTCAAGAATGATATCACCAGATTAAATTGTGAGCCACTTTGACAGCCAAAAACGTGTTGGGAGTAAAAGCGAGTCGATCATTTTAATTGCAAAGACCAAGTGAGCAACCCTGACAGAAAGAAGACCCACTGACTACAAGAGCGTAGGTAGCATCAGAAAACTGTCAAGTGGTCCTGACAGCAAGAGCCTCAAAATCACTCCTGTGACAAAACCTATCTTCTGAATGGTATTCCTGGATCCCAAATGGATTGCTGATTGGATAGAGGCCTGTGATAGCTTTTCTTGATCCGATTTTTATTATTAATGCTCTTCCGTCTGTCTATCTCATTCCCTCCCTTCTCTCCTCTTCACCCTTGTCTATGTCTTTCTCTGTTTTGTCTTTCTGTCTGTATGATTCTCCCTTTGTCTTGCTGTCTGAGTGTCTGTTTCTCCGAATGTATTTTTTCCGGGCAGTTAACTGCTGGCGAGGCTAATGAATCATAAGACTGCTGCACAATTTTCTCCAGGAAGAATCTGCAGTCTTTCCAAATGAAATTGAACACTTTGCGCAATATTTCAGCTTATCTCTTTATGCAGATAGTGGTTTGTCTGTCACTCGATGTGTGATAGCGATGAAAATGCATGACAATTGACTTCTCCCTTGAGATTTGGGGAGTCGTTGGGAAGCTGCAATGAGTTTTTCAGGCAGTGTATCGTGTCCAAGTTGAACCTGGCAGAGCCTATCCCTCTCCTCTCTTGAGTGGAGTGGTCATCCGTGCCTTCAGCCATAGCCGCTTATACACAATGTGGGAGGGGTGTGCAAGATGTTTTGCGCGTGTCCACCCATAGAACCTTGTTATATAATCTCATCTTAAAGACTTCCAACGGAATGGAATAGGTACCATTGGTAAATCTAGGGAAACAGTCTCCTCTAACCACTGAGCTATGAATACGCACGTAGGATGTCTGTGCCTCAAGCAGTCACCTCTGTGGAGACTCGAACCTGCACCTTCAGTTACTGGCAAGTCATGATGCTCTAACTACTAAGCCTTCCCATCCTCAAAGTGCAGCCCCCTCAATAAAACCCACCTTTGACATCGTGTCAGCTAGGAAAATAGGTAATATACTAGATAAGTTGGATATTTCTTTCTAATCCACATCCCATGGAGATAGAGATAGATAGATAGATAGATAGATAGATAGAGAGAGAGAGAGAGAGAGAGAGGAGAGAGAGAGAGAGAGAGAGAGAGAGAGAGAGAGAGAGAGAGAGAGAGAGGGACAGACAGATAGAGACAGACAGACAGAGAGAGTGACAGAGACAGAGATTGTGCAGGGGACGCAAACTAGGTGAGATTTCAGTAATCTGACTCGGGATAATCGGCTTGGACACGAAGCAAAGACGTGATTCATCAGGTGAAAAAGCCTTGTCTGTCTGTCGGTATAATCGCCTCAGACTCTGGCTGTCCTCACTGACGTCAGTCTCTTCCTTTTTCTTCCTCGTGTGGTGCAGAAGAAACGCCCCTGGATAACAACTGGTCCAAACAAACACTGAGGGGGGGGGGGGGGGGGGGGGGGGGGGGACGTGTAGGTCAAGACGAACCAGGGCACTACAGTAGCTGGGAAAGACTGACGTCAGCAAGGACAGAGCCTGAGGCGGTGGTACCAACAGACAGGACTTAGCCGCTGTCACGTGTTCGTTTCACCTCCAACTCGCTTACTGTACCCTGCGTCAGACCACTGAAGCCTCGCCTGTTTTGACACCCCCCCCCTCCCACATCCACCACCACGCACTGTTCATTTGTTTCGCTCTCTCATTATGAGAGCCGGATTAAAATAAAAAAAAGAAAATACAATTTTTCTGTTACTATTGGAAAAACCAGACTTATAAGTTACCAAATCTCTCTTTCTGTCTTTCTGTCTGTCTGTCTGTCTGTGTCTGTCTGTATCTCTCTCTCTCAGATATAAACTTATAAACAGATGTTTAGTTGAACCCTGTTAACAAAGTATTTTAATAGAATCATTAACGTGTTTCTCAGGTTTGTAAGATAAACATTTATTTTGAGTCATACACTTATAAAGATAACAAAAGATAAACCTTTTGAAGTGGTGGCAATTTGACAAAAAATATCGTTTTCATTAAAAGTCTGAATATGTATTTTGATTTAGTCAACGGAAAAAATGTATCTAAAATTACTCTTACTGAAAAAATGATGATCTGCTCCAACTTGATGTGTAGGTATTAACAGGATAGTGACTATCAGTTACTTTCTATCAGATGCTTTCTGACATGCTTTATTAGTCTCACAACTAGTTGGAGGTAAGTGAATAACACTTTGTTCTGCTATACGTTGGATGACTTTTGTGTACGTATAGAGATGTAACGAGTCTTGTACGATCAAAGTAAAAAACAACAACAACAACAACAACCCTGTTATATGTATTGTGGACCAAGGCGCGGAACGTTGAACAAGTTCCGAGTTCAGTATGTTTGTATATCTCTGTCTGTGTGCCTCTCTTTCTCTGTCTGTCTACCTGACTCTGTGTCTCTTTCATGCTCAGTTACACATGTTGACTGAATGAAAACGAGTAAGAGAAAGATAATTTTGATATTGTCTGTGATGAGTCTCTAGAATTAATGATTTTTTTGCCCAATACCCGGCCCAGATCTGTCACTTGTTTCCATAAACGTATTCATTGATCTAGACATACACTGGCAATGTGTTTCACCTTACGCATCAGCAAAATTATAAAACCACTATCTGTCTATCCATCTCAGAGCTGTTTTCGTCACAAAATATCAAAATCATTATTCGCATGACTTCAATCACCCCCGAACGCAAAACTAAACACACGTATTTCTTTTTCCGGTGGCAAATTTAAACAGAAAGACAGAAGGCAGAACATGACTTTGGAACATTATACATTTGGAAGGCCATGAATAGCTTTAGTTGTGCCATGTTAGCACTAAAATCTTCACTACCCATACCCCATCCTGGTATGTCAGTATTTTTGTTTCTCGCGAGACAACTTCAGTTTCCGGAAGTTATGTAGTACCTGTGTTTATCTTTCCGTCTGCCTATCTCTGTCCCTATTTCTCTCTGTCTTTGTCCGTCTGTCTATGTCCCCCCTCTAAAAGCCTGATTTTATGTTGTGTATTGTGCATAAACTGTGCTCTTCGAATAATCGTAGTTTGTCTTTCTTTTTAAGTCTGTATGATTCTCAGGTTCAGCCTGTTGCCCCTTATGGGGCAGAGCTTTGGAGATGTAAAGCTGTCCGTTACTATGAAAAAACATCACTTTTTGCATTAAAGACATTTTTAGGTAGGGGTCAAAATGACAACAGCAAGAGATTTTGTGTACAGGGGAACTAACAGATACCACATTACTCTGCTATAACTAGTCTTATTCGTCATTTGATGAAACTAGCAAGAATAAATGATCACACGATGCCAGACAAGGCTTACAGAATGTTTGATTTAGACTTGAGAGGTAAAAAGAACTGGCTTTCTAAGACAACGTTGTATATTTTTTCAGTATAGCTAGGATTTTGCTTGGGAAAACAAGGATGTTGACTTTATCAAAGTGTTTCAAAGTGACTTCAAAGACAGCTTGGATGCATGCCGGTGGCAAGAATGGGACGTGCATATATCCCAAAGTAACGACAGATTTTGTATCTTGTGACAGTATATTGTAACACTGTGTACTAGGTACTAAGTTAACATGGATTTGCAAATAGATTTAGATAGGCATTTCAAGTGCATAATTGTCTATAATAATATGAAATTTGAGATTTGGTTTATCAAAAAAACCAAAACTACACAGAAATTATTCAGAATCTGATTTTATTTGCCCTTTGTGCAGCAATGGTACTGTAAATAAGCTGCACTTTGTTTCTTTCTTGTCCTGTTTTAATCAACCTGCGAGAAAAATATATCCACCTTAAGTTTTCAGAGACTTACATAATTATGCTCTGATACTTCTTCGTCAAATGCTCAGACAAGAACAGTCTGTCGTACGAGCGAAATTGCGTTGTGCTGCTGTTAAGCGCCTGACAAGTCGGGCCCAGCGCATCCGACTTCGGCATGGGAGAGAATTGTTATCTTTTAAGTCTTTCTGGATAAAATATGTTCCGATTTAATCTACTACTTGCACTCGAAAATGAAAAAGAAATAGGAAAAATTGCATTTTCGTGTAAAGGCTTTTTAAAGGCGACTGGTTGATATGATTTCATAATGCTTTGCTCATATGTACATTCTTCTTATGTCACTTTTGTCTCTCTTGTCATGTGTTGAACCCTTTTGAGAAGGGCAATGTCATATATATATTAGCTAATCAACCAAATCTGTCTGTCTGTCTGTCTCTGTCTGTCTGTCTCTGTCTGTCTGTCTGTTTGTCTCTCTGTCTCTGTCTGTCTGTTTGTCTCTCTGTCTCTCTCTGTCTCTGTCTGTCTATCTGTCTGTCTGTCTGTCTGTCTGTCTGTCTCTCTGTGTTGTTCTCCTCTTCCTTTGCTTCTCATTCGTTGCTGGAGGCTGGCCTGCTGGGAAGGACGTGTACACGTACTGTAATCGATATATTGATAGGGAAACTTGTTGGAGGGAAAAGAGCTGGAAAGTTTGAAAAGATGGTGTGCATGTCAGGCTGTCCTAATATCTCTGTTCCTTGTGGTTATTATGCAGGCTGAGCCGGTTTTTAGATGGAAACTTTTTGGGAAGGTTGTTATACATGTTTCGTATTTTCCGTTCGAGAGCTTTCTTTGTGTGTGTGTGTGTGTTGTGTGTGTGTGTGTGTGTGTGTGTGTGTTGTGTGTGTGTGTGTGTGTGTTCTTTAATTTAACGTCTTTTACATTAAGTGATATTATACAAAATAGTATGTGTGTTTTTAATTTTTTTTAAATTTTATTTTATTCTTTTATATCGAGGATAACGGAATAAGCACTTATGTGCTTTTTACATTCAGTCCCCGTGTGTATGCGGTTTTGTAAATGATGTCATCTATTCCCACCGGCACACAATGGCCTACTCTTACGAAAAGCGGAACAGGATTTAACGTGTGTGCGAAGTGTTCTGCGTGCGTTCGCACACGGGGCCTCGGTTTACAGTGTGTGTGTGTGTGTGTGTGTGTGTGTGTTTGCGCGCGCGCGCGCGCGCGGAGAGGGGAGAGAGAAAGTGAGAGCATGCTTGGGTGTCTGTGTACATGTTTGTGTATGTGTATTATACTGTGTGAATGCGCCTAAGTGTGTGTGTATGTGCGTATGTGTGTGCGTGCGTGTGCATGTGTGCGTACGTGTGTGTGCGCGGGCGTATGTGTGTGCATGCATGCATATCTACGTGCGCATATCTACGTGCGCGCGTGCATGTGTAGGCAATCTGATGTGTATGTGTAGTGGATCGGTGGTCTAGAGGTAACGCGCCTGTCTAGAATGCGAAAAGTCCGGGTCGGGTGTGTGCGTGGTTCGTATCCCGTTTGGGCCCGAAATTTTTCCCCATCCATTAGACCATGAGTGGTGGTCTGGGCGCTAGTCTTTCGGATGAGACGATAAACCGAGGTCCAGTGTGTTACACAAAATTTTCAGCGCACGTAAAAGAACCCACGGCAACAAGAGAGTTGTCCCTGGCAAAATTCTTAGAAAAAAGCCACTCTGATAGGGAAACAAATACAGTTGCAGACCAAAAGAAAAAAAAAGAAAACTAGGGTGGCGCTGCTCTTGTGGCGACGCGCTCTCCCCGGGGAGAGCAGCCCGAATTTCATGCAGAGAAATCTCGTGACTTAAAGTGGTATAAAAAAAAATAAAATAAAATAAAATAAAAATATGTTGCCTACCGTTCATTCTGCACAGGTCTTTGATTTCCAGAGCAGACATGCCTGTACCACATAATTCAAAACATCATTTTTATGTCAACATTTTTTGGTGGTTATCTTTATTAAAGCAAAAAAAAATCAATTCTGAAATTCCTTAAGCAGAAACTGAATTGAAAACCAAAACACTTTCTTTTTCCAGGTGGCAAATTTCAATAGCGGGAGGAAGAGGCGAGAGCAGAGATGAAGAAACAGTACACATTATATTGTGGAAGTCAGGAATAGCCCGAGTGGTGTCATTTTAACGGCCAATGTCTTTTCTATTCTCCTCCCCCTCCCAATATAGCAGACTTCCCGAGAGCCTGTGGAATATATTTCTTTCTCAAAAGGGATTGTCTGATATCTAGATGTTATGTACTCATTGTGTCTACTGTGTTTCTTTTGTCTGTCTGTATCAGTCTGTCTCTATTCTCTTGTCTTTTGCTGTTATTGTTGTTGTTGCTGTGCGTCCACACCTTAGACACCTTGATGTCACCCAGATTATGCTCTCTCACATAACATTGGAAATACATACTGAATGAGAATACTGAATTAGAAGTTTACCTACATGGCTATTTTTGAGTACGTCACAACATAGGCAGCCATACAGCGAGTTCAAATGATTTTTTTCTTCTCTGATGAAAACGCATCGTGTTAGGCTCAGAGCTCGGTATGTATGCAGACAATTTCAGCATAATGCTTCAAAACACATTTCAGTGCGGGCATTAGCACTTCGCTTACATCAGTTCTTGTTCTTTGCTGTGTGGCTTTATTTTCCCTCATACGTGGAAGCTTGTCTGGCATTAAGAACGTGTGTACTGTGGTCGATAGGATAGAAACAAAGTTGGGAGATAGGAGATGGGAGATGAATGAATAGAATGCTTGTCAAGCTGTTTTAATATCGGCATTGTCGTAGACAATGTGGAGCTTGTTACTGTGTTGTTAGCTGATAGTGTTGGTGTTTTCTTGCTTTGGATTGGTGAGTTCTTTTTCGCATTCTTTCTGTGTCTTTCTGGTGTGTGTGTGCGTGCGTGTGTGTGTGCGCGTGCGAGCGTGTGTGTGTGTTTGTATGTGTGTGTGTGCGTGTGCGCGTGGGTGCATGTGTGTGTACGTTCGTGTGTGTGTGCGTGCGTGTGCGTGCGCAGGTGCGCGCCTGCAATATACTCTAATGTGCTTGTGTTGCCCATGTGCATTTGTCATTCTATGCTACATAGAAAAAAGTACACATTAAGTCTATGACAGGAAAAGAACACGTCTTCTTGTGTCAGCTGATTATCAGCAATACTACAGTGGCATCTGCAGAATCATTTGTGTATTTAATGCGAGGGTAATTAATAAGCGCTCATGTACTTTTTAAACTACTTATTTATTTTTTGTGCATCTAGTTCCCATGTGTAGGCAGTTTTGTAAATTCTGTTGTCCGTTTACACCGGTACGAATGGTTTAACTCTTCTGAAAGGCGGAACAGGTTTTAACTTGTGCGCAAGAAGTTCGGCGCGCATTCGCACACGGAACTCGGTTTATGGTCTTCTCAGAAGCAACTTCCTCTTAATTTAGCTTACATAAATTATGCTAAGTTTAAAACCAAACTCACTCTTCTTTAAGACTGCAAACACGATAAAAGGAAAAAATAAGAGCTGAGAGGAGGGACGTGTACGTGTATTGCGAAGACCAGGATTATCCCTAGGAAGGTCATTGAACAGCAAGATCTCCTCTCTTCCCACCTCACCTTATCCTTATGTGTCAGGTTCTTTGAGACTTCATACGGTGTATTTACCGTTTTGTGTGTGCTAGACATTTGTCACATTTCAAAACTTGTGTATTCTCTCTCTCTCTCCCCCTGTCTCTGTCTCATTTTAGGTGTGGTTGATGTGGTTTTCCCCACAACGCGGTGCCCGTCCTGGGTTTCCCTTTATGGTTGGCCAGGGCGTTGCTACAAGGAACGACAGCAAAGTTGGTTTTATACCCTGTTTTAATCTGTATATAGTTGCACAGTTTTAATCATGAGATTTAAAATGTGACAAGCTGACAGTCCTGATATGGCCTCTGTGGTCGGCGGGGCTATAAACAATAGAATGGATTGGTGTGCGTGTGTGTGTGTGCGTGCGTGCGTGTGCACGTGTGTGCGTGTGTGTGTGTGTTGTGTGTGTGCGTGTGCACGTGTGTGCGCGCGTGTGTGTGTGTGTGTGCGCGCGCGCGCGCGTGTGTGTGTGTGTAAGATTCTGTTTTCCCTTTTCGATATTACCCTCCTCCCCTCTCTCCATCTCTCCCCTAAACTCGTGCACCATGGCTCTTCTGGTTCTCCTTGCTGAGGGCTAATCTGAAGCAAAGGATATACGTGCTGGGATCGATACGACAGGAGGAAACTAGGTGGGAGAGATGAGAGCCGAGACATTTGGGTAGACGGTATGCCTGTCGAGCTGTTTTGATAAGGAATATGAACAGACATAGATTATATCGACGAAAGCAAGCAAGAGTAGGAGAACCAGTATCAAGTGGATACCGTGCCATGATGGAAAAATAGATCGTTTTTCGTAAAGAAAAAAAAGATCATGTTTCTGTTGACACCACCTTTATTTCATTTTCATTTCTGCAACAGCGATGACCATTTAGTAGAGAAAGATAACGAAAGGGGACACAAACGTGTTGGAAGTTGAATGACACGAAGATTTATAGTGAAAGAGAACAAGTAATACATGATGGAATCGTCATTATGAAGGTCGAAAGCAGATGAATGAAGATATCATTAGAGCACATACAAATTAAATCAGTGTGTTGGTGAAAATCAAAATAGGCTAGCAACTGAGAAGTTGAACATTTTATTATTTATTTATTTATTAGAAATTAGTTTAATCGTGGAATGTTTTTAAGTTGTTACAGGCTTTTAAGCTATTGATATATTCCATGGGTTCTTTGGGAAGATTATGGCCAGACACTCGATTATCATCTACACAGATATGAATTCAAAACTGTTGCTTCAGATAATTTTGAAACACTGGCATGTACATGAACACAACTTCGCTCTCTTTGATACAAGAACTCCGTAGTATGATTAATTTAATTGAATATCCCACTCCCCTGCCCGTGGGAATGCTGGGGGGCCTTTCAGTATAAATAGTACCCCCCCCCTTCTTGACATTCTGTGCTAGAAATATCCCCTTTTCAGTCACTCTCTCCGTTTCTGTCTTTCTCCTCCCCTCTCTCACCTGTTCCTTTCATGCCTATTTTCTGCCTACCCAGCCGCTTTACCTGCCTTTTTTCATGCAAATCTGAAAAAAATTCTTATAAACTTTCTGATGAGCTGCCCTGAAGCAAACAACCCAAACCAAAAGCAAAAATAGAGACCGCGTGCAAGTGCAGAAAGTAAGCATCCTCCCCAGAAGTTTCTAAGGATGTAGATATGAAGCCAGGAGAACAGACAGCAGAGGTAGGAACGACTCAGAGCAGTAACAGGGAGAGACAGAGGTCAGGGAGGAAAAGGCCTGAGGCGATGGTACCAACAGACAAGACTTTTCGCCGTGTTGAATCACGTCCTCTCTTCATCTCCACTTCACTTACCCTGTGTCACATTACAGAACTCTCTCTCTCTCTCTCTCTCTCTCTCTCTCTCTCTCTCTCTCTCTCTCTCTCTCTCTCTCTCTCTCTCTCTCTCTCTCTCTCTCTCTCTCTCTGCTCTCTCTCTCTCTCTCTCTCTGTCTCTCTCTCTTCTCTGTCTCTCTCTCTTTCTCTCTCTCTCTCTCTCTCTCTCTCTCTCTCTCTGTCTCTCTCTGTGTCTCTGTCTCTGTCTGTCTGTCTGTCGGTCTGTCTCTCTCTCTCTCTGTGTCTCCTCTCTCTCTTTGTCTCCTCTCTCTCTCTCTCTCTCTCTCTCTCTCTCTCTCTCTCTCTCTCTCTCTCTCTCTCTCTCTCTCTCTCTCTCTCTCTCTCTCTCCCCCACCCTCAATGGGCCCATCTTTATGTTTTTCTCTTTCACTCTTATCGAGAGAGCAAGATGTCTGTAGTAATCCTGGAAATACAGACTCAGCAAACTAGAAATCTTTCTTTTGTCTCTATCTCTGTCTCTGTCGGTCTGTTGCTCGTCCACATAGCATAACATTTAATCACCGGCCAGAATCGATAACAAAAATGAAACGTTGAGTGTTAAGTTTCAGGAAAGGGTGAATCTGTTGTCTGTGTAGTTGAGGTTAAAAAAAAATCCCCACACTATTTTTCAAAGAAGAATATTCACTTATATGCTAATGCATATGCAATCAACATGTTCCTAAGTATTGTCCTACTCATTGATGAAATCACTACAGAAGTAAATTTACACCTTTCACAGTAAAAAAAAAAGAATGACTACACGTATTACATTAATCATCAGCTGAATTCAAAACCAAACACAGGCATTCCTTTTTGAGGTGGCAAATTACAACAGAGAAGGAAAAAAACACCTAGCGGGAACAAGGAATGTGAAAGAGTCTATTGTGAGAGCCAGGAATAACCCCAGACCTGTCATTTTAACAAGAAGATTTCCCCCACGGTATCTCGCTCTTCATAAGTCAGTCCATTCTGAAAATTGATCTGCTGTATTTTATTTCTCACTGGGTCTTAATCAAATTTGAGATCTTGTGTGTTCACTTTTTTCTTTCTGTCCCTCTTGTTTCCTGTTTGTTTTCTTCTTCTTTTCTCTTCTTCTTTTCTTCTCTTTTTTCTTCTTCTTCTTCTTTTCTTCTTTCTTCTTCTTCTTCTTCTTCTTCTTCTTCTTTCTTCTTCTTCTTCTTCTTCTTCTTCTTCTTCTTCTTCTTCTTCTTCTTCTTCTTCTTCTTGTGCCACGAGTCTTCTCTCCCTCCATGTTGGAGGACAGCCTGAGCCAAGAGATGTTTGCGGTGTCGTTAAGTGGTTTTCTTGTCGCTAACTGGATTAAGATGTTTAACTGGGCAAACCTTGTCCAAAAGTAAACTGCTTAGACATCTCTGTGTATTAACGCAGACGAAAAGACGAGGAGGAGACGGTGGTATGCGTGTCAAGATGGCCTAGTATATATGTTCCTCGAAGCTGGCATTTAAGTTGTAGCATTTTGCGGATTGAAATTTATTTTTTTTTCTTTGAAGAGTGTGTGGGCACGTGTATGATAATAATGTATGGAATTTATATAGCGCTGAATCTTGTAAAGCAACAAATCAAAGCGCTCAGATGACATGATTTTAAAAAAATGTATTATTTTCATATCGAGGATAATGGAATAAGCACTCATGTGTGTATGTGTCTGCATTCGTACGTGTGTGTGCAGATGTGTGTATGTGTAAGTGTGTGTGTTTAAAATTTTTTTTTAAATCTCGAGGATGATTGAATAAGCACTCATGTGCTTTTCTCACCAGTCCCCGTGTGTATACAGTTTTGTCCATTTTGTCATCCGTTCCCACCGGCACACAATGAGCCACTCTTCCGTAAAGCGGAACTGGTTTTAACGTGTGCGCAAGATGTTCTGTATTTTGTAGCCTGTAACTTATTTTTATTCTTTGAAGATTGTATGCGCGCTTGCATGTATCTGCATTCAAACGTGTGTGAGTGCATGTGTGTGTGTTTATTTTTTATTTATTTATATCACTTTAAGTCACGTCAGATTTCTCTGCGTGAAATTCGGGCTGCTCTCCCCGGGGAGAGCGCGTCGCCACAGAGCAGCGCCACCCATTTTTTTCTCTTTTTTTCTGTCTACAACTGCATTTGTTTTCCTATCAGAGTGGCTTTTTTTCTACAGAATTTTGCCAGGGACAACTGTCTTGTTGCCGTGGGTTCTTTTACGTGCGCTAAATAAGTTTTGTGCAACACACGGGACCTCGGTTTATCGTCTCATCCGAAAGACTAGCGCCCAGACCACCACTCAAGGTCTAGTGAATGGGGAAAAATTTTCGGGTCCAAACGGGATATGAACCACCGCCCACTTCCGACCCGGACTTTTCGCTTTCTAGACAGGCGCGTTACCTCTAGACCACCGATCCACATAATGTGTGTGTGTGTGTGTGTGTGTGTGTGTGTATGTGTATGTGTGTGTGTGTGGTGTCTGTGCGCGCATACACGTTCTACTGGATGCTGGTCAATATTTTCAAAGATGAAAATGTCAGTTATTCCACTGATAAATACGTACCATGTTTTCGAGCGTTACCTTGATTAGCGGCAAAGTTACTCCTACCACAGCAGCATTGTTTTCTTCAGGTTTATTTTCGAAAGTGACAAATTGCAGCAGCAGAAAAAAACAACAAAGAGACAAACATACTGATATGAAACAGTATAAATCGTGAAGGCCAGGAATAGCCAGAGACCTGTCACTTAAACAGCGAGATCTTCCACCAACCTGTCTGTGATTTGAAGGTCCGTTATCAGTGCTGGTGCAATGTATTTTGTTCTCGCTAGGCAGCTTAAGACTCCAGAAGATTCTCCCTCCCACCCTCTGTCTCTCAGTCTCTGTCTCTGTCTGTCTGTCTGTCTCTGTATCTTTGTCTGCCTGCCTGTCACTCAGTATCAGTGTGGGTCTGTCAATCTGTCCTCGTCTCTTCTCTCGTTTCACTGTGGCTTTTGTCTCTTCTTTCTGTCTCCGTTTTTGTCTGTTCGCCTGTCTGTGTCTGTCTTCTCCTCCCTCGCTCTCCTTGTCTCCAACTCTATCGGCTTATCTCTGTCTGTCTTCTCTTTTCCTCCCCCTCTCTCCCTGCTTGCTGGAGGCCAGTCTGTCCGAAGAGAGCGTGTAAAGTAATCAATATATTGATAGAAAAAGAAAGAAAGAACCCGCGGGAAGGTGGAGAGCTGGAAAGTAGGGATAGATGGTGTACATGTCAAGCTGTCTCCGTATCTGTGTTCCCTGTGGCCAACGTGCCAGTGTCACCGTTATGAAGACGGACAATTTTGCCCAAAGCAGGATGCCTAGCCTTGCCTTGCGTTTCTTTGCTACACGCCTCCCTTGCTTTCCACAAAGCTTTTGGTGTGATCATATTAATGTCCCAGCGGATCTATCCGATTTAGTGGGCATTTTAAAAATATTTAAATTAAAAAAAATATTTTACATCGAGGATAATGGAATAAGCACTTATGTGCTTTACTTACATTCAGTCCCCGTGTGTATGCGGTTTTGTAAATTCTGTCATCTGTTCCACCGGCACACGATGGCCTACTCTTACGAAAAGCGGAACAGGATTTAACGTGTGCGCAAGATGTTCTGCGTGCGTTCGCACACGGGGCCTCGGTTTATAGTCTCATCCGAAGGACTTTTGGGGAGAGTCTGTGCTGATGTTAACTCCAGGGGAAAATATTCCATTGAACGGGAATCGAACCCGGGTCGTCAGATTGCGAGCGCAATGTTCTAACCACTAGGCTATCCCGTCCCCCACCATCAACCAGCCACCATTCAAGAGAGCTTGCACGCTGTCTCTGTTTATTTCTCTCTGCCCCATTCTCTTTGTGTGTGTGTGTGTGTGTGTGTGTGTGTGTGTGTGTGTGTGTGTGTGTGTGTGTGTGTGTAGTGTGTGTATGTGTGTTTATTTTATTTATTTATTTATTTTTTATTCTTTTATATCGAGGAAAATGGAATAAGCATTCATGTGCTTTTTTACATCCAGTTCCCGTGTGTATGCGGTTTTGTAAATTTTGTCATTTAAACGGAACAGGATTTAACGTGTGCGCAAGATGTTCTGCATGTGTTCGAACACGGGGCCTCAGTTTATAGTCTCATCCGAAGGACTTGTGTGTGTGTGTGTGTGTGTGTGTGTGTGTGTGTAGGCAGATAGGAATGTGTACATGTACACACATTTGTGTACGTGTGTCTACATGCAGTTGTGTGTCTTGGTGACATGTCTATCTTTGTGTGTGTATCTTTTTATGGATATGCGTGTATGAATTTCTGGTGTCTCAGTGTGTGTTTTGGCGTTAGTGACTTCATCCATGTATGCTTGTTTTTCTCGTCATTTGGGGAGACCAGGAAAATTACAACCATGAAGGTATACTTGTAAGTTATAAGTGTATACCGTTTGTGTAAAAACACTGTGGTTTGAAAACGAGGATCAGAAACATGGCTCTGAAAGTCAAAGGTTTTTTTTCGAACATAAGGGAAATGTCAACTCAGAATTTGAACTTTGCCTCCCATGACAAAACACAGTAACGCCAGTTTCCAAAGTCCTTAGAAATTGCCAGTTTTCCGTGTGATCCCAAAATAAATTTTGCAAAATTCAGAACTTTGTAAGCTTTCAAGGCAGAACAAAGGACATGAGGCAACATTGTATTTCTATCGAATAATAGGATCAAACAAAAAATAGTGAAACTTTGGAACAACAGGGTAGCCATGTTTTACCATATTTAGACCGATCAAAACTGGACACTGTCTTGGACACACTTGTTAAAAAGAAATCGGAATACTTGTTTTGATTAGGACTGCTTGCTCAGTTTTAATGACTTACGTACTAATGTGGTGTATCATGTTTGTAATATTTTATATTTAAAGCCATATGCGTTAAAGACCAATACTGTAATACACTCACCTAAAATCTCTTTCTCACGCTGTCTAACCCCCCCCCCCCCCCCCCTCTCTCTCTTCTCCTTCCCTCTGTCTCTCTCTCCTACCTCCAAGAAACGTCAAGACAGCATCACGCTACCACGGGTCAGGGTCGTGTTGCAGACCTACTGCAAATAGAATCACACCACAGCCTGAGGGGAAGTCAGGGTCAGATAATATCTCTCCTTGTAGATTCGTGGGATAGTTTCCTTTGAGAACGAGCAAGGCACTATCCATTCTCTACCTCTTGTCTGATTTTGCTATTGCTGCCATCTCTCTTTCCCCCATTCCCTGCTTTGCTTAAATGATTCCTTTTAGTACGTGATCATATTCTGTGTGTGTCTGAAGTATACCATTCATCTTTGGACTTTTGGAAGTAGTTCATGTAGGGCAGCTCTGCATAAAGCTAAGAACTTGTATGGGTTAGGGAGTGTCCACGTTTTCAGAAAGGGGGGGGGGGGGGGGGGGGGGACACTTTTTCTGTTTTGGAAATATGGTTTCTTCGGTGGTATTTGAATACCAGTTTAGGCATGCACAACTAATATCTAGGCATTACAACTGTATTCCGTTTAGTGTTTTGGTTATGGCTATTTACAATCAACATCTTAGCAATTATTAGTGTAAAAAACAAATAAAACAAAAAAATATCACTGACGACCTTCTGGATTAAAAAAAATCCACACCATTGCACGGTAAAGGTGAAGAAATGGAGTAAGAACTGTGGACAAATACTGAAGCTGAATGGTGACAACCAAAGGAACTTGACAGACGCTCTACAGTGGGTTAATTCAAAGGTAGCAAGTGTTGGACACTGATGGCAACACTCACACAAATTTGGCAGTTACTCATTATGTACTTAATTTAGGTATAAAGGTTTAGATACTGGTGAACATTATCACAACAGCTGAAACTTGATTACCAGTCACAGCCTTTATTCTTTTACGAAAAAAGTTTAATTTGCACAGTTTGTAGAAGTGTCCATGGTTTAAAAATATCTGTAGTTTTTCAGATACAAACTGTTTTGGATATACATAAGAAAAAAGGAACGACATTCAATGTAAAAATCAACAGATAGGTTGATTGTTGTGACAAATTGAGCCGTTGCCTTTATACATTTATGTTCTGTATTACAGTATTGTCTCTCGTAGTAGGACTATCTTAGCACATCGGCTTTAATCAGGCTCTAAAAACTAAAAAACAACAACTAGACATGACAAAAACACAGAAACAATAAAACCAATGAAATATATAACAAAGAATCAGTTCATCCGTGGACCTTGTTGATTTCTGTGGCAAAGGCGATGGAATAACACTCTTACAAAAGAGAAGTACTATAATTGTGAACGGAGGTAAAGTTGCAAAATGGGCGTTCAAGTTCGTGTGTAAGAAATGAAGAAAACAAAGCCTGTGTTGTACCCTTTTTGAGCAATCTTGAAAAGTTTTTGTATTTATCAAGTTAAGCAAAACAAAGCACAAAAATTAAACGGTAAACTGAAGACAATCTTATTCTGTCACTTATGTTCGGAAGTCACTGTATCATGGTGTCCAGCTGAAGATTTAAATATCTTAATTTTTTAACCACCTTCATCATCATCTTTATCATCATCATCGTCATTATCATCGTTGTTTTCTGTCTGTCTGTCACAAACACACACACACACACACACGCACGCACGCACGCACGCACGCACGCACGCACGCACGCACGCACGCACGCATACGCATGCACACACGCACGCACGCACGCACGCACGCGCACACATTTCCAAGTACAACAATAATACTATGTAGGTCTTGGCGCTTTGTTTACAGACTGAACGCTCGATCACTGAAAGATATAAAGTTGTAATGCCGTTGTACTTTGAAATGTTAAGATTGTATTCATCTGTGATTAACTCTTACCATAATAACCTATAAAAAAAAGGTAAAGGTAAATGTGTCCCATGACCTCTGTGGTCGTAAGGGAGGAGGCATCAGAGACCTCAACTTCTCCAGGGGCCAGCATATTGAGGGCGGCGCCCATCTTCTCTCTTTCGCTGCTTTACCTTCCCTGATTCTAAAGAGACAGGTACCCATTTACAGCTGGGTGAACTGCGGGACTGTGCTGAAGCCAAGGCGCTCAGACGGTCACCCCTCCAAGTGGTAACCACGCTCGATGCTGCTTAATATTGGCTGAGGGAAAGCGAGTGCTTGACCACTGAACTATCTTGTCCCCAATAACCTATACTAAGGACAAAAAATTCTCTTCTGTTGGAGTTGGCTGCCCAACTGGTTGCACTAGTCCTCAGTCGATCAAGTTTGGTCATGACTGTACATCCTGGTTGTCCTATTTGTTCCATTGTGGCAGCGTCGCTCGTGGCTGTAGAGACTGATGCGGAGAAACAGCCTCTGTGGCAAAGGGCGTGCTTGTGTGTGGTGGTTTCTGGTCTGTTGGAGTTGTTGCGCTCCTTTCAGCAAAATAATGAAAACAGCCACACATGCCAACTCCTCCTCATCCTGTGTGTGCTTACAGTCTCACAGTGATTCCAAGAAGGGATGAGGGAGACAGTGCATATTCTAGGTGACTCTCAGGGATTAAAACTGGGGGAAAACCCCCAACAACAACAACGACGACAAAACAAACGTAACTGTCGACGGAGCGATACTAGCGACAAGGGAGAGGTGAGGAGAGTGCACAGGGAAGGCGGGAAACAGCCTGAGGTGAATCGGCCCCATAATAACCCTCTTCCTTCCTTCCTTCCTGGATGTGGCACACTGTTCGTGTAGACCATTTACACTGTGATAGCCGCTCCCACACAGTTTGGTACTGATGACATAGGTATGTCTCTCTCTCTCTGTGTCTGTCTGTTTACTATATAATATATTCTAGGGCAAGGGCAAGATGGAAAAAGCCTATGATACTTTATATGTAAATCATCATCATCATCATCATCATCATCAGCATCATCATCATCATCACCATCATCATCATCATCATCATCATCATCATCATCATCATCATCATCATCATCATCATCATCATCATCGATCTCCCTTTCTGTATTTTCTATCTCTGCCACTCTGTCCGTTTCTATCTTTCTCTGTGTGTGTCTGTCTGTGTATCTCTTGTCTCTTTCTGTATTTCTGTCTCTGTCCCTCTTTTATTTCTCTGCCTCTGTCTCTGTTTGTCTGACTCTCTACCTCTGTCTTTGTTTGTCTGAATCTGTGTCTTTGTCTCTGTCTGTTTATCTCTGTCTTTCTCTCTGCCTCTGTCTCTGTTTGTCTGAATCTCTGTCTTTGTCTCTGTCTGTCTATCTCTGTCTTTCTCTCTGCCTCTGTCTCTGTTTGTCTGAATCTCTGTCTTTATCTCTGTCTCTCTCGCCTCCTTCAGCCACCAGTCTATTTGTAGATGTGCTGTCACAGCTGGAGACCAGACAGAGTACTTTTCCAATGATCAACATGAAAAACAAAGCGTTGGAAGCGAGACGTAAGGCACGTAAAGCACGGTTTG
Source organism: Rapana venosa (assembly GCA_028751875.1). NCBI lineage: Eukaryota > Metazoa > Mollusca > Gastropoda > Neogastropoda > Muricidae > Rapana > Rapana venosa. The sequence continues at coordinate 14,269,272 of CM054140.1, read as the reverse complement.
GGTTTCAATGCTCCCTGCTGCTGCTGCTGTGCCTGTCTCCGTCTGGCTGTCTTGTCCTGACGGTTAGGTCGTCACCACACTCACAACAGGTTTTCTTGTCTTTTTTTTTTCTAGGAAAGGACATTTTTATACACACACATACATACACGTACACATACACACATATATACACACACACCACAGTCATAAGAGTTTTTCATGTCTTGAAATTTTTTTTATTTATAGGAAAGGACAGTTTTTACCACACACACACACACACACACACACACACACACACACACACACACACACACACACACACACACACACACACACACACACACACACGAGTTATTGGGCAAGAGCTAGATGAAAAAAAATCCCACCATGTTGCGCATATTCTCGTACTTTCGGAATTAATTATCTCTGTCTGTCTGTCTGTCTGTCTGTCTCTCTGTGTCTCTCTCTCTGTGTTCAGTCACTCCAATCACTTCCCTCTTTTTGGTCAATGCGTGCACAGAAGACATTAAAAGTTAATGACCTTTCTAACTTCACAAAAAGACAGTGCTTGCCTTCTACTCTTTCGGCTTCGAGGTTTTGACATAGGAAGTGATCTTTCCGTCAGTCCCGTGTGGCTGCTGGTGAAAAAGTAAATAAAGAAATAAATAGATAAATAAATAAATGCAGAAAAGACATGATGAGAACGACGACGATAACAGAGATAGTAATAAAAAATAATCTGTATGGATTTAGAGCAGACAGCTATTTCATGTAATTCAAACTAGGGTTCAAGATTCAGTACAAAGTGAGATTTGATGGACGGCAAAGACAGTGGAAAAGCATAGGGGGAGGGGGAGGAGAGATATTATCTCTTTGCCCTTTCTGGCTTTAAGCTTGGTAGTCTTGTAAACAACGACTGTACCTTTCAGTTCTCACCCGTAACCACCCCTTATATCCCTCTCCTTCACTCCAACTGCTTGTGCTGCAATCTTTAAAATGGGTACATTGATGAACATCCAGAAACACAATCGTTTACCATACCAAGAAAAAAAAAGTCAAGTCTTACGCAAGATATGATCGTTGAATTACGCTAAAATTCTTGGAAAACCAAGCACTCCCAAACTGCAGGATGCGTTCGTTCGCGTTCTTCATCTGGTGAACAAATTCTTTTGTGAGTGCTGTATCTTGAACTCGTGATGTCAACAATCTGGTTTTTATAGATCGGAAAAGGGAATGACATGTATACAAGAAATCGTTGATGTTGCTAAGAGTGTTTCCAGGTCTGCTATTAATTTTCAGAAAAAATCTATTCTAGGTTTATTTTGCATTTCACTACATAGAGCCAAACCAGGTTATCTCCTTCACTGGGGTGCACTGGCGATAACCTGGTTGGCTTTAATGTAGCGAATTTTAATTGTTTTAATGACCCTGTTTTTGGTTGGCATTTTATGGTTAATGCAAATTCTTGTTTAAGTCTAATTTCACCCTTAGTGAACAAACTTGAAATGAACCACCACCACCACCATCCCCCCCCCCCCCCCCCCCACCACCACCACCACCACCACCACCGACAACATCAGGAAAGGAGTGATTGCGATAAACGTTTTGTCTGGGCGCTTTCCTTGTCAGTATTTTTTTCTCTTCCGTCATGAAAAAGGTAGCCCGTTGCTAGCTCCATCTTCCTAATTCCACCCCCCCCCCCCCCATCAAACCTACCCTCTCACGGAATGGGTCCTCCTCAAGGAAACGTTTGTTAGCCACTTGTCGAAAAAACTACTGATGTTTGTAAACATTTATATTGTTGCATTTTAGTAGTAGAATGCATGCCATTTACAATATTAGTCTTCGACGTACTTCTTCTAACCACACATATATTTAATCTGCTTCAACATAAGTTTGATCTTAATATGCAGAGAACTGAGGTATTAATGGCAGCATTCGTTTGCTGTGCACATTTCCTCCTTGCTTTCCTGAATGACTCACAAATGTTAATGATCACACAGACATCTTTTTATTCCTGTTGCTGTTTATCTCCAACTCTTACACAAATGGACGCAACCATGTGTAGATAGGTACAAACACGAACGCACACAAAGATACAGGCACACAGAGACACAGAGACACGCAGAGGCACACACAGACACACAGAGAGACACACAAACACAGACATATGCACGCACGCACGCACACACGGGCGCGAACGCGTCTGCAAACACAAACATTCTCACGTACACGCTGTCTCATCCTGTTTAAATTCATATCCAGTTTTTGAGCTTTTCATGCTGTCTTTCTTGACATTGTTTGTCGGTAACTCCTGTAATCAACTAATGACGACGTACTGTAGTTTTTCTACTGACAGCCGAGACAAGCGGAGACTTGAGGACAGATTTGTCAATACTTCCTATAATTTTCAACAGACATCTTGTTCACTTTCACTTTTTTTTCGCTTGTATGTTGGCATATCTGAGACGGGGTAGGTTGATGTCAGTTGGTGTGGTTATTCAGATATTATATTCTACTTTTTCAAACAATATGTACACTCAGTGGCTGGTTTACAAGAAGATTGTGGCCTTAAAATTCTAAAACAAAATAGGATTTTATCCTCCTCTTCTGCTTCTTTGTCTCCTATTTCTTCTTCGTATTCGTATCCTTCTCCTCCTCCTCCTCCTCTCCTTCTTCTTCTTCTTCTTCTTCTTCTTCTTCCTCCTCCTCTCCTCCTCCTCCTCCTTCTTTCTACAACAGTGCAAAACTTGTGCAGTTTCCGTGCACTTTCTGTGAAGCGTAATCTAAAAAACGTCAACACTGACTCCCTCAGACACTTTTGTCCAGTGCAGTCAGAGGCAGTGGCAGACGGTGGGACACAGGCCCAGGATTTATTCAGACTCAGACGCGGTCCTATTATTTCCACCTGAGCCTGATGACGGGTGCAGAATTCATTGGCCCAGACTTGCCCGCGGCTGTTAGGAGAGTAGACAGCGGCGGTGAAAGGCAGCAGTCAATACAGGACAAGCGAAGTGGAGACTTCATCGAGGGTGTGACGTGTCCAGATGAAAAGGTCTTTTCCCTCACCTCAGGGTGTACCCCGACTTCACTAAAGACGCTGACGTTATCTTCTAGTTTTACATCTTTGGCTGATTTAAAAAAACAACAACACCCACCCTTTCTTGCTACTTCTTGTGTTTATTTTTCTCCATTTATATTTTGTGAAGGAAATTTTTTTTCTTAAACTGATGTATATACCTTGCGGATTTTATGCTCCCCCTTCTAATAATTTTTCTCTTACCTCTGTTGTTGTTGTTGTTTTCTTTTTCTTCTTGTCACTGTCTTCATTTTCGCATATCAAAACTTGTACATTGCTTTTTGTGTTGCTGGCAGAAAAAATCCTTAGCATGTCCACTCCAAATGATTTTTCTTTAATCGTATATTTCATAGGACTTTAAAGAACATGATGAGCAAAACTAGTACATTAAAAAAGTACAAGATGTGGACAAAATGTATACATAAGACCGTTTACGCCTACATACGCATATGTACAAGCTGTGCACTCTTTCTAATAATATGTATACACATATTCTTCCTAACACAATCGCGTATATACACCCAATTACGCCTACGCAAAAATCCGCATACAAGCACGGCCACAAATAAGGGGCAGACAAAATAAATCCTTTTTTGAAGATTTGTGTTGGTTTAAAATAGTTACTCTGACCTTGTTTGCGACAGTTAATAAGTCTTTGTTAAAGGAAAGTAAACAAGACAAAGAAAGGAGGTGTGAGTGAAGGCGGTAGAAAAATTGACGTCAGAAAAGAAAGTTTAAAAGCAGAATGCAAGTTTAGAGAGACAGAGCGGTAAACAGTCCTGCTATCTGTGGAGGAAAGGAGGCAGCAGACACGCCGACAGACTGCGATAAAATGCGCAGTGTTTATCCAGACTGACGCTGAATCATCTATTCTTAGCCCGCCTCCTGTGGATTCAACTCCAGCTCCAGACTTTGCTAGACCATTCCGGTCTGAAGAAGTTATAGGAGAGAGAGAGAGAGAGAGAGAGAGAGAGAGAGAGAGAGAGAGAGAGAGAGAGATAGTGATGGGGAGAGAGAGAGAGATAGGGAGAGAGAGAGAGAGAGATAGAGAGAGAGAGAGAGAGAGAGAGAGAGAGAGAGAGAGAGAGAGAGAGAGAGAGAGCGAGAGAAAGAGAGAGAGAATGAGATTATTTTGTTTCGGGGATAATAAATAGGCTTTTAAAAATAATAATTTTTAGAAAATACGCTTTTTTACATCCACCCACCGTCCTTGTCAGGGATAAAATCATGATAGAAAAAAAACCCCTACAACAACCCCCCAAAACAACAGCAAAACAAATCCAAAACAACCAAACAACACACACGTTCACACAGAGAAAAAAACCCCAAACAAATAAGCAAATAAACAAGCAAAGAACCAGGAAAAAAACAGGAGAGAGGGAGGGAGAGAGGGAGAGGAGAGAGAGAGAGAGAGAGGAGAGAGAGAGAGAGAGAGAGAGGAAAGGGAGAGAGAGAGGGGTGGGGGTGGGGAATCAATACCTAAACTAGGTAAGGGGCAGTGAACTACCGATACCATCCATCAGCTTAGTATTCATAAGCACGGTTTCAGAGGGTGGTTTCCCGCTGTCAGGAAGATCTGATAGGCGCTGCTTGTCATCGGCAAAATGAATGTTCTTGTCCCCGTGACGACTCGATAGGCGCTTCTCATGTCATGTACCGCTGGAGATGTTGTGGATGTCAAGGTTATGGGCTGTGCCGGTCCCATCAGAGGGATCAAGTAGGTTCCTTCTTTTGGTGACTCATTTTCATCATCATCATTTTTTTGGTTTAGATTTTTACCTTTAACATGATGTGGTTTTGCATTCTTTTTTTGATGATTGCAGTTGTTTTTATGCTTACTTTGACTTGACCGATTGTTTTTGTGTGTGTGATAATTTACATATTTTTTGTGCCACTGCCATGAGTCCATAGCAAATAAATAAATTCCGATAAAAATGGATGTAGTATAGATTCAGGTTTCAAGATTACTATGCAAGTTGTTTTTTCTCCCTCAGTTATCCAGGGGGATTTTTATGATTGGTTTCACCCGACAGTTTTCCCTTGTTATTGCCTGCATCCTCATCTACAGTCGAAGGTTACAGCTGAGAGTAGAAATGCGTTTGAATTCCACCCTATGAGTCCCTCAAGTTTTGAGTTCGAATCTCGGTAGTGGCATCTGGTGAAATAAGGGAGGACGCTTTTAATGATCTCTGAGGCACATCTTTAAGCGCAAACTTGCCAGAGCCTTATTTTGCCGCATGTGGCTTTCTTGCGTCCTTCCAGATAATAATACGTGTCAATGTGCCTGTCAGTATTGTAATTGCCCCTCATGGGATGATCAAAGTGGGTTTAAAAATTTTAATTTTTTAAATATTTGACATGTATATACGCATGCAGGAGAATTTTAATATGCGCATTCAAGATCCAGTAATTCATGTCAGCGTACGATGGGTTACGGAGAGACGGAACAGAGAGACAGACACACATAAAGAGAGACTGACACACACACGCCCGCATACACACACACAAACACACACACTCAGAGAAACTCAGAAAGACACACACACACACACACACACAACACACACACACACACACACACACACACACACACACACACACACACACACACACACACACCCAGTGGTGGTGTTCCATATTTTTGACAGAAAAAGTCAAACTGTCTAAATGCAAAACACAAAACAAAACAACCGAAGAACAAAATCCTCCTGAAAAACTAACCCAAACTACACCATATCAAGTCCATTCCAATAAAAAAAAAAGTCTTCTTTTTTGACACCGACTGAAATAGACTTAAAAATAGAGAAAAAAGGTCAGCCTAGTAGCCAGGAAGGGAGAGAACCCACTGACACCAATCTCGTGTAGACTCGGCACATTTCACCAATCCTTATCGTTCCTGATTTTACAGTGTTAGAAGAATGCCTTGGATTAGCATGGATCTCCAGCAGTAAGGAAAAAGAGACAGAAAAAGATACACAGACAGACAGCGGACAGACAGACACCACATAGGTAGATAGATGGATATATATATATATATATATATATATATATATACACACACACACACACACACACACAATATATATATATATATATATTAGATAGATAGATAGATAGATAGAGAGATGAGAGAGAGAGAGAGAGAGAGAAGAGAGAGAGAGAGAGAGAGAGAGACGTTTGTTATTGAGGGTGCATTTTGATGTCAGGATATATTTCGCACATGTGTGCGTCCCTTTGCGAACATGCGTGTGCGTGCGTGCGTGCGTGTGTTTGAGACTGTATATACTTTTTTACTTTTAGAAAAATAAGTTTACAACATTAAAGATCTAAGTAATGTCTTCCCGCACTAATATTTCAGTTCACAGGCCAAGGACTCTAAAAGGCAATCACACCTCTGAGCCAGATGAAGGGATGTATCTTGTACAAGAATAGAAAACTGCCAATTCTATTTACTCCTTTTGACAGACACTGCGCCTCATTCCCTGGCACCTAATGTTCTGATTATTATTTCTACATGTCATACACATGACATATATTCAAACTAGTGGAACTGGAAGTAGGTTTCAAGGGTATAGCTGGGTGACAAGCTGTCTTGGATTTGATGTATATCATCTCCACATGTCATACAGGTTATGTCCCACCCAACTGGAAGAACCAGAAGTCTATCACAAATACTCGTTGTCTTGTTCAGTGTAGGTCCGCCATGATATGCATGTGACATACTGTCTTGGGCTTCGTCTGGACTGGTTGTGTGTATGGAGTTCTGTGGCTGTTGAGTTTGGAGAAGTTTATGAGTTTGAAGTTTATTTCTTTTTTTTTATAAAAAAAAGCATACACGAAGAACTCTTGTTTTATAACGTCTGTTTACATGTTGTGCCAACAAACATGGTCATTTGTGAAATGTAACGGATATAGTTGATTCTATCATACCCAGATGTCTGTTTAATTAAGAAAGAAAAGATGGATCTGTTGTTATTTTTCAAAGGAGAAAATAAAGAATGAAAAACCATCGATAGCTGGTTTATTTCCCTCTACAGACAATGATTCAGACAAGAGATGAGATACGCAAGAAGCATTCAACGAATTCTGTGAAGACCAGTGGGTGGGTGTCTCAATCAATCCGGCTCTGCCACCTGACCGATTGTTTTCCTTAGTGGGGGGCTTGATTACTTAACAGGAACCACGAAATTGATCCAGCAGAACTGCAGGGTATCTTCTCATCGGTGGCCTTACGGTGACCTACACCGATGGTTCCCCCTGGGCTTTAAAAAAAATCATCTTTTATCCCTCCCTTCCCCTCCTCTCTCTCTAGTCTAATATCACTTTATGTGAACAGACTTTGAACATACAACAACAAAGCTCCCTCTGGGCTTGTAAACTCTGGGAATGCAATAAAGCAAGTCCGGCTGTAGCTGTGGCTGTTGCGATGACATAAGAATGAGGGGCATCGGGCTTGTGTTCAGACAGTCACCACTGGAGTCCTCACTGACACAGACGGGCCAGTGTCTAAGTAAGAACAATGAATAATGAACACATTTTATTGCTTTTAAGCTGTGCAGCTCATCAAGCATGTATCGCGAAAGAACAAATCGATCTCAGCGCGAAATGTCTGGCGTGGAAACCGTAACAAACAGTGTTTGTTTAATGTCACAGAGAGAGAGAGAGAGAGAAGAGAGAGAGAGAGAGAGAGAGAGAGAGAGAGAGAGAGAGAGAGAGAGAAAGAAAGAGAAGAGAGAGAGAGAGAGAGAGAGAGAGAGAGAGAGAGGAGAGAGAGAGAGAGAGAGACAGATAGGCAGACAGGCAGAGACAGAAGAGAACAGAAGATAGATAGATATTTATTTATTTATTTAATCTTTTATATCGAGGATAATAGAATAAGCACTCGTGTGCTTTTTTTACATCCAGACCCCGTGTGTATGCGGTTTTTTAAATTTTGTCATCTGTTCCCACCGGCACACAATGGCCTACTCTTTTGAAAAGCGGAACAGGATTTAACGTGTGCGCAAGATGTTCTGCATGCGTTCGAACACGGGGCCTCGGTTTATAGTCTCATCCGAAGGACTTTGAGATTCAGTTCAATTTTTTCGTCAAACTGGGAAGAAAGGGCGAGGCTGGGAAGCGAACCCACAACCTCACGGTTGACTTGTTGGCAGGCGAACATCTTAACCATCCTGCCACCTTCCTCCTGATAGATAGATAGATAGATAGATAGATAGATAGATAGATAGATAGATAGATAGAGAGAGAGAGAGAGAGAGAGAGAGAGAGAGAGAGAGAGAGAGAGAGAGAGAGAGAGAGAGAGAGAGAGAGAGAGAGAGAGAGAGAGAGAGAGAGACGCGCGTTGATGGTGGAATTGGATAAAGGGCAGCTGAGTGACACATCCACCTGATCAGACAGGCCTCCATTTGGCCGTGCTGACATGTCCAGGGAGATGGGATCTCCCTGTAAAGAGAAACACGAGACACGCCCGCGGCTATCCCCGACCTTCGGCCTAGATGGTGGCATCTACGCTCCGTCCACTTACACTCACTCCTCTGTCCCCCTTTTCACCCCTAGTGATCTTACTTTTTAGCCTCACTGTTTCTTTCTTTTCATTATTATTATTATTATTATTATTATTATTATTTTAAAATTTTTAACTCCCTAGTCTATTTCGATAGGGCTTGTTTTTAGCAATACTTTTGTTTTAAGGAATACACTATGACATTTTGAGGTTTCTCAACTGCATCAATGATGATTTGTACCTTTTCCCTTGCAAAACGCAAAATACCATACATAATCCAGACTCCTGTATTAATCATAGAAGAAGTTTTTAGATTGTTAGACCTACTTTATGTTCTGTACTCCCCAGAAATGGAAAGACGATTAAATTGTTGGTTTTTCATCAATTTTCCCTCGTTTATCTACATGTTTAAACAAAAACTAGACGTCTCCCCAACTCCCAGTGGACAAGTTCAACCTAGCAGAGCCCTGCGTTTATTTCCGTCCTGTGCTTGGGGAGCAGGGAAGTAAATAGGCCAGAATTAGTCAACTGCTTCATAGGAGAGAATGTTAATAATAGGTCTGGAACACGTGGATCGGTGGTCTAGAGGTAACACACCTGTCTAAAGAACGAGAAGTTGCAGGTTCGAACAGGGGAGTGGATGCTAGTATTTCAGATGAGATGATTAACCGAGGTCCAGTGTGCAACGCAAACTTAGTGCACATAAAAAGAACCCACGGCAAGATGAGTATTGTCCCTGGCAAAAACCAAGTACATATTCACACAGGAAAAAAATGAGTTAAGAATAATAATGCAGAGAAATCAACCATGGCTAAGAGTAGTTTACAATACATACAATACAGCACAACACAACACAATACAACTAGCCCCAATTTTTTCTTCGTAGGATGTTGTTTCTTTTAGTATAATATACACTTTGGTTTCAGACACCATGTTAGGACATCTTGCTTCTTCTTGCCATTAAAACTGTCACGATCTTCAGCGACACTCAAGACGAAGACAGAGCGTCCTTGCTGTCCACTGTACAGGAGGCCTAAGCAAATTGCTTAGAGAACACGGGGTGCCTCAGAATCATTATCCGCCTCTTCCACTTCCTGATGTGATCCTGGGAAGAGCAGGGTAAACCATCTGACGTTGGTGTAAAGTTGCCGAAGTTGGTGAAAGGATGTTAGTCTTGGTGTCTGCCTATCTCAGCTGTTCTTTACATAGCCTCTGAGCCCATTTCCCTGGCATCTTTCCTGGTAAAGGTTGCGCTTCAGCGTAGAGGCTTGGCAGGTGCATGCACGTGCATAATGAGATATGCATACACACATGCGCATACTAGTACTGACATTCACACACACACACACACACACACACACACACACACACACACACACACACACACACACACACACACACACACACACCACACACACACACACGCATGCATGCGAACACACACGCACAAACGCACACACGAATGTACATACACACACGCACACACACACACACACGCACAACACACACACACACACACACACACACACACACACACACACACACACACACACACACACACACACACACACACACACACATTCACGCACGCGCGCAAACACACACACGCTTAGCTCTAGACAAAGACAGCAAAACACTTACATCCAGAGATTATACTCGAAACTGAGACAGGCTCTCAAGTTCTTTTTCCCCCCGCACTACTTTCAGAGCAAGCCTGTCACAGTGGCGCCATTTATTGACTCAGACTGGTCTCCAGTCGTGGTGAGAGAAGATAGTTGGAAAAGGAGAGGGGTGGGGTGGGGTGGGGTGGGGAAGGGGAGGGGTGGGGGTTAAGGCAGCACAAAGCTAAGGAAAGCAAGACAAGCTAAGGCTAGGCAAAGCAAGGAAAGGCAAAATTCCTTATATCGAGGATTTGATGAACAGCAACGTGGATTTTTTAAACATCCAGCCCTCGCCGTTATCTATCTATCTATCTATCTATCTGTCCCGTAGTCTGACGACCGTGGGGGCACCCTCAAAGACTCAACAACCAGTTCCCTCCATTCCTCTCTCTGTTCTGCCTTTCTCAGGGTTTTGTTGAGTTCTAGGCCTGTCCATTCGCTGATGTTATCCTCCCAGCTCTTCCTTGGTCTGCCTCTTCTTCTTCCTCCTTGGACAGTGCCTTGTAAAACTGTCTTTGCAAGTCCTTTGGATCTTGTGACATGCCCATACCATTTAAGTTTACGCTTTTTCACTATCGTTAGAAGGTTCTCATAGGGTCCAATGGTTTGCTGGATTCTGTTATGCACGCTTTCGTTGCTTATGTGGTCTTTGTAGGAGATGCCAAGGAGTCTCCGAAAGCATCTCATCTCCACCGCCTGTACTCTTCTCTCCAAATCTGCAGTCAGGGTCCATGATTCACAGGCATACAGAAATATGGATATGACAAGGGAGCGCATTAGTCTGATCTTGGAGATAAGTGAGATATTTTAATCTCTCCAGATGGTGTTTAGTTTTGACAGTGCTGTTATTGTCTGTTCAGTCCTGCATACTACTTCTGGCTTGGATCCCTGGTCTGATACAATGGCTCCCAGGTACTTGAAGCTTTGAACTATTTCCAGCTTCTGGTCATTAACCCTGATATCAGTGCTAATGCCGTTGGTGTTATTAGTCATCAGTTTGGTCTTCTCTGCACTGATTTCCATGCCGTATGTTTTGGAGGCCTTATTCAGGTGTTCTGTTAGGCTGGCAAGCTCTTTTTCTGATCCTGCTATTCCATCAATGTCATCTGCGAAGCGGAGGTTTGTGATCGTTCTGCCACCAATGCTGACTGATCCTTCATGATGTTCCAGTGCATCAGCCATGATTCTCTCAAGGAAGATGTTGAAAAGAGTGGGTGAGAGTAGACAGCCCTGCCTTACTCCAACTGTTGTTCGAAACCATTCTCCAATGTTGTTGTTGTAGTACACTGCACTGGTGGCCTCGCTGTACAGCTGTTTGATGACTCTGATCAGGTTTGCATTGATGCTGTACAAATTCATGGTTGCCCACAAAGCCGTTATCAGAGAGTATAATTATTATGATATTAAAAATACACATACACTATGAGAGAGAGAGAGAGAGAGAGAGAGAGAGAGAGAGAGAGAGAGAGAGATAATGATGGTGATGATGGCGATGATGTTTTTGTTTATTTTAAAGACAGGAGACGAGTATATCAGATGTCCTTTATCTATAACCGACCATTTCTCTCGGAAAACGTTACGGTTCGTGATGTTTCCAATAACTAACCTTGAGTTAAAGGAACGGTGAAGCCATTCACATATTTCTGACTTTGTGAAAAGGTAAACTTACGTATCTGTAAGTTTATGGAGAGGGGAGAGAGAGAGAGAGAGAGAGAGAGAGAGGAGAGAGAGAGAGAGAGAGAGAGAGAGAGAGAGAGAGAGAGTCATCATCATCAACTACTTATTATCTTAAAGTTTCATACAGACGCACACAGACACACAAATAAGGGGACTGGATGTAAAAAAAGCACATGGGTGCTTATTCATTATCCTCGAAATAAAAGAATTTGTCATTGTCATTGTCACATACACCCCGTACACACATACGCACACGCACGCACGCACACACACACACACACACGCACGCACGCACGCACGCACGCACGCACGCACGCACGCACGCACGCACGCACGCACGCACGCACGCACACACACACACACACACACACACAGGGACAGAGAGGTAGGTAGAGAAGGGAACGAGGGAAGTAACATACTCCAATAACAGAATTCAAGCAAGTGTAGTAAGTGTCGTATCCACCTCATCAACTCTCCATGACTTGAGAGTCTGGACACTTTCCGGGGTAAACTCCTTTCCCTGTGCAAATGTCAGTATTTTTACCATAGCACTCTCCACTCCACCCCCCCCTCCTACACCCCCTCCCTCACCGCGATTTTCACGATGTTCTCCTGTCTTCATCTCTGTCTGTCTGTGTCTGTCTTATCTGTTTGTCTTTTCATCTTTCCCTTTCTGTTTTTAAAAAATATTGTTGTTGCTGTGTTTTGTTTTTGTTTGTTTTGTTTTGTTTAATGTCTATTCACTACATGGTGATTTAGACACACCCGCATTCATACCAAAGTACCTATTATTACACGCCCCATCTCTCTCTCTCTCTCTCTCTCTCTCCTCTCTCTCTCTCTCTCTCTCTCTCTCCTTCTCTAACTTACACACACTCACACATGTATATATATAAATATATATACACACACATACGCACACACACACACACACACACACACACACACACACACACACACACACACACACACACACACACACACACACACACACACACACACACACACACACACACACATATATATATATAAAACTAATTACAGTAATGGTCTTACAGGTGAAGAATATAAAACTTCAGCAACTGACATTATGAATTGCTGAGAGTCATAGAAAACTTCTTGACTAGTGGCATATTTCTTATTAATATCTAAACCTCTTCTTTTATACATGTAAAAAAAAGAATTAGGCAATCAAACAACAAATGGTGGATTGAAAGGGGAATAGAACAAAAACATGTTACATTTTTGAATATTTAGTATTCCATGCATTTAATCTCAGTTTATGTATTAGAATTTCTCATGTCCGTGGGCAAGGAAACTGCTGATAATGTTTTAAAAAAATCTTTGAATGTATGCATTTCATTAGCTTAGAATGAATTTCATGTAAGAAAAAACCAGGCAAGTACTTTTACTGATTTTCATGGATATAAAGATTTTTTTGTGCTTTTCCTTGCCGGGCTTCCCCCACCACTCTTCCTCATGATGACTTTCTTGCTATCAGTTGTGGGCCCTGTTCTTTTCACTCTCTACACTGCTCCACTGCCACATATAATTAACCGTCATCATATCAATCATCACTTTTATGCAGATGACTCTCAGATTCTAAGCAGTTACACTCCTGAAAATCTGCCTTCTCTCTTAATAAATATGGCCTACTGATTTCAAGATATCCAAAACTGGATGATAGACAAGTTACAACTAAACGCTGATAAAACTGAAACCATGCTTGTAGGGACCAAAAACAAACTCTCTTCCATTGCAACAGCTTCTATAGAAATCGGTAATGCATCATTCCCTCTATCCACTGCTGTAAAGTATTTAGGGGTCATTATTGACAACACACTCTCTATGCAAAAATTCATCACCCAGACCTGCCAGTCGTGCTACTATCAATTACGGCGTATTAGTGCAATTCGAAAGTACCTGTCCACAGACGCAACATCCAAACTCGTGGCATCTCTCATTCTTTCACGTCTTGACTATTGCAATTCTCTTTTGTCTGGTCTGCCAGCATCATCTATCCACTCCCTTCAACGTATTCAAAACTCTGCAGCTCGACTAGTCCTCAGAAAGAAAAAATCTGAGCACATTACCCCTCTCTTGCGATCTCCACTGGCTGCCTGTGCCACAAAGAATAAACTATAAGATCAGTACTCTCTGTTACAAATGTCTCCACAAAACAGCACCCTCCTACCTCTGTGAATGTCTCCACCTGTACACCCCTTCTCGTTCCCTTCGCTCTGCTGCAGATTCCTTGTGCTTACAAACACCTAGATTCAGCCAGTCCACTGTTGGCCGTCGCTCTTTCTCTGTTTGTGGTCCATCGATTTGGAATGGCCTCCCTATCTCTCTTCGCTAAATACCTTCTTGTGACACTTTTAAATCTGGCCTCAAGACATATTTGTTTCAAACCTAAGAATTTCCTCTCCTGTTTCATTTCATAGCTATCCCTGCTTTTGAACAGCTAAAAATTCCATCACCCTGCCAAAGTGTATGACCGCGCGCGCGCGCACGCGCGTGTGTGTGTGTGTGTATGTATGTATGTGTGTGTGTGTGTTGTGTGTGTGTGTGTGTGTGTGTGTTAGTGCATTTGGACTTGTTAGAACTATTACTTGCTATTGGTTGCATGACTGTGTAAGAATGGGTTGAGTGCAAGCGCTTTGATTTGTCTGTGCAAGATACAGCGCTATATAAATTGCATTTATCGTCATCATCATCATCATCATCATCATCATCATCATCATCATCATCATTGTCGTCGTCACCACCACCACCACCACCACCACCACCACCACCACCACCACCACCACCACCACCACATTCTTCTTATTAAAGGGCTGAGCGGAAAAAGCTGTTAAGCGTATTCTATCCCCCTCAAGAAATAACAATTCGCTCGTTCGTTCTCTTTGTCTGCCTATCTGCGAGTTTTCCTGCTTCCGTCTGTCAGTCTCTCCTCTTTCCTTTAAGCCTACTTCGCTGTTTCTGTCCGCCATCACTGTCACGGTCATTTTCCGTTATGCTATGATCGACCATCTCTCTCCTATATCTTGGTTGTTATTGTAGAATTATGCCGAAATATGGTCTTAATACTAGGGCAAAGTTTGTGTTTTGTTAATGGAACAGTTATATCGTATATTTCAATAATAATGATGACAATAATAATAAATAATAATAAATGGAATTTACATTGCGCTATATCTTGCCAACAAATTATGCCTATATAAGCAAGCTTTTTAAAATGAAGTATGTTTGAAAGTTGGTTTGTTTTTTTGTGTTCATCGACTTGATTACTTCGGTGGTTTTATGGTTATTGCAACTATTTGGATAGTGAAAGGTCTCTGGTTTAATTTGAATAATCCTACATCCTGGTTGATGGTCTGGGTTATAATTTTTCGAATTAGCAAACCATGGTCACGTACGCAACAATACTGATCTGTTCATGGCACTCAAAAGCAGGGAATGTTGTTAATATGTCCTCTGGCTAAAGTACCTTCAGGCGTACCTTTTATGTAGTTGCTATTGTTGTGTCATATTCGTAGTCGTAGTCGTCGTCCTTGTTGTTGTTGCTGTTGCTGTTGACAGTGTTACAGGTAATGGTGAATCCACTTTTGTTGTTAGCGTGTATTGCGATAATTTCAGTTGCAATTGCTGCCTTTTATGTCGCTGTTTTTTTCTTCTTAAATCTTCACTCCATATGTATGTCTATTCATAATATATTATTATTATTATTATTATTATTATTATTATTTTTTTTATATCGAGGATAATGGAATAAGCACTTATGAATTTTTTACATCCATTCCCCGTATGTATGCGGTTTTGTGAATTTTGTCATCCGTTCCCACCGGCACACAATGGCCTACTCTTAAAAAGTGGAACAGGATTCAACGTATGCGCAAGATGTTCTGCGTGCGTTCGCACACGGGGCCTCGGTTTATAGTGTCATCCGAAGGACTTTTGGGGAGAGTGGAGTCTGCACTGATGTTAACTCCAGAGGAAAATATCCCCTTGAACGGGATGTGTGTGTGTGTGTGTGTGTGTGTGTGTTGCGCGCGCGCGCGCGCGCGTTTGGTGGGTGTGTATACGTGTGCGCGCGCGCGTGTGTGTGTGAGCGAGAGAGTTAGAGAGAGAGAGTTTGTGGTGTGTGTATATGTGTGTATGTGTGTGTGAGTGAGTGTGATAGAGTGCATTCATGAGTATGGGGAACGTGTACGCACGCGCGTATGTATCATGTGTTTGTGTGTGCATGCGTGCTTGCGAGCGAGTGTATAAACGAGTGTACAGAGTTTACGAACAAGCCGCAAAGGAGGCTTATTTCTTGTCATTTTAGAATAATATAAGAAATTTTGAAGCTGCTTAAGTGTGCATTATATAGATATATGAATTCTCGCTTACATTTTCTGACAAAATTCGGCAGAAATGCTAGCATTGCAAACACTGAAATAGTTATGCATTATATATGAGTAAAGTACTACGTCTTGAAATTAATCCTTATTACTACTAGTTACAAGCTACGAGAGTTGTGCAGCATCACAGTCTCTGTAGTGTATTCCGTAGTGTGCCCGTGACCATAAGGTGTTTTCACTTGTGTAGCTTTGAAGTTGATATTTGCTTGATTTATTTTTTATAAAGCCAAAATGAAATGCTCCTCTAGTCAGTATTATGGGTTATGTTTTCACACACACAGACACGCACGCACTCACGCACATACGTTCGCATGCACACATGCACGCACACACACATGCACGCACACACATATACACGAGAAATTCCTAGGACACCATCACCAATTCCTAGGAGCCCCTGTCTCAGTATCTATATCTCTGATCATTCTCTTTTTACTTTGTCTGTTCATTCTATTTCTGTTTATTTTCTGTTTATTCTGTCTCTGCTCATTCTCTTCCTGTCTCTTTGTCTGTTGGTCTGTCTCAGATTTTGTGACCTTGTTCTTTAGCTGATCTCCCCATCTGATCGAATTATTGTTTTTTTGCTCACGTGCAGTTTTTTTTTCTGAAGACATACAAACTGAGGGCAGGATAGCCAAGTGCTAAGAGTGTAGAACTTTCAATCTGATGGTGCAGGTTCGAGCCACCAACCAGACGCCCGTTGGAGTACCTACTGTATTCTCCCAAAAGTCCTTTGGATGAGAATATAAACCGAGGTATTGTGTACAAAGTGCACGCAACACACTTTGCGAACAGGTTACAACTCCTTCCGCCTTTCGGAGTGGTAGGCTGTTACGTGTCAATAGGAACGGATGAATTATAAAAAATAAACCCAAACCAAGCCCGCATGCACATGATGTCGTGTTTAGACATCATCCTAATGTCGGAATGCGGTTACCTTAATGCTGGGTTAACGGTTGCACGCACAGGATCTCACTATTGGTGAATCTCAGAGCTCTGACCGAGGAACGAAACATGTATTGTAAATAAACTATCTTATTTACTGTGTCATGTCACCACTTAGTTAAGCGGACAAACATGAAGTTAGGCCAATAACCGTATAACATGTCCACTTATCAAGCAGTGTCTTTTTTTATTTGGTGCCGTAGACGGACCATCTATGGGATTACTGCAACGTGTGAAAAGCACCATCAGGGAAAGAAACAAGTCATGTCTACGATAATGAGAGCACTCACCAAGACAACAACTAGTGGACTCTACCACCTGTCATTACAGTAAGTGGCGCATGTTCTTTTCTGTTCCTTTTTTGTTGTTCTGCTCCCTACTTCAGACTTGCATGTATGAACATTGTGATGAGAACGGAAATGTTGACATTCCTTCCAGAGTTCATCATTATCAGTTGCTGGATTATATGTTTAAAAAAAAAGAAAATCTCATTCTGTTTACTCTTTTATTTTTGTCTTCTTGCTAGTTTATGATTCTGAATAGTCTGTGCATAAGCACGTTTACAGATATAAACAAAAGGTGTTTTCAGTACTTCTGCTGCTATGGATACACAACACAACACAACATCAGCAACAATAACCCCCCAGAACAATGCACAAAGCTACTTCGTATCCCATCCTCTCGGAACGTAAATTCAATTTTTTCCATTATGTTTCTCTTGTTTTACTTTTCTTTTCCTACTAGTGGCCTATACACTATGCTATGGTTGTGTGTGTGGCGGCTGGTTTTCTGCTCGCTGTGCTGCCTCCCTCCGTTGAAACGGTATCAAGCTGTTCTGGATATTCCTAGTATTTTACAAAGGACAAATCACATAATATTCCTTTCTCTCCGGGATTGTCCAAGTTGTTCATCTCTTGGCTTACTTGTTTTTGTGTCTAATCACAGTCTGCTTTGTTTCTGTGGAGGGTGGTTTTACTACTAGTTGTACTTCCTTTTCCCGCCTTGCTTACCTTTCGTTCTGGGACACGTCATGTATAGGGGTCAGGTCTGGATGAGGCATCTGGGAGGTCAGACACATCGATACCTGTAACAACGGACACAAAACACTGGCTACTACGTTAGCTGTGAAGGCAGGCATGTGGCAACATCACGCCATTTGCCTGCATATTCGGGCAAGCGGTTTTTATTAAAAACAAAAACAACATTGTTTAATATCCCATGAAGAGCTACTAGTTTTTTTGCTGTGTTTTTAAGAAATTGAGAACGTATTTTTCTTCTCCTGTTATGTTTCTTTCAATATTTCTGTCTCATTTTAAACTCTGCGCAACATTTCTGTTTCACTGGGTCTTCACGTTGTGGTTCGGGTCTGTTTCTTCTTTCTGTTTTTTTTGTTTACTTTAAACGTTCGTTTTATTCTCTCTCTCTCTGCGTGAAAACTGTGGTGTTCTCAATCTAGAAGCTTTCGGAAGGCTAGATATTTTTTCTATCTTATCGTCTGATGATGATGTTGTGATCAAATCGGTTGCAAAGTTTATTGCTGAAGCACTGAAATTACGACAATTACAGCTAAGTTCCAATTAGTTTAACATTTGTGACTAAACTAAAGTAAAATTATATTAATATGTAAACTCCAGCATTTTGTCACACACCTAAAGAAACATTTATAATTAGGCTGTAATCTCCAGCAAGAATATTTATTGAAAATTTCACATACAATTTCATTGGATGGTCTAATATAGCATTCTAGAATGTTCTTTTTATTATCTTAGTCATTGCTTATTGGTTCCTGTTGTTCATCCTTGCTATTACTTTGTGTTCAGTTTGAAACTGAGTTCATGTCAGAGCTTAAGGTCGTATCCGTTTATAGAGAGCTCTTTTGAGTTTGTTTGTTTTTTTGTTTTCATTACGTTAATGCATCATGTTGTTTTTCTTGTATTTATTTGTATTTACAAAAGAAAGTCGTGTATAACCCCCCTTGTCAATAGGCCACATTGGGCAATGACAATAAATTGGTCAAAGCATGGTCAAAGCGTCTCTCTCAGAATTAGTGTTTTTGTTGTAAATTCTCCTCCCCCCATTAAATTAAAAAAACAACAAATTTTGGGTCTGTGTTTCGTGTTGTTCAAACTTTTAATCAATCTATTTTCTTCCTGTTCTTGTCTGATTCTACTAGTTTTCTTTCTTTGCTAATCTTTCTAAACATGACATGTGTAGATACAAGGTAAAATAGAAACCAAAGGTTTTCAATCTTTTAGCTGCTACGGGTTATCTCAGTACTTCCTAAATTCGCAGCCTACTCGGCCATCTAATACTACTTTCTCTGCAGGGTAAACTTTGCTTCTTTGGGCCATCTAATACCACTTTCTCTGCAGGGTAAACTTTGCTTCTTTATTGGTCCTCATGTTTTTGTTTTCCGATACCTCTGCCTGTACAGTCTGCTGTGTTTGTTGGATGTCTGCTTTTCTGCTGGCTGTACTGCCTTCTTCCGCCTTAGTAGCTTCTTCTTCTGCACCACGTCATGTGTAAGGGTCAGGTCTGGGCGAGGCATCTGGCAGGTCAGACACATCGATAACTGTAACAACGGACGAAATAAAAACCACTGGCTCCTACCCTTGTTCTGAAGGCAGGCATGTGGCAATATCTCCCCATGTGTCTGCTCAGGCACGAAAAACATTTTTTTTTGTTTTTTAAATTTCAATTTCCTCTGACTAGGTTCTTATTATATACATTTTTCGTTGTGAGTAAATATAAAACTTTGAGCAAGTTTGTCTTCTCTCATTTTTCTTCAACCATTTTTTGCGCTCTGATTTTGAATCTTGTTTTATTTTGTTTTGCGTAAGGTATTCGTGTCCTAGCCTTTCTTAGTAGTAATATTTTTCTATTTCTGTTTTTTTGTTTGCTTTGCTGCGTGTGTCGGTTTGTGCTATTGCCTTCATTATTGATCTTTCGCTGTTTGTTTGTTTTTCTGGTCGCTTGTTTTTCATATTATGGCTCCTAGTTTTGCTACTGTCATCAATCAGTTTTCTTTTTATGCTTTGCGTTGTGGTTTTCTTTCTTTTATGATCGTCGTCGTTGTTGTTGGATATGTTTGTGTTATTGTTGTTATTGTTGTTTAAATTGCTGTTGTTGTGTTGTTGCTGTTCTTCTTCTTCTTCCTCCTCCTCCCTCCTCCTCCCCCCTCCTCCCTCCTTCCTCCTCCTCCTCCTCCTCCTCCCTCCCCCCCCTCCTCCTTCTTCTTCTTCTTCTCTTCTTCTTCTTCTTCTTCTTCTTCTTCTTCTTCTTCTTCTTCTTCTTCTTCTTCTTCTTCTGCTTTGTCTCTCTGTGTACAATAAGAACGAACAGAACAAAAATACTTACAAACAGGTTTCAGAACATTATCACCTATAATGAATATTCTGAGTACTTCATGAAATGCAATACAAGCTACCTAATATTCTTTTTTTCTTCTTCTGCAAGACTGTTCCAGGTTTTAATCTCATGTACTGCTTACTTTTCTTTTTGCTCGTTGTTGCCTGTGTCACAGTGTTCTATGTTGTTGTGGTGGTGTCATGTTTTCTGCATGTTTTGCTGCCTTTTTCCACCGTGTTTACTTCTGGTTCTGGGACACGTCATGAGAAGGGGTCAGGTCAAGTCAGGGAAAGCCAATCTGGGAGGTCAGATCCATCGATAACTGTAACAACGGACACCACACAAAAAACAGTGGCTGCTACATTAGCCGTGAAGATAGGCATGTGGCAATATCACGCCATTGTCAGATCAGGCGTGAATGACTGTTTTTTTGTCTACCTTTTTTGTCCTCTTCTTGCTGACTTTTTTGGGTTTGGCTTAAATAATGTTTATTCCGTTGTGTTTACAAAAAAGCTTATGTTTTTTTTTCTCTCTCTTTCTATTACTATTTCTTCCATTGTTTGGGTTTCATTTTGAATCTCGTGTTTCAGTCTGATTGGCAATTGTAGTTTAAGGGTCAGTTCTTGCTCTTGGCCTTTCTCTCTTTCTGTTTTGTTTTCTTTTGTGTTTGTTTATTGTGCAAAGTCGCGCTCTTCTTCTTGAGATTTCTTTTTATAAATATGTTTTGTATTTTCTCTTGGTCCCTTATTCATGTTATTGGTTTTGTCATTAATCTTTTTTGTGGTATTGTACACTTCTTGCTCTTCTGGGTTTGGTTATCGTGGTTGTTATTGTTGCAGTTGTTGTCCTTAACGTTGTCATCGCTGTGTTGTTGTTGTTTTCTTCTTCTTCGTTGTTGTTGTTGTGATGTTGTTCTTGTTGTTCTTGTTCTTCTTTCACTTCTTCTTCTCCTGACCTCCTTTTCATTATCCATTTTCTTCTTTTCTTGTTCTTGGTTCTGTGTTTTTTATTTTTCTTCTCCTTCTGTGTCATTTTCTTCTTCCACTCAGCGTACTTTACCGGTAAAGAATTTTTGGGAATCATCTCGCGCTCTTTAGAAAGGTCAGGAATCGATGTAAACATCGTTTACATATTCATTGTCTGCCGTCACAGACGATGCATACATCTGAAACGCAAATACTCTTTCTGAATGATTAACAGGCACTAAAATAACTCCCCTCTTCCCACAAGAAAAAACGATCAGCCCAAATTTTAATCTGGCTTATAACGAACATATTTCATTTGAACTGGTATATGGGGGAATCCATCCATCAATCCATCCATCCATCCATCCATCCATCCATCCATCCATCCATCCACCCATACGTAACCGAATCATTTGAATTATAAAATGCAATATTTTCTTCTCTTGCGTGGTTGTACCTTGATATTAAAGAATTCTTTTTAGGGAAAATATGGAATTACACGTTTTACTTTGAGGTAGATTCATACGAAACCGAATACTACATGCTAGTGGTTGAGATAAGAGTGAATGTCACAGAATGGAATATAAACATGTTGGTTTAGTGAGAACAAATGGATCTAATCTATCCAAAATCAGACTTAAAAATTGTAAAATTTAATGTCTTGCCGGCTCTTTCCGGAGCTACACTCACACAGAAAACCAAAGCAAAAAAATACCACCGATCGTACCCTACAACAATTGAATTAACTGAAGCACGAAGTGTAATCGGTGGCACCGAAAACTAGAGAGATTCAGGAATGCTGATAATCGGTGTTGAAAATAAATAAAATTCTGCAAAACTTTAAAATTCAAGCAAGATGTTTATGTCTTTGCAAGATATAGCGCTATATAAGTTCCATTTATTATTATTATTATTATTATTATTATTAAACAGGAATCCTTGCCATAGGTGTTTTGGGGTAACTTTTTAAAAAATTAGGATAGTAATGCATTGGGGTGCACAGCTGTTGAAAATTGTAGTCTTGATAAAAATTACGAGACATGATTTTACTCGTCATGCCAGGAAAAGAATTATTGTTTCCAATTCATTTGTACAATTACTGTAATGATAGACTAAGAAAATGTGGATAAACGGAGATGGAAAGGAAAAAAGGAGAACCAATGATGTATTTCAGACCACACAACTTGGAAGTTTTATCCACGTTTAGAGATCACATTTATGTTGTTTGATTTGTGTGTTTTCGATGCGATTGATGGCATTTTCTGATTTAAATGTGGAGAAGATCTAAGTCTTTTTGTTAAGGGAGGACTTTGGTAGAGGTAGAAATAAAGGGAGCAAACAAAAAGCAACCAAAGTGACAAAGAAGAAATGTGGAAGTTTGTGTGCCACTGATCTGTACAGTTTTGTCATTTAGTCTTTCAGACTTGGCTTATGCCATTTAAAAAGAAATGGAGCCGAAAGGTTGGGATACAAAAACATAAACTATCAGTTGGTCAAAAAGGAATGAAACGCATTTGTTCTCATTTGAAGAGAGACTGATTGGTAGCAGTGGTAAATTAAAACTTCCCGACTTTTTTGGAAGAAAGAAAAAGAGAGATCACATGTTCTTCATTTCTACAACATGTTTTTGAATTCACAGGTATTCATTTGTAAACATTTCATAAAATCCCTCATAGAAACTAGTTACAACAAATACCCCCCCAAAGTGGAATGAAAAAGGTAAACGAACAATTTTCAAGAACTGTTACACATTTCTCACTTCAACACACTTCCCTTAAAAAACCAGGAGATTTTGAATGGATGAATTTGAATGATGAGAGAGGGAAAGCGTGTGTGAGTGTGTGTGTGTGTGTGTGTGTGTGTGTGTGTGAGAGAGAGAGAGAGAGAGTCATGTCACTGACCCCAAGAGTTGCTGCCCTCCTTCTCCGTTCACCCAGCGACCTGTTCTTTTCCACGTGCCAACCTGGCAGCTCTCCCACTGCACCCATTGCATGCCCATTCACACCACCAGCACAGTGTGCAGCAATAAACGCCTGAAGGAGATTTATTGGACCCAGGGAGGCGTGCCGGGAAGGGAATTCTTCTTTCCAATCCAATTGCTGAGCTCTGGCTCCTTGCAAGTGTAAGAGATGGAGGACGTGTGTCAGAAGAGGTGAAGGATTTGGTATGTTGAGCCTGGAGGTGTGTATGTGTGTGTGTGTGTGTGTGTGTGTGTGTGTGTTTATGCGCGTGCATGCGTGCGTGCATACGTACGTGCGTGCGTATGTGTGTGTGTGTGTGTGTGTGTGTGTGTGTGTTAGAGAGAGATGAATGAAAAAGTTATGTAATGAACGAAGTACATAAAACTTCCTAACTCATAGGTGTGATCAGAGAGCTAGGGCAGTAGAAATTTGAATAGGAAAGGGATAGGGAGCGGGCAGGGAAAAATAACAAGATCTACAAACACACTCCCAGAATCACACAAGTGAAGCAAAAACCTATTGGCCCAGGGCTTAGGCCTCTTGTGAAGGGGCGGTAACAGCAAATAATTTGTAAGTTTTAACTTTCTTGTCGAGTGATAACTGAATTCCAAAGTGATGTAATCTCATTTTGCGTTTTTGATTTTGAAAGCCTTATATAAAAAATCTATTTTGTACACTGCAAGTGACGTACCATATTGAGAGAGAGAGAGAGAGAGAGAGAGAGAGGAGAGAGAGAGAGAGAGAGAGAGAGAGAGAGAGAGAGAGAGAGGGGAGAGAGAGGGAGAGAGAGAGTCATCTTTCTTATTTTCAGTGCGTTGATTTTAAACTTGGCTGCATTTTATATTATCAGAATTTAACAAATCACCTGTAAAATCTGTTTGGTTTGAACACATTTTATTCAATACAATATGCTATAATAAATTTACATGAAGAATACATCAATGGTATAGGAACGAGCATCTCAAAGCTTGTATTGTGCTCAGTGACAAACAGCATCCTGATGATGGTGAGAGTTGGACATAATTATGGCCTGAAACTTTTTTGTCTTACAGTGAGATTTGTTTATTAAAAAAAAACCTTTCACATCTTAGTCAACATAAAAGGTGTAACTGTGTTTAAGTCCTATCTGTAAACAAACCTGGTGTTAAAAGTGTGTGTGTGTGTGTGTGTGTGTGTGTGTGTGTGTGTTTTAAAACTTGAGTTTTGGTAGGATGGCACTGATCTGATTAAATCATGGTGCTGCGTAATAAGAGTGTTAGTAATAAAATTGTGTGGAAAGAGGGTTGCCAATAGGCTACATACATAATTTTGAACCTTGCCCATCAGTGCAACTCACTGCAATATATGTAGCTGGGGCCAGAAGTGGGTCACAAAGAATGAGAACGAGATGAGGTTGGGGTCTCTCTCTCTGTGACTCTCTCTCTCTCTCTCTCTCTCTCTCTCTCTCTCCTCTCTCTCTCTCTCTCCCCTGAGTTCTTGAGTTCGCGCGCTCACGAGTATGGGAAAATATGAACTGACCATTATGTCGCATAAGTCAGCGTATCATGGAAAAAGGGTGTATAAAATGTAGTTAAGCGTTATCTTTTTCATAAAAAAAAGATCATACCTCGATTCTGTACATGTTGAGACGTGAAATTCCACTGGTCTTTCTAAAAAGTAGGTTTCGTTTTGTGGCATATAGATAATTGGTTTCAAAACGTCCTGCTTCAAAGTTTGTCTACTAATCTGTACATTAAGCTTTGATTTTTTTGTTCATATGCATCTCAGACAAAATAAAAGCCAACAAATTTGATACTGTATAATCCTATGCTAATCATACATAGTAGTTTTGAAATATTACAAACGACAACAGGCATTTAGACTGAAATCAACATCTCAAACTGTTATCAAATAGTCTGTTTCTCAGTGAACCTCACAGCTCTCTCCTCCACCCCCACCCTGCCACTGCTAGTAATTTAGCAATGCTGTGGCCTGTTGACAACACTGACTTCATTTCCAGCAATAAACGTCAGGGAAGGATTCATAACCAAAGGAGGATAGCTGAGCAAAAAGAACTTGTTTTCCCAATTCAGTGTCAGATTCTGGATTAGATTTTAAACTGAAAGACAGAACGACAGGTGGGTGGAAGGGGTGGGAAAATAGGGCGAGAAGAGGGGATGGGGAGGCGTAGGTGAGGGCATAATTGAGGTGTGGGGATGACAGTGGGAAAATGGTTACTTTTTACAGTATTGTAGAAAAGAAAAACTTTGAAAATGGAGTAATAAGCTGGAAAATTGTAAAGAATGAACAGTGTCAAGCAATACGTTATCATTATCCACATGAGTTATTAAATCCAAATTTATGCTTGAAGTCGGAATGCGGCTACCTTAAGGTTGGGCTAAAACGGTCGCATACGCACAAATCTCACTATCAGTGAACCTCGGAGCTCCAAGTGGAAAACGAATAAAATCTTGACTTTTTTCTAAAGGCTGGGACGCAGTTATATATACACGTTAAATCACAACTGCCCTAAGTCCATTTGACCAGCTGCAAAACCCGTTGTGCTGGTGACGTCTTGTGTGCATGCTATTTCTGCAGCTCCTGGACATTGACATGACATGCCAGACTTTTAACTGACAAGCCTGATCTTCTGTAATGTGCAAATAAAGGAAAAAAATTAAAGTACTGGTATATCTATACACATGCTTCCTTGTATGCTTGGGTGCGCGTACATGCGTGTGCGTGCCTGCATGCAAGAGAGAGAGAGAGAGAGAGAGAGAGAGAGAGAGAGAGAGAGAGAGAGTATGTGCGTGTATGTCTGCGTGTGCATGCATGCATGCATGCAAGTATGTGTGTGTGAACAAACAAACAAGGGACAAAAAGGCAACTAGGTCAAGAACATGACTTTTCATAAATACTGGCCCAACACGTGTGGTCACAAATCACATTTTGTACACCAGCCTATGATGACCATGTCCACTGACAATGCCAGCAGTCAGATTTCAATAAGTTTCTGTCAGAACGAGATATACCAGCGTGCCAGAAATGGAACTCCCTTCCAAGCCAACGGCACATCTTTGGCTTTAAGCCGGACGTGGGAGAGATGGAAGGAGAGATACCGAATTCCTGGTGACATGAGAGTTTCAGATCTGTGTGTATGCGACTGTGAGGGGGTAAGGGGATAGGAAAAAAGTAGACGGGAGAAGGGGAAGCAATTTCTGCGCAGGAAAAGGTTATTGACTGTCTCCCTGGAGAGGTCTTGTTTGTCCCTCCTGGCTTTGTCGTCTTCACGCTATCATGTTACCGGTTTTTGATGACAGTTATCGATTGGCTGTTCCTCTGCTGGCATCTGTGGTGAGGGGACAGAGATGAGGACTGAGGAACATGGGGCGGTGGGGGGGGGGGGGGGGTATAGATGACGTGACAGGACGAAATATATGAAGGATTCATGTGAAGTAGATCCAGTTTGATATTTAGTTAAAAGCAAATTTACCAATCTTACAGTCCTTTTGTTTTTAGTTTTAGCTACATTATATCTGTCTGTCTGTCTGTCTGTTTATCTATCTATTTGTCTGTCTGTCTGTCTGTCTGTCTGTCTATCTATCTCTCTCTCTCTGTGTCTCTCTGTATGTCTGTCTCTGTCTGTCTGTGTGTGTCTGTCTATCTATATATCTATCGATCTGTCTATCAATTAATCTTAGTCAATCAATCAATCAATCAATCAATCAATCAATCAATCAATCAATCAATCAATCAGTTAGTCAGTCAGTCAGTCATTCAGTCAATCAGTCATTCATTCATTCTGTCTGTCTGTCTGTCTGTCTGTCTGTCTGTCTGTCTGTCTATCTATCTATCTACATCTAGGCAGACCAAGAAGAAAGGCAGGCTGAGAAATCTGTGTCATGAGAAAGAAAAACAGGCCACATCCCCAAGTCCCCATGAAAGGGATTCCCAGCAAATTGTATCAGAAGAAAAAAGGCCAGGTTCCCAACTCCATATTAATGGCAATGGCTGCCCCACTTTTTCTATCTCCTGCTTTTGTTTACAAAAGTATAACTACCAGGTCTGTTGATAACGCAAGTTGATTTCAAGAAACAGTATCAAAGGAAGATTTCTTGGGTCCAGGGAGGAATGTTGGGCATAGAATTCTCCTTTCAATGCTGTCGGCATATCTCTAGGGAGGATGAAAGTTGTAGAAGATTAGCGAAAAGAGAGTTGATCAATTTACCATGACTACAGTTTCACACATGTAGAGAAAGAAGCACAGTGAGAAGAGAGTGCAGTTTTTGGCAAGGAAAAGGTCATTGACTTGTGTATCTGTGGTTGTGAACTTTCTTGTGCTCACAAAGTTTATGATATGTCAAGTATAATCCATATTATTTAATGTTGAAACTACAAAGCTTAGAACCGTTAAAAGTCAGATGTAAATGGGCCAAGTGATCGAGGACAATAACAAGATAATCAAACACGTCGATAAGAGATAATTTTGTCATGTTTGAATTAAAGTAGAAGAAATGTATCAATCACTGTTTTGGAAGAACACATTGATATGTTTACTGACTCACTGTCAGTGTTCCTTTTTGTTCTCAGTCTTTTTGGTCTTTCAGAAAAGAATTCTTTGCCATATCCCCAGTTGGCCGTCTAAGGACGTGTTTTTCATTACATTCCTGCAAGTTCTGGCTGGAAAAAGCTGAACTGCCCTGAATATGAGTGATAGACAGTTCACAGAACAGGAGATCGATTCCAACAGGTATTTTGATCAGATTTTTTTCTCCTGAAATAGCTTCTCTAAGTGGATTCCAGCCTCATAGCTGACACAAGGAAAAAAACAAAGAAACCAGAAAAAATTGTTAGGGTAAAAACTGTGTGTGGCTATAAAGCAATTTTAAAGAAAGCTGTATGCATTTAAAGTAATAGAAAATGGTTGATATTTGTGCTCATATAAATAAATAGCAGACAGTGGCAGTTTTGAAGCCTTTCAGATTTGTTTTCTTTGTTTTGGTTGCTTATCAAATTTATGTCGGTATTGAGCATTTTGACGTCGTTTCTCTTATAAAAGTTTTCCTAGCTACACCTTATTGATATACATAGAATAAAGATAATCACATCAGATTTGTGAGTGTGTGTGTAGGTGTAGGTGTAGGTGAGAGACAAAGTAAGAGAGAGACAATGACAATGACAAATTCTTTTATTTCGAGGATAATGAATAAGCACACATGTGCTTTTTTACATCCAGTCCCCGCCCGTAGGGATACATCTTAATAATAATAACCCCAATACTTATACAGTCTCACAATAAAAACAATGGGAAATAACCCTTTTCAAAACAGCTCCCCCTTAACAACCCCCCCCCCCCCCAAAGCAAGCAAATAAAAGAAAACCCTAAAAACACCCCCACCCCACCCCCAAAAAACCTTAACTAAAACAAACAAACAAACAAAAGAGAAGGAAAAACCAAACCAACAAAAGAAGATAAAAAAGAGAAAAACAGACAAACAACAACAACAAGAACAACAACAGAGCCAAGAAAAATAACACAACCAAACTTAATAAGTCATAAAGATAAACATCTACACATTGTCAAATGGTACACATACTTGTTACACATAACTATAAGATATTGAAATAGGTCACTCATTAAAACTTAAGTACAGAGGCAAGTCCAATAAAGTATTGAAAATATAAAATATGAATCCTTCATCAGGATACACTATAACTATAAGCAAGACGATAAAAGGTGAGAGTGAGAGAGAGACAGAGACAGAGAGACAGAGAGAGTGTGTGTGTGTATTTCAGAGATAATATCCAATATATAATTCCCAAAACAGTATGCGATCCCATCAACACTCATTTTGGATTATACTCGTTTCAAATTATATGTCATGATAATGAAATAAATTTAATACCCATACATCCATACAATAAAAACAAGAAACAAAACAAGAAGAAATTAAAAACTATACAGTCGTTGAGGGAGAGAATATGGGTGAGTGAGTGAGTGAGTATGTGTGTGTGTGTGTGTGTGTGTGTGTTTGAGCGTGTGTGGGGGGTGGGGGGTGGGGGGTGTTTCAGGGATAATACTAAATATGTAATACTCACATAGCACACGATTAATACAAACACTTTTTAATTATAATCATGCAAATTGAATGCCATGGTAATAAAATAAGTGCAATACCCATACACTCATATAATAAAGAGGGGGGAAAAGCCAATAACGTCATAAAAAGAACATCTACACATTGTAAGTAATAGAAACAAATTCTTTTTTTCCAGGAAAATGAATAAGTACTCATGTGCTTTTTTACATCCAGTCCCCGCCCGTGGGGTCACATTTAAAAATGCACTCAGTACACATACTTTCAAACAGTAGAAGCAAAGGGAAAAAACTTTTTTTTTAAGAAAAAGAGAGAAAAAGAAAAAAACAAACAAACAAACAACCCCAGACGAGCAAAAGACAAAATAAACCCTAGAACCCCCCCCCAAAAAAAACAAACCCAACCCAAACAGAAAACAAAAAAACAACAAAACAGACAAAAAACACCCTCCCAAACAAACAAACAAACAAAAACCAAGAAAAAACAACAAACAAACAAATGAGGAAAACACACCATTAAAAAAACCCAACACCACAAAAAACAAACAAACAAAAAACCCAAACAAATCAACAACAAAAAACAAAGTAACAACTACAGCAATAACAACAGAGAGAGAGAGAGAGAGAGAGAGAGAGAGAGAGAGAGAGAGAGAGAGAAGAGAGAGAGTAAGCCAAACTTATAGATCATAAAATTGAACACCTTCATATTGTAGAATAGTACACATAGTTGTTACACGTGATAATAAGATATTAAAATAGGAGATTCACTGGAGCTCAAGTACAGTTAACAAGTCCAAAATAATATTGAAAATCGGAAGTATGAATATGCCCTTTATTAGAATACACAACAACAATAGAAGGAGAGAGAGAGAGAGAGAGAGAGAGAGAGAGAGAGAGAGAGAGAATGAATTAATTGCATATAATAATAATAATAATAACAACAACAACAATAATAATAATGATAATAATATATGGAATTTATATAGCGCTGAATCTTGTAAAAAAAAAAAAAACTCAAACAAATCGAAGCGCTTGTACTCAATCATTTACAGGCATGCAACTCTCCTTAAACATAATGAACAACAGATTTCAAAACCATGCGCGCGCACGCATGCACGCACACACACGCGCGCGCGCGCACACACACACACACACACACACACACACACACACACACACACACACACACACACACACACACACACACACACACACACACACACACACACACACACTCGGAACAACACTTAGAAGGTGAAAGATGCTGTTGAAAATTAGGGACAGATCTTTGGGGGGAAAGTCTCAGGTAGGAAATAAGTGTGTTTTGAGGCTGGATTTGAAGGTATCAAGTGAAGGCTTTTGGCAAAGTGAAAGAGGGAGGTCATTCCAGGTGGATGGACCAGAAACAGAGAAGGAGCGACGGCCAACAGTGGTTTGTTTGAATCTGGGTGTTCGAAAGCACAAAGTATCTGCGGCTGAACGAAGGGAACGGGATGGAGTGTACAGATGAAGACAGTTACAGACATAAGGGGGTGCAGATTTGTGGAGACATTTGAAACAGAGGGTATTGATTTTATACTCCAGTCTTTGTGAGACAGGCAGCCAGTGAAGAGATCGCAGAAGAGGAGTGATGTGTTTAGATTTTGTCTTTCTTAGGACCAGTCGAGCTGCAGAGTTTTGTATGCGTTGAAGAGAGTGAATAGATGATGCTGGTAGGCCAGCCAAAAGAGAATTACAGTAGTCTAAACGTGAAAGAATGAGAGATGTGACAAGCTTGGAAGTTGCATCAGTGGACAGATACTTGCGAATCGCGCTTATGCGCCGTAATTGATAGTAGCAAGACTGGCAGGTCTGGGTGATGAATTTTTTCATAGAGAGTGTGTTGTCAAGAACTACTCCTAAATACTTCACAGAGTTGGACAAAGGAACTGAAGTATTGCCGAATTCTATTGAAGTTTTTGCGATAGAGGAAAGTTTATGTTGGGTCCCTATAAGCATGGCTTCGGTTTTATCGGTATTAAGTTGTAACTTGTTCTGAGTCATCCAGTTTTGAATGTCTTGAAGGCAGTAGGACATATTTGTCAGGAGGGAAGGCAAGTTTTCAACAGTATCACTGCACTGAAGCTGAGTATCATCGGCATAGAAATGATGATCAATATGGTGGTTGTTTATTATATGTGAGAGTGGAGCAGTGTAGAGAGTAAAGAGAACAGGGCCTAGGACCGATCCCTGCGGGACTCCACATTCCATTTTGACAGGTTTTGATTGAATTTTGTTTACAATAACTTTCTGGAACCTGTCTGTGAGGTATGAAGTAAACTAGGTGAGGGCTGTGCCGTTAATACCAAACGTATTTTGGAGGCGAGAAAGAAGAATTGAGTGATCTATGGTATCAAAGGCTGCAGATAAGTCAAGAAGAGTGAGGAGGGAGATTTTTCCTGCATCAGAAGCAAGTAGAAGTGTATCTTAAGTGTGGACTAGGGTGGTTTCGGTGCTGTGGTTGGGGCGATAGGCAGATTGAAAAGTGGGAAGGAGATCATTGGAATGAAGGTGACTGTTGAGCTGTTTGAGAACGACTTTTTCTAGTACTTTAGAGACAAAGGGTAAGTTTGAGACAGGCCTATAATTCTTCAGAATGTTGGGATCGAGGTCGTGCTTTTTCAGTAGAGGTGTGACTATTGCTGTTTTAAGAGCTGATGGAAAATTTCCTGACACAAGAGATGAGTTTACTATTTTAGTGATAATAGGTACAAGCCTTAGGCCACAATACAGAGAGAGAGAGAGAGAGAGAGAGAGAGAGAGAGAGAGAGAGAGAGAGAGAGAGAGAGAGTGTGTGTGTGTGTGTGTGTGTTTCAGAGATGGTACTAAATATATAATTCTCAAAACAGTACACGATCACCTTCAACACTTATTTTGATTACTCATACAAAAAATATGTTATGATAATAAAAAACCCCCCAAAAACCCACCTCAATACCCATACTCTCACACAATAAAAACAATGAAGAAAAGAAAGAAAGAAAAAACAAAACAACAACCAGCCAAATCTATAAGGTCATAATGAGAGAGAGAGAGAGAGAGAGAGAGAGAGAGAGAGAGAGAGAGAGAGAGAGAGAGAGAGAGAGAGAGATTTTTTTTACCTTTAAAGCAGGTTGAGGCATTCATCATGGTACTGTTTATTAATAGACATACAGATTACAAAAAATGTAAGATGAAAAAGTTAGAAATCAAAGACACCCAACACATCACTATAATACACAGGAGAAAAAAAATCCTGTGTTTGGTCGAAGAATGTGCAAGGTTGGTCACTAGCACGAAATCAAGGTGATGTTGTTGACATCCTTAAAAATGGTTGCCCTCCTTCTCCGTTCACCCAGCGACCTGTTCTTTTCCACGTGCCAACCTGGCAGCTCTCCCACTGCACCCATTGCATGCCCATTCACACCACCAGCACAGTGTGCAGCAATAAACGCCTGAAGGAGATTTATTGGACCCAGGGAGGCGTGCCGGGAAGGGAATTCTTCTTTCCAATCCAATTGCTGAGCTCTGGCTCCTTGCAAGTGTAAGAGATGGAGGACGTATGTCAGGAAAGATGAATGATTTGGTATGGTTATCTCGTACACACGCGCGCACGTGTGTATGTGTGTATGTGTGTGTATGTGTGTGTATGTGTGTGTGTGTGTGTGTGTGTGTGTGTGTGTTGTGTGTATGTGTGTGTATGTGTATGTGTATATGTGTGTGTGTATGTGTGAGAATTGTTCCAAGGCCATGTCTCTGGCATTTTCAAATGCAGTCAATTAGAATTGGCAGTTTTGCAATGTTTCAATAATCTAATGAATTCTGAAGATGAGAAAGAGTTTTGAAGTGTTGTAACATTTAAAACAAATTTGAGTGTCATGAGCTTTTAACCATGAATTGGTTTGGGGAAGAGACTTACTTTTTTTTTTTTATACTTCTTGAGCTGGTATTGTAGTAAACAGAAATTATCTAATGTGCTATGCAACACTTGCATACGCGTGCATGCTTGTTGTTAAGTAATACTTAATCATCACGTTTTTGTGACAGGATGGCACCAGGAAAGCAGTATTTCTTAAATGTAAGATTTCAATATAACATCCCCAGTTTTGAGAAACTTAAAGTTTAATTTTTGAGACATTGTCTGAAAACAAATATTGAGAAGAAAACACAGAGTTGTATGCCAATAACTCCTAGCTAAACTGTTCACCTAATTCATCATTTTCAAACATCTCTTCAAAATTATGTTTTACTGTTGTTTGCTCAGTGTCACTGATTAAAAGAAATGTCATTTAATCAGCCGTAAACATTCTGTAAACAAACCTAATTGGTATGATTAATTACATTCTAAAAAAAGAAACACTTGATAGAGGCTATACGTATTACTTCACGGAAATGTAGTTCAACATTAGTTGTTTGACTGACTAACTCACAAGATGACTGACTTCTTGACTGACTGTGTTCTCCCTTAACTCCTTGAGGAGTCCTTGGGGCAAGGCAGGGAGGTTTTTCTAATTCAGTGTATGGTGGGCCGGTCTGGACAAGGCGCTGTTGCTGCAAGAGGCTGAAGACAGATCAGCATGGAGTATAGTGTCCACCAAACATTCTGTGTGTTCTCTCGATGACCATCTTGGTCAGTGGACTGCTGATGCTGAGCGCGGGCAAGTTGAACCAGATACAGCCCATTCGTCTGCAGATAGCACACCCCATGCTGGTCTGATCGTGTCATTCCCGAAGTTGGAAAGCGGTTACCTTAAAAGTGGGCCAAAAGAGTCGCATCCACAAAAATCTCAACATTGGTGAAGCTAGAGCTCTAGCTGAAGACCCCCCCTTCCTCCCATGTTATGCATGCCTTTACATATAGAACACTGGTTAATAGTCTTAATCCAATAACTCTAAGGAGAGTGGAGCCATGAACAGTATTAGCTTTCAGGAAAAAAAATCCTCAAATGGACATCTCAATGGACTGTTAGATCACAAATATGACACTCTAACCTTTAGAGTACCCCACCCCGTATTGTGTATCCCTGACTCCCTGATAAATTTTTATCCCTTCTCAGCCTTCTCGTTGCTTTCTCCTCCATCCTGCCATGGCTAGCAATGTTTAGGTCAGCTGACGCCAACTTCATTGCAGGCAATAAACGTCAGAGAAGGATTCAAAACACAGGGGGCCAGCAAGGGCAAAGTAAACGTTTTCCAGTTCAACAACAGATTCTAGATCTGATTTCAAAATAAAAGAGATTTGTTGGAAGAGCTAGGTGGAAAAGAGAAGGGGAGAGAGAGGCACAAGAGAAGTATGCAATAGGGAAGTGGAGCTTTATTTGTCATGTTACGGTAAAAAAAGAACTTGTTTCGAAAATTGGTGGAGTAATAGGCAGGAGAATAGTGAAGAATGAGCAGTATCAAGCAATGGTTTATGATTTAAGTATTAAGTGTCCAACATCAAGAACCAAGGAAGTTTGTTCACAAAGAAACCTGTAAAATAACAACACGACTGTAATTAGAGCAGCAACACTTTCATGAAGTGCTGGAATTTTTCTTTTCTTAGTTGTCAGTCTTGTTCTTAGCCATGTGTCACAGCTCTCAGGATATACTGCATACACTGCCCTACACAAAAATTATGCATGGCAAATATTAGATCAGCTGCAACAGCTACACATACTGACAAAACCGTGGGAGCATGTTGGGTGTTTTTGTGTCTGCCACATGTTGATATGGATTGCGTCATTTTTAATCAAAGTGCAAACTTGATCTTCAGTTAAAGTGCATGCATATGAATGAGGGGTGCTGCATTGGTATAAGTGCATATTTTACTTGACTGCTTTTTATGTGTGTTAATGCATACATGTGTGTGTATGTGTGTGTGTATGTTGTGTACCTGTGTATGCGTGCATGTGTGTCTGCATGAGTGCATGTGTGTGTAAGATAGATTGATTACTTGATTGATAACTTTTTTCCAAGAGAGAGAAAGAGAGAGAGAGAGAGAGAGAGAGAGAGAGAGAGAGAGAGAGAGAAGAGAGAGAGAGAAGAGAGTGAGTCTGCGTGAATGGATGCGTGCATGCATGTGTGTGTGCATGTTTGCGCGCAAACACGACCAAAACGCACATAACAGTAAAAAGCCTCTGCATCAGGAAAAGTGAAGACGTATGATTCCATTTTTTCAGTTTTCCAAGTATGGTAGGTCAACACACGTTGACACAATCAACACACTTCTCAAGCAAGCCAATGTCAGACCTGTACTATACCTTCCAGGCCCATAGAGAATGCTAACTTCATTTCAAGAAGTCTCTGCCAGTAGATTTGCTGGACCCGCCGAGGTTTGCCCAAAATGAAATTCTCTTCCCAACCAGTGGCATGTACCTAGCTTTGGGGCGTAGATAGGAGAATTGGAAGGAGAGATGACTAATTCCTCACGACAGGCGAAGTTCAGACCTGTGTGTATGCGCGCGTATACTAGGAGAGGAGAGAGGGTAGGGGAGGTAAAAACGAGAAGGGGAAGCAATTTCTGCGCAGGAAAAGGTTATTGACTGTCTCCCCGGAGAGGTCCTGTTTGTCCCTCCTGGCTGTGTCGTCTTCACGCTATCATGTTACCGGTTTTTGATGACAGTTATCGATTGACTGTTCCTCTGCTGGCATCTGTGGTGAGGAGACAGAGATGAGGACTGAGGAACATGATGGGGGGGGGGGGGGGGGGGGAGCGAAGGGAGACGTGACAGGAAGAGATACAAAAGAGATCAGAGAACGAGATCTTGTTTAAGGTCATATGAAAAATGTTTTTTTTAGGTGTTACTGTTATTTTTGTTTCAGTTTTAGCTTTTTAAGGTGTTGCTACATTTGGAATGATTCATAAATGACATACCACTATTGCTAAAACTTAAAAAGGAAAAATAAGTGGTGTGTGTTGTGTCTGTGTCTGTGTGTCTGTGTGTGTGCGTCAGCGCGCGCGCGTCTGGCTGTGTGTGTGCCCTAATTAAAAATAATGAGCCCGAGAAAATAGGAATGAGGAGAAGTACCAATCAGTCACTGAATTCAGTACTTGAGACTCCGATGATTTACACCCGTGCTTTTCTTCTTTTTTTATTTTTGAAAATAGTCATGCTACAATCTGTAATGATAATCTTTTCATTTGATTCATTACTATTTTGTAAAGTCATAAAAACCACATGTATTTATTTAATCTTGTTGTAGAACTTGTAAGAAAAGGGTGCAGAAACTATGTCATGCATGTGCATTCATGTTCATTTAAATCATTTTAAACAGGAACGGATAAGAAACAAGGCGCCTTTGTTGCAAGACTTGCAGAAGAAAAAAGAGAAAGCGATGCAGAAGCACTCTGAAGGGTGTGCATGGCGCGTGTTAATGTGCATGCTTGAGTGTTCATGCATGAGTATCAGAAACCAGGCCGGGCAGAAAACAGGCACTCCCAGGAAATTCTGTCTCCTCCAAAAAAGAAAGAAAAACAAGCCCTGTGCCCAACTTTCCATAAGCGGATGCCCCACATTTTCTATCCCCCGTTTTTTTCACACAAACTGCGAGTGTAGCTTGCAGGCCCATTGACAACACCAAGTTGATTTCAAGGCATCAGTGTCAGAGGGAGATTTATGGAGGTTGGGGAGGCGTGCCAGACATGGAATTCTTTTTTTCTTTCCCATTCCAAAGATGGGAGTGAGTGGTGGGTGGGTCAGGGGAAAGATGGGTGATTCATTCCAGTAGGGGAGTTCCAGTGTGTAAGAAAATGGAGTGAGTAAAAAGGAAGCGATTTGTAGCAAAGAGAAATGGAAAGGGTGTATTCACTTGTGTATGTGTATCTGATGCAGTTCTGAGTGATCTCCTGCTTATTCACCTTCATTACCAATATTTCATACTCTCAGTAAGAAGAGAAATCCATGTGGGTTACAAGCAGTATATACGAACAATAAACATAAAAACGTTTTTCACAAAAAGTGATAAAATTCGATCTTAAAAAAACCTTTGAAATTCCACACACACACACACACAAGCACAGCCCACTCACACTCACACAAGCGGGCGTGCAGCCTGAAACATTCAATGCAGTTCCTAAACAACTTTTTAAGGAGTCAAGGAGCAAGGTGAAATGCCCTATATTCTTTGTTTAAGTAAGGATAAGCTATAAAACATTGTCACCTCACATCACCTATCCCGCAGTCTAGCAGACTGTTGGGCTACCACTGAAGATTTCGCAACCGGCTTCCTCCACTTCTCGAAGTTTTTAGGTTTGTGTAGCATTAACCATCATGTAAGTACTGAGTCACTGTATTTATTGTGTAAGATTTTAAATGTCTACAAAAATGTTTTCATTCAAGCTGGAATGCAGTTGTGATGACCTGATAGTTACCGCCAAGCCATCGAAGGACAGTTCTAACATCTGGATGTCTCCTGAGGGAAAAAGAGCATGTGTGCCAAACAGTATTCAATGGAACTGAAAACATGTCTCAGTTATATCATGATGCATACAAAAAAATGTCACAGGGAGGGAGGGAGGGAGGGAGGGAGGAGGAGAGGGAGGGAGGGAGGGAGGGAGGGAGGGAGGGGGAGGGAGGGAGGGAGAGGAGAGAGAGAGAGAGAGAGAGAGAGAGAGAGAGAGAGAGAGGAGAGAGAGAGAGAGAGAGAGAGAGAGAGAGATGCATGACAGAAATCGATTTTTTAATTCCTTTCCATTCATATTCTTTTGCTTTTTATTTAAGAATTTGTTTGCCTTTCTTTCCTGTTTTCCATTTCATTTGAAGTCTTGATTCGAAATTTAGTCCCGTAGTTATGTCTTGTACCATGCCTATAGGTGGGGTTGATTCATTTGTTCTCTCCACCATCTGGATTGCTCATTGGCTTGTGTTACGCCAGCTTGATGCACCGGACAAAGAACACAAAGTGTGTTACTGAAGTGACATGATATTCAAAAAGAGGTTAGGCCAACAATCACCCCCAAAGAACCAAGGAGGCAGCAAACAAATTGATGAAAACCTGACAAGTCAACAAACAATGTAGATCAATCAATCAATCAATCAATCAATCAATCAATCAATCAATCAATCAATCAATCAATCAATCAATCAATCAATCAATCATCAGTCAATCAATCAAAACAAACAAACAAACAAAACAACATTAACAACAAATAAATAAACTGCAATCACTGCACCATTCCTTCCGTCTGACCACTCGCAGTTTGGAAAACGGACGTGATATCTTGTTATGCTACAGAACACATCGGATTTATCACGTTAAAAAACCCACACAAACCAAAAAAATTCGAAGATCTCATTTGTTATTCACAATCTTCCGCGCGCGCGCGCGTGTGTATGTGTGTGTGTGGTGTGTGTGTGTGAGTGTGTGTTTGAGAGTGTGTGTGTGTGTGTGTATGTGTGTGTATATGTGAAAACTTGCATAAGCTCTCAAGTTTATATTTTTGTCACTAGGCGCACACTAAAATTGAGCAACAGATTCATTTCATCCATGCAAAACAAAAGGCCCGAACAATCGAACAAACCCGCAAAGAAAACCTCACAAAACTTAGAATTTTTAATCCCCTTTAAGGAAAACAGAAGCTACATTACGCAGAAGAAAGAGAGACTTACGGTAATACTATTCACACATCTTAGGATAAGTAGGCCTGGTTAGAGAAACTGTGTTAAAATATTCGGCTCTTATTCTCTTCAGAAACTAATTTAGTTTTTTTTGTAAACGGGCGAGAAGAACTAAGTCCAGAAAATACATTAAATCAGAAAGAAAGCCTACTGGAAGAAACAGAAATCTTTAAAATATTGCAGCCAGAACAAACAACCACCTTAGAACGTTAGGTTTGCGAGGAAATTAAAACCCTTCCCTAGGGAATTACAAATTCATCAGATTTATTTGAAATGCAGATTGTGCGAGAGGAAACATGGGATATCCTGAAAGGTCTGAGAAACGGCAATACAGTAGGGGGTTGATGTTTGTACATGTTTTCCACATCGCTCTGGAAATATTTTGGAAATATTCCAGTTTGTTCAGTAAAGAGAGAGAGAGAGAGAGAGAGAGAGAGAGAGAGAGAAGAGAGAGAGAGAGAGAGAGAGAGAGAGAGAGAGAGAACTCTGAACTCTGAAATGTTTTAATATACTTCGGCCATAGGGCCCAACACACAAAGATAAACATGGTGGTGGTGGGGGGATGACACTCATATCCTCATAATAACTGACTACTACATTGACAGATGCCAGACACAATCAGTTGTTTGCACAGCACATAGTATCATCATCATTATTATCATCATTGACCCAGTTGTCATCTCCATCATCTCATCATTATTTCTGTTATAATTAAGTCAGCATGAGAAACACATTCGCAAGCACCCTCGTGCACGCACACATACGCTCTCTAAAAGAGAGAGAGAGAGAGAGAGAGAGAGAGA
Organism: Rapana venosa; assembly: GCA_028751875.1. Taxonomy (NCBI): domain Eukaryota; kingdom Metazoa; phylum Mollusca; class Gastropoda; order Neogastropoda; family Muricidae; genus Rapana; species Rapana venosa. The sequence goes on along the minus strand of CM054140.1, from coordinate 14,229,252 downwards.
GAGAGAGAGAGAGAGAGAGAGAGAGAGAGAGAGACAATGACAATGACAAATTTTAATGATTCTAGGCCTCTGCCCATTTTCATGGGGTACATAAATCTCTATAAACACAAGGCTGCGTATATCAGGAAAAAGTGAAAAAGTGAAAAGAACATACAAGCAAAAATGATTAACATCAAGAGTTACAAAATTCTAGGTGGACAGGAGACTCAGTTTACTGTCTCTTAGTTTGAAAGCTTTAAACAAAAACCTGCTAGTTGTCTAATCATTGAAACGTTCTGGGTGGCCAAAAGGGCTCAAATATTTTGCTTTCTGATAGTGAGTAGGAATCTCTTTCAGGATATTAGGTCTTAACGCTGCATACGTATCACACTGAAAACACAAATGTAGTTCACTTTCTTCTGATCCTGGACAAAATGGACAGTCATTATTTGTAACATCTGCACACATATAACGATTTTTGTGAACTCTTAGGTCACTGATTCCAAAGCGTACTCGGATAAAGATGTCTCTGAAACATTTTTGTTGTATACCATCTAAATAAGTTTCTAGGGTGTGGGAAGATTTGAAGCATGCATACAAATTCAGCCTGTTACTGGTACTGATACTTGTCAACCATTCTTGCTTGTACATATCCAGGAGTCTTTGTTTAAACGATAACAAGAAATGCTTTTCGTTGTCAACTCCTTGATCCAACCAAACATACCCAAATCCCGAGCTTTGTAACATGCCCTTCAGTTTAGAAACCCAATTAATTTACCTGCCTTATCTAGTGCTACCATCATCTGGTAAGCTTGCTTTGACAACCGCCTATCATCATCTTAAGTAACCGAAACCAATACTTCACTGCACGCATGCGACAGTTTGATCTGCAGGGGATACCTCCCAAGGTCTCCATACACCATTTTATTTGGAGTGCGGTGGAAACATTTAAAAATCTTTTGCAAGCAAATAAATGTACTGTTTCGACTGCATAATTATCACACAAAATACCCCATACTTCAGAAGAATACAAAAGTATGGGTTGGATTTTGGTGTCGAATATTTTGAAGAATGTTTGACTTGACATGCTATTATACTGGTTATATACCCTGATAACATCAAATAGTGCTCTTTTCCCTTTTTTGCAAACACTTTGGCACTTTCATTTGAACTCATTGTAGTTGTGAAGGTGAAGCTAGGTACACATATTTGTTCACAACCTCTAATGGAGCATTATTAATAAACCATTTTTCATTCTTGCTCAGATATCCTCCTTTTCTAAAAACCATAACCTTTGTTTTGTCTTTGTTAATTTTTAGTCCAGATCCATGCACACTTTAAGAACGCAGTCAATCTGGGTTTGTAGTCCATTTGGTGTGCAGGACAACAGCAAAAGATCGTCAGCAAAGAGTAGAATAAATAAATCAGCTAAGCCTGGTAGCAGTTGCACTCCATGTCTCCCCATATTTTCTAGATATGTTACCATTTCATTTTTTACCACAGAAAACAAAGTAGGACTTTAAAACACACCCTGCCGCAAACTGGGGGGCAGTTAAACAAGTTGGTATAGTTATTATTTACTTTGACACGTGACATAACTTCCTTGTAAATGGCTTTTATGGCATTTAAAAAACAGAGGAAGTGCCAGCTTTGCATAAAGCCTTTAGCATTACATTTCTGTGGACAGAGTCAAAAGCCTTTGATAGATCAACAAATGCAACGTAAAGTTTACCTCTCTTTTTACACAAGCTTTTCTGGATAGTTGAATACAAAGTAAATAATGGTCTGTTGTGGAGTAATTCCTGTCTGAAACCAGCTTGGTTTTCTGGAATTTTGTTATTATTTTCAAGCCAGTTGTAGAGTCGCTTATTCAAAATAGCAGTGTAGCATTTGCCTAGGATGCTAAGCAGTGATACTCCTCTATAGTTGTCAACTAGATCTATTGACCCCTTTTTGTGTATTGGTACCAATAATAGCTTTGGACCAGATAGTTGGATACTTTCCAGTTGAAAAAAATTTCATTGAAAAATTCAGTAATAAAGTAAATTTAAATTTAATTTGTCTGCTGACTTCAGCATTTCTGCAAAAATACTATCCAAGCCACATGCTTTTCCTGTTTTCAGTCTTTTTATTGATGTAATGACTTCTTGCTGGGAGATGGGATTATCCAGCTCCTCAATAAAAGGGAGGGTGTCATTTGGAAAGACTTCTTCCTCATTTACGCTGTTGTCAGCATTGAAGACATTCTTAAAATGTTTAAACCAATCTTCCTGAGTTATCTCATTGCATGCCTGTTTCTTTTTGCCAAGTCCTAGTTTTACATTTATTTCCCTCCAAAGTTTTTTGGGTCTTTAATATTGTCAGCTAGATATTGTGTTGTGCATGCCTTAAAATTCTGTTTCTTTTCTCTCAGAACTTTACGATACTCACGTCTAACCTGCACAGCATTTTCACGATCTGATGCAAGTTGTGTTCTTTTAAATCTACGCATTTTTGCCCTTGCTTCCTTCCTCAAATCAAAACACTCCTTATCAAACCATCGTGCTTCTCTTCTATCATTCTTTGTCCTAACTCTCTTAATCATACACTTACCTGCAGTTTGTAGACATGAATTTAAATTCCTCTAGCGCCTTATCTATATTTGACTTTATAAGTGTTTCTTGCTTTATCCATTGTATCTTGACTTGTGGTTGACTTTAAGGACTCTAAGAAGACCAACCTTTTGATCATCCCAAATAATTTTATCAACCCATTGTACAGTTTGTCCTGCACTTTCGTCACATCGTGATTCGAGAACAGTCTTCAGCATCAAAACAACAGGTAGATGATCAGATTCAACACAAACAGTATCAACAATAAGAGAAACCAAAAAACTGTTGTGACACAATTCATTTGACAAAATAAAGTAGTCCACCGTGCTGGATCCTGCGTTAGAGATGTATGTTTGGCAGTCATCAAATCCAAACAACTTTACCCCATTAAGAATGGAACAGTCTAAGCTATCACACATTGATAGTAATTGATTGCCAAATCCATTGAAGCCCTCATCCCGTGAGGTACGATCAAATACGTTCTCAAACTTACTGCTGGTGCTTAAATAGTCAGTCACATTCTTGCCATTTTCCTGACCAGTACGAGCATTAAAGTCTCCAGTCATTAACATGTACATGTCAGCTTCTGAGCTCAATACATCAGCGATGCAATGCTCAATAATCTCTATACCAACCCCATCATCTGTCATGGCATACACAGGTGAGTCACGTGGGGGGATGTACACACAGATACACAGAATAGGCTTATCTAGATTAAATAAATTTTTGGAGATTTTTAGAACAACCATATTTGAATTATGCACAAAAATCTCTTCAAAATACTGGGCAAAAATGTTCTTCACCAGAACAACAACACCTCCACTTCTTCTTCCCTGCTTACTAAGCTTTTTAGCTGGGGAGTTAAACACGCTGAAATCTTTAAACAAATGAAAATCAAATTGCTTGTCCACATAGGTCTCTGTAAGGCACACAAAATCAAATAAAGTTATATAGTTAATAAAGTCAGCGCTTACCAATTTGGCAGCCAGTCCTGCAACATTTAGATTCAGCAATTTAAAGGGTACCTGAGCAGTTGACTGGGGCAGGCCTTCCCATCATCTCCACTCAGTGTTGGCTAAGTTAGTTTCGTGTTCGTCAGTAGATCATCCACATCATTGTACCCTACACTTTTGTGGTCCATTTCTTCCTCTTCCTCATCTGATAGATATGGGGAATCATTTTGGCTTATTACCCTGACCCCCTGACTTGGTCTATATGTTGTCGCCAGCTCTGATGATCCTCGTCCTCTGCCACGACCCAAACCACACCCTGTCTGCTCTCTGGAGGGTCCTCTGTGTATGTGCAGTGAATGCTTGTTGCCTGAACCTGGTGGAGTGTGTGCTTGCTTATTGCCAGATGCACTAGGTGTGGGTATGTTGCTTGTGAGATTGTGAGTTGGGAATGTTGGAACTGCTTTTGCCTGAGTGTGTGAGCTAACAGCTGGGTGGCTGCTCCAACTTGGATGCTGCTGCCTGCTCTGGACCCTCAGACCGCTGCTGTCGCTGACCATCATCTGATTCTGGTAGGCTCGGTGGTCGTCTGCTCCTCTGTTTGTCCGCCACACTCTCCTCTGTGTCCCTTGTTGGTCTGCTCTCCAGCTTCTGGTACTCCTGCCTCTCAAGGTCAAATGCGTAGGTTCCACGTTCTGTGACCAGCTTGTCATTTCGCAGCTGGCTCTTTAAACCCCTTGTTACGCATTTGTCTCATGAGAGGCACCAACCCGCTCGTTTTCTGACGTGTTTAAGCAGAGAAATCCTCTCGTACATACACAGGAGATTGGATTTCCTTGAGCACTCTGGCATTTTGAAGCACTTTCTCTCGTTGTTTCAACGACTGGAAACGAACAGAATGGCTGCCCGATGGACGAGCCTGTTCTATGGCCACTGGCTCTTTAAGCTTCATGGGCATGGTAGATCACGTTTTTCACCATGGCTTCACAGGATTCCCATGAGTCACCCGACAGGACAGACCAAAGAACAGCAGGTTGTAGCGTCGGTGTAAGCTGTCAGTGATCTGATGCTCTTTCTCCATCTCCACAGTTCTTTTTTCAAGTTGTGAGAAGCATGAATTCCATTTTGTCACACTTGCTTTCAAGAGCATCAATGTCTAAATGTAGAACATTTTGTTTCTCCTCTATTTCAGTGAATTTGCTGTGAACAAAGTTTGTTATACTATCAAGCCGCTTGTCCAAGTGTGTTTTCATCTCTTTTTGCATTAGTTCTAGATCGGAAATCTTATTTGTCATGTGTGACAAAGTTCGCGAGAATTACCAGCCGCCATGGCGCAGTGGTTAGCGCCTTGGGTTACGGACTGGAAGGTCGCGGGTTCGATTCCCATAAGAGTCATAGGGATTTTTCGGACTCCGGCCGGCTCCTACCCAGAGTGAGTGTGCTGTGGGCTCAGTGGGAAGACTGGGACCACACAGTCGAGCTTCATCCACTTAACGGATGCGAGTTTGAGAGTGTTGCTCAAATTACCTGACCAACACTGCAGTGTCTGTATCTCTGGGCCGTTGACGCCGGGAATATATTATGATAGTAAGCGTAAGTACAACCCTGTCAAGTAGTCTCAAAGCATTTGGCACTTCCACAGCAGCATCAATACGTCATTCTCATTGTCATTGATCATCATGCATAAAAAAAATTGCCTCTGATTCGGTGGTCCCGGTTTCTCTGGTCATGGTGACATCAGATTCGGTTTGCCCATACACTTCTGTGCCTGTGGTGAGTTTGTGTCAAAGCCTTTGGGGTTGGAGGTTCGCGGGGGACGGTCGTTGGAGGGACGTTGTGGGGTTGCACCTGGGGTGGCAACTCACTCAGTCTGGCTCCGCGACTGAGTAATACTGTCGTTAGTAGGGGCTTAGTAGGTGGTGTCCTGCGTATGTTAGCTCAGACAGGCACCATGAACACCACCAAAGTGACCCAGCAGCATGCAGGGCCCCTCTGGCTGGTGGCCCCACGGCGGCCTGATAGTGATGGGCTCCCTGTGGACTTCCGACCCTGAGGATGAGACATAACAAATCTGGGTGTGGTTGTGGCGGGGAGATTGGAATGAGCGGCGTGGGAACAGTAGGACGGGGGTCGTCAGAAGATGAGGCAGCAAAAAAAAAAAAAAAAAAAAAAAAAAAAAAAAGTTCGCGAGAATTCATTGATAGCACTGAACACACGGTCAAACTGTTGTTGAATGTTGCTGTTCCTGATATCATGCATTGTACTAGCACCATCAACATCATCATCATATTTACTCTTTGTTTCTCCCTCACCAGGTGATGGTCCAGGATTTGGTTCCACTCCTGCCAGAAGCAACATAAGCAGCAGAGTGCTAACAGCCAGTTTAGCAGAGAAACTGTGCACACGAAGTCCTTTCACTCTATTTGATGCTGTCAGTGCTTTTTTTGACAAAATTTTTAAGATAGTCCACAAGAAAAGACCTATAGCCATTCGATACAGCTGTAAAGAACACCCCATGGTCATTAATTAACTAAGATTTTAACAAATTAATTGCTATTTTGGAGGAGCTCTGAAAAACACGTCTTGTCAGCCGGTGAGCAATATTCAACCCCCCGAGAGATAGAGAGAGAGAGAGAGAGAGAGAGAGAGAGAGAGAGAGAGAAAGCACACATTTTGTATTCAAAGCCAAAATAAGTACAAAAGTCTAAAAAACAGTTTTTGCTCCCACAATATACGCAACACTGGTATAGCGTGCACAGCTGGTGAATAACAACACCGTTACTGAAAATGATCGTCTGCAAAGAGACATTAACTTCAAAAACGTATTCAGAAAAACAGGCGATAAAATAATGAAGCTGCAATGTTTTCAGACTAGGAGGTGAAACAGTAGAATATTCAAAGGCTGCAGGTCGGCAGCGTTGACAATGGCAAGCGCTATTTCTGTGACGGGGAGACAGAAAAGAGAGAGAGAGAGAGAGAGAGAGAGAGAGAGAGAGAGAGAGAGAGAGAGAGAGAGAGAGAGAGAGAGAGAGATTGATTCATCTATGGTTCTGTAGGATCACTCGCTTTTTCAGTCATAAATAAAAAAGCAATTTTTTTTCATTCCTCTTCTTGAGCTCCAAGGTTTACAATATAATTTTTTGGGTGCATTTTCAACTGTTTTTGACCACCATTAACATAGCCACATTTGCACTTAGGGCATAATGTCTAAACATGACACCAGTGTGCATGCGTTTTTAAAAATCAGTTGTCATTTGCTCTCATCAGTAGCTTTTCCGGGAGGCAGAGCGGGGTTCAGCGTATGCGCAAGATGTTTAGCGTGCTTTCAACAAGGTCCTTGGCTTATAGTCCCACCCGAAGGATTTTTTGGGGGAGTGGAATCGGTGCTGATGTGAACTCCAGGGCAAAAATGCCCTCCAGTGTGTGCTTCGGTGGTGCTCGAACCCGGGCCGTCCGATAGCGAGCTCAACGCTTTAACCACTAGGCTATCCGCCCCCAGAAAACAATTTGAAAACTGCTGGGTTCGGACTGTGAAGGATTGAAGGATTGACTTCCATAAATGAAACCCCAAACTACTTTTTTGGATTGAGATTACAAAAGGTATAAGCGAGAGAAGTATTGGCACGGGTTTAAAATGCAGCATACAAGGTTTAAATACAAGTCTACTCGAGGAACGATTTGCTATACATACGATAATTTGATATACGTATGTACATTCAAGAAGTTGTCTAAAACGACCATCAGGTATCTCCATAAGCCATTATGATGTATGCAAATTTCTGTACACTAACTTTGCGTCGAAACTTCACTTTTTGCTAGAAAAGCCATTACAAAAAACAAAGAAAGATCGAGTTCAGTTTTCCAAAGCTGAAGTCAGTAAGATCTCATCGAAGCCTGTGTCCTTTTAAACACTTCAAACAAAACTCGTTTCTTGCTGCTTTTTGCGATCCAGTGTGCTGAAAATTGGAGTATCAAAACTACAGTAAAGTTTTAGTGCTATCCATCTCATGCATGTTGTGTATACCATTGTAGCAAACATCTATATTTAACGACGAACGAAACGGTTTTTTGGTATTACTTGTTTAAAAAAAAAGTTGTTTGTACAGTGGAAAAGAGAGAAGACATAATCAGTGAGAAAGCGATACCAATCTGACTGACGTTCTTGTGCTATTTTGTTTCTTGACTTGAAACGATGTAAAAAAGCTGAACGTATCGTCTAGTTTTCCCCTTATTTCGATTTGAGGAAAATGGACTTTGTGTGTAAACGGATTTTTGTTTCGAGAATAAACTCGATTTATTGCATAAAGCTCTTTCTACAACTTCCATTCGATTATAGCTTTGATTCTTTTGGTTCTCTTTCTCGTTTGTTTTTGTATCACACTGCTTCTTTCACTTGTTTTTCTTCACTTTGTTGGTTTTTTAGTTATTTGTCTCCTTTTCATTTATTTTTGTGTTTGTTTGTATAATTCTTCCTGTCAAGTATAGTTTTGTTGTAATTTTTCTCATTTACTTACCTTCGTGTTTCTCTTCTTGTCTGCCAGTCGCTCTCTCTCTCTCTCTCTCTCTCTCTCTCTCTCTCTCTCTCTCTCTCTCTCTCTCTCTCTCTCTCTCTCTCTCTCTCTCTCTCTCTCTTTTGCTTCGGTTTTGTTTGCTGTTCATTCCTTTTCATTCTATTTTTTTTTGATCTTTGTTCTTTCTGTCTCCCTCACTGATTCATTCACTGACTCTTTCGCTCAGTAAGACATACATTCATGTAGGGTTTCCTTTTATTGTTGCATTTTTCTTCTGTGTGTGGAATATGTTCATCCCGATATGTTTCCTTTTAAGGAATAGGTACGCAAATTCCTTAGAGGTGTAGGAATTCCTTAGATGTATATGAATTCCTCAGAGGTGTAGAAATTCCTTACAAGTGTATAATATCCTTAAAATGAAAGATAAATGTGCTAGGAAACGTTGCAAGCCAATGCCCACCACCAAACTTTATTTCATAGACAGACACAATAACAATGGTTAAGTCTTACATATTTTAATGCTGGAGAGAACGATAAAAGAGTTAATTCTAATTAATGCAAAACAAAACAATGAAACGAACAAAAAAGCAAAAAAGAAATCCGAGTTTTATACTGAAGCTTTTCGGTCTATACAGGAAAAGCCCTCAGTATTCTTAAAATTTCAACATTCAGGTACACAATACGTGGCAGAGTAAAAAATGTCTCATTACCGTATAACAAAAAAACTGTAAGATCACTCATGGTCATTGCAGCTCGCAACATATTGTCACACGTAACAGAAGACCAAGTAATGTCAAAACATTTTCTGAAGCAGAAACTTGGAGAGCACATCTTAGGGTTAGACTGTTTAGCTTTCGTTTCAAATTTTTTGAAAGGAGATATTACCGAAAAGTGGAGATTGTTTATACTCTGCACTGCATCTGTAAAGCAATCCTTGGAGCAGATGCTTGACCATCTGTATAAACCAGTACAAAAGTGAACCCTGGAATGCATGCTGGATTCGTAGTTCTGTAGACTGCAGAACGCTGACATACATTTCACCATCTTTAACGTGAATGCTTTATTGTCTGCTTGCTTCTATACGCGTAGTAAGACTTTATCAGGCATAAGGAAAGTTGATCCAAAAGATGGTCAACTCTAATCCCTAATTCACCAGGTGCTCCCGAGATTTGAACCCGTTCTCTGCGACTTCAGAACACTGCTTGTGTCAAAACGCGTCATCGTTACCACTCGGCTATTATCCCCATAGTTCTTGAACTCAGCACCCTGTAACAGCTTTCAGTTCTGTGAAGTGTGAGCCAGTCAACTCGATTTGTTCCATCTCGGCATTTCACGTCCAATTGGGCTTCAATTATGTTCCGTCTGACCCTCAGACACACGGCACTGCCGTACACAGTCCTTGCCCCCGTTACTGAGTCAAGGGACACGTATTCTTTGATAGGAACAGAAAAGGGAGGATAAGTGTCTCCGGGTTACTGTTGTTATGTTTAATAATATGACAAACTGGTAGACGGGAAGACACGTAAGTGTGGAAACAGAGTGAAGATGTCCGTTTGTCTGTTGTGATCAGTTTTGTTATGGATCGCCACTACCACTTTAAAGTCTTTTTAACCAACATGACTCAGGAAGGGTAAAGTAAGTTTTGCATGTTCGTTTCTTTCCTGATTCTTATCTGTTTTCTGTTTTGTCCTTACTACCCTCCCTCCCCCGCCCCCTCTGCTTGTCTGTCTCTTCCTCTGTGTGTGTGTGTGTGTGTGTGTGTGTGTGTGTGTGTGTGTGTGTGTGTGTGTGTGTGAGTGAGAGAGAGAGAGAGAGAGAGAGAGAGAGAGAGAGAGAGAGAGAGAGAGAGAGAGAGAGAACGATTTTTTCATTTCTTATCAAATTTATATCCTTTCTTCTTAGATTGCCGTGAAGTGCGTTCTGTGTTGGGTTTGCAGTACAACACTGTTCGGGTAACCTTTTGCGTATTTCTCTAATAAATCTGGTCTCGTTAGTACCTCATTCTGATTTACAACTTCTAATGATTAAAGAAATAGGGATCTTGTAAGATAGAGAGTCAGTCTTTACGTGGGTTTTCTCTTGTAAATGCCATGCTTTCCATTGAATGTCTGTCTCCGTATCTGTTGTCTATCCCCATCTCCCTTGTTTCTGTTCGATCCCCACCTCCACCCACTTTTCACAGCAAACTTCCAGTATGCCGGCCGACCCATCCCGCGTGAGTCATTTTACTGGTATGAATGACAAATACCTCATCGCGCATTCCTCGTTTGATAACTGTTGCCATAGGGGTTGTTTCCTCTTACACCGTTATTGCCTTCTAGAGTCCTTTGCTGTTGCCTCTTGCTTGTTATGATGGGGGCAGAGGGAAAGACATCATTCATACCAGAAGTGCTGCCTTGTGTGGTGTCTGCAGGAGTCAGTTCTGAGAATATTTCGGTTTGGCAGTGTCGCACACGTATGCGTGCGCGCGCACGCAGGCACTCACACTTGCACGCACGTACAGACACGCATGCACGCACGTGCACACACGCATACATGCACGCGCGCGCACACACACACATGCACGCACGCACATACGCTCACAGGTATACAAACACATACATACTGGAGTTCACATGCAGCAGACCTTTGTTGCTGACACAGCGTTATTTAAGAGTGTCGTCGTCATCGTCATCACTGCCATCATTGTCATTGACTATATCACATAACGACAGCATCACAATAACATTAATAATAACGACGCTACTACTGCTACTGCTTCTACTACTACTACTACTACTACTACTACTACTACTACTACTGCTTCTACTCCTACTACTCCTACTCCTACTCATACTACTGCTACTACTGCTACTGCTGCTGCTGCTCCTCCTCCTCCTCCTCCTACTACTACTGGTAACACCAACACCAAAAACAACAGCAATGATGATGATAATATCATAGTGTTCAAATTTTTTTCGCTCTATTGGCTCCTTCCCCCTTCCCTCTGTGTCTGTCTGTCTGTCTCTGTCTCTGTCTGTCTGTCTGTCTCCCCTTGACATTGTTTATCACTTTTGTTCATCTCCTAGCTGACCTAAAGCCTATTTATTTATTCTTTTATTTCGAGGATAATGGAATAAGCACTCATGTGCTTTTTTCATCCAGTTCCCGTGTGTGTGCAGTTTTGTACATTTTGTCATCCGTTCCCAACGGCACACATTGGCCTACTCTTCCGAAAAGCGGAACGGGTTTTAATGTGTGCGCAAGATGTTCTGCGTGCGTTCGCACACGGGACCTCGGTTTATAGTCTCATCCAAAAGACTTTTGGGGAGAGTGGAGTCGGCACTCCAGAGGGAAAAAAATCCTCTTGAACGAGAATCGAACCCGGGTCAGCAGATCACGAATACATCACTCAAACCACCAGGCCATCCCGTCCTCCTTAACCTAGAACTATTGAGCTGTCTACGTGTGTTGTCCGCGCTCTGTCTGCTTCTCTTCATCCATCCCTCTGTCCCTACCCACCCACCTACCTACCCACTTCCTTTCCATTTCCCTCTGGACAGTGCGGGCTCATTCCATCAGAGACGTGGCAATAAAGCCCTTGTAGTGGGTACACTGACCTCTTCACATCTGTGTTTGTCTGACTGTCTTCTTTGGTGGTGGTTTTTGTTGTTGTTGTGTTGTTGCTTGCTTGCTTGTCTGCATACGACTGGGCTTGTTTGTGGTTTTTTTTAGTGCTCTTCTGTGTACTTGTCTGCCTACTTGTTTGTATTTTTTTTTAGCGTCTGTGTTATTGCTACTTGTATTACTTCTTCCTCCTCCTCATATTATCTATGATAATCGCAATCGGCACAATCGTCATTATCGTCATTATTGCAATCTTGTTGTTGTTGTTGTTGTTGTTTTTTTTCTTCTTCTTCTTCTTGTTCTTGTTCTTGTTGTTGTTGTTGTTGTTGTTCTTCTTCTTCTTCTTCTTCTTCTTCTTTCTTCTTCTTCTCTTCTTCTTCTTCTTCTTCTTCTTCTTCTTCTTCTTCTTCTTCTTCTTCTTCTTCTTCTTCTTCTTGTCTTTGCATAACGTCGACTATGAGACTTTCCCCCGATGACATCAGTTATAGTCACATGTGATGGCAAACCATGAGTTACTTTAAATGGCTTTAGTATGGTTACACGCAAAGACACATGCATACAAACACACTCAGAGAGAGAGAGAGAGAGAGAGAGAGAGAGAGAGAGAGAGAAGAGAGAGAGAGAGGAGAGAGAGAGGAGAGAGAGATTTTGGCAGAGTTTTATTGTCCATTCAGCATTACAGCCTTGTAAACAGGGAGGGATAAAAAAAATTCAGATTTGTGTAGCATGAGAGAGAGAGGCAGTCAGACACACACACACACACACACACACACTTACACATACACAGAATGAATGTCAAACTTCATTGTCTCTCTCTCTCATCTTTCGTTTTATTTCCTGTTCATTTTCTTTTCTTTTTTTCAATAAGTGGTTGTGCAGAGGAAGTGATGGAGAAAACAAAATTAATGTTGAAATAATCAAATTAATGTGTATAAGACGTAGGTCATGTGTGTTTCAAAATCAGCCTCACGGGCACAGTCTTGGCTACTGTCCAAAATATCCCTAGGGAAAGAAATCTGGTGAGAGAATCCCTTTGGAACGTAACGTACGTGTGTGTGTGTGTGTGTGTGTGTGTGTGTGTGTGTGTGCGCGCGCGCCCGCGCGTGTGCGTGCTTGGGTGCGTGTGTGCGTGCATGAGTATGGTATGGTGTGTGTGTGCTCATACACACGCGCACTTGCTTATGTTTGTGTGTTATATTCATAAAGGTATACATATGTAGGGTAGTTTCCGGCCTCGCAAGGTGTGTGCCAGTTAACTCGATTTTCCTTCATCTCTATATTTCACACCTGACTGACCGTCAATTTACTTTGTCTGACCTACAAACGCCTGCTGCTGCTGCTGCTGCTGTTCAGCGGCCTTCACCGTTGCCAAGACAACCGCGGGATGATACAACTTTTTGTAGAAAAAAGTGATACTGTACTGACCGAGACAGAAGGCTGCCGATATGTACTGACATAACAGTATTGTTTTGCCTCTTGTATATTTTTGTGGTGACATATTTAGAGTCTGGTTCCTCTTTCCATAGAAGGGTTGATGGTAGGATGCAGGGGCAGGCAACGGAATAGTGTAGTACTTCGAGTATCGTACTTGCAATATGAAGGTAGCCCCTGGAGTTAATATTATCAGTGCGGACTCTACTCCCCGAAAGTCCTTCGGATTAGACTATAAACTGAGGTCCTGTGTCCGCACAGATGCAGAACATTTTGATCAGACGTCAAAATCAGTTCCATCCTTTGAAAGAGTAGGCCATTTTGTGCCGGTGGAACGGTTGACAACATTTACAACACTGCGTACAAATAGGGACTGGGTGTAAAACAAGCACATGAGCACTTATTCATTGTCCTCAAAATAAAATAACTCAAACAAAAAATAAATACATTCGAGGAATGACAGGAGAGTTGGTTCTTATCTGGTTTTACTTAAAATGGAGTTGCACAGTTTAAATCTGAGAATTAATCTTTAACGAGATACGCCGTTTTTCTTCAATCCTTTTTCTGCCCCTCTATTCGTTTGCCGCCTGCCTTTAGTATCTGGTTTGCTTGTTTCATTTTGATTGCTTTCTGCTTCGTGCCTTAAATGTAATCAGAAATTGTCATTAGATTTTTGTTTAATTGAAGGATATTTAAAGTTTAAAAAAAGCAAAAAACTCAACAACAGGCCAATCCTTTTTGTGTAACAAGGACATTAAATACCAGTACTGACAACAGTAATGATGACGATGCTGCTGCTGATAATACTGATGGACGTTTGAGGCTTTGTTAAATTGCCAATCAACGAAAGTGGGTTTTGCTTCTTAAATTCTCGCAGAGTCTTGATTAAACTTTGCTGCTATAATTTTATTAAAGCGAAAGGAGATTAGATGGCATTCATTCATGTCAAATTTTAGGGAGGCAAAATTCATCTTCACAAGTTTATTAATTTTTCACGTCATGTGACCCGAACAATTTCACACCCAAGACAAGGCAATGGGAGGTTGTTTTTTTTTAACTCAGCACACAGCTCTTTTGAATTTTAATGAAGCATGAGTTTTAGAGCCAAGGGCTTGCGGAGACCGCTAACCTATTCAAGCATACTTTCAAACCGCTTTTGAAATGAGAAATAGTATTACTAAAAAATAGATTTCAAACGAAGATAATGGAAGTTTTTGAGTTGAAGTGGAGTGAATCTTAAAACGAAATAAAACAAAAAGAATAATAAGAGCAACAACCCCATCCAAACAAACATGCAAACAAGCAAACCACCCAAACCATATAACAATTTTTCCATTTTGGCAGAAAACACCCAAATGAGAGCAATACAAAACAAAACACTGCTAAAACTACATATGAATATAACTCTTTCATAATTAAAAAAAAATCTATTTGGCCTCTCCCTTTTTCATCTAAAAATTTACATGATACATCAAAATTTCAAAGTGGCTGCATGATACTTTAAGATTCAGTAGTGTTAGCATTGACGTGGCTTATAGGAACAGACGGAACACCAAACACAAAGCCCTATATTCACCGGAGCTTGTACTAGGTTCAAAATTTAGTTTTTTTTTTCCATCTGGCTAAGCCTTCCTGGAAAAATACAAGTGAAACACTTGGTCATCACTATGGGAACATAACACGAAATTTACCATGTGGAATCAGCAACAAAGCAAAACAAGGCAAGGCAAGGCAAGGCAAGGCAAGGCAAAATTATTTCAAAACCCCGTTAGAGATCTATGAAAGTTTACATAATATCCATAACTAACTCAAAACATGAAATACGGTTTCGCCTCTGTGAACAATTAAACAACAAACATCAAAGTGGTCACTAAAGTAGGCCTAGTATGCCTAGTTTAAACAAGAACAACCAGTAGCTCACAGGACCTTCTCTAGAAGATATGATTGATGAAAGTCGCCTTGACCCTCAGACCACCATGTTCTTTACACAGTTTGAATAACAGCAAGAAATATTACATTTATGGCCTGGATGAATTCACTAGAAGACCTCAGTAAAATAAAAACAGATGCACTTTATTTCTGTGAAACTGAAGCGATCATACCCCAATTCTATTCAGTCCATAAAAACAGATACTGAGACAATTCAAGAAGAACAACCATTGATTGCCCATTCAGATAACCACCACAAGTGCCGATGAGATCGGAAATTGAAAAGCCCAAGATGTAAAAGACCCATCTTCTAGTTTTAATCAAATGAAAATTATAACCCCAGTGGAACAGAGATTCAGGAAGACGTAGAAATAAGGACAGTTGTCTCCGAAGTATGCCAGAGTGAAAGAACAAACCCCACCATTATCTTGCAAACACACAAAAAAGAAGGGGATTGCAAAAAGGGAAAACTAAAAAGAGGAGGACACTATTCTGTGGGTTGATTAGTAGGGCACAAGAATAACAACATTCTGGCTATGCTACAATCAAAGGCATGTGAAAGCGCAAGCAAAGATACTGCATACAGGTGTTACCTCACTAAGAGCAAATGATGGAGAAAAAACCGCTTTTAAAGGCTTTTATAAAACATAAATAAAGCAATGTGATCAATGAAATCGACGTCAAAAGTGTGTGTGTTGCGTGTGTGCGCACACACTGCACTGAAAACTGATAGCCACTTTTGTATACAAAGAATAAGGAAATGTTTTTCCGCTGAGACACAAACTTGTCTGACATTCTGTCCCAAGAACGTATTCAACAAATCAAAACATTGTTAGTGTATTTTAAACAGGAGGCAAACAATAGATCTAGAACATGCTTTTGAATTGAAGAGAAATTTAAAGAATCCACACGCAGAGAAGAAAAGGACATTATCCTCTTCTTCCTCCTCCTCCTCTTCCTCCTCCTTGCCGTGGTCATCATCATT